>CM021733.1:64401519-64467956 GCA_011075105.1 Heteronetta atricapilla
CCCTGCCCTGCCCTGCCCTGCCCTGCCCTGCCCTGCCCTGCCCTGCCCTTCCTTCTCTCTTTCTTTCCTTCTTTCTTCCTATTTTATTTTTTAACCAGAGTTTATATCAAAATTCATAACTTTTATTTTATTGGAGCAGGGAATATAATTTGTATGAAAAATCTTCTACGTTACACTATAATTTGAAATAAACAAAATCTCTTTAGAACATCCAGGGATTAGTTCTATGCATAATTCCTTTTAAACCTGTTGAAATTTCAAAGATTGGAATTAAAGTAAAGATGTGAACTTCCATTACCCTGAAAAAGAACTAGACCTATTTGTAAGTGATATGACATACACATTTTCTCTATAACTAGGTAAGGAACTTCTTTCTTCATTGTCCAGCGGTATATTTGGTCATGTCATAGCTTTGTTTGTAATGATGCTTGTCCATTATATCTGTTTTCTCCTTTTTTATGTTTTCTGTTTCAAAATTGGTAGAGCTAGTCAGTTTACATATTGCTAAAATCAGTCTGGTCAGCCTAGTGGCTTAATAGAAATACAAGTCCGTAGGCTTACAGAAGATGTGGATTTTGTAGCGCTAGAGTGCTACACTTTCCATGAAGGCTGGAGACATTTAAAGCTATGAAGAAAATAGATTTGTGAACATAACACTAAAGTGTTTGGTTTAAAACATATTAAATTGTTTTAATCTACTGTTGGATTTTCCACTAAAGTGAACTAGAAACATATAATGCCAGCATGCATGTCTCAGATGAGAAAAAGCAACCGATCTATAAAGGTGGAAGGAAAAGTCTATGTCTCACCAACCTCTGTGTAGTGTCAGCCACTGACATTATACAATTTGGTAATTCTGCTTGGAAAACTCGCTCTGCTGCAGGGTGCATCATTTATTGTCCTGTCTCAGACTAATCTTTCAAATTGGGAAATTGGTGTGGAGAGAGACTCAAGAACACAAGACTCCTTGGTCAAGTTAATACATAAAAGTGACCCTTATGAACAACTGTACTTTAAATCAACTACACTTACAGCTTACAATGGTTTTGCTCTGAATTTTAAAGTTGTTCAGATTTAGTAGTCAGGTTTTAATATGCTTGCTTTCTGACCAACATTTGTTCCCCTAGTTTATACCATAGAAGTTAGCATGTTGTCATTAGATAACTGTTATTTACCACAGCCTATTACCTATCAACCAAAAACTTAGTACAGGACTGAAGACAAAACATGCTTGTATCTAATATTTCTGTCCATGTCTGTTTGGCTTGGAGGAATTATAGTTTTCATCAAATCTAAGCAAGGTGTTGATGATGAAGGAATGTTCCTTAGTAATTGCACAATATAAAATAAATTGTATTAAATATTATTTTGAGGGAAAATAATGACACTGAAAGTTTTTTCTTGATTACCTGCAGGGGAGAAGAAAGTAAAGAGCACCAAAGTGGAAGCAAAAGTTAAAAAGGAAGTGAAGGATGGAAAAGGAGAAGCAAAGATGTCTGAGAAGGTCAAGCAGACAGAGACTAAAACAACAGAATTTGGGTTAATAAAGGCCAAACCAAAAGTTAAGGAGGAGAAAGCACTTCAGACTGTAACTAAATCGGAAAAGAAAGGTAAACAAAACCAGGAGGAAGCAGATGAAGATCTTAAAAAGGTAGTAGGAAAGAAGGAAAGAGAATGAAGTTTGGTCCCTAACAAGGACCAAAGTCCACCCGTGATAAAGAAAAGATCACTAGAAATAAATTCCAGAGGAATCTCATATTTCTAGATGGAAACTATAAGGAATAAAATAAGTTTAATCTAAATAACTGGAATGTTCTAACTGTGATGGCTAAAGATTCATTTTACATTATTCAGCTTGCATCCTACTTTACTAAGGACCATTTTCTCTTCAGATAGGCTGGAGTCTTCATGGATTTTCTCATGAATCTTATGCAGTGTCTATTGCAAGTCAAGATACTTTGGAAAATGCCAACTGTCCAAAAACCTGTTGGAAATTATGTTCTGTTTCTACATCTGAATATGTCCTCATTTACAATAATGAAAGTAGCTACAAATGAAAGGGAATGTAATCATTTGTATTACATCAGAGTGTGTAAGGCATTTTCGTGTAGTGTACGACATAATGATTTGCCTGACTGATGTAATTTGATCTGATGAGATTGCAAATTTCCCCTAAAAAGGAAAGAAATGCCATTAACTTGGTGAAACTGGTGAGAGGAAGAAATTGAGTGACAAAACAAGGAATCCTGAATCAACACAAGTGCACGTGTTAGCTGTATGCTCTTCTTTGTCAGAGTTAGCCTGGGATCTTCCACTCCCAAATTGCACTGAATGGTTCCTTGGTTTTCCTGTGGCTATTCCACTATTCCACTATTGGAGTTAGGTACAATTTTGTATGAATGAAGGCAGCAAGACCTGCCTTCCTGTAAGAACTGTCATAGTGAAGATACCGGATTATTCTGACATTAACAGAATCAGCTCAGCATTGTGTGTCACACCCATCTGATCCTTTCAAGTGATAACCACAGGTAAATCATTATGCCTGAACATCAAAGCAGTCATCCCTGCCTGGATATCTGAATCTGCCTGGGCAGATTCAGAATTACATAGCCATCTGCTCTGGACCGCTTAGGAGTTGTCTAAATTATACACTTCCAGAAAGCTGAAAGGAGAGTTAGAGATAGGCTCCTTTCTGCCATGCATAGTGTGCTGAGCTAGTATTTTTTAACATTTATTTGTATTCTAGTTAATTTTGGTTTCCACTTGAAATGCTGGAGCCTTTGAGGCATAAAATTGAAGCAGCATCTTTCATGCTGATTGTTCTGACCAAGGGGAAAGTTCCACAAACTGTTGAGTTATTATTATTTATTTATTTATTTATTTATTTTGTGACAGAGTTTCAGTGCACAGTTGGACCCACTCCATACTGTTCAGGTTAAGGTTCTAAAAAAGCAACAATGTACATATGAGACACTTTACTCCAGAAAAAAAAAAAAAAAAAAAAAAAGTTTTTAAGTAAGTTGGGGTCAGAGATTACAGACAGCAATAGAGAGGGTGCTTTGTTTTGTATTGTTTTTCCTTTAAGTGATAAATATTAGCAAAATGATCCATCTTAATATCAAGGATTAACAGATCACTTTGTAAATCTGCTTTAGAGTGTGATACCAAGGACTGTACACTGAAATGTAGTAGGTGAAAGAGGAAATGAGAAGCTGCAGTGCAGGAAGGAAGGAGCTTTTTAAACGGTTCTTTATCACCAGAGATAGTGTCACATATTAAGTTATGTTCAGTGAAAACTTAGAATCATAGAATTATAGAATATCCTGAGTTGGAAGGGACCCTTAAGGATCATCAAGTCCAACTCTTGACACCGCACAGGTCTACCCAGAGTTCAGACCATGTGACTAAGTGCACAGTCCAATCGCTTCTTAAACTCAGTCAGGCTCGGTGCAGTGACCACTTCCCTGGGGAGTCTGTTCCAGTTGCAACCACTCTCTCTGTGAAGAACCCCCTCCTGATGTCAAGCCTAAACTTCCCCTGCCTCAGCTTAACCCCGTTCCCGCGGGTCCTGTCGCTGGTGTTAGTGGAGAAAAGGTCTCGTGCCTCTCGACACCCCCTTACGAGGAAGTTGTAGACTGCGATGAGGTCTCCCCTCAGCCTCCTCTTCTCCAGGCTGAACAGGCCCAGTGCCCTCAGCCGTTCCTCGTACGTCTTCCCCTCCAGGCCTTTCACCATCTTCGTAGCCCTCCTCTGGACACTCTCCAACAGTTTCACGTCCTTTTTATACTGTGGTGCCCAGAACTGCACACAGTACTCGAGGTGAGGTCGCACCAGCGCAGAGTAGAGCGGGACAATCACCTCCCTCGACCTACTAGCGATGCCGTGCTTGATGCACCCCAGGACACGGTTGGCCCTCCTGGCTGCCAGGGCACACTGCTGGCTCATATTCAACTTGCTGTCTACCAGGACCCCCAGATCCCTCTCTTCTAGGCTGCTCTACAGCGTCTCATCGCCCAGTCTGTACGTGCAGCCAGGGTTTCCCCGTCCCAGGTGCAGGACCCGGCACTTGCTCTTATTGAACTTCATGCGGTTGGTGATCGCCCAGCTCTCCAACCTATCCAGATCCCTCTGCAAGGCCTTTCCACCCTCATTCGAGTCCACAACTCCTCCAAGTTTGGTGTCATCAGCAAACTTGCTCAAAATACCTTCTATTCCTACATCCAGATCGTTTATAAAAATATTGAAAAGTACCGGCCCTAAAATGGAGCCTTGAGGGACCCCACTGGTGACCGCCCGCCAGCCTGACGCAGCCCCATTTACCATAACCCTTTGGGCCCTGCCCGTTAGCCAATTGCTCACCCATCGGATGATGTTTTTATTTAGCTGTATGGTGGACATTTTGTCCAGTAGGATCCTATGGGAAACCGTGTCAAAAGCCTTGCTGAAGTCCAAAAAAATCACATCAGCTGGTTTCCCTTGGTCCACCATACGGGTGATCTTATCATAAAAGGAAATCAGGTTAGCTAGGCAGGACCTACCCTTCACAAACCCATGCTGGTTGGGACCAATGACTGCTTTGTCCCCCAGGTGCGCCTCAATAAGTTCAAGAACCATCTTCTCCATGATTTTACCAGGCACTGACGTGAGACTGACAGGCCTGTAATTGCTAAGGTCTTCTTTCTGACCCTTCTTGAAAATCGGCACAACATTTGCCAGCTTCCAGTCTACCGGGACCTCTCCAGACTCCCAGGATAGTTGAAAAATAATTGAGAGAGGTTCCGCGATGACGTCCGCCAGCTCCTTCAGCACCCGGGGATGAATCCCATCCGGACCCATGGACTTGTAGGAATCCAAGTGGAGTAGCAAATCCCGCACACGTTCAGGGTCAGTTGGGAGTTTGTCATCCCCACCGTCCCGGTCCTCCAGCTCAGGGCACCCTGGGTCCCAAAGCCCATCATCGGCATTGAAGACAGAGGCAAAGAAGGCGTTAAGCGTCTCTGCTTTGCCTATGTCATTGTCTGTGAGGAGACCTTCCCTATCAAGGAGCGGCCCTTTGTATTCTTTAGTTCTCCTTTTTCCATTCACATATCTAAAAAAAACCTTTTTATTATCTCTCACAGACACAGCCAGCTTCAACTCTAGGTGTGCTTTAGCCACACGAATTTTCTTCCTACAAACACGAACAGCATCCCTGTATTCTTTCCATGTCACCTGGCCCTCCTTCCAGTAGCGAAAGACTCTCTGTTTCCACCTAATCTCCATTAGAATGTTCCTGGTCAGCCACGCCGGCCTGCCTGCCTGACTTGCGATATTTAGGAACTGCCTGTTCTTGTGCTTCTAGGAAGCATCGCTTAAAGAATGACCAGCACTGGTGGACATCGAGGCCTTCAAGAGCAGCTTCCCAGGGGACCTTGCTGACTAGTTCCCTGAGCAGCCTGAAGTCCGCCTTCCCCATATCTAGGGATAAGGTTTTGGTGGCACTTTTCCTTCTGTCACCGTAAATTTTGAACTCAACCACTTCATGGTCGCTATGACTGAAGCGGCCACCAATCACCACATCTCCCACCAGGCCCTCTCTGTTTTCTAGCAATAGGTCTAGGAGGGCACCTTTCCTAGTTGGCTCTGTTAGCACCTGCACCAAGAAGTTATCATCTAGGTGCTTCATGAACCTCCTGGACTTGCTCGTGTCAGCCGTGTGGCACTCCCAGTTAACGTCTGGCAAGTTGAAGTCCCCCATAAGGACAAGGGGAGTTAATCTCGAGGCCTCTCTTAGTTCTGTAAAGAATAATTTATCGGCGCTATCGTCCTGGCCAGGCGGTCTGTAATAGACTCCCACAACTACATCCCCTTTATTCGTTCATCCCTTGATCCTTACCCAGAGGCTCTCAACTTTGCCATCGCCGACCTGAAGTTCCACACAGTCCAGCCCCTGCTTCACATACATCGCCACCGCACCACCTCGCCTTCCCTGCCTGTCCCTCCTGAAGAGCCTGTAACCATCTATCGCAACACCCCAGTCACAGGACTCATCCCACCAGGTTTCACTTATGCCGATGATGTCCTAGTTGCGGGACTGGGCCAGTGCTTCTAGCTCATCCATTTTATTCCTCATACTGCGTGCGTTCGTGTAGAAGCATTTCAGGTGTGTCTCCTTACACTCAGCACCTTGTGGATCTAACCGAAGGACCTCACTGGCACACAGCCCCTCTGATTCTAGCGTACCATCCCTTGGGTCTTCACCGGCGTGCCTGGTTTTAGCCCCTTCCCCCTTCAACTCTAGTTTAAAGCCCTATCTATCAGCCCTGCCAACTCCTGACCAAAGATCCTTACCCCTCTCCGAGAGAGGCGCATCCCATCCGGTGCCATCAGGCCCGGTGTAGCATAGACCTTCCCATGATCAAAGAACCCAAAGTTCTGCCGGTCACACCAGTCTCGAAGCCACGAGTTTAGGTGAACAGCACACCTTTCAGCTTCGATCCCCCCTATCGGAAGGACAGAGGCAAACACAACCTGCGCGCCTGATCCTCTAAGTAGTCGCCCCAAATCCCTAAAGTCTCTTTTGATCGCCTTCGGACTTCTCTTTGCTACTTCATCAGACTTCTCTTTGCTACTTCAAACTTCCTTTTTTGCTTTTGTCCTTCCTTTTTCTGGACAAGCTGCTGTCCAACTGGATACTCTCAGAGAATTCACTTCTATATTTGAGTCCCCCTGTGACCCAAAGAGATAATATTTTTAAGTTAATATAGGCTTGCCAAAATTTCCTGATCCTGCTGTCTTTATTTTTCCTTGTTCAAGGGAGTAGTTCTTCCAGCTTATCTGCATTAATTTAAAAAATATAATTGTAATCACAGAAGCGTTGTTATGATGTCCCTACTGTTACAACATTCCTTAGGCAAACTAAAATTTAAAAAGATAGCTTGTCTCCCAGGGTAAATCAGGTGAGGTCGAATGACAAAGATCTATGACTGTTTTTATCAATAAGAATTTAGTCCCGAAAACTGAGGTGAATTAATAATGCTCAGGTAAATATCTGTGCCACTATTATAGACTATATGCCACTATTATACACTACAGTTTTCACTTCACTTATGAAGTGAAAACTGTAGTGTAAAATTCTCTTTTAAACAAGAGAGTTTAAATTAAAATGAATTTTTAGCCATAAAGTGATATTTGAAAAATCATCCCCATTTAAAATTCCTTGTATTCCAGTCTTTGCTGATTGGCAGAATTGGACTTTCATGGAAAGTTACTGTGAACCTTGTTATTTCATATACAGTAGAAATGCTATTTTTATTATTCAGTTTAATGTTCTGCCTTTTTTTTTTTTTTTAAAATCCAGTTTTCAGGGGCTGAGTTACTAAATAGATATTACAATGAGAAAATTAATACATAGTCTTTTTCTTAGGTACAGTCAAGACTGCAGCTTCTTTTTTTAAGTTCATTCAAATTACATTTCCACAGGAGGAAAGAAAGAAAGAAAGAAAAAAAAATAATCTATTTTAATCTTTGTTTATATTACTGTGATTAAAAATCAGATTAATTTAATATCAATGAAATGGTGTGAGCTGTTAGTCCCTCAGGCATTGTCTGTATCATAACTTAAATAGATTCAGCACAGGCTTGTGGTCTGTCCTGTGACTGTCCCCATGCAGTTTGTGTCCCCAGACAGTTTTGCCCTATTGCCATTTAGCAGTTTTTTATACAATGTCTGGAACAATCCAGAGTTTCTTCCCAATTGGCAGCATGGATGAAGACAACTCTTTTGTTGAGAGGTGCAAGAAAAATTCCAGTTTGTGGGCATGAGCTATACCTTGTCATTTGCTCTCTTGGCTAAAAAATTTACCCTGGTTCATTTTATTTACTTACACAGATGTAACCTGATTATCTGACTCACTGAGACTTTATTTCCAGGTGTTAAAGTCACTGCAATCACTTAGCTGAATTTAGATGGGCTTACTGAGAATACAGATTTGCACATACTTGTTTTCAGCTTTTCAGCTTTCTTCAACTTTTTTTCCCCACTTTCAGAAAGCACATACACTTAGGGCAGATATTGCAGCCAAATTCTTTAGATTCCTTAAGGATGGAATCCAAGACTTGTGCCAGACAGAATGATAAATTTGAATTCCTAAATACAAAAGTAGAAGCCATTATGAATAGTAATTAAAAGCTTTTAAACAGTGTTTATAGTCATGGCCCTGTGCGTGTTCTGGCAAGTTCACCTGAACATCTACAATGCTGACTAGAAGTCTTTTACTCTTGTCACCTTAGTAACAGGAAACAGTTGCATAGGCTCCTATGGGCTAGTAGAAAAAAAAAATTGATAATATATAAAGCCTCCTAATTTCTACAGCTGCACAGGAAATCATACGTGAATAGCAATCACATAAATGCTTCAGCATCAACTAATACTGATGCTCTAGTGAACTATGTAAGAAAACAACACAATTTTATGTACTTTTGTATTTAAACCAACAGTTATGCTATTTTTTCTTTTTCTTTTTATTTTTATTTTATTTTTTAAGTATTTCAAAGTCTGCATAACTTTGTTTTGAAGTTGTCAAATACTTTTTGTTGGTAAGTGGTTTTGTAGGTGACTAGGAAGGAGATGCAACTGGAGATGGAGAGAGAGATGCAATTTGTGTAGCTTATGAAATATGGGGCAACAGTCTAGGACATATGGATGAATGTGCTTTATGAATGGGCTATTGTGAGCTAGCATAGCTAACCAGAGTTGGCATTTAGCCACCAACATTAACTTTCAAAGATAATGTCCCTTGGAGTCCACTGGGGCAATGTTCTATTTTCTGATGAATCGGAGAGTACAGCAATAATACTGCAATTCTTTTGCACTTGATTACAATTGGTAATTTTCTTCACCATTCTTAATGTTTGCAATTTTGATCAAGGTCTTCAACTCTGCCTATATAGAGAAGAAATCAATAGACAATCAACATTTCTGAAATCAGAGTTTCATTTAGATACCAAAGTCTAATTTTCTGAATAGCATAGTTTTAATATTTGGATATAATACATGCATTTATATATATATATATATTAGTAAATAATAGTGTTTGGTAAATAATTGTGTGGTGAAATGATAAAATCTCTGGAAAAATCTCATTGCTAGGGAAGTGTAAGTATACAGTTTATACTCTCATTCAATAAATTTACATATTGATTACACAGTTAAAGCAATATTAACAAAATACTGTGATTAAAATGTTTATTGAACTTTCCTATTGTCTGACTGAGACTACTTAAAATGGATTCTCAAGGATTTGAAAAAGTTTTTGGGCCATGCAGCTGTTTGCACAGTGCCTGTGTGGAGAGCAAGGCTTCACATTTCTGACCTCTTCCACACGCTGCAGGCCAAGAATTGGTAACTGGGGCACTAGTAGCTCTGGAGCTGGGAGACTTGAATTAGATCTAGACCTTAAACTGTCTCTTTCTGAGAATATGAGTTACTTCAAAGCCAGGGAGAAAAAATATCCCCAAAATGTGTCTTTGCATTGCCAAGCTTTATTTTCACTGTTAAATAGAAACAAAATTTTATATTTGCTTTCTTCATTTTTTTCCTCTTTGCTCTGTTAGATCAATATGCATTCTGTCGCTATGTGATTGACACGTTTGCGCAAGGGGATTTTTATCCAGGTACATCATTGAACTCTGTTCTAATATTCTTCTGTTTTCCTGAAAGTTTCTGTTCCTTTATGCATTAAAAGTGTGTTTTGTATTGTTGAAGGTCTCACAAGTGCAACAAAGAGTGTGCAAATAAGCTTAATAAAGCATAAGAGCTAATGGCTCTTATTAAAGCTTTTAATTTTGTCTACCATGCATGAATTAAAATTAAGTTTATGTTAAAAGTAGAGTCAAATTAAGGCTATATATATTGCTAAAATATTCCACGCCTTTTTTTTTTTTTTTTGGCCCCCCCCCCCCCCGGGAGCTGTGATGCAAGAAGAAGGAGCTTATATTAATATCTTATTGTTTGTTTGTTTGTTTCTTAACAAATAGCAAACATTAACCTCAGAATGCTTTAAGAATAGAAGAACCGTTGTTGTCCTTAGTATATAAAATATCTTAGCTGAACTGTGTTTTATCTTCCCTCTTCCCATATCTCCATGTTCATGCGTTCTAATACAAATAATTCTTAAGAAGCAAATGAACAAAAAATGAGGCTAGAGCTACTGATAATGATTGAGATGATGATTCTCATAACATCACATCAATTTAATTTACCCTGACCTTATTTAATTGTCATTCTTCCTTCTGAAATCATAATGGAAACCATCCTCCAGTACCAGTGAACATATGACAGAGAAGGCAGAATCTAGGAACGATAGGTAATGATATTTATGAAGAGTTAAGGATAGAATATTAAGGCACATCCTAAGCAACAAGTTTACAAGCTTCATTTAGTCATTATGGAGAGCTCAAGAAGCTCTCCACTGACACTCACCTGAATTGGCTGTCTTTCCTTATCTCAACCTCATAGCTTTAGTCTTCTCTTGACGTGTCTACACACAGCCAAAGTTAGGAAGTTAGATGTAGTTGATTAGCACAGACTCTCAAAACACGGAGAGTTAGGACACAGATTTTTATGGAGGGAAAATGAATAACCTTGGGATTTTGCAAGGAGATGGTTTGTTTGGCATGGTGTCAAAGAATGAAACGGAGAGTGGTGACTGAATTAAAAGAGAGAAAAATATTATATCACTTCTAGGATTATTTTTAAAGATAGCCTGTTATCTTTAATGGGTGGCCTGGTCTTCATCTATTCTCAGAGTGAGAGAAACATTAAAAAACAAAACAAAACAAAACAACAAAACAAAACAAACAAAAAAAAAACCTTCCAGAGACCTTCAATTATGTTTTGATTAAAAAAAAACAAACAAACAAGAACTCCCTGTAGCAGATGTGATTCACACAGCTGTATCATTAATAAATCACAACGTGAAGAGTTGCATGGAGCTCTTCAGGATCACCCTCAGAGTTCTGACATCTGCAAGAAATTTTGACACATGTCAGAGCCCTTTCTCCAGACAACTCCCTGGGCTGTTTGGTACTCTCCAAAGGCAGAGCAGACCTGCTGTTGGAAGGGAGTTTTGGAGATGTTTTTTTTTCATTTTTGACCTCTCCTGCCATAAGGAAACTGTGAGAACCATGAATGGGAGCAGGGACTCTGTAGCGAGTGGAATTTCAGAAGATGAAAGACAACCATCTGCTCTTGCTTTCCGATGTTGGCCTTGTGTCACTTCACTGTGCTATGACAGAGTTTTTCTGAGAAATCACAGGCTGAACATTGACACTCAATGGACATTGAGTGTCAGTTAGCCTTATGGAAACAACTCATGAAGATGCTTAAATCATCTGATTTATAGATGGAAAGGAAAAGGATAGCTCCTTAACTTAGGATCTCCAAGATTCCAACAGTGTCTATACTTGTAAAACAACTGCTTTTTGACATAAATCATTTATCTACATATGCTGTGTTAAATGCTGTGAATGGTTTTTGTGACAGAGCATGATTTGTAGTAGGTAAAATAAAACAAAGCCTTCAAAACAAGCTTTAGTCAATTCAGTCTGTGAGAAACTATGCTGAAACATCCAGACTATGTCTCTGAGAAGCAAGGTAAAGGTATGCCAAGCTTTGTGCTCTTTATAGAAATTGCTGAGGAACATGCCACCTAACCACACCTCAGTTAGTGTTTGTTACTGCCTTTCTCAGGCAAAATGCTCATTTCACACTGGCCTTTGTGAAATGAAATATGATAATTCATTTTCTTGAATAGATAAATGTGGGGTAAACACCAGAACACCAAGTCCCTTTAATAGCCATAATATCCAATTAGCTTTACAATCTGATATATTTTATCCTTTTGTCAGTTTATATATTTTATGTTAAACTACATTGTCCAAACAAAGAGATCTAAGGGAAATTCAGCTAAGGAACTTAATTACAGTCACCCTGACACCACAATACTTTCAGACTCGGAATCACTTCTGTCAGCTCCAATATTACCATGTGTGAAAGAGAATATATATATATAAAAATAGAAAATTCCTTTCTATAGGTGTATTGCCTATTATGTAAAATATTTTCAATATTTACACCCTATATGAATTTCTATCTTATTGACTTTCATAAGAGGAGTATCCTGCTCATTACATTCTTTAGGCACAATACATGGATTTATATGTCAATAATAACAATGTCATTCAGTATATATTCTTGATAGTATTTTTGGAATTTCTGTATTAGTGAAAAGATCATTTATTTACTGGCAACATTATCTGATTTTAGATTTATATAAATTTTATGCAAGAGTATAAAGAAAAGTAGACAATTTAACATAGCATTTTATAGTTACCATATAATTAACAGCAACATTTAGATTCTTGCATTTCATTAATTATGTACACATTTTAAAAGATATTAATACATTTTGACAGTAACCTGAATTGGAGGTCAGTTTACACTCTTGCTTTTAAGCAAGATTTTAAGAAGTGAGGCCGAAATGTTGTTCATTTACTCTAAGCTTTGTTTTGTTACTGTTGACTTAGCTTTAAAAAATGAATGAAATATAGGTACACTGTGCACAGTGAATTCATTAGAAACTATAGAAGGGAGAATTCTTCCCAAGCTGATTCATGAAGCATCCACATCCACTTTTTATTTCTCTGGTTGGCATTTGTCCCTGACTTTGAGTATTTTCATGCATAACTCCCAATAATTATATCAATATCAACTAACTTCCAAGACTTCAGTTTTACTTTGTGCAAAATAGAGTATGTGAGGATCTCAGCCTTTTACAATAAAAATGAGAGGAGTTTTAGCCATAAGCTCAGGTAGGTTTCACTAGGTGAGATGTCCAAAACTCCTTTTTACCGCTCTGCTCACTGAAGTATTTACCACCTTGCTTTATACAGAATAGTAGAAATATTTCCTGAACTACTCTGACAGATCAAGAAGTTGTTCCAGTGAACAAGTGCCTTTTCTTTGCAGCTAGCTAAAGAAGTGAATTCTTGTGTGTATCTCTTTTTGCATGCCCACCTAAGCATGTGGTTGTGCATGTTGCATACTGCTGAATTAAGCAATAAACTTCTCTTGGTTATTTTGTCCTAATGTGGCACCTTTGTTTTGCACAGGTATACTCTATATTTATGTTTGGATTTTTTTATTTTTTAATTACTTGGAAATTTATTTTAAGTAATTAGTTTTACTGTGTTTCAGTTTTGTTTAAAAAAACTTGCATTTCACATTACTCCAGCCTCACTAATAGATACTTTTTACAGTTATCTCATTGACAACAAAGATCATGGAAAATCAGAAAGCACAGCTGTGCAATTATTTAGATATTAGCATATCTAAAATCTTTGCAATGAAGTATCCAATTACCAATGGAGCTTTTACCACTACTTGACCATCTCCAATAATAGGTCAGCTGCAAAGGAATGTGTCCATAACATTTCCTTTCATCAATTTACCCTCATATGTTTATTGTTTATATCCATGCCAGGGGCTAAAATCCAAAGTAATGTATACAATCTTGTTAATCTTATACTGTTGAGAAAACATTTGCACTGAAGAAACTCAAGCTTTCTGGCACTGTGAGAGTGTATCCCTGTAGTGTAAAACAGTCATCCCACCATCTCATACATTTCTCTCCCTATGTTTGTGAAAAAAAAAAAAAAAGTATATATATGGATAATAATGAAATAATAAAATAATTTTAAAAATAAATTAAATATTAAAATTAAAATGAAGTGCAATAAAAATAAAAAAAATAGAATAGAATAGAATAAAAATAAAATAAATAAAATAAAATAATAAAATAAAAAATACTGTTAACAAATTCAGGTAAATTGTGGCCAGAGTCCATGAGGAATCCTACAGCCTGCTTGGTCTTGGAAAAAAGTAACAGATTTAATGACCGTCATGTCTATAATTTTCTTACAAGACTTGTCTCTTCTTTCCATTGTCAAAATGGAAAGTCAAAGAGCAGGGATTATTTCACAAATGTGGTAAGAGAATTACAAGTCAGTGCTTGTATGATACTTGCCACCTAAAATGATTTATATAGTTACTGTTATAAAAATACATCAGTATTGTAAGATCGTGGAAGTAATATTTCTGTATAAGATCTTAGAGTATTGAATACCTTATTTTGAAAGTAAAATCATCTGCATTTACTGTGGGTGGGCTGTAGCACTGGAGTTAAATACTTGCCCTCTGCTGTACAGATAGCTTTAAGCTCTTGAACTATTTTTAAGTGTCACTCCTGCTTGATTAAAGACTAGAATGTGTTGTGGATATATCAATGACAAGGTCTAAATTTTCACGTTGTTACATCAGATTTACATGTGAGTAACTTTGATATGAGAGTAGTTCCTCTGGGGATGTATTTGATGCACTGCAATTAAAAAATCAGTCATAATAAATAAGAAAATGACATGATATCTGCTTCTTGTTCAGAGAAATTCTGCATGAGAAACTGTGGAAAGAGTAATAGTGAAATGCTAAAATGAGAGTTTTAGAGCTGTGAAAATTTTACAATTTTACTTTTTAAGCAGAAAAGGCACCTAAGAACTAGTCTGTCTTCTCCCTCTGAGGGCGTACTGTACCCCAAAATTTACAGAGATTTCATTTTCAGAGCTGGTGATTAATTGTCCATATTTGTTTATGAAAAAAATAATAATAATAAAAAAATATGTATGATGAAACACTCATCAAAACGTTTGTCTCCAGTAATGACATAAATGGAGATGATACAATGGCACAATAATTTATGCCACTAATAATCTTCTGGGATAGTTCTGATTACTTTTCAAATAGTCTGAAAGGAAAGTGATAAAGAGCAATTTTAAATACATGTATGAGAAGTTAAACATTGTTTTAATTATTGAAATATGTCTAACTAATTTATTAATGAGCAAGTTTTGCAATACTTTTTGTCATTTAGAGTCTAAATATTGCTTTTTTACATTTCTATTCAGTTAGGCAAAACGATGAGATGTCTACTGGTGTTATTTTAATTAGGTTCTTGTCTATGACTCACCTCTTACCCCAGTAGCTGTGTCTATTTGGGTAAACTCTGAAATGACATTGATCTTTTAATGGAGACATTATCAGCACACAATCTTGACACCATCCCACAGAGGCAAAAAAAAACCTATCCATTATTCCCTGTTTATATAATTCCACTGTGAATCAGAGCCAGATGCTGGCACATGAAGTAGCATCTGTCAACACTGTTATGGCACTTTATTGTAACTTTGCCAAAAATTTTCAAACAACTTTCACTGTCTCAGAAGCAGCTACCCAGGGAATGCTTGGCATTCTTATTCTGTAGAGGGGGATTGATTTGTTTCTTTAATAGCTCACTGCAAGCTACTCTGAAGAATCAGCCTTATGTGATTTAAATGAGGCTAGAGCCTTGACTTTAATAGAAATAAACCATTCTAATATGGGATGGCAAAGGCAATAGACTAGCAAAAGTAGACTCACAAATTTATTTTTATTATCACAAATTTATTTTTATTATCATTTATTTCATATAGTTATTTCATATAGTTCAGAATCCATTCAGAATTTCAAGATCAAGGGTCATTTTAAAAAAATACAGTATCTGAAAAAGCTAGTTGTATTGTGGAGAATCATCAAAAGACTCAGCCATTTTATATTAGAAAGTGAAGTATTCAGAAAGTAAAGGCAAAAATGCACTCGCCTCCCCCCCCAAAAAAAAAACTAATAATAAACAAACTATCAAATATTGTGAATTAGTTATTACATTTAATAACTGTCATTGTCATCATTTTTTTCCAGTTAGAAATATTACTATAAATACTGATGATGGCATTTCAACCAGGTTATAAAATGGAAGCAGTGTAGAGGTACAAGCCCTTCTTCAGGACTCAATATAATTTTCAGAAGTGAATTCAATATGAAAAATAACCACAGACTAACAATTTAAACCAAAAGTAGCTTTATCCTTAATTTTGAAGCAAAGCTGGCAAGGAAACAATTCAGAAACCTAAAAAACAGTATAAGCCTGTAAGACCATATGTTTGCTTCTTAGAGCTTGGATGGCTTCAAGTATGGGAAAATGTACAATTCCTGAAAGAAAGAGTCTCCTTTTCAAGCCTAGATTGATTAGCTTTTAAAAAACAGTATAATGGAAAACAAACATATATACAACAACAACAACGAACACTATTATGTCTATTGAGGATTTTGCTGATAGTATCTGTATTTGGAACACACTTAGGATTAGTAATTTATAGGGATGGGATACAATTTTCAACAGAGCTGAGACTGTGTTATTAGTAAGTTTGGAAGAAGAAGCTGTCACTGAAGGCAGGTGCATATAACTCTGACAAACTTCCATTGGTAGGGTTCAAAATTTGCCATGACAGATTATTCTTCCAAAATTGTCTTGGGGAAGTTAACTTCTAGACAAGTATCTCTCAACTTTAATAGAACGGAAGACAGCTGAAATCTATGCAATGTGCCCTTAAACACTTTTTGAAGCTGAATACACTGAAACATAACAAAGAAGGAAAGGTGTACAATGAAGTGCTTCCAATTTCCTTTTGAATTTTTTTGTGAATGGCAAAATCTTAAATTCTGTTATGGGACTGAGAGTAGTTACTCTCTTCAGCCAGCTATAGATTCTCTATTGTCTCTCGTGTCAAAGGGTGAAGCTCGATTTTAACAGGGATGGTACGTGGTCATTATACCTCACAGATAAGAAGAGCACAGGCAGTATCTACACTTCATCAAGATATATTGTCTTGGAGCATTTCCAGATTAGCAATAATTCCTCATCTTTCCTGGTCTGAAAACATGCAAAGACAGAAGACTGTTCCTCTGTCTCCTAAGCAGCTTATTCTCTCCCTTACTTACCACCTCCTTCTGCAGATACTCCACAGCCATAGTGGCAAATGGGTGTGGCAGGTCCATTTCTACTGCTGTACCTTCTACTGCTCTGGTACTTCTTACTTTTTTATTACATTTTCTTTCTGCACATATCTTGTCAAAAAAAAAAAAAAAAAAAAAAAAGCATGCAACTTCCTAACATACATCTGAAATGAGTCAAGACAAATTTTTTTTTCTTCATCAAGAAATGCTATTCTTCTTTTCAGTACTTCAGTTTCCTTCCTTTTGTTTCATTTTGTCCTTCAATACACTCTGCATTAGGTGAAAGAGTAAATTGCACACAGAGTTCAAAAGGCATTCAGTGCCCACACACAGCATTAAACCTAAACAATGCTTTTATCTTTTTCAGTTAAGCTTGACAACATGACAACAGAATCCTTTCTTTGCATGTTATATTCATTCATATAATTGCTGGAGGTTGGGGAGCACTGTGTTTCTAGGCAGCAGTTATTTTGTGAAAAACCATAGATGGCTCGTGATTTTAGTCCTGGAATATTTTGGTGGCATATAGTGTCATCTTTATGTAGAACTGCAAAATGAAATGTTTGCAATTCATTGCACCTCACTTAGATATCCAGAAGTTAATGCCAAACTTTAACCTTTATCTGTTTTTATAGCCAATAGTATGAAACAGAGGCTGCCAGAGTACAATTTCATCCCAACAGAAATGCCTAAGATAGAAAAGACGAATCACCCTCTAAAGGTACAATTTTTTGTCTTTTGACTATAAATGGATCCCTTGGGTGACTTATCTAAATTTAACTGTCTAAAAGTTAATTTTTAAATGTCTAAAGCTGGTTGAGAAAGAGCCTACAAACATTCAAGAAGTATACTAAAAATGTTCAAGAAAAAGTTTAATTTAAATGAAGTGTTTTCATATAAGATTTCAAATGACATTATTAGAAGTAGCTGTTGGTTTAGCCAAGAAACCATCAGTGCCCCTCTGAAAAGTATGAAAAGTTGAAGAAAGGATAATAGTATTTTGTGAAAGACAGAAGAGTAAAAGGAAGAGGGAAATAATTTATTAGAAAAATATGGAGACCGTTCACATTCCAAACGTGCCAAACACAAGGAAAAAAAAAATGTATTTACAGCTTTGACTTTAATAGAATTCAAGACATTTGAAATTTTTACTTTCTGTATGGTTACAATGTACCTTTCCCCATACACATAAAAAAAAAATACAAAAAATCATAGTTTCCCAAAAATTGCACAGGGGTTGGAACTTATGAAAACAAATTCCAGGACTATTTTCCAGGAATCCTTTTCCTCTACAGGAAAGAGAATATTTGCTGGGAAAAGGAAATGGAGCAGAAATTAGCAAAATGGGGTTGGATAAAGTGATGATTATTTCTAGTATTAGAGTTTGTCTTCTCCAGTATATTTCACCATCTTTCCTATCATTTACATTAAAGAAGCTTTACTTGAAATTGTTTCAACCTGCAACAGTTCAGGATACGTATACTGTTTTTTTCTGTAGAAACCACAGTTGATGAGAAGTTTTGCATCAAACCTAGCACCATCACATTATGAAGGATTAGCTTTCAGTTTCAAATTTCAAAGTTCTGTATTATCAATATGTCATCCTCTTGTGATTCTCCAAAAGCCAATGTACTTTTAGAAGAAAGACAAAGTTCACTGAGTTTATCAATAAAACAGAGCCTAATCTTCAAAGTTATTAGGCACTTAATGCCTACCTAATACTTAGCTCCCATTGATTTCATTGGGAGTGAGGAACAGGAGCCAGTAGCCAACACCTCTGCACAATTAAGCCCCACTCCTGATATTTGATCTAATAAAATCATTCAGCTTTTTTCCCTTTAACTTCAAATTGTGTTATTGAAATACTAATTTCAGAAAAATGGTTATAGATTCACTCTCTTAGGTGATGCTCAGCTATAGGCAAGAAAAGAAAGAATCATTTACATTTTCTTCCTCATTCTGTTTGAGAAGTTAAAAAATTCTTGGCTTGTGATCACATCTATTTGGGCTCAGTTGGACTTCCAGTGCTTTCTGTACTGAATTCATTTAATCAAACTTCTCTAATTGTATTGAGGGTTTATAGTGTCTGTAATTTGATTTCATTAATGCCAGGCTGTCATTGTTTAGCAAGACTTGACATATGCACTCTTTCTTGAAGACAACATAAAGTTTTAGCAGTCCTGAAGTAATGTCTAGATAGCTTCCTGACTTTAGCAGTGGATGTTTCTGAGATGTAGTTGGACTAATGACAGTTGGAATTATGCTGTTTTACAGATAAACCAGATTCAAATAACTCATAAATTACTGAGCAGTGATCCCATTGCACAGCAGTGTCTATTGCCTTTCAACATAACAGCTTATCAGTCCCTTCCATTTTGTTTAATTGTTAGCAGCAAGTATTTAATTGCACAGTTTTCTCTGTTTTAATTATTTTCTTGTGGATACTTCACATCATGAAAAGTATGCATCTATACCAACTTCAGACATTCATGTTAATCATGCTAGGGATCACTGTATACAAAACCACTTTATTAAGGTTATTTAGAGAGTAAGGGAAAAGCTGAATATGTCTTTTCATTTTATAATCTGTTTTTTCCATCTTTTTGCACTCCAGTATGCAACAATAACAACCTATCATTTTCATACAATAATCCATCATTTTCACTGCCCATGGACTCTGCTCTTTGAGATCTAGCTTTAAATATTTCTAAGTATAACATGTAGGATTATCTTTACCTGCTAAATGCAGGTGATAAGTAGCAGAAGGAAGTGGAAACAACAGAGGGAGCTGAGTAGCATGTGATGATGACATAATACAGAAGCAAACTTACATAAGTTGGTATTAATAAACTTCCCACTCATTAACCCATGGCCATGCTGAGTAAAATTTGCTTTGCAATGTACAGTTCAAGTATGGAGCAAAGACTTGCCACCAGCAAGTTGGTGACATAATGATGTTGCATTATTGCACTTTATTGGTGACATAATGATGTTGCATCACTATAAATTTGACATTTCGATTCAATTATTTTTTTTAAAGTCAGGAATGGCTGTGTGACTTAATGTATAGTGAAAAATCTCTTAAAATTTTACTCCTTAACAACTTCAATGTTCTGAACATAAGCATTAGAACAGCTTTTACAAGATACAGATTGAGGTAAAGAGGGATTTTGGAGCCTCAATTTGAAAAAAATCTCTGGAAAAGAATTCTCAACAGATAAATTGTTGCAAGTAGATTTAACTGCACAGCTCTGTGGTGCAACTAAGATATACTGCATAGATTTCTGTCAGGGATCAATAAAGCTGGAGAAGTGGAAACCAGCAAATACCACTCCCCTAAGTCTGCCCATGTCTCTCTTGCTTGCATTATTTTATACTTGTGTACATTTGTATAGAGTGAGATACAAACCCACAGGAAAACAAAAAAATATCAAAGAAATTCCAAGTGACTTTAATCAGGTTTGGTGGCTGCATGAAAATGTACAAACTAATGTTCACAAAAACTCCAGGAATCTGAGCCAATAGAAACTTATGCCTGTTCAATTACCAAGTCAAGCTGGGTTAGAAAAAGCATTTTCTGTTCAGAAAAATCGTTTAAACTGTATGTGGATTTGCATATATACGTGTATGTATATATATATATACACACACATGTTCGTGGCTGCACATATATCTAGTATATATTATATAGATTTAAATATATAACTGTATTAGAAACAGAGGACTATCAAGTTGCTGCTGCCTTTTACTTGGCTTTTAGAGAAGGGAAAATTAATCCTTCCCCTACTATATTCTGAAGAGCATTTAGATTATCACTTTGCAGCCATCCTTCCTACATCTTCACTGTTAACCTTGCTTTTAACTTAATAGGTGGATGACCTCCCAGGGGCATTAGGTTATTTATAATAAGCTTGAATTTGTTATCTGTGTGTTGAGGGAGGAGAATCTCTCAATAACATGTTTTATGCATATGTTAGATACTATGTAGTGTTCCAATAGCATCTGTGCTATTTTTAATGCATTTGAAACCCAAGTGGAACATATAGATAGATTTGTCATTTTCTAATACATCATAATAGTAAGTGGCAGATAACCAGTATAATAGAATATTTTAAATAATTTTATTGTTATTAATAATTGCTGGCTATACTGTAACACTGTTTTTCCTAGTTGATATCAATCTCATGCAAAATGAGAGTTTCACTGCATATTGGGTAATTGTCCACTTATAAATGGCCACATCCTGAATGTAATTGAAAAACAGAAATGCATATTGTCTACTGGGATAAACATCTCTAAATGTCTCCTTTTATTAATAATTAATTATATCTGTCACTGTTAAAAGTTGAGTTCCTTATGGGTAATTAAGATCCTTTTTGTTGTTGTTGTTGTTTTTGTTGTTTTTTCCAGATTTTAGATATTTTTAACACTTTTAAAGCCTGTGGACTACATAAAGATTAGTAAATCAAATCCATTATACTTGGTCAGAGAGGCTGTCTCTGTCCCAGATATCTATTTGGACTGGAGCCTGACCCTTGCTAACTCCTGAAATGAACCAATGAAATGTTTAAGACAGTGTTACTTGGTATAGGTCAAAATTATCAGAGGCCATTCAAAAACTATTGTAGACTACATACGCCTGAATTCCAGAGCAGACTACCTGCTCTGGAGGTAGATGGTTCCAAGGCACCATTTAATTTACTAGTCTGCATAAAACCGTCATGCTATCCAGACATTACTCAGAAAGATCACCTATTTAGGGCACTTTCATTTCAGTTCCTTTCCCAAAACAAGTATTTACATTGTTCAGAACAGTTACACAAGCTCACCTCTTGATTGTCAGCTATTATCTTAATGCAAAACAATTTCTTCATGTTTTTTCATACACTAATACCAAGTAAGGAAACCCTTCCCCAGATCAAGTACAGTCTATTGTCTGAAGACTAACAACTAATAACATAGGGAGGCTCATCTTTAACTTCAAGCAAGTTATATGTAAGAACTAGAAGACTAGACAGAACAATGGGATTCCATTAAGATTTCAGTCCTCTAAAAGCATATTTGGCACTTACCTCATTCTTCTAGTCCTTGTCTTATTCCAAGATTCATGAAGCATTTGATCTGAATCTATGTTTCATGACAAATGACTCTGCAAAGAGCTTGCTTACCTGATTTCAATTATTTCTACTATTATTAAGAAAAAAGGCACATCTGGGAAAATCAAGATTTATTTGAAGTTATTTTTCCAGGCTATTTGAGAGGTAATATGCCAAAACATTGGTGCTGTTGGCCTGTAGGATTCCTGCTTTTCAGATAACTAAAACTTGGATGTGAGAGAGATATGAGGAAGCACACAGTCACAGGAAAGGTCTTTCTTTCTACATATTGCTTTCTGTGGTGACATTATTTCTCCCCCCTTACCCAATTGTAATATTCTGCCATCTACAATGATTTTACTTGATATAGAATAATAATTTTAGAAATCTGTTCTTTAATTCCATGAACTTTTGATTTAGAAAGGTAAATTTAAAGACTATGTCAATTAAAGTCACTGCACCAGTCAAACTGGACAGATCAGGAAAGAAAGAAAATCCATATGCTTTATTATTATCCTAAGAAATAAATTTATCCTCAATACTTGGATATGACATGCTTGACACCTGTAGAAAGATGAGAGCTAGAATAAGAAAAGAAAGGTAATTAAAGTTTACTTTCTATTCCTTATCATGTAATATAAAATCTAAAATATTCATCAAACAAATCAGAAGGATTTTCTTCATCACATCTCAAACAATTTAATAAACATCAATGACAGAATTTTCACAGAGCTTGAGGATTCTAGTTTACTTTCAATGAAATATTCATTTAGTATCTGGTGCCTTATAGCTCCTACTCAGCTTGCGGCATTTTTTTTTTTTATTTCCTTTCAGGCAGCAGAGGAAGCTACTCACATTTTAACATGACTTTTTGTTTTGTTTTGTTTTGTTTTGTTTTTTTCCTGAGCACATTCTAATTAGCATAAAGTTAAAACTCTCCATTCTGCATCAGTTTCCATGAGTTGTAATATATTGTCAAAGAGCTACAGAAAAAATCACACTTGAAGGAGGTATCTGTAGCACAGCTGCATGGACTAATTAGACATAGAAATCTAAAAGACAAATCATTCTTTTTAGCTTATCACATAGTAGAGAAATAAAGACTACATGTCAAATGAGTAGTACACTACATGTGAAATGAGAAGTAATAAATATACAGTCATTAAATTCCAAAACTGTGATGTGGCTGCATTTTTTTAAGCAGAGAAGTTGTATGTCCAGTAATAACAGTAGCAATCTGGATAATGACTTCTCATGATTCATGGATTATACTGGTTGTCCACCAAGATCATTAGAAATATCCTGACTTCCTTTCATTTACACTGTGGATATGTGTCCAGCTGGCCACTGCTGAAATCTAGACAGTAGACACCATTAATACTAATGGTCTCATCTACTGAGGCCAATTCCTTACTTCTATTTATGAATTCTCTACACTGCAGAAAGCCGCTTTATAACTTACAGAGGAAATAAAAAGAAAAGGGAAAAAATAAAATAAAATAAAATAAATTTGACTTAGGATAACCCCTTTAACATATTTCATCAAAAGAATGGATAAAATATTTATTTAGCTACTGTCCTTTGCATTCCCATCAAAGTGAATAGAGAGACATTTAATAACACATGGAAACATTAAAGAAGCTTTTTATCAGAGTGGATTGGAACCTGCTCAGAACAAACATCATGGCCTAAGGGAAAGTTTTTGATCTGTGAAGCTTAAGATTTTGGTGCTTAAAACACTCTCATATTAGATCATGTGGTCAATTTGCATGAAATAAATGATTTGCTTAAAACTTGTAAAATTATAAAATAAAACTTGACAAGTCATTAGCAATAAGTGGTATCACACTGGCATTATACTAACATTGGTGCAATCATTAGAAAACTGCTATTACAACAAAGAAAAGAAAAATAATAGGGCCATCTTGTACTTTGACCTGAAGGTGCTAGATCATTGTCCCACACAGAAGACACCACACTGCAATCTAAATTATTCTCTGTCCTTCTTTACTTACTCAACATTCTGAGCCACTGTCTTTTACTACCTTTAACACAAAACAATTGTTCCAAATAGTAAAATTTATTACTTTTTCCATCTAGGGATAGGTGATCTAGTTTAGGTAAAGGCAAATAAAAGAAGAAAAAATAAATAAATCTGTAGTTCTTTTTTTTTTTTTTTTTTTTTACTGTAATCAAAACTACAAAAAAATAATAAGATTATTTACTCATTCTTCATTAAATGTTACTTTGCTTTGGTTTTCTTTCTGAACTAGGAATTCAATTAATGATGTTTCTCATTGTTGACAGAACTTATAACTTTCAGATTATTGTCAGAAACAAGTGGTATTCAACATCTTGATAGCTTAGTTTAGAGTTGCAATATGTTCATTTGAAACACAAAATGTTTGGAAAAATAAGGCTAAATATCTGGATTTCTGAAGTTTGCCTATTCATTTCAGTCACATGAAGCTAGAGCTTTGCTGAGATTGGTAAATATACTGTTGTGGTTATCACCAAAACTGTAAATATGTGTAAAACCTGAGGGTTTTTTTGTTTGTTTGTTTGTTTTCATTTGTTGCACAGTGCTGTAGTGCATTTATTTTGTCAGTGTGTCAACATTTTGCTGGTGGCTCAGATATGTGAGTCAGTTGGAGCAGTTCCACGTGTGATTTTTTTTACAATTAACAGGTGAACTAAAATGTGTCCTTGCAAATTATTTGCCTGCGATCATACACATGCTGATGAGATGAAATAATATTGAGATCATAGGGCTCATATCCCACTGTTGTCTTCAAGATGATGATTTTCTTATGCATTCCCCATGAGTATACATACCTTTGTAAAATGAGAGGGGTAAGTATGATAATGCTTAGGATCATTAAGATATTTATTTCTCTTCTGAGTCTATCACCAAGCATGAGGCATGGCTTTCAGTTTTTGTTGTAGAGCTGGAGCTGAAACCTAACAACTTCATTGCATGTGGGCTCTGTTGCAGTGAATATGAGCTAGTGCATATGACTGTATTTGTATTATATTTCACAAATTAATTTTATTTCACATGATATCCAAGAAATTGTACTTTCCAAGTGACCATGTAAGGATAGCTAATAAGCATAAATGGCAGAAAAAGAAATTAGAAGGAAATAAGGAGACTTCAAATAGTCATAAAAAAAAATCTATGTAATATAAAAGTATAATATATTGGTTCACAAATATTTGAGGAGATTAAGTGAAAATATTTTTCATAAAGTATGGTATCTGGACATGTGCTTAGCAGAGGATGTCCCAGTTCAATTTTGTGAGCAAGCACAATTCAATACTCCAAGAGAGTTGAAGTATTTCACTCAGCAGTTGGAATAGAAGCTAGTCAGTGTTTACTGTGCATGACCTTCTTGGTATTGGCTAATTAAGAATAATCCTTAAGGATAAGAAACAAATGTTTTTTACCAGTCTTTCAAGAAGTTCATAATAAGTGGACTTGAGCAACTGAAGATCATTTGCTTGACAGAAAAAAATATGCTTTTACTGTAGAAGAGGCATCATGAATACATAACTTTATTATTACAATATTATTCTTCTGAGGTTTTTAGTCTAATGAAGAAAAATAGATCTGTAAGCATTTCAGTACATGCTTGAGTCACTTGAGCTTTATTGATTTAAAGTGTATCTCTTTAAAACAATTACAATATTTTTTGAGAAATACATTTTCTTCCTTTCTAGAAGATAATAGCTTTTACGCACAATATTAGATTTTAAACACAATTCTGAAAGGAGCTCATCCTTCTACTGAATGTGCACAGCCTGTAATGAAATGCATTTTCCATGTTTCTTAACCTGTGTACTCATGCAGGACATAAGGAAATGGTATCACCTCATCTTCTTCTAGAACATAGTCCAAGAAAGAAAACAGAAGCAATTGAAGGCAAGTTTCAGTCTTTTCTTCCTTTATTGTCTTCTACTTATTAACTTGACTCTCTTTTCTAATGGATTTTGTTTATAAATATAACCTGTATTACAAAACAAATGAAATGACTAGGGCTGGTTTTATGAATGGTGCAATCATATTTGCATTACAAATCTTCCTTTCAGTAGTCCCACAGATGGCTCAGTGGATTTCCTGCACCAAATAGATTGCAGGACTAAAACCCAATCTCTAAAATTCTTTGGATGGTGTAGCTTATATAGCAACTTATCTATAAGTTGCCATCTAACTGTAAAGCATAACCAGTGTTATCCTCTTAAGGATAACTTTGGATTACTATTTACTATTAGTATTTACTATTACTATTTACTTTGGATTGCTATTTCAGCTATTGTAATTCAAGAATTCAAGGTGGTTTTTTTTGTTTGCTTTTTGTTTGTTTGTTTTGTTTTGTTTTTCTATTATCTACAATAATGAAGATAATATTTCATTATCCGTACATTTATCTCTGTTGCAAAAACCACTGAAAAAAAAAAAATGGCAAGTCAGAGCTTACATTCAGAAGATTAAAACATAACCCTGCAATCAAATTATATTGTTTACAGTCTAATCATATCAATAAAATGGTTGAAATATGCATTTTACCTTTAAAAAGTTATCATACCTGATGACTTAAAACCATTACTGCAACATACATTCTTGGTCTCTATACTACAATATCATATTATAAAATATATGAGTCTTTTTATGTAATACTTTATCAGATTTCATATAATAAACTTGTTCAGTCACACCACAGCACTTACGTGTGGAGGTCTTACTTCTATGTTATTCAGAAAGCAGTTGTGATCTAAAAGAAGAGCAGATGCAGTGGCAGCAGCATAACTAACAAATGCTACAAGGTTTGCCTGCATTTGAAAATTGAAAATGAGAGATTTTGGCAGAACCTGTTACTGAAACAAACAGTTAAATTAATTTGATTTCTATAACACGATTATTTTCAATCAGAAAGTTTAGATAAAAACAGGTAAGTGAGTTACTATCTCTTTTCCCTTTTACCTCAAGTAAATATTTCTTGCTAGGTACATTGTTGGAAGGAGTACAAATCTGTATTTACTTTGTCACACCATAATATATAAATAGATTTGCCATCCTGCTTGTTTAAGGCAAATGTTTGAACCCTGCTTATTAGCAAAAAGAGGTCCCTGAAATGTTGAACATTGTTATCCACCAAATAATGAAAAAAAAACATAATGGAAAAAGATCTCTGCATTTGTTGAGTGATAAACTTAATCTTTAAATGTAACTGTTGTGCAACATGAACTAGAATCAAATTAAGTTTTTGATTTTCAAAATCATGAGGTGCATGCAATTACCGCAATTGCACACAGAAATGACTATTTATGACCAGTTACACATTTGTGTGTTTCATTAGCTCATTTATGTATGCAATTGAGGTAATTGTGAATGTAAATTAAGCAAACACCCATTTGGCAAACAAATTGTGGGGCAGATTATGCACTCAGAAACATACAACTAATTACACTTTAAGGCTCAAGACCAGTCACTAGGATGCAACACCACTCACGCAAGAGTTTTGAAGGAAAGGAAGAAGGAAGAATTACTGTGAAAATGCTGTTGTGAAAGGCTGTTACATTTCACAGTTGTGTGGTTTCCATATATGAAAATCAAGCTATATATATTTACATCTATAACGGCTTTAGGAAACTTAAACTATGGAGCTTGATTTCAGCCCTTGGGAAAATAATTAAGTAATTTATGAGAATAGCTGGCATAATATCAGAAGGGAGAAAGAAAGTAGTCTGATAAATTTAAATCCCTTGAATAGCTGAAGAGACATCTGTCTGTGTCTTCATAATGTTTGCATACCTTTACAAGTAGTACATTGCTAACTATTACTGAGAAGGAGAAGGGATAGGTTGAAACAAAATATAGTTTTTATTGTAAATACAAAGATAGTATTATAAATTCTCAGGATAGTGAACAGGTACAAGCATTCATCGATTGAGAAATGTACTTTATGGAAGAAGTGGCCTGGCCTTTGATAAAAGTAACGAACACTGAATAAAAGGTAAAACTTTAGGAAGTAACAGAATGGTGGTCACAGAGAAAAATCATTAAACCAACCTATTTAGACCTTAGGCATTCCAACTCCGTGGCATTCAGAGATTGGATACAAAACCATGCAGATGGTAAAAGCTGAAAATATTTTATTTTTTTAACCACTGCCCTGTTTTGCCACTGACTTCTTAGGTAATCTTGGACTGTTCTTGTTTTCTGATAGAAGGTAGTGGCAGTACCATATGTCTAATAATTTTAGGTGTTTTGATACTTTCAAATAGAAAGCTTTTCCTGGATAGTATCCAATACCCAGTAGAAATCATTCTCTGCTGAATTCATAAGGTCTTAAAAAATCAGCACATTGTTGTTATATTTTAAATATCAACCTTTCTCTGCTTGTGGTTGTCATTCTCTCTTCCTTTGCCTCCTTTGCAGGTCTTTTGTAGACAGTGATTATGTACGACAATCTTAACCTGTATCTTGTTTTGTGTAGTATGCAATAAAGTGCATTGAAATGCATGCATATGAACGGAACTTCTCAGATTTCTCCTGGTAGGAAATCAACATGCCTTGTACTCCTTTAATCAGAAGGGAAAAGACCAGATCATTTCTGTGCCATTTCATGGTGGTTTGGTCCTTTAAATAATAATAATAATAATATAAATAATAATAATAAAATGCTGTCTTCAGATCTTACACTCTGTTCAAACTTACAAGTTCAATGAAGAGCTTGAAGCTTTAGGCTACAAACAGAAAAGAATAACCAAACCAAACCCAAACTAATCTAACCAAAACAAATCAAACTAAACCAAAACAACCACAACAAAAAGATCCAGTAACCACAATCAAGGGAAATAAGGAAAGGAAATTTGTGACAAGGAAGACACTGATTCATACTTCTACTTGCGTTCCAAGCATCAAAACCTTGTTTGCCCAACCATGAAGTAAAATAACTCATTTTATATCCTTTATTTTATCTCCTGGAAGTAGCACTCTCATATTGGCTGACACTGTGATACTGCCATCTCGGTAGGATGCTGGTGCTGGCTGTAATTTGAACAGATCTGTTTTCCATGGCTCTGTGAATTTTTGTCTGCAATAGGCATCTTCCTTGATTGTTGTTTTCTTTTAACTCTTAACTCTTGCTTTCTTGTGTTTTGTAAATAAATAAACAAAGAGCATTGTATCTCACTACGATCTTCCAGGTTATATTGTGCTAAAAATCTGTGTTTGTATCTTTGAGTGGGAGAACATTTATCACAGAAAAGTGATCAACATAATTGTTCTGATCTGCTAATGGATCATGATGGCTTTTGAAATATCTCCCTCCTTTGACTGCCTGTTCTTTTCCATATTGTTATTATTTGTAATATTGATTGAAGAAAAAAGGGAAACATATCTAAAACATCTGTGGAGGTTTTGTGATGAAAAAAAAAAAAAAAAAAAAAAAAAAGAGAGAGAAAGATTTTCTCTAGATCACTGTTTGAATTCTCCAATTACAGTTCTGCAGAATGCAATAAATTGAATTACTGTGGAATACATATCTTTAACTTCCTCCACAATTCCTGTTGAGGCTAAATTCTCATTGAAATATAAATCTGCATCTAACTTTGATGCTGTATAGAACGTACACTATCTGACTAATTTAGGAAGAAATTCTAGTCTATATCTCAGTTCATGAATATAACATTAGGGGATATAACCAAGAGTTTCTAAATTACTAAAGCCAATACACATTTTGTCAAAGCTTCCTTGATGTATAGAAGTGTATAAATCTTGGACAAATCAGTCTGACTCTGCCTCTGTACTGCCTGTCAATGACCTTCTCTTCTGTACACAGATTGTTCTATAAAATGTCTAGGTTTTTATGTTATCAAATCTATACCCTTAAAAAATTAAATAAACTTTTAAATGAAAGATAGTAATCCAAGATACACTAGAAACCTTGCAAATATATAGACATTTTGAATTTTTCTCCTGTTTAGAGCATTTTTAATAATGCTGACATTATTTGTGGATGACAATTCATTGTCTGATAAATTTTAATCCAAAGGTAAATAAATAAGAAAAAATGTTTATGTGAGAAATATCATAATACAGGGGGCTAGTTTTTAAACTAACCTGCTAAGAAAACAAACAAACAAACCGTTAGGATATCTTTAACAGGGTATTCTATACATAGCATGAAAGCAAGTTTGATTGAGTTTTGTTTGTTTGGTTGGTTTGGTTGGTTTGTTTTTTGTTTATTTGGAGAAATGTGGGCCAGATATGTCCATGAGTCTGTACTGAAGACAATAAAAGCTATGAAATCAACTACACAACATTTCTAAGTGATTTATTTAATGATTTAGATTAGACATTTAAAAAGTAAACTCTAATGATTTAGCTATGATGAAAAAAGCATAAATCCACACTGTTTCAGAAAGTCCTTGACATTTTACTTAATAACATGAGGCTCTTTTATTCTAGCATAAGACAGAAAAATTAAATAGTCACTAAAAAGTGCTTAACAGAATTTTGAAAGTGAATAAGTATAAAGCTACATATATTTTGATTAGATATATTACTATACTCTCATGTTTTTATTATTTATTTTATTATCCACTTTACTATATTGGTATGTGAAGTTTAAAATAAACATTTACCAAAGTCTTCCCCATAGAACAAAACCAAATAACTTTGAATATATTTTGAGTTTTTTGTTTGTTTGTTTGTTTGTTTGTGTTTTGTTTGTTTCTTTTGTTTTTAATTATTATTATGTATTATGGGTAAGCAATAACCTTTTGCATATGATGAACCTGTAAACAGAGAATACTTATGTGGATTAAGATTCTCTGCTCTTTCAAATGCTGAAATTGCATGAAGCAAATCCCTGAAGAAGAGGTCATATATTGCCTGGTCATCTCTTCTTCCTAAACCTCAGATATTCTTGCTCAAAAGAATGCACTATAAAAGGCATGATCAAAACCCATCCCAGCACAGGTGACACAATTGGTGCTGCTGTCGACTCTTGTTGCCTAGTAAGAATGTTAACAAGTACAGAGAAGGCTAACTCTGCTGCCTTACCTCCATTAGTTTGGATCTTGCACAGGAAGGTAGTACCATAAGGTGTCAGTGTTCCCCTGGGAATTTAATTCTTCATCACAATCATATTTGCATCAGGTTTGCCATTGGCTGTTGCAATGGATTTCCTACTGCCGGTCATGTCGTGGAGGTTGGCGTACCATCTCTTTTTCCCATTGGCATGCATTTTCTGGCTTCATTATACTGGTATTTGTATTCCTTTGCTCCCTACTGTGTTGTTTAGTGAGGGCAACATATGGCCTCCTGCTATTAGCAAACAGTTTTGGTGCTTCATTCAACAGAGCTATGAAAATGGAGCCTGTAATCATTCCAGGAAGAAATGAGGAATACTTATGAAGGTCGCATGAAAGCACTATGAATCTCAAGCATGATATTGCTGTTGCATACTTTCTGCAGAACTTGAAAATATCTCCATGAAGGAATCTTCTAAACTGCCAAATATTGTTTCAGATTAGGATTTAAAAATAGTGAACTGGTTTCAATAAGGAAAATAAGGCTGTAGAGACTGTCTAGGACATCATGGTGTACTGTACCTCCAATGATCTGTGTGCCCAATTAGGCTTTAATTTCCTCACTAAGAGAATAAATTGTATTGCCTTAATCTGCTGAAATGCAAATTTTAAAAAGTCTGAAAATTTACATAATTTTGACCTAAGTACCCACCACTAATTTATGAAGAATATGCAAGTGTGTGTATGTGTGTGAGTTTGCTTGTGAGAAGAATTAATTCTAAGAAAGCTAGATTAATATGATTTAGGATTCTTTGATCTTTATTGACTTTTCAGTAGTATAGCCAAGACAACAGTGTTTCTCACAGACAAAATAATTGGGCCAACAAGGACACTCTTACCAAGTAGGATTTTGCAGAGATATCTGAAGTCAATTTTGACTAGAAATTTAGATGTAGTTGAATTTTTTTTTAGATTCTTTGACATCCTGAACCAAGTAGAAATATTTCCTTTCATTCTTCTTTTAAGTATTATGGTTAATAAAAGGGTCTTGTGTGAAAACGAGTGACACTAATCCCAAAAGTCAATGACCACTCATTGATATTCTCCACCCAAACTAAAATTCAGAGGGGAAATAAATGTCATTAAAAGCATAAATGTAATGAAATCAAGAATAAAGCTTTCACTGAGTTCAGCAGAGAAAGGTTGTCAGTCACCAATTAAAACAAAAGAAGAACAACTTTAATCTCCCAAAAAATAATAGGAAATAAAAATATAGCTTTTTTTTTTTTTTTTTTTTTTGAACAGTCATTTGAAATTATGTTTGCAGAATAATTGAATGAAGTTTTACCTATTGCATCCATCCAATCTGAAACACAGTATCTCTGAAGAAGGTAAATCAACTCACTTTGATCTGTTTTATATGTGTGTGAGTACACACATACAACTGCTATTCCTCATTTCTGCCACGACCAGAATTAACAGTCAAGAAAAAGCTGTTGTAGCATTTCACAAATCTAGGCAATATCAAAAGTCTCTCACAGGAGCTTTTCTCCCAAGATTTCCTGACAACAGTGTTTTAGATAAATATAGATAAACCTTTTATACGTGTCTGAACTTTAGAAGGCTTATTTGAACAAAAACATCTCCAAATGTCTGGCACACAGATCTACTAGTTAGTTTTTGTTATGCCCAAGCCTATCCACAAGAAGGAATTTGTGGCTGCATTTTGCTACCCTCCTTACCTCTGCTTCTCAGAGCGGGTGGGATGCTCTGACAAGTACTTCCAGAGTCAGTGTCCCTGTGAGTACATGGAGCATCTGGAATGATATGGAGAGTAAACTCTCACAGCACCATCATCTTCAAGGCACTGGGCAGCATTCCCATGACACTATGCCTAGCAACTCACACATAACCCTAAATTTAGATTCCCCTCAATGCTACCACAGTAAGACACTGGTCTTGCCATGTGTGTTTCAAGTGGTGCATTGTTAGCATGTTTTTGTTATCTCCCCTCCTGCTGTTGGCTAAGCATTATTTATGTCCCACAAGGCAAAAGACTGTTAACAAAACTGTTAAAGGTAATTTGGTTTGAAACACCTTTTTCCTGAGCTCTTTTGAATCTCACTTGGATTTTAACCAATGTCCTCAATCACTTACTGAGAAATAAATAAATCCATCTCACATACTTCTTTGTTTTAGGGCTGGTCACTTTACTCCAGTCATTTCTTAGGAAAACTATATGCATTTGTTTGTTTTATTCTTCTCCCAGAAAAATAAATAAATAAATAAATAAATAAATAAATAAAAATCTTCAATTAACATACGGGACAGATGGGGTTCATAGTTTTATGATGCAAAAGACCTGTCTAATCTCCTATTTATTTATTTGACCTACCTCTTAATTTAGCTGTGCACATATCTGAAGGAAAACTACTGCATTTACGGTTTCAGAAATGGCATTTTTTTCTGGTGTTTAACATACATTTAAATATGCCACAATCTAAATGTAAACTACTCAGGTTACAGGAAATAAATTATTCAAGAAATGGAGCCGCTTCCTTAAATCACAAATAACTCTTCCCATAATACCCATTTATCAAGTTTATCATCTCATTTACATAAACTTCTTTCAGTAGTAGGTGCACTTCTGTACAGTAGCTGCATCAATGGGGCTAGATGCAACTGGGATTTGGATGGAAGCCTTGTGACTGCTTTTCCTGAGACTTGACTAAAATTGCATACATTGGATTGGGCAACACTAACAGCAAATAAGGGCCACAGTCCTTTTATACTTCTCTGTAATCATCCTCTAGAAATTTCACAACAAATACAGATGTCTCTAGGCCCCATGGAAACTAAATATTTCAACTCAAGACTCTGATGTTAGAAAATTATGTCTGTGGAATTAATTGGTGGACAGGCTTAGCAATAAAACCTCTGCAGCCAGGGATATATCATCTTTGTACTTTAAGTTAATTGCAGTAAAAATTCCTGCTACCTTCCATATGTCCTCCATGAAAACTCAAAGCACCATGTCTCAGTTCACGGCTCTCAGGACAGATATGTCTCTGAATCTTGCTGTGATATTTGGAGCATATTTTATGTGGCAAACTGGGCACCAGAAGCTTGTGACATGGTGCACAAAGGCAGAAATAGTTTCTGATTAAAAAGAATCTTTTTGTTTGTAAGGACCTTGGGCATACAATTATTCCTGTGCATCACCCGGCACCAGAAATGTATGGAAGCAAAAACAATTAATCTAACTGGAAGAATGGAGTAGTTAACAGCTTTACCAGAATTGAAGATCTCAAAATTAATAAATAAGTAGATAGATAGATAGATAGATAGATAGACAGACAGACAAATAAATGAGATCACAGAAATACTAGCAGCACTTCAGTCTCTAGCTATTAGGAGTAAAAGTTAGTGGAAACATGGAAGTGTGTTGATTACATGTAGAAATGAAACACTGAAAAGTCATAAAAGTCAAAGGTAGCACAGTAAGAGGGAGCTGTGAAACACTTTATGTGTAATCTAAGGTTGAGAAGTCTTCGATCTTGAGGAGATGGCCGTGTTCTCTAGAAAGAGTTTATGAACAGCTTCTCAAAAAGAAAGAGAGAGAGAGAGAGACTCTCACTAGGGAACCCAAGAGCTAAACAACAAGAATATTAAAATATACTTTTAATATATACAAAAGAATCTTCTGACACTACATGTGGTTAAGAAACTTGCATATCACAAAGCATGTTCATGGAAAGAAGGAATATGAAGCCTGAAGCCAAGCATGCTCACAGTTTCAACACAGAGAATTAAGTACACAAAACACTTGGACAAGCAAATGATTTTCTGATTCATTTTGTCACAACAATAGCAAGGGAAAAACATTGAACAAATATATTTTAAAAATGAAAGAAATGGAACATGGTAAGATGATATTAAATATTACCATTAAAAATCAGTAGAAGTAAGGTTTAAGGAGAGCCTGAATGTTGGTAAACACATTCCATGACAGGCAAAATAACTTTTTTTATGAAACCACCATGGACAGACCATGGAATTCATGTACTCTATAAAAATATGATTTTTTACATCAAGCATACACATACTTTGTTTTGGTTTAGGAAGTATGCTGTGTAGTGCTTTTTAAAAAAAAAAAATAAAATAAAAAATCTCTGTATATATTTTTTCATGCAGAAGAGAAGTCTACTGTGGTAGCTAAGGAAGTGAAAAGTAAGTTTCTTTTTCTTTTATCTTCATGCTAATATATGCAAAGGATAATAGCATAATTACTTCTAGGCTTCTAGAAACATTCCTATATCTTAAATAATTTCATGCAAAGAGAAGATTTTTGCTTGAAGGCTTATGCTCCTGTGTTTGTGACATTTTGTACAGTAATAAAACCTGTTTTTTGTTTGTTTTTGTTTTTTATCCACCTAAATCCACAGTAAAGAATCACCAAAACCAAAAAACAAAAACAAAAAACATACTCTTATAGTTACACTACCTTCATCAACACCCAAAGCCATGCAGCACAATCTGAAGATGACAAATTTGCTTTTTTGTTAATGAGAAGTTTATTTTATTTTATTTAAAAAAAAAAAGAAAAAAAAAAAGATTATTTCCTATTCTGGTACTTGTCTATTCTTCTCCATCAAAATGGGGATTCATTTCCAGAATGAAAAATAAGAATAACAGACTCCTCTGCTGAACTCACTTTTTTAAAAAAATAATAATATTCATAGAACAAATAATTACATTGTTGTACCTTTTTGTAAAAAACAAACAAAGAAAAAAACCACATTATCTCTATGTCTACTTTTGTCCAACTAATTGACAAAATAGAGGTAGATTTGATTGCTTTTGTAGATAATGGGTTAACAGCATTTCTCCCTGAATAACAGAAGTCCTGTAATGACAGTTTCAAAGGTCTCATTCATTAAGAGTTATAAAGGTATATTATATATGCAGACTTTTCATAGCATTATGCACTTATTCCCTAATATCACTTACAAGTTTTGCTGATATTAAGGCATATATTAAAGGGAATAAGCACTCAGGCAGAACAGGTGCATGGACACTGAATCACCACAATAAACTTCTAGTTATACCTACCATATTAATGCTCATAATTTCTTGAATAGTACTTGCAACAGCAATTATATGGTGTAGGTATTGGTTCCAGTTCTTATCTTACCTCCACATTTACTCTTTGTGTATTAAGCTGTATTTCTAAGATACATATATAAAGCTGACTAAGTGACTAATTTATCAGATCTCAAACTTACTACAGTTAGCCAAGAATTCCTATCTGAAATATATATCTACATATATATATATATATATACAGACATGCATACATATACGTGAAAATAGTTGAACTTATTTTTCCTTCTTTAGAAAGAAAGGATGAAAAGAAAAGGACTGATATAAAGAGGTCTATTACTGAAACTAAGAAGAAAGGTATGGTTTGGGAACATTTCTTATTTGTCTTACTCCAAATTTTGGCTCAAAGCCTGTTTGTTTGTTTGGTTTGGTTTGGTTTGGTTTTAGTCCCATGTTTCTGTCTATATTGTCCTTCTCTTAGTTTCTTAATCATAATTTGCATGTTACTCTTTCTTCTGTACCCGATGTGTGATGTGCTAAGTGGCTGATATTTTCTGAACAATTTTTCTGGCTAGTAAAACAATACTATCTGGTGGCCAGCTATCAGCTTGTCAGACAGTTTAGTGAGGTCCCTATAAATAGCAGAACAAGGTGATATTACCAAACAGAAAACTCGTGGACATAGCAACATATCACTTGGTTCAATGTGTGCCACTTTTTAAGGGTGGGTTTTTATGCCTTTTTTTTTTTTTTTTTTTTAAGAATCATAACCAAAAATTACAGTGATTAAACTTCAAAGCCTTGATATGCATCTAAATAACATTTTGGATCATTCATTCCCATGAAGTATCAAAAATCCACTAAGGGTTTGCTTTCATGGGAAAATATTTATGTCACTTATTATTTATTAATGATTTCATTGCTACTAGAGATTAAGCTAAAAGGTACCATGTTCATGCACTGATGATTTTTGCCTAGCTTTTGATGAATTATTAAGGGTCCAAATTATTCATAGTTGATGCATACTGATTAATTTTAATTTTCAGCTGATTGCTCTGTGGCTAGTTGGGTGCAAGTGCTATAAGGGAATAATCTGAACTAAACTCCCAAATAAGTCACTTTTTTCAACATGTGCCCATCAGGGCTTGGCTGAATGCATATTTGATTGTATGATTCAGAGTTATAGCATATGAAAAGACTTTCTTTAATTAAATCTCAGAAAAAGAAGGAAAAAAAGAGAAAGCTCATGAGAAGACGGCTGTCCCTGAAATTAAAAAAGCAGGTAAGAAAATGAAGTCTGCCTTTCTCTGCAATAGATATCTGACTATTTAGTGTAAGCATTTTCAAGCTTTAAACATTTGAGATAGGGGTGAATAAAATTCATTATCAATTAAGAATTCAAGCTGGAGATATATACACAGTCTGTTTTAAATACATATATACTGTATTTACATCATATATAATATATACAGTATTTTATGCATGTTCTATATATGTGTATATAAATTATACACATAATTATCAGTTCTATGAGCTTAGGATTCTTACAAAAAACATTGCAAACTGCTTTCTGTCATGCAAAAAAAAAAAAAAAAAAAAAAAGCATAAGCTGTTTCAAAGAGTGCATACGTGGAAGACTGCATGGAGTACATAGAACTTTGCATGGTTTTTTTCGCAAATTTGGCTCACTTTAATAAATAGTAACATAGTAATAAATACATGTATACTATGTATTTATTACTATGTTAATATATAGATGTTAATACAAGTAATAACATCTACATATCAAATTATTTTTCTTTCTCCACACTCAGAATATATATATTTTTAAAGTTAAAATTAAAATTAGTGATGTCCTTACACTAACCCATTGTGTTTTATGCTATTTAACATTAAAATATGTGTTTTTCAATCAAGCTAGAAATTAGCATTTGGTTCTACATTAAGATTGTTGTAAATTTTCTTTCCTGTTATTTCAATAAATTTACAAGTAGGTTTAATGTACAAATGCAAACATATCTCCTGTAAGTGTCACAACCTGTGTAACTGTCTCATTAAAATCAAGTCTCATTAAAATCAAGGAGAAACAAAAGGGTTAGTCTAGTGGTTTAGGTCATCATTTTAATACCTAAATACACTGGTTCTACTTACTAATTTGTTAGAGACTTTCTATATAATCTTCTGCAGGTCATCAAGTACTCAAATAAGCCGTTCTGTAGGCTAGAGTAATGCCTAAAGCCCTGAAGTAAGGCTTAAATTAAAATTGAAAGATTCAGGGCTACAGTTACTATGTTCTCAAGGTAAGCCTTGTGCTCCGTTATCTAATTATTCAAACCTGTCAAATTTTATCAAATTCTATCAAAAACCAAAATGATATATAACCTATTGCTTACTAACACTGCAAATATGAATATGCATCTGCTTTCTTTGCCTTTTAATAATACATGGTCTACATAAGCTTTCCTGTTTAAGAGTTTACAGGATGAGAAGAAAAATATTAATTTATGCTTGATACAATATAAAAATGCACAAAAAATGCACAGAATACTTTGGAGCACTATATTGGCAGCTACATATTTAAGTATGCTTCAATGGTAGGGAGTGGCACACTGGGGAGGGATAACAATGGAAGGGAATAATCTCCCAAATTGCATATTTAAATGTATAACACAGATTTAAAAAGAAAATAAGATGACAATTCAAATACATCTTCTAACTTTATTCTGGTTCTAAAGTTCTATTTCTTTTGAGAATACAGAATTTTAAAAGATTACATTTTATGCCAGAGCTGCAGCATAAAGTTATTAATATGTTCATCTTCACAAACTGTTGCTAAATCCAGTGAGTCATCCTACCAATGCTAGAAAGACACAAATTAGACAAACCGAGACATCCACAATATTTCTGTCCCTTGTATTAGCCCGTAGGTTGCTGCATTTTGAAGAGTTTACTAGCCTTTGTGTAAAAGGATTGTAATCCATAATATATTCTTGCTATACATGTTGCTGTTATTCCTCATTCAGCTTGCTCTTTGAATTCATGTGTACTTTCTAGCTTTGATTGGCAGCACCTATTGTTATTCCTAAAAGGTTTTAAGCCCTGAAATAATTGCCACATTTGATCAACAGAATAGTAGTGCATAGCGCTGTTTTGAAAGGAGGTGCCTCAGTGTCTGATAGTATTTATGTGCTTTGGGCAGACACGAAAAATAAACCTCCGAGCATTTAATCAGCAGCATAGATAAGCATCCAAAAGCAAGAGTGTAAGAACAGCTTCCAATATTCTTACTTTTTCCCATTAAAGAGCATTGGCTACTGCATTAAAAATAAACTCCTTGCCCTGGTTTTCAGATCCTTGTGTTAGCTTTGAATATCTCTGGCTTTGTGTCTTGTTTTGCTCCCCCAAGTCACTGAAATCCCCAAAGCTGAGGAGGGTGCTGCCTCTTCACCATCACCATATCCATCCCTTTTACTAGAAGGCAGTTCTTGCTGCCAGGAGCTGCCCTCCTGGTGCGCAGTTCCACTTCAGCTCCTCACCTTCATGCATAGCCTCTCAGAAGACTCACTTCTGACTGGAGACCCATTAGGAAGGCTTTCCCTATGGTGGCATGTACAGATTGTCTGATGCAAATGAGAGAAAGGAGGACATGCTCCATAAGTGGGTGGTAAAAACATTTCCAAAATAATGCTCTCAGAGCAACACTTCCCTCTATTCCTCTCCATCTCTCTTCCTGTAACAAGGAATTCTCCATCACTCCCCTGCAAATGCTGAATATTTTTGCTGATTAATATTTTAGATTAGCCCTTTTGTCCAGGAGATTATTTTCTTTCTAGTGTCACCAGTGTGGACTTTTTTATTGCTCTCCGTTAGCTGCATCTGTGTGATGTATTTGTTTATTTGCATGCCAGCTCACTTCTCAGTGCTTTTCTTCCTCCATTCCTCTCTCTCCATCTCTTTCTGCTGCTGCAGAGGAGCAAGAGCCATTTAATATGAAATGTTCTCAGTCTTTAGTACAAAATGCACTGAACGATTCTTAATTACCTTTTAAAAATGCACTGTAGATAAAACCACATTAATCCTCTGACCTTCAGCTAGTACAAAAACATTGTGTTAATTGTCCTGAAAAATAGATAATTCCATTGTCACAAACTCAGAGGTCTTGCTTTAAACAAATATAATTGTTAGACACAAGGGTCTGGCACAGTCACACGTCAAACCATTTTATGAAAATCTGTCCAGAGCTATTCAGGATAAAGATGAAGCCACGTCTCCAAATCCCCATGAAGGATCATGCTGAGCATAGGCATCAGGAAGCTTTCACCAGACTGGGATATCCCATGGCTGGGATACATCAGATCAGAGGGGGTCTAGCCTGCATACTGAGAGAGAAACAGGTCTCCTCTCTTTTAAAGTTTTCATGCCCAGCCTCATGTACAAATTGAGGGTTTTAGAAACTTTGTTATCCCAGTGTGGAAGTAAACAAGATCTCTAAATTTTTGTGAAAGCCTCAAATGTCACAGTATTGTTACTGAAGTGATAATAGTGTCTCAAAAACTCAATTCATAAATTGCAGAGAGAAAATGAGTGACGATGAAGAGAGGAAATGAGAGAAGACATCTCCCTCTTTCATTCTTATGCTTTGCTTACAATATGAGCTTATAAAATGTAATTCTGATAGTATGGTCAGATCTGAGTTTATTTTTTAGTGGAAATAAAACTACATTATGCAGAACGTGATGTTTTCAGGTACTCACAATTTGTTTGTAGACTGTCTTCTTTTTCACAGTCCCAACAGTCTTTAGCTTCACTGCTTCTTCTTGTATCAGCATTCTGAAAATTTCATGATGTTCATAACCAGCCTTTTTCTTCAAGTTTGATTGCTGCAAACTCCTTTCCCACTTTGCTTTGGTTCTCACAAGAAGTAGCATATGTAATAAGTGAGCTTATAAAGCACAGAAAATGTCAGCCTGGATCTTCACACCATATCCTAACTAAAACTCTGCTTAGCTGTCACTGATGTTCTTGCCTTCTAGTTAATGCTGCATTAATTCAAAGAATAATGGTAAAAAAAAAAATGGGCCTTGTTCTGCATTTTTGATAGTAAATCCTAGAACCACTTTGCAAGGGTAGTCAGTGCCTTTTCCCCCACCTTCCACATAGGGAAATTCAGATACAGATGTATCTCACCCAGACCAGTTTCTCACACAGCCTATTATACGTACCTTTTGAACACCAAAACAGTGTTAGCTGGATTAAAGATCCCAAACTGTCAAGCAACTTCAATATTTCCCTAATGAAAAACAAGGACACCAAAAATGTAAATGACAGTTAGGAAGAATATGTTTTTGCTTAACAATGTAAGGCCTGATTAGCTGGACACATTTTCAAGAAACCCAAGGCTCTGCCCCTCTTTTACAGATGCTTTATGATGAGTGTCACACCCAGGTATGTACCTCCTTGAGCTGTTCTCCTTAGCTCTCCTTGACTCTCCAAGTCAAGGTCTTGATTTGCAGACCTTTTTACCCCAGACCAGAGAGCATGATCTGACTTGTATTTTATTGCACAGGTATGTTTGCAACAGAGCAATGGTTTTCATCTGAGCCCTTATTAAGGACCATTGCAATCTCTATCTAAATTGGCGAGCTAGGTTATGGTGGGTGCACATCCAATGATGTAGATGCATCTGTGACAAATGATATGGTGTCACATGTTTCTTGACTGGCAATGTTAGCAGAGGAGGGAAGAGATGATGTCTTGCTAGCTACCAAAATAAATCCTTGCCTCCTGAATAGAAGAATTCTCAGTGGGATTAAAGTTACAAACCTTGAGGTACATTGTAATGATGCCATAATAACAATCAAGCAAACTCATGTTACAATCATGAAAAAATAAAGTAAAACTTGATCTCAAATGTAAAAATTGAAAACATTATTTTGTGACTGCCACAGAACCAGGCTAACCAGATTATTCCTGCTATCTTGTCATCCAGTGAGATCATGTCTCAGGAAGAGGAGGGAGGAAAGTCTATGTTTAATCGCAGTTTTGAGGAAGGATTTTGTGGTACTGCATATGCAGAGGAGAATGGAGATAGTCCATTTGATTTTTGGGGCTCCAAGGGATTTTTTTGCATGGGTTGAGCACAGACGCATTGTTATTAACTGTACTTTCTCTGTTTCAAAAGCTAGACTTTTTAACTCGGGGGTGGGGAGGGTGTAGCAATGTTTTAGTAGGAACAGTAAATAGTATCTTATATGCTGTGTTCTTTCTTATTAAGCTCTATCCAGACAGGAAGACAAACTCCTCTGATCATTTTTAAATTCCTGTTGTGAACGGGGTGGAGGTAGGAGGGTGGGAGGGGAATAAAGCATTTAATTTTGTGACTTTCTTGGATCAACTTTACCCTTGCAGACTTGTTAGTAATCCCCCATTATAAGAGAACAGCTAGTGACACCTGGTGGCCAATTATCTTTTTGTTTTGTTCTGTCTGCATGTTTTTATTGTTTGCTTTCAAATGTGGCTAATTAGTTTGTTGTATGATGATGTATTTATTTCATCTACCTCCTTATCTTATTGTTGACATGGCTAGAAAGATGTTATAGTGTTATCCAAATGTGGTGCTATTTTCAGAAGAAACATTTTGGAGCAACACTACTTCCAACACTCCCAGAAAAGTAAAGAAAAATTAAAATACACCTTATGACAATTTTATACCTGACATGCACACCAATCGAGAGAAGTGGATGCACAGCAGACTGCCTGAAATACTTTGGGTGAATTCATATGCAGTGGATTGAGTGCTTTCATCAGAGATGCAAACATTGATCCCATATTTGCTGTGCTGGCATACACATTTGTAGGAAGACTGCTGTGCCTCAAGAGCAGGGTTTGAAACTCCACTCTGTACTGCTCATTCCCAGTAGTATATTCAACTGAAGAGCTGACAGCTTTCAGCATGCTGTTCCCAGCATGGGCTCTGCCATGTGTCTCATGTTCCCCAGTGTGAAAGATGTCACACAATAGATGTCAGCAGATGGGAGGGTGGTGTGTGCTTACAGAGGAACCACAGTGTCAGCTGTGCAAGGGCCAGTGGAATGTAAAGGTTGTCTCAATTGTCTCAATTTAGGATGCTTACAAAATCAAAATGGAGGTGTGAAGTCAGGCCAAGAGAGCCAAACATATTTTGAAAGTGACTGGTCATCTACAGAGAAAAAAAAAAAAAATAATAATAATAATAATAATAAAAGTTATAGACAACTTGTATTCTGGTTTATTATGAAAGTATGAGGAAAATGTAAAAACTGCAGTGGAGAGGAATACTTGGATTGTCTGGGCCTATTTTTTGGAGCACCTGTTATAAGATGTAGAAGGTAGTGTTCTGAAGGATAGAACCCTGTTTGACTCCCTTCCCTTCCCTTCCCTTCCCTTCCCTTCCCTTCCCTTCCCTTCCCTTCCCTTCCCTTCCCTTCTCTTTCCAATAAAAGGTAATAACTAATAAAAGGTGTGTTGACCTGGCTGGAAGCTAAGCTCCCATACAGTTGCTTGCTCATTCCTTAGTCCCACAATGGAACAGAGGAAAAAACTGTAAAAGCTGAAGTGAGAAAATGCATGCATCAAGATAAAGACAGTTTAATAACTGAAGGAAAGAGACAAATAAAATGAGTGATGTCACAGCAGTCACTCATCACCTCCTGCAAACAGACCAATGCCCAGCCAGTCTCTGACCAATGGACACTTGGTAAAAAAAACTCCATACCCCTTATTCCTTTACCCCAGGTTTTCTTGCTGAGCATGACATTACATGGTGTGGAATATTCCTTCAGCAAATTTCAGTCAGCTGTCCCAGCTGAGTCTCTCCTAGATTTTTCCCAACTCAATGGGGAGAGGCAAAAAGGGAAAAATAGCCAGCATTTCAGCAGAATAAGCTTTGATGCTGTGCAAGCACTGCTCAGCAATAGACAAAATATCTGATGCTCTCTTGACAGCTTTCACTCTTAGATTGCTCATACACTTGTGTGTTTCTGTTGTGGCCATCTCTTGTCTTATTTTATATTTGTACAAAGCTTAGTAAAGACTCAGGCTTTGGTCTCATCTTAGCTATGATATGGTATTATTATCAACGCCCATACACCAAAGCCTATAAAAATATATAATTTTCCCTGCTGGTTTACTGGAGCTTCAGGTTTCATCTCTTTAGTTCTCACTGATTCATTCCTGACTAACAACTTTTTCATGATACTATTATGCATCTCAAGCCCATTTTGATTTTTTCTTTCTTCCTTCTCTCCTGGTTCCTATTCATGGCTCAACTGCTGTTACCTGATATTTTTGCATTAGTAGTCTTTTCCTTTCAGACACAACCTAAGCATACAACCTTCAGCACTGGTCATATTTTCTAACCTGCAGAAATGCTAGATTAGGTTTCCTGCACAGTTAACCAGCAGGTGATGTTATTCACTCTTCTTTCTCTGACACAGACAGGGTTTAGTGGCATCTCTTGACTTTGCTAACAATTTCCTGTTTGTGGGGATTTGTACAATGAAATCACAGAAAGTACAGATGGAAATGACCTACTGGGTCATCTAATCCTTCCCGCTGGCTATGCAGGATAATTCCTTACAGAATATCTTCAAGTTTTTTTGTTGTTGTTGTTTTGTTTGTTTGTTTGTTTGTTTGTTTCTAGTTTAGTTTTAGATGTTTAAAGTAATGAGGCTTCCATTAATTCACACAGAAGATTATTCTACAACCTAATAGATCTCAGTTAAGAAGTGTTTCATTTCAGTCTGCCTAAAGTTTTCCTTGCTTAATTTTATCCCATTACTCTGACCTATATTCTCTTGTGACATCCAGATATAGTCTCTCTAACCTCAGGGTCCATTTCCCTAATTCCTTTTGTGTTATATTGCCATCTACATTTACACCTGCAAAATAGCTTAAAAACTGACAGGGTGAATGGCAGGTTGATATTTTATTTATTTTGTATTTTTGCTGCAGCTGTGAAATTATGAACTTTGCAACAGGGAATGCAGGCCATGGCTACATGTCACCTTTGTACAAGGCAGTGAAGTGACTGGAACATGTGTGTTGATATTATGTCCAAAGTGGGGAAGGAACAGAAAAAAGTCACTGAAGTGATTTACAAATTAAGGATATTCTTCATCAAGAGTGATAAAGTATTTATCTCTTTAAAAGGAATTGACTTTGACATTGTGGATACCAAGTACCTTCAGAGAAAAGAGATTCTGTCTACCGCAGCTCCTTTAATGTAGTAGGAAAATTTTAACAAGGACGAATAACTGGGAGCTGAAGCTAAGTGAATCGAGACTGAATATGAGATATATGTTGCTAACACTAAGAGTGATAAACTACCATTGCAGTGTTTTCCTTAATGTCTTCAGAAGAGGATTGTTTACCTAATGGAAGATACACATCAGCTGAAAGGTCACTAGTTGAAATATAAGAGTCTCTGCAAGAAAGGGTCAGACTAGATGATCTAATGTGTTCTAGCCCTGAAAGTTATAGATGTACAACCTCACAGATATATATGATAAGCTCAGAGAATGCAGAGGAGAGCCAATGTAGGAATGCAGCTGGAGACAACTGTTTTGCAAGTTCATTGGAAGAGTGGGAATTCCCTTCTTTATTTTTATATGCCTTTGCAAGCTGAACACGACTCGTAGTCATCCTCTAAGTATTCAGTCTTTCATGAAAAGTAAAATAACCCACTTTTCTAACTGATATTTCAGGAAACTATCAAGAGACAGATATAACTATGTAGTAAAAATCAAATTGTATCTCTCCAGACAGTTAAAATCAGAAATAGGATCACAGGGAGAGGCAATGCAAATTATCCGTCTGTCTGTCTGTCTGTCTATCTATCTATCTATCTATCTATCTATCTATATCAACAGAGTAGAGATGCAAGCACAGCAGAAAAGTAATTTTCATTGTCTCTGTGTGACTGGATGCTAAGGGATTATATTCCTGAAACAAGACAAAAGGCAGCTCAAAAGATGTCTTCTACATCCTACACTGAGAGTTTCAAAGCACTCAGTGGACTTTGAATTCCGAGCTCCATCTTCAGCAAAGATTGACAACATTATTTCAAAGATATTTAGGTGCCTGAAGATGCAGTGTGGCACCTGGTGGAATTTGCAAACACATCAAAGTAGGCCAGGCACATAACTCCCATTGATTTTCTGTGAGAACTGAGCTCCTAAAAACCTCTGCCACTTTTGAAAAAGTACAGAGGCTGCAGTGTCACTGTGGTGGTTCTGAAAATACTATCCCTTATTGCCAATTGAAAAGGTAGAAATGGTAATGTCTATGTTATTTATTTCAACTACTTATGCCTTTCAGGGTTCAGTACTTGAACTAGAAGTGAAGTGAAATGCAGAGACAAAGAGTTAGAAACGTGCTTTTTCCTGTCTTTCCCTCATCTCTCCCTCACTTTCCAGTAACAACTGGTTCAGCATATGACTGAGACTGACTGTGGGTGACTCTGAGGCAGAGGACTGAGCTCTTCCTTCATATAGTATGAAACTGGTTTTAGAGGAAACTCTGTCTCCATTCCTGTCCTCACCCACCTCCAGATGTTGTGCAAAAAAGCTCTAAAAGAGAAGGTGAATACTTACTGTCTGAGGTGCCTGCTCTGTCCATGAAATATTAGCAGCAGATGGCAGATGAATAAACTTTCAGCACCTTTCAGCACCTCAGCTTTTGCTAACTTCTGTGAGTTGAGTGCTTTCAAGGCTATGCTGAATATTGCTCAGCTCAGACTGGTTTCATTGTGTTTGTTCTTTTTCATCTTTCACTGTAAGAGGGCAGGTAGTGAGAAAGGAAAATGGTGAGTGATGGTGGTAAGATCTCGTTGGCAAAAAAAAAATAAAATAAAAAAATTGCAAATGTCAGTCCTTTAATAAATAAATAGAGAAGGGAGGAGGCTTGGGCTTGTACTACAAACTCACTTTTTGATGAGTTGGCAAGAAAATCTTCCTTGAGTAAAGTAGAGGAGTCATTTTAGTGTCTGACAGACAATCTCTTTTGCAGTGTCAGTCCTGTAAAGAATATTTTTGGGAAAGGAGATACTAGTATTTAGATACTATAATAAGCATCAAGTTTGAAGGTGATACTTATTCAGTCTAAAGACTGCACAGGTAACCAAATAATCATTTTGCCTTTGGACTTTCACGTGCATACAACAATATATCTGTGCTATACAAGCAGCTGGGTGGCATAGCTTTAATTAAAGATTTTAATTTATTGCATCAACCCTGTTTATGTTGGTTTGGGGATTAATGTAATATTTTTTTTTTTTTCCAGTTACATCCAGAAATAACAGGATTAGAATATGCCTATGCCTCAAACAACACAAAGTTAATCTTTTTAATGAAGAAAAACAGATCTGTTCCCTCAAAATAAGATGTATATCTGAGTCGCAGGCCTGATGCATAGGATAGCTATTTTATGTGAAACGTCAAAACATCCATGCACAATCATTCTGGTTGTGACAACATACATATGTAGCACTAACTTAATTATTTCTGCTGTCACTCAGTGGACAAGTTGAAGGTTTTACCCAGAGGTAAATGAAGTCAATAGAAATCTCCACAGTTTTGGGTTAGGCTTTTTTTTTTTTTTTACATTAATTTTAAAATGAAAAAAATATTTTTTTCTTTTGAGCATGAAATGAAGTTTTTTGTTTGTTTGTTTGTTTTTTAAAAAATACTAAGTTTTAATGAATGCATATTTGTTAGCCTTTCATGTCACATTTTCCAAAATGTAATTCAGCCTTTCTTCTTGGAATGTTTGTAGACCAACAGCATTCTTGAGTTATAATACTGCATCCTTTGCACTTTACTCCTCATTAAGATGGTTTAAACTTTCAATAAAGGTTCCCAGTGGTCTTGTTCTCTTGATCTGTTTTTTTAAGAAGTAAAGCCAACTTTGTGGCTTTTGCTATATGTAACTCTGAAAGACTGTCAGATGAAGTATCGTCAAATGATTAGGATAATAGAATGGGCAGATGCTCTTAAGTGGAAGAGCCACACATAGCCATGGTTATAAGTGCATTGATTTTTAGCTTGATTGCAATATATTCTGCATGAGGTTGCTTCCTCATAGATTTTGCTTCACTTATGAGAGTATAATTAGAGTAGTGTGTCACCTATAAAGATGAACGTATGGACATTACATTATTTAGGATTTCCCTTATCACATAGTGAGAATGCTGACTGCATCCATGTTCAGGAGTACAAAAAATTTATATATATATACATATATAAAAAATCTTTATCCTACTGATAATGTCTACAGATGTATACATCTATCTATCCAACAAAAAGGAAGAAATTGAAATATTTTGAGAATTGGAGAGAGATATCAGAAGAATGTATAGACTTAATAAAGCCTATAATGACCATAAAAATAATAATAATAATCTTCTTGTCAATAATTCAAAAGGTATTTGTGCTGAGCTTTCTTAAGGATACTTTAAAGCAGGTATATTCCCCATGTTGTTTCAAGTAAAGGTAGAATTATTGAAGAAAAATGTTATGTTTCTATTAGTTCAAATGACAGTTTATTCCAGGAAAATATCTGATTCTTAAATTTTAGGAATTAATATTATTACCTGCATATGTTACACAAAAAGCATTACCTTTTCCCCTAAATTACTGCAGCTTCTGCAATTGACTACATTTACAGCTTCCTGTTTACAGATGACTATGATCTCATATTGTGCTCTGGAGTCTTGCTTTTTTAAACCATTCCTGATTAATTCAGAAGGCAATGGAACATGTTTCCACCTGCTCTGCAGTGGGGGACAATGAATGCATTTCAGCAATTACAAAGTAGAAAGGAGAAATCAGTAATTAGTGGAATCATGAGTCACTGGTACAATTGAAATTGGCTGTTCCCAAAGTGCAGGCTGTTTCTTACTACAAGTGTGACTGTATCACTTTTTTGCTCACATCTCTATTTATTTTTGAATCCTTTGAATGAACTTTAAAAAATGATCTTGGGAAATCTGTTTGAGGTAAAATTTCATATCAGGACTCCTTTTTCAGTGGTGATAGATGTGGTGGTACAAGGATGTTGCAGTGAGGAAGCAACAAATTCAACAGCTGGACATTGGAAAGGACTTAAAGACACCAAAGAAATTAAAGAATGATCAAAAAGTCTGTTACTGCAAATGAGGAGTAAAGAAGGATGATGGTGAGGAGAGGGCATGCTCCACAAATGGTGGAAGACTTGAATATTTTTCCCTTCTTCAAAAAAGTTTTCACTGCTCTTGGGTATCAATCTACCCTGAAATATATTTAAAATTATTTTATTTAATTACTGTTTAGATGATGTAAAATAACGATAAAATGATAAAATGATAAAAGTTGAATATGGAATTTCTCTTTGTAAACAGTCTATCCATTCTCTTACATGGTATCTCATACATTCCCATATTTTCCAGTGGCTTTATTTAGTATAGAGACAGTGGTTAATGCCTGGACATTCTCATCTTAAAGAAATGTGTTGCTCTTACAGAGAAAAGAAGGCAAAACATTTTCCTTGATACGTGTTTGAAGGAAATTGATTTTAAATTAAATAATTATTTTTTCTATGCTAAAATACCAGAGAAAATATAGAGTAAAAATGTTCCCTGCCACAACAATCTGCAAACTGAATTTTAAATGATCTGTCAGAATTTTAGAGAAGTGTTATCACCAATTTTATACTGTAATCAACAACAGAAGAATGTTCATGAGATACCTTTTCGTTTTCCTAAGATCGTCAAACCCTTTTTTGTCCTTTTTTTTAGTACTTTTTGATTTTATTTTTTTCTTATAATCTAGTCAAACATCACTTGAGATAACTTGATTTTACCTTACTACACTTCCTCCCAGTTCTACCAAGTAATAATGTCTTCTGCACTTTTCCCTCACTTCCTATCCCAGATTCTGGAGAAGTTTAAACACAAAACCTGTTGCCTGTTACTCAACACTTACTGACATCTCCCAGTAAATTTTCCTGTACATTTACTCTGTAGAAAGGGTAGATAAAAGATCTATCACTACTCTTACTTGGATACATTTTTATTTGCAGAGCAGCCAAGAAGACTACTTATGTCTTATTACTTACGATCTTTTGGAGAGTCAAGGGGAGGTTTAGTGAGCAATTGTCACAGAGCATATGGTGGTATAATGCTCAGTGAATAATTCAGGGAAAAAAAAAAAAAAAAAAAAAAAAAAAAAAAAAAACAAGTGCTGGTCCAAAGACAGAATTTTTCATGTGGGAGAAATATTGGTATTTATGAATTTATTTTTATTTTTATTTTTTTATGTTACTATCAAATTTTAGGGGTTTAGAAAAGTGTCTTAACTAAGGACTCTTTCTTTGTTAAATACAGTTTAGATAGTGCCTTCTTAGCTATTAAAGCCACTGAAAACATCATTTTAATTACCTGTGATATGAAATTTTGAAAGTCTTATTCATAAAATTGAGACAGTACAATAAAAAGTGCAGGGACTCTGATAAATTGTTCCTATACATGGCTATCTACTATTTCATAAGTGACTGAAATCAAAATAATAATTAAAAAAAGAAAAAGTCCCCCAAAACTATGAGATATGTTAAAATGATTGACTTTGTTAATGTAGTATTAATTAGTGTAGAACTATCTCTCTATATATACATAAATTTGAAAGCTACTGAATAACAAATTTTAAAAGTTTAGAATTAAATACTTTGCTTGACCAGTCTGGTGGCTTTCTATGAAGGCGTGACTGCATCACTTGACAAGGGAAGACAGACTGATGTCATCCACCTGGACTTCTGCAAGGCCTTTGACACGGTCCCACATGACATCCTGGTCTCCAAATTGGAGAGAGATGGATATATGGGTGGACCATTCAGTGAATAAGGAGTTGGCTTGAAGGCCCAGAGAGTAGTGGTCAATGGCTCTATATTCAAGTGGAAGCCAGTGATGAGAGGGGTACCTCAGGGTCTGTCCTGGGACCAGTACTGTTTAATATCTTTATCAGTGACACAGACAATGTGATCAAGTGCACCCTCAGCAAGTTTGCAGATGACACCAAGTTGAGTGGTGTGGTTGATGCAAAAGAAGGAAGGGATGACATCCAAAGGGACTTGGACAAGCTTGAGAATTGAGAATGTGAACGTAATGAGGTTCAACAAGTCTAAGTGCAAGGTGCTGCACCTGAGTTGGGGCAATCTCATACATGAGTACAAGCTGGAAGAATTCACTGAGAGCAGCCCTGCAGAGAATGACTTAGGGGTTCTGGTGGACAGAAAGCTTGACAAGATCTGGCAGTGCATGCTTGCAGCCCAGAAGGCCAACTGCATCCTGGGCTGCATCAACAGATGAATGGTCAGCAAGTCAAGGGAGGTGATTGTCTCCTTCTAATCAGCCCTTGTGAGGCCCCACTTGGAGTACTGTGTCCATGTCTAGAGCCCCCAGCACAAGAAGGATGTGGATCTGTTAGAGCAAGTCCAGGGCCACATAGTTGATCAGAGGGCTGGAGCACTTCTTTTATGAAGAAAGGCAAAGAGAGCTGGGGTTGTTCAGCCTACAGAAGAGAAGGCTCTAGGGGCCTCTAGGCTCTAGGCCTCTTCATTGAGGCCTCTCAGTACTTAACAGGGGCATAAAAAAAGAAGGAGAGTGACTCTTTGCTCAGTCAAATAATGACAGGACAAGTGGGAATAGTTTTAAACTAAAAGAGGTGAGATTTAGATTAGAGATTAGGAGGAAATTCTTCACTCAGAGGGTGATGAGGCACTAGAACATGTTGCCCAGAAAGTGGATGCCACATCCCCTGTGGTGTTCAAGATCAGGTTAGATGAAGCCCTGGGCAACCTGATCTAGTGGGTGGTGTGCATGTCCATGGCAGCAGGGTTAGAACTAGAGGATATTTAAGGTTCCTTCCAACCCAGGCTATTCTATGATTCTATGAGACTTTTCAGTGTTTATGTGTTTAAGTGTTTAAGAATATTAGTTGAATTAATACTATTTTGTGGGAAAAGTTTTAAGAATTTCAAGTAAATGAAAACAAAAATGCTAGACCATAGTATAGTTCAATGTATTTGAAGACTTGAGAATGTTTTTTAATTACTGTATATTCAATAGCAGTTCATTCTTAACTTCATAATGCTCAGCTATCTAGGTGTTTTACTCTTAAATCATATTAACCACATGCTACTTAATAAATTGGTTTTAACTTCTGGTGCATCTGCTAGCTTGAGAGCAGACTGTACTAAGACTGGTCTCTGAGAGACTTTCAATTATGTCTTATATTCACATAACAGAAATTCTCAGCAATTAAAGGCCACATATTATCATATCTATTTCCTCTCTTGAACCCTTGCTGAAGAAAGGAAAAAGAGCATTAGATGTTGTACTTAAAAGGTGCATCATCTTAAAAGCTCTGCTGTTGTATTGCATTTGCAAAGCAAGAACCAAGCTCCCAGAGTATGCTCTCAGTTGTTCTTTGGTCAATATCACCAGAAGCCTTTTATTGTTGAGACACAGCATAATTTTGTCTTCAAAACATTGGAAAATATCTGCTCAATTTTCAACAGAATTTTCTGATTCTTTGCATTTCAGATCATTTTTTCTGCTCTTTTTGTTCTCCTACTCTTAATTACAAAGCTAGTTGAATACCTAAGTCAAAATAAATGTTAAGAAACCAACAAGGACAAATTTCTTTAAGTTTTATTAGAAACTTAATTAACTTTATTAGAAACTATTTCTTTGAGTCAGCTTGTCACATTGTGTGAGGTATTTTCATTGCAAAATTCATTTTCTGTGGGTCTTTGTAGACCAATAGCCAACAAATGTGGTTTGAATAAGTACACTGAAGGTTGTGATCATCACCTAAGAGAGAAGATAGATGGTCAGTGCCAACTGAGGTTTAGGAAGAGAATTCCTCCTTCAGTAACTGCTTAACATTTTAAATTTCTCTTTAGTTTTTCATTCAGTGAAACATGGTTTTTAGAATTATCTAGTAATTCACGAGTTTTGGTGCTTAGCCCAAATCAGGCTAGGAATCCTTGCTTCCTGAACCTTACCTGCTGGATTACACAATGTTTGATTAGGATATCATGTACTATTTAATTCAGACATCGTAGTTGCTAACAACTGCTGAAATTAGTTTCTGTTTGTAAATGTGATATTACTGTCACATTCCTTTGTAGGTTTCTGAAGAGAAAAGTTGGTTTATATACAAGAAAAAAGTAATGCTTGCAATTAGGGATTCTAGTTTTTTTTTTTTTTTTTTTTTTTTTTTAAACAGTACAGCATTAGCAGAGCCATCTTCTCTGGAGTATTCATTTATCTGAATAAATCAATTAATTTAGGATTGTTATATGACCAAAAGTTTTCTAGGAAGAAAAAGAAGAGAATTCTTTCAAGAGAATACAATTTGAGACCCATTTATTTCCCAGAACTAGTGTCTATATATATAAAAATTATAGGATGTATGTAGCTGTTGAAGATCTGCTATTCCTAAATGTACAATGGACATTGTATTACAAATCTATTGTTAAAAAGCAAACAAACAAACAAACAAAAAAAACATTCTTTTGAAGCCTAGTTCTATAATTCACATCAGAGCATTGTCTGAAATACTCTATTTTGGAAATATGTTTAAACTCAAACCACCACATTCTGTAGCAGAGCACTGGGGGGCATCCTTGTCTAATGGCTTATTATGAACCTCAATGGCATGAAAGACTCTATATGAGCTTAGAGTGATTTTTTTTTCTTGGCCCGTGTGTTGTTTAGATGTCATTTGCAGCTACTGTACCGATAGTTTACTTCAAAAGAATGCTGATCAAGGCCTGAGGAAAAGATTGAGCTATGTGCTAAAAAGAGGTGAAAGAATAAGGTACTGTTTTGCTGTTTCACTGATACATCCATGCTGGCTGCCAGATGCTTACTCCTAGTTTGAATTCAAAATTGATCCATTTAACCTGTACAGATAAGAACAGTCAGATAATGTTTGTTTAATATTTTTTTTTAAATAATTTTAATTATTTTACTGTTCTTTAATCTTTTTAAAGATCCAGTAAAAGAAAAAAAATCTGCTCAGTCACCTAACAGGGGACCTTGCGCAACCATTTTTTGCTTTTTGAGAATACATACCAAAATATATCTGTCTTCAAATAATTCCTGAGAATAGCTACAAAAAGGAAAGGGTGTTTCATAGTCTTACAAATGATTTTGTTAGCTATAATGTTAAAGCCTGTTACAGGTGTTTTCAAAAAAGCTTGTGGTTAGGATTGTCAGAGATATCTAGTACTTTGGGATTTCTCAGTATCTGGGTGATCCACATAAGCCTCTTAAGAAGACTTGAATACCAAACAGGTACTCAGCAACTCCTGACAAATTGTGTGCTTTGAATTTGGGAACCAAAATATCAGAAGATTTTGAAGTCTCATGTGCTATAGTAAGTCCCAATAGTCTATTAAAAGTATTTTATTGATTTACATTGCTGTAGAAGTAGGGCTATTTTGGAGAAGAAAAAAGAATCCCTTCTGTTGTATATCAAACAGTTCTGTCACCAATACCAAGGAAGCTACAGTGCCTTTAACTGCTAGTCAAGGCTGCTACAGAACAAGACTGCTGTTCATGTGTTATATTGGTCTTAATGATATTGCATAGCTTCCAAGACTTGTACACATCATTCTTATAACATACATTTGCCTTTATGGTTGCAAAACATTCAATGTAAAGTTTTGAAAAGAGCCTAAAGCTCTGGCAATTATGCGTCCTAGGATGATTAGCAAGGATGTGTTTAGGATAATGTTTATATGATGCCTAGGAGTGGAGTCTAACAAAAATTAACATTTTTTTTTCTTTTTTTTTTTTTTGAAATTCCTCTTAATTAACCTGGAAAACAGAACCACAGATTGGCTAGCAAAAAGGCCAGAAAGATTTTGCTGTTGCTACTGATTTTAAGAAAAAGTTATCATGATTATGGAATCCTGTTGTAATATAAGCTTCTTTCCCCCAACAACTTACACACCATTATAATTTATAAGTTAAAACCAAGACCTGTGCAAAGTAAAATCAAATAAGGTAAAATGCTCTTAGACTTTAATTGCATTAATATAATTAAATTTCATTCAAGCATGAGGTGCCTAGATGTAAGTGTTAGATACCTTTGGAAGAATCCACTTGGTTTAAGGTCTTACTAAACATCCTCTACATTCCATCTTACTTGCATGAGTATGGCTTTAGAAATCTAACTTTAGGCACTTTGCCTTAAAAAAAAATAGCTTAAGAATAAAAATATTCACTTTTTCATATAATCAAAAGTTATTGTGGTATAATCAATATGCTATGTGGTATAATCAAATGCTATTGATAATTTACAAAATTTTCAGCTCTTTAAAAAGATTTTCTTACTTGAAAGCTTGTCCAGATATTTACTGAGAATTTACTATATGTTGATGTTATATTTCAGAGAATTTACTACATGTTGTATATTTCAGATGATGGAAAAACACACAGATTCTTTTAACATAAATTATGGCTATAAAATATATTAAAGTATGTTGTTCTAATAAACTATGGCTTATATTAAAAATAATAATAAAAAAGAATGAGCTTGAGGGCTTTATTTAGATCCCACTTGTTATTATAAATAATATTGCCATTTTATTTATTTTTTATAACCTCCAGCAATAGAAGATTATTGTGATAAATGACTCATATCACTGCAATATACACCTTTTAAAATTTCCATATCTGGCTACTAATAGGCACTTCTTGAAGGCTTCAGTAGGCTCCCTAGCCAGATAACATGGCTGAAAGCTGCTTCATGATTAATTTCACCTAAATGTAGTAATTATCATACTTTGAAGTATTATCATTACTTTTGAAGTAATGCCTGCAAAACATGCTTTCATAGAGAGTTAGTGGAAGCCAAGGATTAACCTAGAAACATTTCAGTTCAGAGCAGCATATCACCCAAATAGAATTGTGTTTCCCCTGAATTTTTCAAGACTCTTTATTAGACTACTTGGCAGTCATTTTCCTTACCTTATCTCATATCAACTTTTTCACAGCAATTTAGAGAGCTGTGAAAGTGACGCAACTTTGTATTATTATTGATAATGGGATAGTCTTGGTTTTGAAAGCTACTTATTTTGGCAGCTTCTGCCCTGAAGTATTTCTCGTATTAAAGCATAATTAATTTATCATTCATAAGTTGTGGACATAGCCATTATCCTGCCTATATTCTAGGCACCCTGTAGATTATTAGAGAGGATGTTCATTTCTTCATGGGTTCCTAAAGGGGTAACTTCTAACAGTATTCTATGCATCTCTGCTTCCTGTCCTATATGGGACCCCCATGAGCAGTGTTTAGCTGCGCAAATAAGACTAGTGAAAGAATATGTAAGGTCTTCAGTATGGTTATAAAAGTAACACACTTTTGTACCCAGATAAAATCCCTGAGGTAGAATAGCACCAACCACTAGAATGCAGAGTTATCATTGAATATTTCTGCCCACTTGCACCTACTTGTTAAGGATTCCAAATCTTCTCTCAGCCATCAGAAAAAAAGTTCTGCAAAAGAACAGCAGTGCCACTTTCACTGAAGATGGGACCGAATAGCTCATTTAATAGCTCTGTTTAGCCATGTTGCATTTTGCTATAGATGAGTTATTTTATTTAAAAAAAAAAAAAAAAAAAAAAAAAACAGGGACAAATTAAATTTTGCCTATTCTTATATGGTCCACACATAGGACTGAGTTACTTCAGGTTCATAAGTTATTTTGTGTTTGCTCAGTTTTGATAACAGTCATATGTGTTCCCTTTTTCACATGTAATGTAATGTAAAAGAAATGTATTAGCTTGAATTTTAACTGGGAAAATTTTGAAGTAGCAGAGATCTTTCCTCTAGGCTGGACTAGAGAGAGATCTCAGATTCTTTCTCTCTCTTCTTTTTAAAGTAAAGATGCCATTTGTTATGGCATTTAAGAAATGTATGGCAGCTAGAGTTTTGGGTAGGTGTTGTGTGGAGCTATCCAAATGAGGTTGTCAACAATTGTAGAGAGACAAGGCTGGATAGTGCTTTTCATTGCTTGACTTTATCCTTAGGTTTCTAGGACATCTTGACTTACATTTCTGCAACCTGAGAATGTACACATGGTGAGCAACCATGGTTCAGCTAGTACATGTAAGCCATGGCAACTCAACCATATGTTGAATCTGACAGAAATATTGAAATTAAACATAAATGTCCACATTCATATAGGTTTTGTTGCATTTACACCTATATGCAAATTGGTGCAATTGCATCATGAAACAGAAAATAAATGATTCACCGCATCATTCAAATCATTTATTTAAAACAATAAAGTACGTACTGCAGTTCTATGTCTACCCATATACTTTCTACCTTTGTTTTTATGCATTTTTTTTCTTTTTACCTTACAGATAAAAAAGAAGCTTCTGTGTCCAAAGAACTCAAAAGTAAGATGTTACTGTGCAATAGGTTATGATCTCTTTTACGTGTCATGTAGTTTCAAACAGCATGTTTCAGTATTCCACAATAGTTACTGAGTAAAAGACTAAAGTAGCTACACCGTTTATAATTGAAAAATGACGTTTAGACTTCAACTGCCTCCTACACTCTAAATCCATTCTTATGCTACTTCTAATTCTATACTCCTCTTTGTGACTGACAGTTTTGCCTTCTTTGTTTTCTATCACTGTCTTCCAAAACAAAGGTTTCATAGGGAAGTAAATGTCAAATGAGGTCTCAGCTGAACATGCTTTCAGTGGCAGCAAGTTGGGTAAATGGACTGAAAATCCCATTCAATGGAGGACCATCAAATTTATTTTTTGCAAATTGCAAAAGCATGGCCTTGTCTATCTAGTTGCCACAGATGCAGACAGGAAGACTTCTGAGGCAGAAGAGAGGTAGGAGCTGGTCTTTCTGCATAAACAACCTACTCAAAAAAAAAAAAAAAAAAAAAAAAAAAAAAAAGCTTTGAGAATATTTTGCTATTGACAAGAGTATTGAGAGTATTGTTACACTTGTTACACCTTTTCCTTCTGCAAATTGTAAGCATCAATGCCTCAACATATTAATAATAGTATGACAGTTATACGGGCAAGATTTCATTTGCTCAGATCTCTGTTGTTAAAGTACAATATACAAAAATGTTCAGAAAACTATGGGGCTTTGCAATCTCATTCAAATTTATGATTAAAGAATACACTGACTCCAGACACCATATATGATCTTTCCCAGCCTGTATTGCAGAAGAATCCCCTACCATACTCATTTTCAGCTGAAACTTATTCACATAAAGATGTGGAGTTATTAGCACTGAAATACTACGTGAATAATGAACCATGGACAGAGACAGATTGGAATGAGTCCAGAGGAGGGGCACGAAGATGATCAAAGGGCTGGAGCATACCTCCTAGGAAGACAGATTGAGGGATTTGGTTTGTTTAGCTTGGAGGAGAAAAGGCTCCAGGGTGCCCTTATAGTGGCCTTCCAGCACCTAAAGGGGACATACAGGAAAGCTGGACTCTTTGTTAGGGAGTGTAGTGATAGAACAAGGAGTAATGACTTTTAAACTAGAAAGGGGGAGATTTAGATTGTGCCCATGTGGGGCACTGGCACAGGCTGCCCAGAGGAACTGTGGATTCCCCATCCCTGAAAGTGGTCAAGGCCAGGTTGGATGGGACTTTGGGTGACCTGCTCTAGTGGGAGGTGTCCCTGCACTTGGCAGGGGGTTGGAATTAGATATCTTTAAAGTCCCTTTGAACCCACTCATTCTGTGATTCTATGTTTCTATGATTCCATGATTCTATATTTAACTAAATAGCATACACTTAAAAAAAAAAAAAAGTATAAAAAAGTTTAATACATTCAGTACATTTGTTTCAATGTTATTGAAAATTTATATAAATAGTATACAGAATTTTTCAGTAAATATATATATATATTTTACTTGCTCAAAAATGAAACATTCAAATGAAAATAATTAAAAAGGATGCTACCATAAAAAAGAATCCTCATCTAATTTGTTTCACAAATGTTATGAAAATAAAAATATAGTCTAGATGGCCAGCAAGTTCTAAGAGCTCCCAAGGGAATACATGCAGGATTCCTGCAGTTCTGTATGAAGTCTATCTTGCCATTTGTAAATTATGTGTGTTGGATATCCTACTGCTTCTACGTGAACAGGCATTCAGGAAAGTAATGCTAAGGAGACTTCTTCAAGGTCTTCTACATACTTCCCTAACACCCTAAGTAATTACAATGCTGTGATAATAACTAAGTTAGGGTATAATTATCTGCTACAGATTTTAAATGGATGGAAACAAAGCAATCCCACACATGAAAAACTGTATTTTGTTTTCATTATGTTTCACAAGACAATCTGATGCATCTTTTATGAACTTTTCAAAAGACTGGAGGGTAAGAACTTAAAATTACTTTCCTGATATAGCCATATTCTTTTTCTTTGTAATAACACAATGACAGATGTGAAGGATTAACTAACATTGTTTTGGCATTCTGTAATTTAGGTTGTGATTAAAATGATTAATTATTTCCTCTCACAGTATGGAAATATGAGCTGTAAGTTAGAGGACCTTCTAGATGTTATAAAAATCCATTATGAAAGTCACTGGTGTTTAGCTTATGGAAATTTGTTAGATTATCCTGGTTTAAGTACAGCCTGTATTAGCAGGCCCCACAGATAAAAATGACTAACTAAACACTAGTAGAGAGTAAACAAATCCTGAAGACTAGTTGGGTTCTTCTACTCAGGGTTAAGATTCTCCAAGTCTGCTCAAGGGATGCATATGCTCTTCATTTGGAACTTCATTCCACAAGGAAATGTTCTACCTCAGCGAAGAGAGAATAGTGCAAATGTTTCATAAAAAGAAAAGAAAAGCTACATATAAGAAGCCAGAGAGGCCTTGTTTCTCTGCTAGGAGAACCAAGCAGAGAAACAAGTTCTTCCAAGTGCAGAACCAAACATGGATTTGTTCTCCTCATGTTCCCCCACTCCTCAAAATGGACAGAGATTCCTAGTATAGACATGTCTGTGCGGATGTACTTTCCAAAAGTAGCCCAATTCTCACTTTTTTCATCATGGAGAGATTCAGACTGGGGGGAAAGGATACCACTCTGTGTAGCTGTGGCAACCCCAGAGATGCCACTGCAGAAATGACAGATACTCGCCAGCTGCCATATGCTGGTTCAGGACTTTCTGCTCTCACAGCTGCAAGATCAAATGTGAAGGCTCCCAGCCCATAGCTGCTGCCTATGTGGGGAGGCCATGCCCAAACTCCTTAATACCTTCTTCACTCTGCTTTAACAATGAGTATGGAAGAACTAAGTGGAACAAGCTAAAATAAGGGATTCAGTTTCTTATGGCAAATAAGAATATAATATGGTACACTAGTCTTGTGGCTGGCCATTTTGTTGATGTGTTTGAGTTAACTGAAAACAGCTCAGCTCCTTTCTCTTTGGATAATCTCTTCGTCTCTTCAGTGAAAAAAAAAAAAAAAAAAAAAAAAAAAAAAAGCTAAAGGCTGATTTATCTCAATGGAAGACTTCCCTTATATTTCTGTTTTTTAAGATATAACACTATAGTAATTGTTTTGTTTTGTTTTGTTTTGTTTGTTTGTTTGTTTGTTTGCTTTTCAGAGCCAGCAAAAGACCCTGCAGCTAATCCATACTCCAAAAAAGCAGTAACAGGTAAAGGAGTAAAATGTTCACTTTCAGGTTTTTTCTTGTATTCTTGAACCAGTTTATTGCATCATAGCACCATCTGCTGGATTATACCAATGCCACTGTTTGAAGGGTGTTTAGTGGTGGTGATTTTTGTTTGTTTGTTTTGGTTTGGTTTGGTTTTGCCTTTGTTTGTGATAATCTGTATGTCAATTATTTGCTAAGAACAATTGAATTTTGAAGATTGTTGGTAATCTCTAAAATTATTGTTGCTTCTTGTCCTCTCATAGCAGCTGTAAGGTGGCATTTTGGGTCATTCTGAAAATTCGGATTTTTCAGAGTTTTGGTCCCACAGCAAGTTTTACAAACCTGGAATTCTAAGAAAATGAACTTAAATATGCACTGAAAAGACAGGCAAATATTTTTAAACAAGTAATAGCACAAATTCATATCAAATTCAAAATGGATTGTAAAAAGTTCCACCTTTTATTGATTTCTTTTCTGTTCTTCTTCACAGTTATCTTTAAAAAAATCACATAGCAAATCTGCTAAATTTAATGATACTGAGTCTAATGAATAACAATCTACATATTCATTGTTTTACCAGGTTTAAAATCAACTATTAAAAAACAGAAAGGATTCATAAATGAAAATGTGATAGCAATAAAACTGTAATATTCTTTTAACCTAAAGTAGGACAGCTGATGTTGCAACAGATTCAGCTGATGTTACAACAGGTTCTGTGTGCTGAGCTGTTCCTGGTATTCGGATCACAGAAGTTTGCTGCATGGGCACTGTCCCCATGGACAGGCCACTCTCCCTGTTTCTTGCTTCCAGCTTCCAGCTGCTTCCATTGCACGTGGCTATATAAATCTATGTGGATATGTGGTGTCTTTTTTATTATTTTTTATTTTTATTTTTTGACTGTTCTCTAGCTGTCTTTCTCTGGTTCAGACCTTTTTTCAGTGATCTACCTCACAGATCACTTCTACTGAATAAGGGAATAACAACTTACATCATCAGGGGAGACTGGGAACTGGCCAAGGGTCAATGCCAGCCAGTAACATCTTAAATTGCCTCTACCACAAAGGGACTTGCAGCTTTGAATTGCAGTTGATATAGGTAAGCATAGGGTATAATATACAGCAGTTAACTGTGAAGCTGACTTAAGAAGTGCCATTTCCCCACAGATGCTCCAAGTGTCTGCTTTCTGTGTTTGACACCTTGTTCAGTTGTGCTAACAGAACTGGGAGAATAGTGTAAACCACATCATTGCTGTGGGCTGGAATTAAAAAATGTCCTAGAAATGTGTGTCTGTGGCAGGGTGTTCAGTCTGCATCACTTCACTAAATTTGGATTAACAAACTTTTATATCCATATACATGATAATTTCTTAAAGCATCTTTGTTGCCAAAGTGTGTTCTGTAGCTAGACCCTTACTACAACACTACACTGCAGATATCATTTTGCTCATAATTAATTCATTCCACCTGCTTGCCTCCAATATTTGTGTTCATTTTTGAAAAATATTCAAATGAGTCTGTTTGTTGGCAAGAATGATGATGTCAGTAACATACTTAAGATAAAGAAAAGAAGAAAATCTCTTATGGCTTTTATGGAAAAATAAAATGGATTTGTCTGTTCTAACACATTTCTAAATATCTAGTTTTCCTTAAAAATGGTAAAGAGCAGTAGATTATTGATTTCTAGTTTATGCTTCCCCTCATCAAATAGCACTGTTCTCTGAAAATTATTTTACCCCAGAATAACACACCATAGTGAAATATTAAATACATTTGTTTGGCAACAACATAGCTAGACTGCTGCCTATTAGTACAGTAAATTAAATACATTATCCAATTTCATATTTCATTTTCTTCTACATATCTTATTACATCGCAACCTGTACCCTATAATGCCTAACGCTGAAGGTTTATTACTATTAACAGACTGAACAGACTGAGAGTACAGCTGGTCATCTTCCACTGCTTCTACACCACATAAGTTCTTGGTCTTAAAGTCAATGGTAAAGAAATCCCTGCCTAATACATAGAGAACTATTTTTATCTCCATATGGTTATATGGAGAAAGCAGAGAAAATTGCTGTAGAGAAGTGTAATATTTTCACAGGTATATGCAAGTTCTGAAGGGAGAAAGATGTGTTGAATAATGCTAGCCTTCTCCAGTTAGTGTCTCTTGATATTCCCATCCAAACCCTGTTGCTCTTTGCTCTTACCATGGTTCGTCACCTCCCCAGCTGTGCTGGGGGGACAAGTCTGAGAGTGACCCCACCTTACCAAACACCAGTGTAGCATTCCTCCCTTGAGGAAGGGCACAGGTTTCTTTCACATGATTTCTTAGACCATCCCATGTGCACTGCGCCAATATATGAAGGTGAGGAAGCTCCCGAGCTTCTCAGAGTCTGACATGTAAGTGCTGAGCACCTGCCACATCCCACTGGTGAGAAGTTTTGATCCTCTGGTGAAAGAGGAAAGATCTCCCACACCATGCTGTGTATCTCCCCCTTCAGTTGTCACTAACATATGGCCAGGTGAGTGGTCCAGGTTTCAGCAGTGGCTCACAGATGCATGGCAGCCTGATGGATCTGCTTTGGCACCAGGAGAAAAGCAAGTACAGGAAAGTGCCAAGCAGGCAAGGGAGGGTGTGAAACAGGCTCAGACCATGCAGGAAGCTTTTTGGTATGAATAGAGTTTTTTGGTATGTTTGGGTTCCCCAGCAGGCATGGAGCATCAAAGCCACCAAGCCTCACGTGTTCCCTTAGCTAGGGTCAGGGCTGGGATAAGCTCATCTGTGAGTGCCTTCACTGGAACCACCAAACGTTACTCATAACTTCATGTGCATTCCCTAAGCACTGGTGACAGTGCTTTTCCCTCATGATTTGCTTGATTTAAAAATCACACTCAATTCTTTTCAACACTGTTAAATTAAATCCTAATTGCAGCTCAGAATTTCCATGGAATGGTCTTGCAATTTTTAATTTAATTGTATAGTATAATTAACAGTTTTTGTAGTGTCACTTAACTGTCAAATTGTAGATTTTTAATGCCTAATTTTTCCCATCTTCTTCTCCACACACAATAAATAATAATAAAAAAATAATAATAAAAGTAAAAAATCTCATTCATTACTCTCTTTGGGTTCATAATAGAAACTCTTTTTGACCACCATTTCCCCCTGAAAATCAATGAATGTATTCTGAATTCAGAAAGAATAAAAAAAAGTATGACAGATGAAAGGTCTATTTTAACTGCTCAGATGTCAGCTGCATCCAATCTCTCAAACCTACTTTGCCAATTGCACTAGGATTATTATTATTTTATTATGTCTCTGATTTTTTTTTTTTTTTTTCCACTGGCAACAAGGAATTAGGAAAAAATAGATAGGATTCCTTTTTTTTGAATCCCAGAAGAGTTTTCTTTTTAGTCCAGGTTAATATAATTCTTCCTTTCTCCCACCTTAACTTATTTAAATATTATATCTTCTCTCAGTTATTTGCTTTCTTACTGGTTTTAAAGGTAGAATTACAGGCTTGGGTGTCTTTTCACATTAGGTAGAAATTACCTCCTCTCCAGTCCTCAGTAACCAGAAGAAGCTGGGGCTTGATCCTCACCTATTTGTCCCAGTGAGTCTCCACTGGCATTATTGAACCCTAGCAGCTGGCTGTTCTCCTGGTCTGCCAGGAATTCATTATACCCCCAGCAGCTAATACCTTGCTGCTATTGTGGTCCGTCACTCAACATTTTCTCAATATCCATGGAAATCATCCACATCCACAGAAAGGTGGATGTAGATAAATAACATAAATAATTTTAGCCTACTAACATTTTCATCCCAACTCAAGCCTAAGAAGCTATTGAAGACTAAAAGGTCTTATGTTGCCCACTGGATCGTGTAAGTTGGATCATTATCCAACTCTTAATGAGAATGGAAAAATGAATTCTTGACATATGCTGCAATAAGGGAAGAATTTTCTAGTATTAGAAGATTTCACTCTAATACTTTGTATTCTTCATATACAAGATTTATTTAAGTGGAGCATGAAACAGCTTATTTTACACTAAGCTTTCTAATCTGAAATCCAGTTTTTATCCTCTAGTTTTTAAAAAACTTCATGATCTAGAATGCAGGATATTTTTGCTAGTTTTGCTAGAATGATGAGATGCCCAGTCTCATAGCCTGGCTGTTGCATTTACAATATACTGCATTTCATTATCAGGTAGTGTTAAAATAATTTCCTATACTTCTCTTCACACCAGAGTTAACCATGAATACATGTGTACTTTAATAATAATAATAATAAACAACTTGTTTCTTTGGATATTACCAGATATTATTAAATGTTACAGTCTAGTTTTTGCAATGCTTCAAGGTACTGTTGTATTGCTAAAACTAAAATGGCATTACTTTAAGAGCAAGGCAGGGGGAGCAAGTTAACTACAAAACAAGAAATCTCTTGGTTCTTTAATACACAAAATTTAACAATGGTTATAAGAGTCAAAATAAAATTCCATTTAAAAACAATTGAGAGGTAAAAGGATTAAGTGACCACTGTTTATGGAAAAAGTCATTTTAAGGCATTTTGTTCTGTGGCTGGCAAGCCCTGAAGTTGTTTCATGATTAATTGCTCTTTCAGCAAGAATGGGGCCCAATTTCAAAGCATCTAGTATGTCTTTCAATCTCTTCTGAGTCAACAAAGCATTTAAGTACATGCTAAAGCTGTCACATAAACTGTATATGATTACCTTCCCAGACGTCTTTGGGAAGTGGTACCACCTTTGCTTTGCTAGGAAGGGAATAAATGGGCCTCATCTTGCCCATTGAGGCCATTATGAAAATGACAATTTACAAATGAACAGGAGTGAAGTCAAAAGAGGTGATGTGAACTCAAGTTTTCTGTACCATATGTGATTGTCTTACATATAGAGTTTATAATATTCTTGAATGTAACAGTGCTGTGTTTCTAGTGATACAAGTAGACAGAAAGTAGAAACACAATATACTTCACTGTGATGTTTCTTAGATATGATTTTTCTCATGTCATACAGATCTGCGTCAACTACAGACTTGAATGTTTCTGTATTAAAAAGCTGCCACCTAGTATCAAAAGTACAAAGTAATCTACTATTAATCTGCAGTACTGCTTTCTTCTGCAGAGTGACACAAATAATGTGACATAATGTGACATTCCCACATGAGCTTTCTCTCGTTTAACAGCTTTAGGATTTTGATGTGTTAATTTTTAGGATCTACTTGTTTTGTTAATGAATTAACTAATCTAATCTACATATTGTTTGCCTAATGACAGGAAAAATCTTAAACTAGAATTTCCTTCAAAGCTTTCTTTCTCTTCTGAAATATTCTCATTTTTTTCAGTGGGTTACAGAGCTTGAAGCAGAAGTAATTCCCTTATTCCCTTGTCACAAGAAGATGTAGTATGAGTTATGACCACCCTCCCTGGGTATAGTTTTGTCATAAATCAATTACAAAGTCAAATGACTCTTTTTTTTTCTTTTTTTTTTTTTTTTTTTTTTTTTT
>CM021733.1:64473585-64499163 GCA_011075105.1 Heteronetta atricapilla
GTGCACGCGGTGCCTAGCTGTTGTTTTTTTTTTGTAAATTTTGGTGGCCCCCCCCCCCCCCCCCCCCCCCATACCATGGCTGTAAAGCTGCAGCAGCTGTATGAGATGTTCTGCTTATTCTCCAGTCTCTACAACAAAAGGCAAGGAGCATGTCACGGATGTCTGCAGAGACACATATGGCTGGTTCACAGGCCTCCATTCAGTGTGCCATGAAGTAAAACTGCAGATATTTTAACCTGCATTACTACTAGAGTTCCCTTTAGCACCTTATGATATGGGTTAAATCTTTTGGTGTCTGATATTAGCAGTTAACCTGATCCTGTTTCCACAGTGTGAAAACCAATGGGGATAAAGTGACTTATGATAACTATAAAGGTTTTATTTTGATGTGCAGGAAGGTAAAGGCTCACCTGAACTAACACCCCAAAGCAATGTGCCACATCCAGAATCCACTAGTAACAAGTTTTTGAAAGGAAATTCACAGATGATACCAAATTGGGTGGAGCTGTTGACTCCTTTGAGGGTGGGTGAAGTCTTGCAAAGAAATCTGGACAAATTAGAAAGTGGGGCAACCATCGACAATATGAAGTTTAACAAGAGCAAGTGCCAGATTCTGCACCTGGAAGGGGCAACCCTGGTTATACATACAAACTGAGCGATGAGACACTGGAGAGCAGCCCTGCAGAAAGGGATTTGGGGATTTTCATAGACAGCAAGCTGAAAATGAACCAGCAGTGTGCCTTGGTGGCCAGGAGGGCCAACTGTATCCTGGGGTGCATCAGGCACGGCATTGCCAGCTAGTGAAGGGAAGAGATTGTCCCACTCTGCTCTGCGCTGGAAGCAGAGGGGCTGGTGCTGAGCTCTTCTTTCTGGTGACCAGCCATAGGACCTGAGGGAATGGTTTGAACCTGCAACAGGGGATCTTCAGACTGATTATCAGAAGGTTCTTCACTGATAGTGAAGGTCAGTGCCAGATCAGGCACTGGAACAGTCTCCCCAGGAAAGGGGTCATGGCACTGAGCCTGCTGGAGTTCAAGAAGTGTTTGGAAAACACTCACAGACACATAGTCTGACTTTCTGGGTGGTCCTCTAGGGACCCAGGAGTTGCACTCAATGATCCTTGAGGGTTCCTTACAACTTGGATATTCAGTGATTCTGTGATTCTAACATGAAAGTGATTGTCCAGCTCAAGTAAAGAAGACATTATAAGAGGAAAGTGTACATGACTTTTTTTTTTTTCTTCTTTTTCTTTTTCAGAAACACATGGGAAAGAAAAAATGGTGGATACTGGTAAATATTATCCCTTTTTTATCTTATTTTTCAACTGTTCCAATCTTTCAAAATAATCCCGGTTGTAAGTAAATATATGGGTTATGTTTGCTTGTTTTTACAGCCAAAACAGCAAAGAAAGAAGCAAAAGTACATGGTAAGACCTGAAAAGAACAGTAATTTCTCATTTATCTGTTTTCATTTTTAGTTAAGACAGGATTAGCTAAAGGGAGAAGAGAAGTTAAGCCAGGGATAAAGATTTGTTGGTTTATCAAATTTACTTAAGCAACTGACTGACTGTGGAGCAGCCATTAAGTTATTTTGCCTTTTGGAACAGTGATCTTATAAAATGTGAGATTGTTTTATTTCAGCTTTTAAAGTTTTGTCTTTTCAGGGAAGAAGGGGTCTTGCTTGGAGATCACAGAAAACTGGTAGAGAGCAAAACACAAAATAGGAATTTGAGCATTTGGAAGGGAGGAAAGAAGTATGTTATTTTGGTTTAGTTTTACTTCAAATACCTATGCCCACATATTTTATTCCTGTAGCTAGGTGCTTTTATTCCTGACAGGCATCTACTTCTCAAGTTTAACCAAATTTGGAAGAGCATAAAAATTTTCAACTCCTTTTACAGCCAAGCTTTATGACTCACTCATCTGATGAGTCTATTTTCTCAGATACAGACTCTGAGCCAAATATACAGTAGACAGTCAATCTGTATAAAAGAAAAAAAGAAAAAAAAAAAAAAAAAAGAAAAAAAAAGAATCCCTCCTCTTCTATGGCATAAAATTCTGACACAATACTTCAAAATGAGGATATCAGTAATGAGAAACAGAAATGTGGTAGCTTAATTCATTTCAATCCAATTATGAAGACTAATAAACAAATGAAACTGAAAGACATGTTCAAGCAATACTTCTGAAAATGGATCTTCCCTGTACCAATACAAGAATGGTTCTTTTTCCTAAGTTATGCATTGAGTTTTCAACAGACTCAAAGAAAATATTCTTAACTTCCCAGGATAGCTGAAATTAACAAAAGGAGATTTCTGTTGCACATGCTTCACCAATGTTTTACTTTTCCACCTGTTTTTTCTCCTTCTCTTATTACCTGAAAATAGCTAAGCCAGTGAAACTGTATGTATGCTTTATCTATTGACCTTGTTTTTCATTGCTTTTAAGCTACAGGTTTATTAGTCATCTGCCATCAGACTATCCAAACAAGTAACATATGTGTGCCTCAGTTTTCCTCCTCATAAAAACTAATGAATGAACAGTAGTTCAACAGTAGTTCAGCCTACTCTGTGGAAATAGGTAGCACATTGACCACGGGATGAATATGTTAGCATATTCTGTCCTAACCTGTAAAATCAATTCTAATAGGACTTTTATACATTTGCAAAAGTTATTTGCTGGGATATTTTCTTGTATTTTACAGCATCTGTGGAAACTCTGAAGTCAAAAGGTGGGTAATTTTATTTATTTTTATTTATTTATTTATATTAAATTGGCAGAATGCTGGTATTTACTCTCTTATTAATGAAAAAGTTTCTTGTGACAAAGCTGCTAACAGGTGTTACTTATGTAAAATAAAGTGGACATATTAAATATTAATGGGTCATTTATTACAGCACCTGAGAGGCCCCTTAAAAAAAAAGAAAAAAAAAAAAAGTTTTTTTTCAAGCTATCCATGGACTGACAAACTATAATTCTCCAACTTTACCAAATTCATTTTCTAACCTTAACTCAAGTCATAAGTATTTTTTCCTGTTGTTTGTTTTTTCCTTTGTTTTTTGTGAAAGGCAGAAAAGACAAGTAATTGATCTCTTATAGAGACATGACACAAAGTAATATTTCTCTTTTTGCCAGTCCAGCTGCCGCACAAAACCAGTGACTGAAGCAGTTTACTATACCAAGTCTAGGAATTTTTATGGAGAGGTTCAGTTTTGCTTTGCTTTAATACATGAACTGCCAGTGGGAGAAAGTGGAAGATATGGGGGTAGAACTTTCTTCACCATCTGTTCCTTCCCTGAAGGCACAGGGCACTGGGACAGCTCAGAAACCTTAAATTCCATCTGAGCAAATACTAGATTGTTCATGTTAGTGTCTGAATTTTTACATGTCCACAGTGTAGGATATTAATTCTGAATTTTCAAGAGCATTACAGGTGCCAGTCATATCTTAGAAATAAGGAAAATGGGATGGCACACTGTTGTGGTTTAACCCGGCCGGCAGCCAAACACCACACAGCCGTTCGCTCACCCTCCCCCCTCCCTCTCTGGGATGGGGGAGAGAAATGGGAAAGTGAAGCTTGTGGGTTGAGATAAAGACAGTTTATTTAAGAGAGAAAATAATAATAATAATAATAATAATATGTACAAACAAGTGATGCACAATGCAATTGCTCACCACCCGCTGACCGATGCCCAGCCCAACCCCGAGCAGCCGGCCCCCCACCCTGGCTAGCCACCCCTATATATTGTTCAGCATGACGTCAGATGGTATGGAATACCTCTTTGGCCAGTTTGGGTCAGCTGTCCTGGGTCTGTCCCCTCCCAGCTCTTGCTGCCACCCCAGCCTGCCCGCTGGCAGGACAGAGCGAGGAGCTGAAAAGTCCTTGGCTTAGTGTAAGCACTGCTCTGCAGCAATTAAAACATCAGCATGTTATCAGCACTCTTCTCATCCCAATCCAAAACATAGTACCTCACCAGCCATTAGGAGGAAAAACAATTCTGTCCCAACTGAAACCAGGACACACACTATAAACTGTGAAAGCACTTCACTCAGAGTCCACACACAATTGTATTTATTCACATCAAAGACCACCTTGCTTTGCAAACATTCCTATTGAAACAACAGCACTACATTTATCAACTGCTCAGACTTGTGAACAGTTTCCAAATCTGTCTGCCAAAAGTCAAAGGCAGAGAAATGAGAATTATTAGTTTTTAACACATTGCTGTCACTCAATCATCCTCTTTTACTTTAGAGTTCATTTCCAAATAACTCATTGGAAAGCAATATAGTGTTCTGCAGTATGAGGAAGGGTTGTAGAATCACAGTCTTGGAGATTAATGTAAGGAAATCAAAGCTGATGCAGCATTCCCTTTATTGGATTTTTTTAAGCTCCCTGCTTCATGGGCTAAATTCATAATGCTGTCATTACTATGGAACTAATTGTATTGAGCAAAACAGAAACAAAACTAATTTAGACACTGTTTTCTTTGTACTCCCACCAGATAAAAGGGAAAACTACAGGAAAAAAAAAAAAAAAAAAAAAAGTATTTTGTGTGCATCTTTTTCACTTTCATCAAATTCTAGACTCTAAAATCTGAAAATAAAGGTAGTCTTGCTGCTATGGGTGACTGAACAGAGCTTTCACCAATTGCTTGAAGCTTCTGAGCAAATCTTTTTTGAAACATTATTACTTCTTCTGTAACACTGTAGTGTGCATTCAATGTCAGCATTTCAACAATTATGAACCCATTTCTGCCAAATGTGTATCCATCAGGCTCTCAAAAAAAAAAATAAATAAATAAAGTGAAATTTGTTTATTGCAGAATTAAGTCAATTTCTGGAAACTTGAAGTTTTCCTTGGCCACTGCTGGGAAATGTTGTCATTGGCCTTTAGAAAATGTTATTCTAGCTGACTATATCTATCTACCCTTTTATTAGGAGCTATTTTCTTTAAGTCTTTTGTGAATTATAATTAACAGGATCTTAGAAACAAGAGATACTTTATCCATATGCTTTGTTGTAGTGAGTGGTCTCAAGTTTTTCCACTGAATAGCATATTTCATAATTTTTTAGATGAGAAGCAAGCATTTGTAAATGCAATTTGTCTTCATCATGTCACCAGTATTTTGAAGAATAGAAGAGAACTCTGCCTTATAAGTCTTGAATTAAGGGGTACTTGAAGAAAAAGTATACAAAATTCACAGTTCACTAAAAACAAATGGAAATTGTATGTTTCTATTATAACAGACAAGAATCATTCTTTTTTTTTTTTTTTTTTCTGCTGTCAAATGAGTGGTTTCACAACTGAAAATGTTGATCTCAACAATTTTAGTTTTATCATAGGATCAGATTAATATTGAACCCAAAATTCTCTTGTATTTAAGTTAATAACAATTTTGTAATAATTAGTCACCAAACCCTGTTAAACAGAAGCACCTTATGTTAGCTCTGGAATAATTGTTTATTTCTGAAAAAATTACTTATTAACAAGTAATTTAAATTTAACTTTTTGTTGCTGATTTTGAAACTCAAACATAGCCTGGAATTCAAGGGAGAAATGATGTTTTTGTTGAAATGTTACAGCTGTTCTTTTTGCCTCTTAGTAAGAATTACATGGGGATGCTGTTGTTTTCATCTAATTTATTTTTTTACAATGACAGATAAATTCTAGCATTTTTTAGTAGCTATAACTTTCACTAAGTCTGAACAAGACCATTGCTTTTCAGTCTCTGGTTATTTATTGCTGCTCTTTACTGACTTGTTTTCCTTTTTTTTTTTTTTTTTCCTCCTGATATTACTATATTTCGACTCAGCAGCTCTGTAGTGGCAGCCTGTTTTTGAATATTCAGTAGCTGTTTGTTAATATTGACATTTTTAAGCCTATTCATGGAAGGAAAACCATCCTTGCCTGAAAACAAGTGAGGTTTTTGATATAATTGTCTTCTTATGTAATTAAATTAAGAATATGCTGGCATGGAAGAAGGTCTTGGCCATTCCCACTAGCTTGTATTTCTGAAAAACTATCAAGTTTATAGGAAGTTTTGTTGCATTCTCTCACAAAAGTTTTTGTAATGTCTTTATGGTAGAGATTTTTTTATTTTCTCCATGCAACAGAACAGTTCCTAATAGACACTTTCTAGGTTTATGATTGCTTGATGTTTGTGAAGTCATGACAAAGAGTTCCTGCCTCTGATGTCAGTGTTCAGTGAGTTTTGTCTCCAATCAATGTTTTCTTTTAGTTTTCCTTCACATTGATCAAACATCTCAAAACAGTTTTAAAATCAGTGACTCTTTGGAATACATATTTTTGATATAGGTTCTAGTTATGAAAACTCCCTGTTTGGGGATAAAGATATTCTTACAAATTTGATTGTAGCCTACAACTATTAAAGATGCAGAAATATTTCACTGCTGTATTGCTCTCCTGGATGCTTTCACAACAAAGTAATATTTGCTAAGTTCTTTCTTTTTTGTTTTCAAAGAGCTTATGATGGAATCAGAGGAACAGTTATCATACAAACCAAGTTGATGTACATTATGTGAAGTTACTAAGGATTTTGTTGTGAAATGACAAAATATAAAGGGTCCAGACACCACCTAACTCATGTATTTTTTAATTATAACTTGCTGAATAGATGGATTCCTGGCAAATTTTTACTTTTGCTTTTACATGCATCCTTTTTATTATTATTATTTCAAGTAGTTAATTATTTATTTTATTCCTGATGTTCTCCTTCTGAGGATTCTGAGGATTCTGAGGATTATTCTACTTCCATGTTACTTATTCTACTACCATGTTACTCATGTTACTCATGATACAGCTAAAGGATCAGCTTTTTTCATGTAGGGAGTGCCTGCAAAGGGACAGACTTTTGCAGAGATGATCTTTCAGGATGCCACTCAGAAGTGTCATAACTTTGAAAATGCTTAGTAAAAGGGACAAAATCTTTAGCTACTTAGAAAACTTGTCCATGTTCTAATACAAATGAGACAAAACCTTCATTAAAGTCTTATTCCAAAACTGATTCTATTTGTATTTATAAAGACTGTTAAAGTGACACCAATTACCTTGATAATAAAAGACCTCTCAGCATCACCAAATCAGCTGACACCTCTGTTCTCAAAAAGCTGAGGGAATAAAGCAATGTTCTTATTCTTCTTCCAAGTATTACTCTTCCATATCCAGATGATGCTACTTGCCAGTTCCCAACAGCAACTAAAGTGCTAATCTATCTCAGCAATTTATTTACAAATGCTTACAGAAGCATTACAGCATTACTGAATGCACTGATTGACAGAATACTATTAATAGTACTAGTTGTTATTTTAAAATATTAGCTACAAGGTTGCTCAAGAATGGCTGGTTACTTCATTATAACTGCACTCTTTGTATACCACCTCCACACAATTTTGATGCCTCTAAATACCTGTTCATCCCAGAAATTTGTATTTCTCTTCTAGGTTGATATTCAGTGTCTAGAAAATATTTTCAGTTTTTATTCCATCAATCTTCTGGTTTTCAGAAACTGAACAAACCAAAACTGCTTTCTTTTAGCTAAAATGACTAACATGCTTTGGAGAAAACAACAGTTCTCAAGTATTTCATTGTACTGATACATTGTACATTGTATCATTGCTTCTGAAAATACATTTTGGAGTGCATATAGGTCTTAGTGCCCCTTTTCATATATATATATATATATTCATATTAAAATAAGCTTATTCTTTAATATTTGACAGTTTCAGCAAAATTATTAAAAGCCCTGTGCTCACAGTGGCAGGGCTCAAAGCTCAGATTCACCTAGGCATGTAGGTTTATTTCTGATTTAAGTAGCCTTGTTAAGCTGGGCCTAAGTAACCTAGATGTTAATAGATCTACAATAAGTATTAACTAATCTTGTTCCTCTTTGCTTTTCTGTATGTCTAATGACTGACACAATGTTAGGTACTTGAATAGAAAAGGAGTACTCACATTTTATTATGTGGATCCAGTCAGTCATCCTTTCTATTCAGACTTGATTTTCAGGAAAACTGAAGATTACTTTCTATAAAATAAGTTACCTGAGTGACCTGGTTTCGGTTTTACAGTGAAGTAACTGAGGTGCAATATTTCACTGTTTATTTGGAGCTTGCTCACAAACACACTCTCAAAGGGCATCATTCTGGGATAAACAAGAACAAGTGGCAGGGGAATGACTGATGTGTGAGAGTTGGTCCACCCCACTCAACACTAAGCAATTCATCCATACATACCTGACGTTTCAGTGAATCTTGGGACAGAGTTCCTGATGGGAACAGAATATCCTTCTTCAGACCTCAAGCCCACTTGCAGACACTGCAGACAGCCTGTAGCATACAAACTGAGCTGGCCTGCTTAGGCCAACATGTCCAGCAGCTTCACAAGGCTTCCCTGCTGCCTGGACTGAAAGCTTAGTCTCAGGGTGGCCACCAGGACACCCACTGCAAGAACAGCAAGCACACTTGGAGGCACTTTGTGAGTTCTTTGAATTCACATAATTTCTCAGTGAAGAAATAATTGTAATGGAATGTGACCCTCAGCATTTATTTTGGCTTTAAAATACAAGTTTTTAATTTACTGTGATTTTCTGTAATAAAACACTGAGTTGAAAATACTTCTGTGCTTGTAAGGTTGAAATAACAAGCTGAGTGGATGTTATGTGCTGATGACTCTGTAGCTGTAAAGACATTTCTACACTTAAGATACAGGTCATTTGAAGTAAATTAATTTTCATATTCCAGTTGCATCCTGCTATTTATGCTGATTTTTTCTTTTCACTGCTTTTAAACTAGGCAATGACAGTGAAATGACAGTGAAGCATATTTTCTTAATGTTACCTTTTTTTTTTTTTTTTTGTCTCAAATACTGTAAGAGGATATCTTTTTAAATTAGAAGTGGCTATGCTCAATCAACATAGTGGCTATAAATTGCAACTACAAAAGCTTGGCTTTATGAAAGTGAAGTGATGGCAGTGCCATTTACAACTAAATAAACATGTTTACATATTTGCCAGACTTGTAGCTGAATAATTTAATTATATGATCCAAATATATTTTGTTCTAAATATATTCAGAAATCTACAGGAAAACTTACGCATTGCCAAACCTGCTATATAAATTGTCATAAATTATATAAGATACCCCTATTTGTGTAAGCTTCCCGGGAGAGTAAAGTCTGAAGAGTTTCCTTTTTCCACCTCCTCCTCTTAGATCATTTAATCCTTAGCATGGATCTGTGAATGAATACTCTCTGTCCCTTGTCTCTGAGGCTGTGCACATTGATTTGGGAAGTGTGCAAGCTAAAGCTTGGGGATACTCAGTGTTCAGACATCCTGACCTGAGTTTTACTGCTGCTTCACTCTGGCATCAGTAAAGATCTAGCAGCCCTGCTGTTACAAGTGATAGGATTCTCTCCTCTCACACTCAGAAACTGCAGTACTCACAAGAACTAAATTAGGTGTCTGTGATACTTTGTCTGACTAGAGCCTGTTATCCTCAGTAAGGCTAAATACATGTTTAAAAATATATGGAAATAGTTTGTTGTGTCAGGGATTTAGAGTGGAGGTTTCTGCTGTTGCAAAGAGAAAAACATACTTATGTTGTGAACCCTTATGTGGCTTAGCAAGTCTTGCTTAGCTCTCTCTTCAGCTATGTGATATGCACTGCGGTTTAGCCTCTGTTCCACCTGAGATCAAGAAAAAAAGATACTGCTATCTTTTTTTTTTCTTTCTTTTTTTTTCTTTTTTTTTTTTTCTGAAAGAAATTCCTGTTTGATTTTTTTTAAAAAGGTCAAAAATGCTTATTATGTGGTCTTGTATCAGAAAAAAAAAAGCAATCTCATGGTTGAAAATCTTTGAAATCATTTGCTTTAAAGTAATCTGTAAGTATTTAAGAAAAGCAACACTTCTGAACAGAAACATCAGTTAAATCTTATATTTTCTTGCAGCAGTACCTGAAAAGAAGGAAGAAAAAGCAATGAAGGCAGGAGAGCAAGGTAAAAAGAAAACAAAGAATGTTGGCATTATCTCTCCTCAAAAGACAACAGCACAGAAACAAAAACCTCAGATTGAGGTTTAGACAGCTAGATGACAGCAACATTTAAAATCTTTGCTCTTACTGTTATTTGCAAGAGTTCTGCTCTGTTTATCAGAGCAAGAGGGAATTTCCACCAGGAACCTGGCTTTGTCCCACTTCCAGAAAACCACCACCCCTACAAAAGCTCAAAGTGAGCAAGCCACTCACTTCACCTTAAAAGTCCTGCACTGGGACTTTCATATTCCACAGGTCCTGTGAGAGGCTTCCTACCCCATCAGCCTAGGCAGGGATCAAAAATCAAAAATCAAAAATCAGCCTTTACTCCTCAGTCTTGGAGATAGACTTGCAATGAGGTATAGGGGCACAGACCACCTGCAGTCAGAAGAGCTGCCTTTCTTATCCAAATGAAACATTAGCCCTAGGAAGAGCCTTGAAGATCTGCTGCAGCTTGAGAAATCTCAAAAGGATTTTGAGAGCAGAACTTTTAAATGTTTATAGCAAAACAGTTAGGATTGTTATGTGTGAGGTATGAACAAGAAAGTCTAGGAATAGGAACACCAGAAGAAGGGACACAAGAACTATATGTGTTGATGTCACATTGTCCAGCAATGTGACATCAAGCAATTGTTCAGCAAGCAAGCCACAAAATCTACATACAATTTAAAGTTAGTTAGAGAAGAAAAAACAAGGGTCAATCTACATTCAGGCTAAAACAAAACTCAAGCCATGACCACAAAAATGATAGTGTTAGTATTAAAAAATTATATATGTGTATATATATAGGTTTGGAGACTTAAAAAAATAATAATAATCTAGGTAATGAAACAAAGGACAGTGAATAAAATTCCAGATATCAAAAAACATGGAAAGGGAAAAGATCGTAATCATTGACCACTCTTGAAGTGTACAAGAAGACAAAAAGGACAGCAACACATGCCTGCCAAACTAGGAAAAACACGGTATGTTGGGCACTTGGTGGCTGGTAGTGCTTGTTCCCTGTGTCACTGCAAGGTCTTCTGGACAGATTAACTGGATACACACATCTCACTGCCTAAGTGCTGGACAGAATGCTTGGACACACTCTACTTGGGATTGAGGATGTACAAATGAGAGTGAGCTTGCAAGTGAGGGAAATTCTCCTTTCCCTTCCTATCAGGTCTCCTGTTGTGACTTTCTCCATTACATACATTTATGTTTATTATTATTTTACCTTTCAGCATTATATCTTTCAAATTAGCTTCTCACACACTTGTTAAAAATAAATAAATAAATAAAACATATCTGTATTTTAAGATAGTATGGCAAGGAACAAAGTAGTAAAACATTACCATAAAGACCTAAAGCTTGTCAGCACTGGCTCCCTTTATAAAATATATATCCACTTCTATTCTGTTATATTGCTAACTGCCTACCAAGGTGATTTATGTATTTACTCATGCTCATATTACCAATTAGAGCCATGATGATGAATTTGGCATTTTCAGTCTTTTCATAATGGAATTTTTCCAAATTTGCAAGTAACTGTCAGAATAAAGTAAAAGGAATAATTACTAGTGAAGTTTTGGTCAGCTGAGCTATTATTCTTCTCCTTTCTCCAGTTTCTCAGCTTCAGCTTTACTCAGCATTACTCATGCCAGCATACGCACCCTGCAGCAGCTGTCAGCTGCTTGTTAGTTGTCATGGAAAATGTTATAATTAGGTAGGTTTTGGCCTAGATTTCATTCATTGTTAGTCTGGGTATTTCCACACTATTTTCCATTGCTGTACAAGTGCTCTGCAGCCACCTGCACTATTTGACCTCCTCATGCATCAGTGAGGTGGTGTTTGCTGTAAGATTTGTCTCTTCTCCAACGTGCCACCGATATATGGGATGCTATTTGCAAAATATTTTAACTGTGCCATAAAGAGCATTGATGGGGCGGTACAAACTGCAGTTTCACATGGATGGCATCAAGCTGGGAGTTTTGGGATCCCAGCTGATTTTGAAACTCAAGTTGCCCAAACAGGAGACAACGTATTTCCACTAAGAGCAGTCAGCAGCAGCAGCTCTGTCTCCCCATATCCACAACCATCTAGTTTCTGCAAGTCAAAGTGATAAGAACATGCAATGTCTATTTCAGTTACCTCTACAGCTCCTTCCAAATGCTGGCAGCAGCTCAGGTCCTCTACTGCATATAAATGAACATGAATACTTTAATTCAGTAATTGTAACTGCTTTTCATTTCTGTGCCCTGTATGTGCTGCCAAAACATTGGGCTTTCAAAGACAGATGAGCAAAAAAAAATTTTCAGAAAGTTTTTTCAATATTATCACACATTTCTATTTCTGATGGAACAGTTTAAATAAATAAATAAATAAATAAATAAATGTAATGGAAATAGCTCTGGGTTATGTTTTAACTGAAGAGAAAACTGAATTCACTGATCCTAGGTATCTGGAACACCTGAGTAAACGTGAGGACTCTTCTTCTTAACAGCAAAAGTATGAATGCATGAAGAAATGTTTTTTTAAAAAAAAAACTATTTTTTTTTTTTAAAAAAAAACAACTATTTTTGGATTGATAAATGAAAATGTTTGTTCTTTTATCTTTTGTACATCTTTTTGTACATATCAACAAGTAGAGGGAGTCTGACCTGATCAAAATTAGAATTTGTGGTTTAAGAAAAAAACTAATATGGAGACTTGCAGTAAAATCTGGAGTGTCAGCAGTTCTAATTGTTTAGCAATTAGGGTGTAGCTTCATTGTTTCAAACCTCAACAATGGTTTTAGTTGTTTAACATGCTGTTGTAGCTTTCACCTCAAATCCCTATTGACGGGAAAAGGGCTAGAAGATTATAGCAACATTCCAGTTCACTGATCTCTCATTAGTAGTAATGCAAAACTACATGTAACATTTCTGATTGTTAAAAGGAAAGTAAGAAGGAAGAGAACTGTCAGAATTTTCTGAGGAGAGACAGTGCTTTATCTCTTTATCATATTTGTTTCACAAATGACATGATCCAATGTCAGGATGTTGTCAGGGAATTAGTGCTTGTCATTAGGGCAAATGTGAATACTTAAAAGAAATGAGGAAACAACAAATATATTGTCTTGTAAAATCCAATATTATTAAGAAAGAAGTTAAAGAAGGCTATATGAAATTGACATTTTTATGTTTGGTTGCATGTCTGCAAAGTACTAGGTAAGAACCATGAACATTTTTCACATTAACTGGCAAGCAACAGTGGAGTAGAAATTATTTTCAAACTGTATTTAAGCAGTGAGGGACAACATTTCTTTAAACATATTTTCAATATCTGTTTGTACTAAAAAGTCTTTCCCTGTGTGAACATGTATTACAATATTTCTTTTTCTTTTTTTCTTTTCTCTTTTTACCTCTGCTTCCCTTCTCTTTTCTTCCCTCAGATAAACCAAAGATGAAACATGCAAGTAAGCTAAATATTTAGATACTTCTCCCTAACTTGTTAAATCAATGTCAGATCTAAAGATGGAAAAATAAAAAATAAAAAATAAATAAAAATTAAAGTTCCTACTGCTACTGGGCATTGTAGATTATAGTTGATTTAAAATACTAGAACTGATACAACAAAGCTAATAATAAGAACAATGGGTATGTGGAGAAATGCTAGTCTATTTAATTCAAAGAAGCTTTGTCCCATTACTGTATATTCTTCCTTGTCAAAAGGAAGACACTTGTGTTATGAAAGCATAGTAAATCTATTTACAAAGTTTATATTTATTATTTCACATACAGTTATTCTCTACAAATCTGTTAGACTCACTACAGGTCTCAGAGCAAGTAGCAAAAGGGTCTTCTATTGGATTTGTGCTGCAGGTTGTCATTTTAGCAAGTTATGCCAGAGTATCTAATAGACCTCAGCAAGTTCAGTCTTACAGCTAGTAAGCTGTATTTGTATACAGCTGTATTTAAGTTAATAAACAGGTCAACCCTGGACCACTCTAAATTCTTCTGCATCATCTGTGTAACCATTCTAAAAGCAAATTTTTCTTCTGGAGATGACAAAAGTCTCCAAAGCACCAGATATTTCCTTGTTTGGGGACCACTCGGGAATTTAAGTTTTGTCAGTGTTGACTTAAACTTGCAGTTAAGAATTGACTAATGTCCTTTAAAAAAAAAATGTATTATTGAAATAATATTTTTTTGCAACAATTTAGATAAATATATTCTTAATTTTGTACAAAAGCTGTAATTTATTATGGACAGGCTCCTGGTCTGATGGTTTTATATTGTGCACTAAATGTTTTTTTGTTGTTGTTTTGTTTTGTTTTGTTTTGTTTGCAAGTTTTGTTGCAAGCGTACTATTTATCTATGTTACATGGTTTAATCACATTTTTTTTTTTCATATCATAAATGAGAAAGAGAGAGAGAGAGGAGAGGAAAGTTCTGTGTCTTCCACACTCCCTTTTTTATAGAGAGCATTGTACAGAGCATGGAATTCCTCTCAGAAATTTTCAGTAATTCATGAGCACAGAAGGACACATCCTTCAGCCTTCTCACTGATTTTTTTTTCTGTTAGCACTGATCACTGTCATTAACAATATTTAAATATTAGTGTTACTTCAGTTTTCATTAGGACTATTAGAAATACATAGCTGCTCCCTGTATGTTTCATGGATATTTGCAATGAATTGTCTGTTTTCTCACTTTGAAAATTAGTGACTGAATAGTAAAATCCTGAGCACAAAACCTGAAGGTAGAAGCAGGAGAGCAGAGGCAGCTTCTGAAGCAGATGTCTGGGATATGGTGAGGATGGAAAAAGACAGCTTTCAGTGTCAACAGTAAATTAAGTTTTTTCACCTGATGGTTACTTTTGATGTAAATAAAATTTCATCATGTCTGAATTCCTTCAATATAGGTTCCCTGTAAACTTATTTTTTCTTAGAAAGAGTCCAATCATGAACAAGAAGCTTTATTGATAATTATGATAAATTGCTGCTGGACACAATCCATGTTTTCATTAAAAAAAAGTGACTTAGTAAATTGTGTGTGATTCCTGGAAGCAAACAATTATCACTGTGGGTAACCACTGTAGTTCTGGAAGTTTCAGATCTATGTGCTAAACACAATACAACTTCCTACTCACTAGGAGTCTTGAACTTTTATCCCCTGTGCAGAAACCAAGGGGTTCTTGAAACAGATCTTTAAGAATTTCTGGCACTGAATTGCTTCTGAGATAGAACAGAACAGAAAGATATTTTTTCTTTCATATCTGCTGAAGAACATAGTATTTCTTTCCCAGAAAATTCCAGTTAATTACTGTTTCTCAGATAATATATATAAACCACTGTAACCAGTAATCTGTACTTAACATGCAGAATTCAAAGTCCAAGTCTGTTCTTTCTATTTTTGGACAGCCTAATCTGTCATCTTAATTTTGGAGAAGGGTGAGGGAATCTTTGGTTTAATTAGCCCAGAACCACAGTCTCATGTTTTTCCTGAAACAATGTTCTTGTTTTCCATCTGGACCAGATTATTTCTTATGCCTTTTCAAAGGGACTATCCCTCATCATCCAGTGTCCATTAAGGATGGTGTGGCCTAGCCATCTCCACTACTTGTCAGTAGGCAGATTAAAAATCTGCCTTTGTCCTCCTATTTGTCACTATTGTGTTGCTCTCAATTTGACATGCATCTGATCCTTATAAAAGAATAGTTTCAATAGAGAGATCCTTGGACTTGCTTAGCAAGAATGAACAATCCCAGATGAGGGAAGTACCTACAGCCATATCTAATAAATCAAAATTGTCAGAAATTGGAGTTTTGTTTTGTACTTTCTGGTTAAGAAAGTTGAAATATCCTTACCACATATTAAGATGAAGCTTTTACATTTTATAGACTTTGTAAATAAGTCAATAAAACATATTTTGTGACCTACAGTCATTCAGAACTGAAATAGGTGAATTTTGTACAACTTTTTCAATCACTGTTTTTCACCGTTTATTTATTTATTTACAGATTTATTTATTTACAGATATAGTCTCTCACATGATCTAGATATTTCATTCTCTTAAGATTAAATCTCATTGTTTCATTCAGTTATTGCTTCTAACTGTCACTTTGTCGGTATGAATATTTCTCTTACAGATCCTGGAAAAGACAAAGGATTGAAATCTCCAGCTGCTACAAAAGATAAAGGTAACACTGAAGGACAAAACTGTATAACACCCAAAGATATATCCGCATCAAGAAAAAAAATTTGCAATCCATTGGGTTTTTATTCTTAAGATATAGCTTAGGTAGCAAATTATGTGTGATACTAGTTCAGTAAATATGTGGTAAAAATTTGTTAGCATTATAAGAAGTGCAAACAGTTCTTTGATAATAGGAGATATTGTAAAAGCCCTAAGAAATCCAAACTCAGAATTTAGGAACACAATGAACATTTGCTGTTAAATGCTGCAAAGTGAAATGAGTTTTGAGTCATCTTTGTTCTTTCATCCCAGTTAAGAAATGTTCATAATTTCACTTTGTTAGCATGCACAAAGTGCAGACAGTGTTTAGTACTACACATTCAGTTGGTATCATGGCTCATTGAGAAACTAACAGTTTTTCAATCAATTGTTAACCCAGTGGTGTTAGATGTTAACCTTTTATCACTCTAGCTTGAAGATTCATAACTATTTTATTATTATTATTATTATTTTACAGAACACACTAAAGAAAAGGAAGGAAAGAATCCTACAGCTTTAAAAGATAAAGGTAAGGATACACAAAAGAATTTAATACTTGTTTTAAAACAAGCAGACACACAAAGAAGAATGAAGATATTAACTTAAAAATAATAATTAGAGATCTTGCCCATAAGAAATCTTACCAAACAATATTTAATTGGCTAAAAATCTATACAGATTTTATAATAAAAACAAACAAAGATATGAAGAGAATACTGAAAATCAATTAATATTAAAAAGTCTCAAAAATAATTAAATAAATATCACAAAACCACTCTGAGTTATAGTTAAGATCCTTCTTAAGAACTTTTTATTTTCTGAATGATATGAAGTGTTTAAACGGAACCAGTTAGTGAAGCTTTTACTGAATGCTTGCATAAATCTGAGGATGCTGTAAGAATAAATCAATGAGCATGTGATTGGATAACAGGCTTTCTGGGCTCTGCAAAAACTCATAGTTTCACCCAGTCAGCCACCTGAGATATGTGAGTTTGTCCGATTTTTTTTTTTTTTTTTTTTTTAAATGGTTGGGGTAGATGGTTAGCTCTGCTGAATTTCTTTACATCCATTATTTTGTTGGGTGCTTTTTATTGATTTTATCACTTCCCTCCTTTCCAGAGATAGGTGCATTTGAAAGGAAAAGTGATTTATATTCTGAGATGTTCTTTAGGTTCTTCAGGATAAAAAGATCTACTTTATCTTTTATCTTGTATCATACTGTGTGTATGAATATGTAGGCATATTCATGTTTATTCTAAATTTTAGTCATTACATACTATTTCAAACATATGAATGAAGAGGTTAGTTCAAGCACCACAGGAAAGATTAAAAATATAGGAGCACTGACTGCTCCTTTGGCAGTAGTTTTAGCAATTCACAGTCAAGGTGTGAGTTACTTCAATCACTACTTGAACAGATCCTTCTAATACGACAGAGGGGTCTAGACCTTCTCCATTTGATCTTCATAAAGGGGCAATCATGACACATTAAACACAGGTTTTATTATATCAGATTTCTAAATTTTAGGACAATAAGACAAAAATCTCTGTAAGAATTCCAACATATTACCAAACTGAGCTTCATATCACTTTCTTTACATCATATAATGCAGTCATGAATGTCGCAAAGCATTGCTGCTGCTGACAGCAAGGCCTTGGCCTAGTACTTACTGCTGAGTACAGCTGTATACAGCCTGAAGGAAAGGCTGAGGATGTGGTCTACCTTGACTTCAGCAAGGCTTTTGACACTGTTTCCCATAGCATTCTCCTTGCGGAAACTGGCTTGGAATGGCATACACTTCATTGGGTTAAGAGCAGGCTTGATGCTCGGGCCCAGAGAGTTGTGGTGAACGGAGTCAAATCCAGCTGGAATCCGGTCACTAGTGGAGTCCCCCAGGGCTTGGTACTGGGGCCAGTCCTCTTTAACATCTTTATCAATGATCTGGATGAGGGGATCAAGTGCACCTTCAGCAAGTTTGCAGACAACACCAAGTTAGGTGCGTGTGTTGATCTGCTCAAGGGTAGGAAGGCTCTGCAGGAGGATCTGGATAGGCTGGACCGATGGGCCGAGGCCAACTGTATGAAGTTCAACAAGGCCAAGTGCCAGGTCCTACACCTGGGCCACAACAACCCCAAACAGAGCTACAGGCTGGGAATTGTGTGGTTAGAAAGCTGCCTGTGAGAGGTGACCTGGGACTATTGGTTAATAGTCGGCTGAATATGAGCCAGCAGTGTGCTCAGGTGGCCAAGAAGGCCAATGGCATCCTGGCCTGCATAAGAAACAGTGTGGCCAGCAGGTCCAGGGAAGTGATTGTCCCCCTGTACACAGCTCTGGTGAGGCCGCACCTCGAGTACTGTGTTTAGTTTGGGGCCCCTCGCTACAAGAAGGACATCGAGGTGCTTGAGCAAGTCCAGAGAAGGGCTATGAAGCTGGTGAAGGGTCTGGAGAACAAGTCTTATGAGGAGCGGCTGAGGGAGCTGGGACTATTTAGCCTGGAGAAGAGGAGGCTCAGGGGCAACCTTATTGCACTCCACAGGTACCTCAAGGGAGGCTGTAGTGAGGTGGAGGTTGGTCTATTCTCCCACGTGCCTGGTGACAGGACGAGGGGGAATGGGCTAAAATTGCGCCAGGGGAGGTTTAAGTTGGATGTTAGGAAAAACTTCTTTACTGAAAGGGTTGTTAGTCCTGGAATAGGCTGCCCAGGGAAGTGTTTGAGTCACCATCCCTGGAGGTCTTTGAAAGACGTTTAAAAGATGTAGAGCTTAGGAATATGGTTTAGTGGAGGACTTGTTAGGTCAGAAGTTGGACTCGGTGATCTTGGAAGTCTCTTCCAACCTAGACTATTCTGTGATTCTGTGATTCTGTGAAGGCTTGTGAGTGGCTGCAGCAATGCTGATGTCCAGCCTAGCCAAGTCGGAACCCTCAGGTCCTGAGAGTGCCTGCTGATGCAGCTGTCACTGTTTCCTATAATAGGCATGAAACTTTCAGTCTTTGTGTCTAAAAATGTGGGTATTGATTAGCTAGCTGACTAGCTCAGTTCAAAGTATGTTGGCAGCAAAGAACTTATAAGAACTTACATAGCTGTACAGAAAAAAAAAAAAAAAGAAAGAAAAAAAAAGTCTTTCTAAGCTCTGTGCTTTTCCTACTGCATTTTGGATTACTCAGCATATATTTAGTACTATTAACTACTCATCTTACACCCCATATTCACCTAGTTTCTAAAGTAATCAATTTTTAAAGTAATCAAAGCCATATCTGTCACTTATGCCATACTTGTCCCTGTCTCTCCTCTCTTCAAGTCTCCTCAGTGGCTTCTATAAAGGCTGAGGGCCTTCTTTTCACTGTTATTGGCAAACTTTTATAAATATACACACACACACACACATATATATATATACTGAGGGACACAGGAAAGTAAGGACTTTAAGACTGTACACACATCCTAATAATGTGTCTTGGGAATTTGTTACTATTCTTGTTACTATTTGTTACCATATGGCCAAGGAATATTTTTAAATGAACTGTTAAATACTTGTGATGATTAATGTATGCCAGGTACCTTTTGCAGTACAAGAGGCATACCCCATACCTCATTCTTTTTGAAGGATAACATAAGTAATGATGAATAAGGATGATGTCCAAAACAAAAACCTTACCATAAAGCAGGCTATTTTTCTTAAACTGATGTAGAGTGTTTGTATTTACAGAAGAGGCAGAAAAAATAAATCCCTGAATTTGGAGATCTCTCTAGGATACTCTACAGTTCACAACCTCACAGTGTTACCCTATTTATTTTATGAGGTGAATAAATTATTTTGAATCTCAAAGTCTAGTTTTATTGACAATAAGAAAGAACACTGAAAGAATATATTTCCCTTTTCTTGTGATAAAAGACATCTCAGAAGTACTTTTGAATTTATAACTAGCTTTTCAGCTGAAGTAAAGAAGACCACTTATAATAATTAATATAAAATTTATTTGCTGTTGACATGACTATATTTAAATAATGTGAGGCCAAGAAAACCCTAGGCTATAATTTGCTATTCATTTTTTGTTAGATATCTTGCCCAGCTAATCAGAGTTGAAGCTCCTTTATCTAGAGTCTCTAAGAGTAGCACTAAAAGCTTATGATATATAATACATAACTCCTCACTGATTTTTTTTCCAAGAAATTCACTAGGAATGCACTATATTAAATTATTAAGGTGACAGTATTTGTGCTCTCTGTGTAATGTAATTTCACTCATACTCTGTGTTGCATGATATATTTTCCAAACAAATGCTCCTTTTTTTTTTCCTCATGTTTGCTTTTGCCATGCTTTAGGATATCTTTGCATCTTTTCTTATGTAATTGTATGTGGATAATAAGTCTTCTTATTTATTTATAAGTCTTCATATTTTTATGCACAGAGCTGTAGGGGAAATAAGTCAACAGTGTGTATTTCCTTCTTGCTATATACATAATAACACATTGTCACTAAAGAAACAAATGTGCTGATTTGCTTTTGCCAAAGCAATTCATGTGCTTCTTTTAAAATAAAAGTACAGTGAAATAACATCTTGTCTGTAGCACTTTTTTATCTTAACTTACAACACATACAACACATATTTCTCTTTAAACATTGAAAGTTATTTTTGTGGGATTTGCCTAGCTAGAAATGAAATTCCCCACAGATCTTAAGCAGAAAGCACTGAAACACAATGTTGTTTTGGTTAATACTTCCCCATATTTACATCAATATATTTGTTGCTGTTGCTTGCATGAAAACTAGAACTTTATCCTGTAGTTCACATACTGCTGATGCATCTTCCGATATGATTTTCCTAGTTTCCCAGCTTCACCCCTAAAGTAGCATGCATGGAGAAAGCAGCAGGGTGAGTGTTGGCTTTAAGATAAATTTATTTTTTCCCTTCTGGGACCAGCAGTGAAGCAGTCAGTAGAAAGCAGATGTTTTAGCAACCTTTAGGGAGCCCCTGTTTAGACCCCTGAAGATGAAGTCCTGTTCCCTGGAAGGGAAGCAGGACCACTTATTTCAGTAGCCTTGGTTCATAGGCTGGGGAATCTGATGCACTGTGTAAAGTGTCCTGCACTGATGGCTGCATCCAAAAATTGTAAGAGCCAAAAATGCCAAACCTGTTTTAGGATTGTAGGAAAGCTTGGGTAGATGGGCTACATGCATGACAAAAAGACAAAAAAAAAAAAAAAAAAAAAAAAAAAAGTATTTGTTGCCACCAAAGCCACCAGGCCAAAGGCAATGTTTATGCCTGTGGCTGTAATAGTGACTGCTGATGTTTGAGATTGCAGGTGTTCACACAAGGTAAAATGGTCAAGCTGGGGAGCTGTTGCCTCAAAGCTCCCTTATATAGCTCCTTCAAAATATTTCAAAGTCTTCATGCTGAAGGTGTTGTTTTTTTTCAGTCCCCTGAAGAAGACCACCTGCTGCTGTGAAAACCAAACTCCTAATTTAAGTCCTTATCCCTGAATGGTGTTATTTCTCCTAAGGCTTCCACCACACTGCAAGTCAATGTTTTCTGTAACAACTCACACGTAAAACCAGATGGATAAGTGGGATCACATCCTGATACCATGGCAGCCAGGAAGATGATCACTTTTAATCTTATTTTGGGAAGGATCTTTATCTGTTTTCAAAGAAAATTTGGTTAGCTTTCATTTTGAATAAATGGCATGAGGTTTTTTGTTTGGTTGGTTTTGTAGTTGTTGTTGTTTTCCTAGATCCTTAGGTGTTATATCCTGTCAGATGTAGTGTAATTAGGTCTACTCAGCATCCTGAAGGCTCTAATGTTCTTTCTCACTTTGGAAAAAAAATATTAAAAATCCTTTTAATATTCTCTAATAAATAAACAGAATTCAAGAGGCTGTTGTTTTCAGAACAAATAAATAAAATAAAATGAAGAAGAAGAAGAAGAAAGAAAGAGAAAATATATATATTATACAATATAAAGAGTTTGTACATCATAATCTATGTTCTTCCTGTACTTGCTGATCTTAAAAGCATGTTTCCTAGAGGACTGAAGCAAAATGTTAGGCCCATCAGAGAAAACAGAAAACACTTTTGTCTTCATGAAGTGTTAGATAAGGCCCTAAGAATTTCTAATCCTGTGGCACTACTTGCATTTTCCTTTATTCCTTCCTGGTTTCTCTCTTCTGTGAGGTCTCCACAGAAAGAGTGATATATATTCTTTATATTATTATATTTGCTAGTAATAACTATTGCACCTTAAAAAATATAAGGTGAGAATGTAAGGAAAGTAAAGCCTGAACCCATTTATGTTCACAATTACAGTCTTAATTTTTAAATACTTGTAAATTTTTTTTTTTTTTTTTTTTTTTTTAGCTGTAGAAATCTAGTCCTATCTTCTAAATATCAAAAACTTAATTACTTCCCTACAGAGACTCTGAAAGGAAAAAATCCCAAGAATCCAGAGGAGTCAAAGGAAAAAGGTAAGTGAAGTTAAGAATTTCAGATCTGGATATCAGAATGTCTATTCAATGCTCAAAAAACATCTTAAGTAGCAAGGATATGCAAAGATGGAACACCGAACTCATTCAGGTTCAGGTTCATGTTTGATTTGCTTTATCCTTGTTATTGTTCTTGACATTTGTGCTGTATAACCCCCCAGTTAGGTTGATAGTAACTACCTGGGCCTCTTTTAAACTGACAGATTTGAATTTGCTTCCTGGGGAAGTTATTGACAACCTCACTTATTAGCAAAACAGACACCTACATCTCTAATCTTTCCAGATACAGGAGGTTGGCTTGCTAGCTGTGTACACAGAGTTCACAGATTGTTTGACACTGTTTGACACTGTTTGACAGTGTCTGGAGAAAACCTTAATTGTTACATCGTGACATGTATTGAACACTAAAGCAAACAGCTCTAGGATTTGTGGGCACTCTCTACTTTCTGGAGAGTACATAAACAGCTCAAACATTTCAAGGAAGCAGCAAAACCTAACAGAGGTTCAGATAGCGTCCAGATCCATTTTCTTGGAAGTTGGAAGTATTCCATGTGGTTAATGTCTGGCCAAGTGTGTAGTATTGAATAGAGAGAGATACAAAAAATAATGCACATCTGGGAAGAATTTAGTATTTCTTCTGAATTCTTCAGTGTAACAAAGTCAAGGCAACATGTGGAGATTAAGGAATTCTCCTCTCTGTCACGCTTGTCAGTCCCTGCGCCTCACCTGGACACCACAAAAAGAACATAGTTTTTTCTTTGTTGTTTAGCCAACTACTGAATTTTTTTTTGTCTTTGGTTTTCCCTTGTCACATGCAGGAAAATGAGAATGAGAATTTCAATGTTTTTCTCATCTCCTTTATATGCCTTTTGGCATATGCTGCAGAAAAGAACTAAAAATACAGTTAAGTTCTTGGACTATGCATTGTGATATATGTGACTGTGCATCCCGAGGACATGCACTGCTCTTATTTTATACCCACCTTGCCTGTGATTGTAAAAGGCTATATATATGCAGGAAGTGAAATCCTGTTCACAAACAATACCCATATGGCCTCTTTTATATTAAAAGAATAACAGAGTTCTGAATGAGTAACTGGTCCTTTTGTCATTCCTGAATAAAGAAATAAATTCCTGAAAATAAAATAAAAAATAATAATAATAATAATAACAACAACAACAACAAAAATTCCTGAATAAAGAAAGCTCCCACTTACCTTTATCAGAAGCCTCTGGCATTCAAGTCCAGCATTCCTAATATTTTAATTATATCGATGTAGATTGAATTTTTATTTGAGTTAAGCAAAAAAAAAAAATAAAAAAAATCCATTGATGTCAACTGCTCTATAGAATTTATTTCCCACTTTGTAAGTTATTATTCTTCATTGCCTACTTGAAAGACAGATAAATATTTTCCTCTAAATGCAAAGAAATTAATGACATACTGAAGGCTTATTATTTTACATATCCAAGTCTACAAGCATGAATGAATGATCTTGTTGTTTTGTCCTGTTCTTTATTTCCATGCTGTTAAATCCATTTAATTATCTCATTCTTTTTACTTTCTACATATCAAATTGTCTGACTTGCTTTCTTTTCAAGTGTCATCTTATTTCTTTAACCTGATTTGTGATAAATGTTAAATGTTTCTTTCTAGAGACTGGTAAAAGAAAAGATGTGAGGCCTCCAGCAGTCCTAAAGGAAAAGGGTAACTTCTTATCATTATATGGTTAGGAAATAACCAGTTGTGTTCATGAAGGAGTCTGTTGGCATTAATATATTTTGCAGTTTCAGTATATTTTGAATTACAAGTTTTTGGTGAAAAGGAACTAAACCTATCTTCCTCCCATTTAGTAAATCACAATATCAAAATGAGCATTGTCTTACACAATTCAGAAATAAAACAATACCATTTACTATTGTGTTCTTTAACTATTGTCTGACATGCATAGCCACTATTGCAACAGGAATGCTGGTCTATTCTGAGTGAATTAGTAACAGAGCTGTTAAATTCATGATAGATTTAAATGATGAGCTTCACAGGAATGGTTTTTAAATGCAGTCTTTGCCGCTAATTCTGTGGGAATTATTTTTGCTTTGCTTTCAAATCTTGAGACTTTTACTGAAGCTAATTCCTAACACCTATCTCTTTCACACTTTTTGCTTTATGTCGTGTTGTGCATGTTTGTTATAGTATAGATGGGTATAGTGTATATTCCTAATACTAACTTTCTCCTTCATTTTTTGTGTTTGATATATTTTTTGATATCTTTTTCAGACTCCTCAAAAGGAAAAGAAATGGTTTCAGCTACAACTAAGGAGAAAGGTAACAATCACAAGTTGAGCTGGGCCTTAGCATAAGACTTCTCTGACAAAATTGTACAAATATTCCCAAATGAAATCTTGTTGAGTTTTTTTTTGTGTGTGTGTGTGTGTGTTTTCTTGTTGTTGTTGTTGTTTTTTGTTGTTGTTGTTGTTTTTTTCCACTTATCTATGTCATTTTCAGTCTAAGGTCAAATTAAAATAAGGATGTATTATTTTACCATTTCTTTTAGCTTACTATACTCAACAGTGAGTACTGAAACACTTTTTTATTTGGTGTATTATTGTTTTAATACAGCTTGGCTGTATTAAATATTTTGAGCTTCAGGAAAGCAAGGCCTGTAGGCATCCTACTATGTTCTTGCAAACATATCTGGGAAACATAGGTAGGTTAATGAAGAGTTAAACTTTGATTAACTAAGGTGTTTGAACACTAAACTTCTTATTGAGTTTCTCATATAATTAATATATAATCTCATATAAAGAGGGATCTGGATAGGTTGGAGAGCTGGGCGATCACCAACCGCATG
>CM021733.1:64499563-64609651 GCA_011075105.1 Heteronetta atricapilla
TTAAGGGTCCCTTCCAACTCAGGATATTCTATGATTCTATGATTCTAATTTTTGTCTCCAGCTCTCCAAAAGTATTTCCAGTTTAAAGACTGATTATTTAAATTTAAGTGATAAGAAAAGTAAAATATTATTTATTTAAAATGATCTAGTAGTATAAAGAAGTAATGCATATCTGTAAAAGCCTTCTAGCTGTGATGCTAACAAATTAGCTTCAGTAAAGTGCCAAACAACCACCCAACTGTCCAAAAAAAAAAAAAAAAAGTATTCAAAAAGGACCTAATTAACTCAGTTTGATCAACCATTTAAACAACTGGTAACAGCTCTTTTGAAGTTCCAAAACAGAGTTCTTTCAAGAAAGAGAATATTTATTCAAACATAATTGAACTTCACTGACTGTATTTGAAGTGGTTTATGTTCAGTATCTTTGAGAAGGAAACTCAATAATTAACTCCATTACCTCTTTTTTTTTTTTTTTTTTTTTTTTTTTTTTAATATAACTCCTCTTCACATAGTAGTTCATAGGACACATAGAAAATTTTCTTTGTACAGTAACAGTAGAAAATATGAGTAACATTTCCAGTGAACTTGCATATCAAAAAGAATTTTCCCATGTGGGTTAATTTTTTAAATTTATTTATTTTTATTTTTATTAGAGATTGAAACACAGTAAAGGACATATCTCACATGGTAGTGTCATCTTAGAGTCTTATAGTTTACTACATATAAACTATATATGTACACAATAGCCAAGATATGAATGTTTAGTGCAGAATACACTGATTTTAATTCCACTGCAGTACAAAGTCACATTAGAGACACCTGGGGTTATTCTGATAAAGAACAATGGTTTAGATGAAGTCTGAAATAGAAGTATATATATATATATATAATATATATATATGTATATATATAATAATGGCAGAATATTTATATGAGCAAAATCAGTTCAAGCAAGTTCAGTTCAGTTTGGGTTTAACTGTTGATTCTACATAGACTTTGTCAGCTTCTCAAGTGAGATGAGCACTACAGGCTTTAGTTTGCTCTATCAGCCAGTATGAGTCCTTCCATGTGAGTGTGCTTGATGCCTTGCACAGCTCATTGAGAATAATTTATATCTCACAGCAGTCTGAACTCTCTTTGACTTTAACTGGATCTGTAAGAACTTAACATATTTGAATTACATGCTGCCAGACACATTAGGACAACTGCCTTCTTTTTAAGTCTTATGTGTCAGGTCTGTAAAATGGCTGATCTGTGCAGACCCTTCAATTCCTCAGAGCGAGTTCCACGGAAAAATGTAACCTGATTGGGAAAATATACATGTGTATAATGAAGCAACCTTACTGTCTATAATAGGATTCTGTAATTTTCCAGTCACCTAAATTCATGACACAACAAATGTTATACACACTCAGTTTGAAGAGTGTTCAGCTCAGTGGCTCCAGGTTCTTAAAAGCTGCTTCTGTCTTTTCTGTTACATGTGACAGATCTTCACAAGCCATTTCTTAGCTTCTGGCATTCACATGAGTGCAGCACTTCCAAAAGCAAACACAACTAACTCAGTGACACTGAATATGTATGACAATACATTGATATTTTTTCAGAAGAGTGTAACCCCAAAGCACAAAGTGGCTTTAAGCATCCATGTGGGATGCTGTGCCTCATTAAACCTCTCTTTTTTAACAATGATAAGTGATATGTCACATAGATCAGACAGACAGTTTGAGGAAAGCCTTTGCAGGAAAAAATGTTCCAGAAAAATGTGTGTCCATTGCTCTATAAAGAAGTTCAAACAAGTCACCTTTATGAGCATCAGTAAGTTTTTTAGATATCTGAGAACACACAAGAAGCTTCTTCAATGGACATCTCAGTTTAAACTTACCAACCACAACACACCTTGAGAAGCAGCAATGGTTGTGTAGGACTTCCCACTCACTGTTAAACCCAGTGTAAACTGCATTAACAGCAGTTGCCACAGTGTTGCCCTCTTTGTTAAAATACATTACTGAAATGTGAAACCTGAATTCATACAAACTGAAGATAGAATTAGAGTAGAAAATCCTGAATAATAGAAAACCTAAATATAAGGTATATATATTAAGTGTACAAAAATTGAAATAACACCTGCTCAAGTGGTCTATCCATTACGGAACCTCATTGATGAGCATTGCTGATTAGAAATTCTTAAGAAAACATCAGACACTAAGATAACAGATTTATAAATATCAAGGCTGAGACATGCTCGGAGGTTGAAAATTCTTATTGTGAGTCAGCACTTTTCTGAAAAAAAATATCTTCAATAGACATTATAAAAGAGAAAAAGAACAGCAATATAATGACATAATGTGAATATGTGCCATTTTGTAAAAAGAAGGAGCTAAAATTTGAATTCAAAAACCAGTTCATATAAAGATGAGGCAAGTTTTATTAAAAATTATTAATGTAACTTTCTCACTGGTTTGATATTTTTTGTTTGTTTATAGGCAAATATTCAAACTGAAAAAGAAGTAGGGTGTGTAGAAATACACTTTTCATATATATATATATATATATAGTATATTAGTCAAAAGAGCTTCATAAATGAAAATATGCCTACTGATACTTAGGGTGTTTCCTGGAGATAGAGATGATGACACACTGGAACACACAGTTCTCCATAATAATACTCTTAAAAGTCCTCTGAATGCATATGTATAATTTTTTATTCATACATGCTTATGCAATAAAACACAATTCTTGTTGCGTAACATTATTAATTACACATAACATTTGAAATAAAAAAATGAGGATTATCTCTGCCCAGAACTGTAACTTCTCAACAGGTTACAGAGTCAGGATCCTTCTGCCCATCCCTGGGCCCAAAAGCATTGTGTTCTTTTCTGCACCGATCCAGAGAAAAACTGCCCCTCTCCAAAAATCCTTTTAACTCTGGGTGCTCCCTCTGAAAGATGAGAAAAGAGGCAAGAGATGTGCTCCCTCTCATGCTCCAGGAAGACAAGATCCCTTTGTAGCTCTCCCCCACTCCTTGGCCTTTTACTGTGCTTCTGAAGGGAGATTTGTGCCTATCTTTGGAAGCATGCTTGAACCTAAAAGGTATCAAGCATCATAGACCCAGACAGGCATGGAAGAAGCCAAGCTCCTGCAGGTAGTTGGTATTTTCCTTTCCTTAGCTGTCAGTGAGAGGTGGGACCAGACTCCACATACAGTCCAAAGGGATTCACTTTAGCATGCAATCTCTTTTACTGCTTCTACCCCTTGACTCTACATGGGGGAGAGGGCGGAAGAGTGCTAATAGTCCATAAAAATACTCTGAATCACTCACCAGGGTGGTTTTGCCTTTTGAGCAATACTTTCTACACATTAAAAAAACTCCATGTTTCCCCCCAAGGTGGAACCAGTGTTAACCAGAGAACTTATGAGCTCTAAGGCTGAAGAATTCTCATGATTAGCTGGGTAGCCCATGCTTTTCCCAATGACAAAATTGCACCACCAAGACCTCTATCACTGCCATGCAGTTTCTCATGCTCAAAATGAGTCCTGAGATAGGGTTTAACCCCTGCCATTGCCTGTGCCCCTCCCTGCCTGGGGCACAAGTAGTGCCAAAAATGCTCATGAGACCACTAAATGCTCTGTAGACCACTAAAGCTGTCCACTGTGAGCCCCAAAGCAACAAGATCCAAGTGACCCAAAACCAAAAATGTCCATGAGATCTGTTCATTTTACATTGATGTGCCAGCTCACTGGAATAAGAACAATTCTGGGAGAAAAATGATCCATGCTGAAGCAGAACATGCACATTTGTGATGCTTTCAATCTAGGCAATATCCTTGGGTATTGTCATTAAGGCACTGCAGATAATGAAGAAAAAAATACTGTTAACTTTTTTTGGAGGTTATTTAATGAATGAAAATTTTCTTTTTAGGTCTGACAGCAAGGTTTTGCAAATCAGGACAAAAGGGATAGTCAGGTTACGCAGGGGACTTCAACCACATCTTTCTTGCCCAATAATAATAAAATGTATGAAAATAAATTAAATAAGTTATTTCACCAAACCTGTTCATAAAAAGCATAGACAGAGGAGGAAAAGGGCAGGAAAGGAATTATTGTTCTAAATACAGATGCTCCGAGCAATTTAAAGGCTAAATTCATCACTCATTATACTGGTTATTTTAACTACAGTTTCTTAACATGAATAAAATTTCTCTTGACATGAATAAAAGCAATTCCGAACTCCGAAAGACAGGCAGAGTGAGATGAAATATCTGTTAGGAAGACCTGAGAGAGAAAGATCGCTTTATATAGTTCTTAAATATTTTAAAACAGTACTTTCTTCTCAAGCTATAACCAGATGGACAATTCATGGTGAGATGGGCAAAGAAAATATCAAATACTGAATGCAAGCTGCTTTGCAGAAGCTGCCTACGTGAGGGTGTTTTCACTTCAGCATAACAGCATGCAATGAACAGTTATCACAGAATAACTGACACAGGGAATGAATCTACATTTTATTTTACTATCTATGCTGTCTCACGTTTCTATAATAAAAAAAAAAAGTAAGAACTTAGTCAGAACTTCTGCCAGTTTCAGATATATTCAGAGATATAAAAATCAGTGAAAAATGGTGAAATCATAATTAAAGTTAGAACAAAAATAAATATAAGGCAAATCATGTCACAGATTCTACTGCATGGTTTCTGCAAAGTGAATGATGTCTTAGCGATAAGTGTTTCAAACACCCTAATAAAGTAATAAGCACAGCCCTTATGGGTGGTTTAAATAAGCCTTTGGAAAGTTCCAGTATAGGAATTATTGAGGAAATAGTGTCACTAATAGTATGTAAGATAGACTAGAAGGAAAACAATAAAGAAGAATATGTCTCCAGATTAACTGTGTGTTGTGGTTTAACCCAGTAGGCAGCTCAGCACCACACAGCCATTTGTTCACACATCACTCCCTTCCAGTGGGATGGGGGAGAGAATCAGGGAGGAAAAAAAAGTAAAAGCTTGTTAGGTTGAGAAAAAGCAAAATAAAACAAAACAAAAAACACTTTAATAGGACAAAAAAGAGAAATAATAATGATGATAATAGTAATAATAATCTGTATAAAACAAGTGATGCACAATGCAATTGCTCCCCATATGCTGACCAGTGCCCAAGCCATCCCTGATCAGTGGTCCCTGCCCCCCATCCCAGCCAGCCAGCCCCCCTGTATTAAATGTTCAGCATGATGCCACATGGTGTGGGACATCCCTTTGGCCAGTTTGGGTCAGCTGTCCCCTCTCAGCTTCTTGTGCACCCCCAGCCTCCTCACTGGCAGGGTGGTTAGCATGATAAACTGAAAAGTCCTTAATTTAGTGTAAGCACTGTTCTACAACAATTAAATCAGTGTGTTATCAACATTATTCTCATCCGAAACACAGCACCATACCAATTACTACGAGGAAAATTAACTTTATCCTAGACAAAACCAGGACACTTTTAATTCTCAAAAGGACCCTAAGTTTAACCGCAAAAAAACAATGAAGAACATTCCTCCATATGCAGAGGAATTAGGAAATTTAGTGATAAAGTAGAATTATGCATCTTGTCTGGAGTGTCATATGCAAAACTCTGACATGATAATGTGACACTGGAGTGAGCTAAGAAAAAGAAACAAAAGTCTCATAGAAAGAGAAATAGGGAAGATTCAGAGTACGTTCAAAATTAATTAGTATGATCATGATAAGACTGTAAATCACAAATCTAAGTCAAGGGCTCTTCAAAAACACCTCAGAGGAACTAGATATTTAAATGGAAATGTAGTTTTCATAGCTTAGTTTTTCATAATTAATTATTGTAAATTTAGAAAGGAAGTTAAATTTCATGCCTCAGGATGGAAACCAATTTCTTTCAACAGAAAATTACAGGGGAATTTATGGAAGAAATCACTTATTTGACAGTATTCAGGCTAAATATCTGTTCCTGGCTACTGCTGTCAAGATACAAAGAACAGACTAGTGTTTAGTAGGAAATGGTGTTTTCAAGAGTTCAAAAAGTGTTTCTCTTTGCTGAACAGCTCAGAAAAGAGCTCCTTTGAATCATCAGTGTCTGTGAGATTAAAGGACTGTTGGTGACTGGTGATTTGGATTCACATTTCTCATGCAAATAAGTGCAATACATCCATCCTGAACAAGAAATGATTTTTCGTTCCTGGGATATCTGTTATTATGAATTCATGATCCCTGAAAATGAGATGTTTACCCCTGATAAACATATTTCTTGTGTGATATCTATATTAACTGGAAATGTATGATTCAAATTGAATAGGTTTGAGAAAGTGACTAATTGGATTCACTGTGAATTAAGATTGCTATTATCCTATTTATACCTACAGGATTTGTAGGTATAAATTCCCAATTCAAGGACTAAGTTATAAGTCTCATCAGTACAGTAATATAAATAAATAAATAAATAAATAGCTTAAGAATTTGTTCTTTCTCCAAATAATTAAAGAAAAAAAATAAAAAAGAATACCATCCAGAGCATCTCTCAGCTTCTCAGCTTCCAAAAGAACAAATGTAAATTGTGGTGTTTGTGCTCTTTTACATTTATTCCTTGTCATTTTAAGTTTGAACGACAGGATTTGTTGAGTATTTACAGTACCTGACATCAGAAAAGTCCCGGACAAGGTAAAAAATTAAGCAGATGTCACAACAGGATGCAATGGCATAATAATTTTTCATTCCGTGTAGAACAGAAATTAGCTAGTCAAAAGTGCAATGGCAGGCACAGATGGACTTTCCTCAGCCTGTGCTCGCCTCAGAACCAGAAGCGTGGTGAACCACATCATGTAAATTAGCAGGATTGAAGTCAGGAGAAGACCAGAATTGCACTGCACATTGGTTTGTAAAACCTACCGAGAGTCATTGGGGGTTTCTGCATGTTTCCCTCCAACATGCTTCAAGTGGCAATGTAAGTATGCTTTCTGAAAGTCACTGAGGTTCCTATAGCAGCTTCTGGGGAGAAAATACTAAATCCTCTGATCGCAGCTTTGATATGCATGTGATTAAAAAGAAGACAACATCCTGGAAACCTTGTGCCTTTTTTTAATAAATAAAAAAAAAAAACCTTTTTTTTTTTTTTTTTTTTTTTTTTTTTTTGTGCCACTGCTGGGCACATTCTTGAGATAGCAAAAATTAATTTTATCCTCAAAGGAGACTAAGAGGGAGAGACCTAGAAAAAAATCTTTTAAATCTACCTTATTTTTGCCTCAGGTAAAATTAGCATTTCAGTAATTTCAGGTTTAGCCTTTTTTTTTTTTTTTTTTTTTTGAGTACCAGACACAAAATCCTAACCCCTAAGAGTGTACCTGCTCCCTACTTTGACTTCAAGATCTTTGATTTCTTAGACATTCTCCACATGAAAGGCAGAGTTCTGCTTCTGCTCATTTGCTTTTCAGCTTGAGTGCCACAGCAGGTCCATTCATACATTCAGTGTTGGGTACTCTTTTCAGGAGATTAAGAGCTCTAAATTTGAATTCCTCTGCCTTCTTTAGTCAGCAAATGCTAGCCTAAGGCAGAGGCTTACTACCATTACTCCTAGTACATAAGTTTCAAAATAAATTGACATCTATAGCTACATTTTTAGAAGGTTCAGTCCTATAAGAAGGTTCAGTCCTAACTGGGAAATGGGTAATACATGGATTTCAAGAAGACTTAGACATGAGCTTGGCTTGGTTCCAACAGGATTGCAGCAATCATCTGCAAACACAAGTAACTCTCTCCCATTTCAGGCATCTCAGTCCTGTTAATAAAATGATACATTTTTACAGTAGCCCCTGCAGACACATGCAATGCGCAATTGGAATCCCATGTTGACACTTTGGGGGACTTTGACTTTGTGCCTAGAAATTGAATAGTGCTCACACAGCACAGCTTGCTCTGGGGAACTGATTCCCCGTTGCTTATACTGGGACGTATGCAGCAGTTTTCTTCCAGTCTGTGTCCGATCTTCCTTCCCAGATCATGTAATTCCTCATCTTAGGCAGAAGCTTAGAAAAACAAACATGACTTCAGGTGTTTGTTGTTGTTGTTTGTTTTGTTTTTGTTTTGTTAGTTTTACTTATTTTGTATATTTATTTCAACAACAAGCTTTAATTTATAATAATAATAATAATAATAATAATCTTTAAAACAGATGCTTCATAACCTTCTTCTAGTCACCCTTTAACAAATCATGCCTTCCCAGCCCAGACTATCCTTCTCCTTGTTTATTTATGCTGTGCCTCTTATGTCCCATTATTAGTGTCTGGGAGGAATAATGACATTGTGACTTAAGTGTGAGAATCTAGAAAGCTAGATTTTTCTCTCATTAATAACAGTGCTGTATGTATGTGAGGAAACACTTCAAATTTCTAATAATCAGTGTCTTCATATGCCAAAGAAATCTATTCCTGTATTTCATAATATATGTTGGTTTTAAAGTACCTAAAAGCAAGTGTCATACATAGGTTCTTGATTTATTTTTACCAATACCACATGTTATTATCTTCAGTTGTGAAAATATAGTATTTTTGTTTCCATTTCAGCTGTGGTGAAAAAGGAAGGGGAGAATAAAGGTAAAGCAATTATTTTCCCTTGACTGAAGTGTCTTTCAGGCTGTGACTGCTGTGAGAAGTGTTTCTTTCATTTAGTGATACAATTGCGATGACATACACCACCTTGTGTGCTTGTGCTACCATCAGCCAGTTTTATCTACTCCGACTGTGATAACACACTTGTCATTTCCAGTATTGTTAGCTTCTTTTTACCACAGGCCAACACAGCCCAGTATCAGACACTTCATCATTCTGATTGGGAAGAAAATGAAAGGCTTTTGTTATGATGTTAAGATTTGTCAAAGAGAACAAAACTTCCAGTGCACCGTGCATGCTGACCTGAAGGCTTGCTCTTTGCAGAATGTGCTTTCTTTACTGCATTTAATTTCCTCTTTTCAGATATGCATGTAACATGAATGTTAGCTTTGCTGAAGTCACTCTTTGGTATTTTAGCAGAGTTTTAGAAAATTTAATCCTGAAACAGAACCTAGAAAAGTAATTAAAATGTGTAAAAATAAATATACTGTATTTATCAGACCCTAAATATCAATTTTTATAGCGTTTTCTTTCAGAATAAGATTGACTATGTTGAAACATTTTTTACAACTTATTTAATTTCAATTGAAAAAAATAATGAAACACTAATATTGATATTTCTTTAATATATTTGACATTATTGATTATTTGTTTAATGAGCCTCATGTACATTAAACTGGCAACAATCCCAGAACTTCTTCATAGATTTCAGATTGGGATTTAGTATTTCAGTATTTCTGAAGTTTACTTTATTATTATATTATTATTATTATTATTATTTATTTTGGGTTCTTTTGTCATTTCAAAAGTGCTTGAAAATCCTGGGATTCACAGAGTTCAACAATGGGGCCAAGATTAGCTTTCTATGCACAAAGACATTTAAAATCCTTTTTTTTTTTTTTTTTTTTTTTTTTTTATCCCTAAACAGAGTCATTAACTGAACTGGAAAAAAAATGTAGTCTCAACTGTTTTAACAGCTCATGAGTGAAATCTTGGCTGTGTTGATGTTAGTGGCAAAATTCCCATCCACTCCATTGGAGCCAAAATTTCACCTCATGTAATAGAGTAATAAAATTCATTCTGGTTATCAAAAACAACGATGCTTAACAGATATCAAGCATTATATCTTGTCCAAAGATTAATTTGTAGCAACTGAGGCATGAAAGGTAGACCACGAAACAAGAAGAATCAGAAAACTGGCAGCTACACTTAACAGTTATTGGTTTTCAGACATCAAAATGCTTTCTGTGTTCACAATCTTGAACTTAGCACATGGACTGTTACATCCTTAATAAAAAGAAAGTAGTGATGAAACTACTAACTGTGGAAGGATGCTATGTCTGTGAGCCTTATCACTGGTTAGGCTTGACCACTGACTTAGAAGAACATGAAGATAATTTGTTGGAAATACCTACTGCTTGCTCTTGGTTAAGACTTTTTTCCTCCTTAACCTTCCCCCTGAAAAAATGATTAAAAATTATATTTCTAATGAATATTCTTTGAATTTGGATGGATTTTTCCATTTTTTATACATTTTCCACTAAAAAAAAAAAAAAATACTTCTCATTTCTTAATTTGTTAAGAGGATTTTGCCAGCAAGTACAGTAGGATATTTCCAAGCACTGCTAGTTATCACTGACCTGCTTCACAGAAACATGGAGGTGTGAAGGGAATAAAAAGTCAGCTTTGGTCATTCTTCTAATCATACCATAATTTAATAATTTATTAATATTTTATTTTATTTTAATTAAACCTCCCACTGGTTTTCTAAGACCAACATTGTCAGTGAGGATGATTGTGATTGTAGTGAAAAACATTCCAGTCCGATATTTTCTAGTAACTAAGGAAAACTGTCCATTCATTGAGGTTCCTGTTTTCAATAGATAGGTTCTGAACTGGACAAAGGGAGAGAAGTAACCAGGCCTATTCCCAAAAGAAAACATACTGTGTTTTGACTTTTACAAGTAGCTTCACACCTTCTGTGGCCCGCCCACAGAAAATATTGCACAACTCCCAGTATTGTCAGTTTTTATTTATTTTTGCTTATTCTGTTATCAAAAATTGCTCCAGGTTGCATGTGTATTCCTCTGACTTGCAATAAAAGCAGGCAAAGTTTGCTAGTTTTGCTTAAGGAGACAGTATTTTTTGCCCAGCTGCAAAAAATAATAGAAGTAGCCAGGCAGTACTCTAAATTGACTGGCACATTATCCAAAATATATTATTATAGTAGCATGCACAGTTCAAATACCACTTTTTCATTTCTTATGAGAATCATGCAGCACACAGACACTGTACTGTCTATGAAGCTTTCTCCAATTATTCCATCTTATTCAAATCCACACCCCCTTATCTAGCAAAGCAAGAATAATGTGCAATACAGAGTGACAATCCATCATAAAAAGAGAAGAGATTATGATGGAATGACACTTTCTATCAATGGTACATTCTGCATATAGCATAAATCAGAGATAAAGAGGTTTGATAGCAACAGAAAAGAACAGAATTAAGATGGAGAAAGCTTACATATTTCAATGATTTCTCCAAATGTGAGTGATTCTAACCAGGAACAGTGAGGCACAATTTATGCATGAAAATTATGTATTAATCGCTTTTATTTGAAAGGTTAGGTTTCTAAGACTTTGAGACCAAAGTCCTAGAAAACAGTCAGCCCCCAGCGTCATGTTATGCTTTTTTTAATATGTGTGGGATACAGGAGCTGTCATAGAATTGTGTGAAGAGTTGTCTAAAGGGCAAGAGGCAGCAACCCTTTGCATGAGGAAGGCATTTCTTAAAATCCCCAAGAGGAAATTTTGCTGCTGCACACACACACACACAAAATTAACTCATATAAAGCTCATCAGCTCCAGAACACCTCAAGAAAATGATAAACAGAACTTTCAAACCAAAATATTTCATCAGTTCTTAGTTTTAAGTGTCCTTTTTATGGAAAAAAAAAAAAAAATGTTAATATAGTAAACCAAAAGAGAACTTTTATATTTCAAAAAATGTTCCCTAATTCCAAAGTGTTTTAAAACTGCTTTGTGAAAAATGGAGCTAGTTTAAAGTCAATTTTAATAGTTCCCTAGTTTTTCTTGTAATGGACTTTCTCATTTCAGTTCATAGTTCCCATACCTTAGTGATTTCTGACTGAAGAGTTCATGAACTGAGATGGGGATGTCAAGCAAGCATTATTAACAAATGTAGTAAATTCTCTGTCTGGGTGACTCTGGAAAGTTAGGAAAGCTTGCCTGAAGAATCATTACTTCTGTGATTCTAGTGAAAAATGTCTGGAAAAGCCAAACAGGATTTAACCATCACATAATTCCAGTGGATTACACATCCACATGCATAAATGTAAGAACAATGTCACTGTATAACATGAATCAGGAACATGAGCTGCCAGGAACTCCATTTCCATAGGATCCCTACAGCTGACGAATGGAAGAGTTCCATCTTGCTTCCAAGGCAGTTAGGCTAGTTGTCTGCTGGGAGTCTCATTTCCTACAGACTGTCTAGTTAGATGTTATGAGCACTTGTAAGTTAGTGAGATGCAGATGCTATTTGCCAGTAGACGATACCATGACTCCAGTTCTGATTTTCAGCATTATTGCTCTGGCAGCTTGCTCTTAAATTCATTTAACAGCTTTTAGAAAGCCAAACTTACATTCCGTTGACAATATTCATCAATAGAAAATTGACAAGAAAGTATGCGTGATCACATTTAAAAGGAAGGTAGCCTCCTTATTAATAAAACAATAAAACAAATCTCCATGGCACCTTGGGATTTCTGTCCAGCTGCAAATGCCACTAGTGCAATATGAACCACATCTACAGTATGTAGTTTTCTACAGTGCCTCAATGGTAACCTAATTCTATAACTGCAAAATGTATTACACAGACCCCTAACAGTATATTCCTAAACAGAGGAAAAAAATAGAAATTATTATATATGGGAAGATAATATCAACACAAACAACTATGTTGTTTAACTTCTCAGTGCTATTTTGACTACTTCGAGGTAGGAATCTCCCTCAAATTTAGCAGACATTGAATTAGCCACGAGATGGAGCCCAAAGGACTGTAAGTTAGTGTTGCCCTCTGGAATCATAACAAAATATTGGTCTCTTTATTATATTGAAGAACACTTTATAGGATGCTTAAGTTAAAGACAAGGTACTCTTCATTGTAAATCCACTCCTGCCTAAAGATATTTATTTATTAGACAACAACGGTTATACATTGGTAGGCTTTGACTTCCCCTGCTGAAACAGCAAAATGTAGGCATTTTCAAGGAATATTAATGAATGTGGAATACTCATGAAATATAGAAAATGGTCTGGAAAATCTACATCAATTAGGTAAAATTTGGTTGACCTCTGTTTACCTTGCCTCAGCTATGTTAGAGGTAATGCACATAAGTAATGCACATTTTGCATGGTTATGTGAGACTTAATTCTCAATTACACAACTTCTGTTAAGTGATGGCCAACTCTTAATGGATCAGGTTCCGGTACTTTCCATGTTTCATATATTTCAGTTATAATAAAACATAACTAGGACACACTTTTCAGAGTACTCATTCAATGAAAGTAGAAAGTACTCAAAAGAATGATGAGTGCACTGCGCTCAAGACCAATCCATATGCTGCATTTTCCCTGAATTCATAAATTTAAAGCACTTTTTAGATCCTCAGATGAGCTAACAAGAGCACAGAAATTTAGATATCTAAAGTTAGTCATATGAGTTGAAGCTATTAACTTTCATCTCATTTTAAAGTTATTGGAAAAAAAAAAGTAAGCATCTCCAGAAAGTCATTAATCTGTCTGTCTTAGATGTTTATCATGATGCAAAGAATTGTCCCTTGGAGATTACCAGTGTTTCTGACTTGGCCAAAACGAAGCATAGAGTTTAGATCTAGTAAAAAATAAATAAAAATAAAAATAAAAAAAAAGAGAGAGGGAGAGAGAGAGAACATACTGCAATAAACACCATGATAGTTTCTTGTCTGTGACTTCAACAACCTTTTTCAAAACTTTAATTTTTCTTTTTTTAAGAACCTAACATCAAGAAAGGTGAGAAAAAGAAGGCAGTCTTTTATTGGTCTTAATAATAGATTGAATATCTATGGTTATTGTACTTAGACATAGATCTAATGTAAATATTTATATTTAGCATTAAGCTGCAAAATCCATGTTTAGCATCCTAACACTTCATTTTTATTGTATTCATTATTAAGATAAGTCACATAAAACTAATGATGCTAACTTACATTGATTTGTTTATTTTTAAAATACCTACAATTTTACCTTCAGCAAAATTTAATCTAACCCCCACCATTAGTTACACCTTTGTAATCCCTTTAAGAATCCCTTGAGACTACACTTTTTTGTGTGTGTCTTATTTAATGGCAAACCTGCAAAACAATTCACATTGATAGATCTTGCATAACATTTCAATTACCGTTATGATTGTAACTTGTGTTAAAGTACAAGAGTAATTTATTCAGCCCCTGCTTCCAATAAGTGGAGACACTTAAAATAGTATTTTAATGATTATGCAACATCTTTGTTTTCTGAAGAAAGTGTGCTCTATGTAATTGGTGACCTGTGTTGTTACTATAAGGTAGGTGTAACATGGATATTGGCATCGTCAGCAACTCTTTCATTTGTCGATCAGCGCTGAAACACCTGGATATCCATATAACACAAGGTTAATTGGCTAAAAATTTCTCCACAGGATAAAATATTCCTTTATTGAAAAGATAGCTGCAAATGAATACTTAGAGGTATTCTGCTCTTGAAAAGCTAAAGAAAAGCAGTGATCAGCAACATTTCACAAGAAAAGATGGCTCAGGATATTCTGCCTCTAGAAGCTAGCCATTAGTCCTCTGCTTTAATCACCATATTAATATGGATAAAACACTGGAAAAAGTCCATCTTTTCGAAAGCTAATTATTTTTTTTATTATTCTACACTTCTAATATCAATTAATCTCTTCTCAAATATCTTTCTTTTCTAGATTTGAATCAGGCCATTTTATTGTTGTCTTAATGAACATTATTATACATTTATTTAATAACATATATGAATACATATATAATAATGGTCAACCATTTTTATACTTTACATAGATACATTTACATTCATAGTTAAGAAGCTTAACAAAGAAGATCATATTCAAGATATTTGCATGGAGTCTAGACCCAGGGAATTAGTTTGGCTCCTTTCACAAATAACAGACATTATGAATCAGACATTCAAATATAAATTAGTATTAATAACATAAAGAGGTGTGGTTTTTTTTGGCTCCAGTTGTTTACCTAGAATGGTGAACAACACTATTTTTGCACAAACTAATGTTAATAATGAGAAAAAAAAAATGTCATCGCTCTAACATCCTACATACTTCAGTCTGCCCGATTTCATTCAGTAACCATTTATATGCCAGTAATTTGTGTTGGAATAATTTGTATGGCCTGAGCTTTGCTATGTTTTGCCTTAACTATATGCAAACATAAAACAGATATTACTAAGAATAAAGGCTTGTTTAGCATATTCTCCCTGATCTGTATGTTCCCATCCCATAATTTCAGGGAAGAGCACATGAAAACGTCAGAAGCTGAGGATGATATTGAGAGGAAGCTCTTCAGGCCTTTCACCACACGTGCCTAAAGATGAAATGCATTAATACAGCATATGTACCTCATCTACATTTGACTGAAATTTTATTATTTCCAGCTCCGTCAATGGAAGATTTGACCTCCTGGGATTTTAAGACTTATAGTACTTCAAACTTTTAGTGCTATCATATGAGATTGCTGTTTCAACAAGACTTACATTTCCTAGTGCATTTCTATTGTTTAACTGATAAACTGGGAAACAGAGAAAGATTGGGATCATTAGTAATGCTCCCTACAGGCATGCATCTCAGATTCAAGTTGAAGCAATTCCTCTCATTAAAAATCATTTTAAAATGTTGCAAATGTCTGTATTTCTTTGCTACTTCTATTATATTTACCCCATGCTAAAGTCTTCCTCTCTGTGAACTACTTTTTTTTTTTTTTTTCCCAGTTATATAAAGTAGTCTTGAATTGCCAGTTAAAAATAAATCTTAAAAACAAAACAAGTTGTTCTAGACAACAGCAGCAAAATCCCCCCAAAACCAAGAGTCAGCTCATTCTTCACTATTAAGCCCCAAGGTAAATGACAAATCAAACAGTTAAGACACAAACATGCCAACTGCATGAAGGCATATATCCTGGAACAGACTACTCTGGTAAAAGAAATAAGGCAGAAGGGACTGGGAGAACAGACTGCCAGCTTTTGGTGGAAGGCAGCAATAGAAAAATCAGTCTGTTTCAGATGAATACCCCACAAGCTCTAATAGTAGGGGTTATTTACTAATTATACTGGCAAACCATGGCATTTTAGGAGGGCTTACCTTAACCATTTACTTTATTGTCACCACTATCCTCATAAGTCATGCTAAAATAGTGGTCCAAGGAAGTCTGTGGTGCTGCACAGACCAAGACAAACAATCCCACTAATACGGGCACTTGCTAGAAGTCCAATTTCTCTGAGTTCCTGCAATCCTTATGGATAAAATTAACGAATCACTTAATATTTTGTAACTCTCTTGTTAATGTTATGGTAGTTCCACAATGTGTAGAAACTTGGACAGTTACCCTAGAGAATGCTAGGTTTAAAATAAAGTAAAAATGTAAAATGGACGCAGTATGAAATTAAGAGATTCTGTAAGGCTTGTGGCTTACATAGCTTTCAGTTTAGAATGATCACACACCAGCTCCCTCTATTTATGCCACCACCATCACTAAAAAGGCACTTCATACTTTCTTTACTTTGACCCTTCCTTAAGGTAACTATTGGCCATACACGGTCAAGGCAATGTCCTAATCTAGCACAAGGTTCTTTATAGGAACCTTACTGCGACTAACCTGTAATGTGAAGAGTCATCTTTTTAAACATATATTAATTGGGCTATTTTTTCTGCACAGTATGCCAGCTGCTTAACCAGCCAGCAGGACTTGAGAAGGAGACGTGGAGATATGGAGGATCAGGCCTGATGATCTAGAAATCTTGTGTAAACATTTGATTGCTCCCATAAGTAACAAAGAGTAGGGAGGCAAATACTTTACAGAGGCCCCCACTGCTCTTGAACAGTGATATGTCCCAATGAATCCATTTGCATGATATTTTTATTGTTTTCCATTTTTTTTTATCATCGGAGACTTTCTGAACTTGCCAAATATAAAGAATATATTTTATTCTGCTTGTCATTTTTTAATACAGTTGTTCCACAGCCTGAAAATCCCTGCACTTGACTAGAATAAAACTATTTCCTTCAACTTCAAATTAAAAGTGCATTTGTGATTGGCAGAATGAGGTAGCATCTTAAGTTATTGAAGACCACAGCATTCCCAATGAACTTTGAAAGAAGAATATCTGTTAGATTGTCTAAGAGCCCATTTGTTAAGTTGTCTATAGTTGATTTTAAGGAAGAATAGTTTTATCTAGCCTGTGAAAGAGAACCAAAATCTCATCCTTTGTAACAATGTATAACTGTGAAGATATAGGCACAACTCTTGAGAATTCCATTGAAAGACTCATGTTGATCCTGATTGCTCATTTGGCCTGTAATGTTTTTATAGATTAATGTTATGGCTGTATTCATCTAATGCTCAGTCCATATCCCATTAAAAAGTCCTTGTGCTCTCTTTAATCTTTGGGGAACCAAGCTCTAATTTAGTATAATGGAGAATAATTTTCTTATTTATAGTATAACTACACGATAAAAATAATTTTGTCAACTACATAATGTATTATTATTTTGTTATTTTTCACTAAAAGAAATAGTTGTGATGTTGCTTTCACTTTTTGCACAACATATTCTTTTCTTACAGACCATGCACACTTACAAATATATTTGTCTGAACATCAAATGACTGTTATCCAGATGGAAAATAGACAAGTTACAACCAAAAAGCATCTTCTGCCTTTATCCTCACTGATTTGTGGTTCAATAAAAGAGAATTTCTATTCTGAACCCATATCTGAAAATAATTTACAAAAACATGTCGTACATAATTAATACTCTTCGGGCATTCAGAATAGCAGGCAAAAGTCAAAGAAAACTTGAAGCAAATGTGAAAAACAGCAAGATAACCACCAAGCCCAAGTCACCAAGATTAGTTTAGAATGACACAAAAGGAATTTCAAAAATGTTTTTGCTGAGGTTTGCTTATAATTCCATTGATCAAGTTCAGATCTCATACAGCTTCAAGTATTACATCAAAACTACATCTGTTTCCATTAGATCTATATCTGAATATTTTCCTCCTCTAATGTGGCTTAAGTGTTAAACAAATGAAGACACAGTACTTACTTAGGACTGATTTTTCTAACATTTTGAAAAACTAGGTGTTACCAAGGCAACAAGTAGTGCTCTTAATTAATAACATCAAAACAATTGTTTGAAGTGATAACAACAGTTCATCTAATTCAAAACCCAAAACACTGAACACCTAGGGAAGAATACAGGACAAAAACAGTCACGTAGCAGAGCCTCATGACTCCCATGATCTCATGTCAGACACTTCCTAAGCCAGAAATGGCATCGTCATGTTTAACAGTGCTTGGTAGTTTTTTTCTTTAATTTGCATATTCACTTTGTGAAATTATGGAAATTTTCAACATCCGCACATTTTGTAGCATGGCATTTCACAGCTTATCTAGGCACTGTATAAAGAAACATTTAAGCACAATATTTGAATAGAACTGCTTCACTTTCAGTGCAAGATAATACATGAGATGAGTGAGAGCAGCAGAACACAGCCTTTCATCTCTCATTCTTTAAGTTAAATACCACATAATATGTAAATAAATATGTAAATAAATTATAGAAATCTGACTAGGTCATTGACATTTAGCATTTATCTTCTTCCCATTTTCATTAAGTCAGTTAATAATCAGAGTATCTGTTACAGACAATTGTGATACTGAAAAAAAAAAAAAAAGGAGTTAAGGTTCTTGGGATTGGCTTTTGGGGTTTAGGATTCATGTTGAACTGACTGAAATCATAGCATATTTAGCAAAATTAATTCGTATGCATATTGTATGTTTTAGCATATCTGGCTTATCCTGCAAAACCTTTTAATTTTAGAACATAATTTTTCATTGAAACATGTAGCAGAAAAATCTCTGATTTGTTTTTATCTGTATTTGCTATGTTACACCAGGAAAAGAAGGCTGGGCCTACCTCTGGCTTGCCTCGGTCATTGTAGGTAGTTTCTGAAAGTGTAACATGACACTGATATATTTCATTATACCAGTTCCTGAAGTTCAGATTATTTACATATATATATTTGCTATGAATTTCCTTTAGTAAAGTGGAACAGGTAGCTAGGTGAGCATATATCACAAAGTCTTTTGACATGATACAGAGAATCACCTCTCCAAACTTCAGACATATTTCATGGATATTCCACTACAACAGAATTTATCTAAGCTTATGAGAAGCATATCCAGCTAATTTGCATCTTTGTTCTCTACTACTCCAAAAACTGTTTCATTATTTTTACTTTGTTCTGCATGCCATCCCCAGCTATTGTCACCTTACATCATAGTGACAACTTGGATTAAACAGAGACTGTGTATAAAATAAGAGCAGCTTTCCCCTGTGGGAGAAGCAAACAAAACAAAAACCCACCTGCACAGTAGCTCTTTATTTTCTGTCATGTGTGGGAGCTGAGGGAGCTCTTGCATCTCCTGGGGGACTGCTCTTACACACATGGCAGGCTGTTATATATGGGTGTCAGCGTCTTCATATCCTGAAAAATACCTTCCTTGCAAAAGTTAAAAAGAAAAATCCAGCTGGTGGGCCTGGGCATTGGGTTTCCTTCTGGAGAACCAGTAACAGCACTGGGCATGGCTCCCTGAGCTCTCTCTTTAACTGACATATGTTCTCTTAGCAAGTCCATGGAAAACAAAAATATATATGAAAAATAAATGAATATATGAAATATATTATAAATATAAATAATATAAATATAAATATATAATATTTATATAATATAATATTATTATATTATATAATAATATATAATATATATTTTATAATATATTATATTTATATTTTAATATGTTATATTTTTATTATATTATATTATATTATTATATATATTATATATTATATTATATTTTATATTATATTTTAATATATTATATTATAATATATAATAATATGTTATATATATAATATAATATAAATATATGAAAAATATGAAAAGAAAAATATATGAAAACAAAGTTTAAAACTGTAGTTCTGAGGTGCTGAGTCTTTTTGTTCAGACGTTCCCTAATTATGCCTTCAGATATTTCTTTCTGCTCCTTGGAATGTAACTTATCTGAAGCTCGCTGACCTTACTGGGGCAAGCTCACTGGTCAGGGCCTCTTATGAGGTCTGGTTTAGATTAATTTAGGTGTTACTTCTTCATTCATCTGAACTTGCACCATCTCATAATGGGTACCTCACTTAGCAGTATCATTGCCCAAGATCAAGGAAATACTAGGTCACCATTTAGGGAGGGCAACTCAGGTCACCGAGGAGACTTATAAGTCTGTCAGAGGTAGTTGTATCAAATGATACAACACCTCAATGAGGAATTTGAAGTGTTTGTGTTCCTGAAGTGTTCTGTTAAGTGGCTGGGGTGGGTAGCATAAACAAGAATATGTTAACTGGTGAAGATTTTAATACAGAGTTCACTGAAGGTTTATTTTATCTCTCTACAAATGTAATGAATAAATGCATTAAATCTTGCATTTTAGTCATACAAGTATTAAAAAACAAATTTTTGTTTGCTTCTAGGTACTTCAGAGAAAACTCATGAACACAGTAAGTAAAAGTTATTTAAGAACATTGTTACTGCAACATTTAGGAAGAAGGTACTTTTTTTTTACATTTACAGAGTTTTAGCAGCTGAAGATGAGATTTTGATTTGTGAAACTGGCTTTCAGTGACTGTAATGTGTGTTTCACAGGTCCCAAAGTGTGTGGAAACCCCATTCCAGTTCACGTTTGGGTTAAGACCCACCTGTGCCTTCTGCCTCCATGAGAGCATCATAATGCAAAGTCATCTTTTAAAAGCATAAAGATTTTTTTATTATTATTTTTAAAATCTAAGAATTAAGAAGCCCTCTAACATGGTTGTTCTTCTCATTTGCAGAACCTGCACATATTAAACACAAAAAAGCTATCTCTCAGATGAAGCCAGGTATGTTTGGTAATGTAATTTGCAGTTACTCTGGGCTCCATTCAATAAGGATTTGTGTGGTCTGCAAAACTGGGAGACTTCCTTGAGCTTTTTGTTTTGTGTCATTGGCTTTTTCAAAATATTGGGAAGGGAACAAGAATAAGGGTGAAATTTATCTAAAAGGATTAGACTTTGACAGTTTTTCATAGCTTCTGTGACTCTCTCATTGGTGCAGTATGACTTATAAAGCATTGTCAGAAACAGTTCTCCCATTTTTCAGTGATTGGAAAGGGGTGTCAGTGCTGCCTTTTAGTACATCAGGGAAGATTATTTGGAATTATCACATCTCAACTTTTTCTGTAAACTAGATGTAACATGAAGTGAGTCTCATCACAAAGTTGGAGCTACTATCCCCCTTGGGTATATGATAGCCTGATCAAAGGCAGCCTCTAGATTATAGGTCTCAGAAGAACAGGAGTTGAACAATTCAAAAAATCTTGGGTTGAGTATGCATTCAGGTAAACTGTAACTAACCAACTACAATTGGCTGCAGTGACATGGACGGGGTCCCCCTTCAAACCAAGGCTTTGTGACTCTTCATACTTCTTGAGGAGAAAGAAGGGGATCTGCAGTTTGTTCTGGTTTAAATAAGCAAGGCTAAGAGGATATCCTCATAGAAAACTCATCTATTCATGCTCTGCTTACACGGCTCCTGAGTGGTCTTACTGATAGCTGTCAACACTGACAGCAATGTTCAATGTTAAGCAGGCAAACTCATTTTGCATCATTCCTTTTTCCTGATTATTTTTTTTTGTTTAATATCAATTTCTTCTACACATTTACTGTTTTTCTCATTTGTTTTTATAACATAAAAACATACTACTTGCAATTAAATATTTCATAGACAAGTTGAGGTTTCCTGAAAGCCTTAAACAACTAATATTATGAAGTTGTATTATTGGGACTCAACAATGTGGGAAAAAAAAAAAAAAAAAGGCAACATTCCTCAGCTTTATATATATTCAGATCTAGCAGAGCGCTTTAGGTAGGTGCAAGGGGGTCTGAGGCAGGAATGCCCTGTTGAGAAAGCCACCCTCTCCAGCTCTTTGAATCATGACAGGAGTCAGCAGCAGCCTATCTGTGGGTCACGTAGGCAGGTGGCATGACTACTCATCCTCCCAACACAATGAAGCCACCGTGCATGATAGCCTGTTTTGATCCAGATACTAGCATGAAAATGAATTTCCATTGCAAGACACTTGCAAACATCAGAGCATCTTGTTCCAAAGCCTGTACCTCAGGCTGATTAGGAGTTTGCTTTAGTACAGTATATTCCAGATTATACTTGGAATTTAAATGCTTGAAAAAAAATAAGTAATAAAAGAAATAATAAACTTGCTACATGTCCTTTAGTGTAAAAGATCTCAGGTGATCTTTAGTGTAAAAGAACTCAGGTGATTAACTCAGGTGATTGCTTTAGGGAGCAATGGCTGTTTTGAGTTTCAGTTGATGACTGGAAGTTATTAATCTGCAAGCACAGGTACAGATAATGCTTCTGCCTGCTGTGGGCTAAAGAGTGCTCTTGAGTTAGCAGACTGAATTACAAAAGCCTTATTCTGTACAAAGCAGTGGCCTTCTTTTTCACCTTGAATCAAAGCAGCTTCAAACTTTTATTTCTATGCATCCTGCCATCAGATTTAGGAGTATCATGTGACTGAGAATCTAGAGAATCTCAGAAAACATATTAATCCTGTAGGGAAATTAAAAAGGGGGTTGGAGGTGGGGGGCGGGGGGGAGCAAGTAAAGCAAAAGGATTCTTTCCTGTTGTAATTCTTCTGAAACTGCCTGAAATACACAGAGAAATGTTTACAGCTTTATACTTTTTCTATTTAAATTAGATACATCAAAACAAAAATGAATATTAATGCCAGTAGTACTGCAAAACTAGAGCTCTGCAGAGGAAAGAAATTCTCTCCAATGAAATATTTCAGGACTGTAAACTTTGGTCAAATTTAAAATCAGAACAAAATCTGAATTTTTCAGAAATATTCACACAAAAAAGTGGATTTTCTTTGTAGCTTTATGAGGTCATCAATTTATTTATTTGTTTATTTGCTGTATTCCACATATTAAATATAAAAATTAAAAGAAATATAAAACCATATTATAAAATTAAAACATGAAGTATTTCTTCTTTTCTTGTCAAAATGCTATGTATCATTCACATCAGATGTGTTTTGTTGTTGTTATTGTTGTTGTCATTTTCACTGCTTTTCTCCATATGGAAATTTCAGTGAACTGATATGATTTTGTGAAACCTCCTGATTTCCTGAAGTGTGTTCCCTTGTAGAGTGTTCTTGTTTTGCTGATGTGATCCTTCAGTCTTTCTTCTCGTTACAACTATTTGCTAGGCACAAAAAGCTATACAGTCACCTCCTGTAGATCTGCCAGGAGAAAAAAAGGTGCAACCTTCAGGGTGTTCTCCATTGGAATCAGTAGATCAATGGTTACTGTACAACTGTAAGTGGTCTACAACTGTAAGTTGTAGACCTATTTGGTGTTGAAAAGAGCAGGAATAATACCCAAAGAAAGAGGAGACACAAACTTGTTGAGTATTGCTTGTAATATCCAGTGGATATTACAGGGTCTAGTTTTAAGTCAGCAGCCCTTGGGAGTTTGTTGTTATTGTTTATTGGTATATGGAAATCTTAATATCCCAATCTAAATTAGTGAAGTGCATTGCTAATATGTTAAAGCTCTTCTAAGAGCAGAAAGAGAATACTTAATCTCAACAAGTTTCATTTTCAAGCTGCTGGTTATGCTATAACGTTTCTACTTTCACAGACAGCCATGAAATGGAGATGAGATTTTTTTAATTCACTGTTTTCATAAGAAGCTGACAATAACTATAGCTGAGTAAGGGGAAAAAAGTCCTTAACTTAATATGAGTGAAGAGAAATTCAATCACCACCTACCGGATGACAACTGTAAAGCACAGCAATGCAGAGTTATATTTTGTTTCCAAAGAATAGAAAAGATCAATATAAATGGAGCTTTATCCTCCCCTGCATTTTCCCCCCATCAGTACTGATTTCCTGTCAGAAACAAAGCAAATAAATAAATAAAAACTATTGCTGTATGTTTTTGGGTTCACTTGTGCACTGTTGCTCTGTTTCATGCTGCAAAGTTATGGATGAACAACAGAGACTGTGCAGCAACAAGACTGTTTCTCTGTCTATTGCCTCATGATAAATGTCTTTTTAGTTCTGTTTGGCAAGTGTATACCTCTGGGAATCTGAGAGCTAAGTTAAAAATAAATTAAGAAATGGGCACAGACAAAGAGATGAACCTACTCTCTGCCATCATGAAAAAAAGAAAAAGGAAAAAGAAAAAAGAAAAAGAAAAAAGAAAAAAGAAAGAGTTCACTGGAAGTTACATGCTAAATTCAAAGGAAATTCATGTATGTTGAGACCACTCAACATATTTCCAACCGCCCCTCCCCTGTGCTTCCCCTCTGTTATCTCATTTAAGAACATCTGGCTGATAGGCTGGAAACATAGCTCCTGTTCAGCAGCCAAGTAGTTCTGTGCATGTATAGGCAGATTACCCAGGAGTATTTCTAGTCAACTAGCACTCAGATTAGTTGAATGGATTCAGGGGACAAGATATCCCTACCTAACCTGACCTTCACTCAGTTTGTGTCATCTGATGCCTGGCAGAGGTCTTGAGGGAAAAGAATGTGTCAGAGGCATGTGGCTGTCAACTGCTTCCATCAAGGAGAGGAAAAGGAAACACATTCTAAATATGTCTTAACAGTATTAAAATGAAAAGCAGTGATATATGTGAATGTGGAAAGGTTGGGGTTAGGAGATAAGTTTGAATTCAGGTATGGGAAAAGAGAAAATGGGAGCAGAGCCATGAAAAGATTAGGAAAAGTGGAAATTTCAAGTCAACCGAACTAGCAGAGTAGAGATCTGGAAAAAAAAAAAAAAAAAAAAAAAAAAAAAAAAAAAAAGGTGTTGCAATTCCCAACTGACTGGGCTACTGGGCTTTAGACAAGGCCTTGCCTCACTAGGAAGTGCAGTCCTGCCTGTGCCTCTCCCTGAAGTTTCATCTCCAGCCTTTCTGGAGGAGAGGCAGCTCAGGTCTAGTGGCTGAGGCTGACATGGTCCATATCCTCTGGACCATGTGAACTGTGCTGAGCATGGCCAGGGGCAGCTCACAAGGATGAGGACTTGGACAGCCTTTCTCATGATACTAACAGAAGCTCCAGGCTTCTCTAAGGTTTTCTGACAGATAACCAGCTGGGTCTATCAAGGTAAGCTAGTCCAGTAGTGTGTGTCATAATCTGGCATTTAAACTGATGCTACCCTGTGGGGATGTGCCTGCACAAGTCAACATGTGCCTGAGGGTCTCCATACCTTTCTTGTATTCAGACTGTATAAATGTATAAATTCATAGATATCTGTGGCTAGGCAATATCTGATTTTTCAGGGTCATATAATACTAAATTGTTGAATTTAGACACTTCAGCAGGGTGAGGTACACAAAGTTATAATACGTGTATTAGAAATACAGTTTCCACCCGGGTGCCTATCTGAAAGACACAACCAGGTATGTGGCTGTTTTCGGATAGTTGAGACATTAGGCAGAATAATTTATTTTTCCATGGTGTATGATCTCACCATGCAGCCAGAACTCATAATGTATACATGCTGTTTTACAGTGCTACAATGGGGTAGTAATGCTAATGGCATGCATTTATTTTGTCACTGTGAATTATATGTACAATATCATGTTTAGAAATATTTTTCCAGTTATATCTACCTATTCTAACACAGCATGAATTTCTAATTTTAATGCGGCTTTCACAATACAGAGGAGAAAATTAAACAACCAAAGACAGCTCCCACTGAGAAGTCAGGTAGGAACAAGTCATTCTTTCCTGATTTATGGTGGGGGGAGGGGGTGTTAAACACTGTTCAGAATTTTTCTAATGTAGTGTATTTGCATTACAATCAGTTGTTATGGTATTCTGAAATATGTGACTGAAAACATGTTCTTAGAGAAAATCCAGCAGACTGGCAACTGCAGATGCAGTTTTAAGAACAGTCTTTCCCATGACAAAGACAGGTCAAGGTGTTTCAGCTCCGAGCTGCTTGTTCCAGCCTCTATGCCAGAGCTGGGGCAATGAAATGGAGTGGAGCTGTAACTCAGATCTATGATCCCCAGTATAAAACATTTCTGGTTTTTGGTTGGTTGGTTGTTTTGTTTTGTTTTGTTTAAGCTCAGAACTTTCCAGCGACTTAATTTACAGCACAGAGAACAGTGCACAAGTAGGGAGTGGTGGAGGAGGATGAAACACCAGTTTGATCAGGGACTTGGATGGATCTTAAAATGGCTTTCTCATGGGGAAAGTGTTTTTGGAACTAACCCCAGGTATTTGGGACCTTGTACATTTTGTGATGGTTCAAATAATGTTTACTGTTATAGAAGCCCTGAAGAGTCGTCAAGGAATTAGAACAGTCTCATCATCACCAACAGGTTACACAACGCTTTTTTGAAGGCTTTTTCTAGATATCAGCCTCTTGATTTCTACTTGGAGTAGCCTTTATCCAAACATAGAATGAAAGATTGCCAAATTTTGGACAATTATGCCAAATCAACAGGTTTTTATTTGATATGATGATGATGGTAGTGTTGGTGATTATGAATATTTTCAATAAAATAAAATGCTTTTTTTTTGTATTAAACTGAATAGTACCATTTGCTGTCTCATTTCTATTCTTATTTGGTATGTGATTTTCCTTCTCTTCAGTATCAGAATAGATGCTGTACAGAATAGTCTCATTCTGTCTCTAATTGTGAATATTTATATAATTTGTTGGTTATACTGCTTTCTATAAGCACATGATATTCACATGGTAATCTATCATTTTACTATAAAGTGATGTTTTACAGCACTGTTTAATCAGTAAAAATAGTTTTGATAGTTTTTTTCTAATCATAAACTGCTGTAACTTGTTCAAAACCATATAAGTTATGTTTCTGTTAATACAGTCAGAGAAATTGCTGTAAAATTAATTTTTGAATTTTTAACAAGTTAGAAATTAGTAATAGGCAAAAAGTTGGGAGAATGATGAAATGGCATCTTTGAATCTATTGGATTTTCACACCTACATTCACAATTATTTTTAGGGTCAGCTAGGTTTTACTTTTAGTTTTTGAGAGAAATTGTTGTGGAGCACACAAACATGTAACTACGTTAAATGACAGAATACTGCATTATTTCAGCAGGAGCAGATAGTTAGGAGGACTTGAAAAGGTCTAAACGTTTAAAAATCTGGTTTTGGGGTCCTGAATGTTGTACATGTTTATATGAGTGACAGAAGCTAAGAACAAATAAGAACTGAACTAAAATAAAATATTTTAATATGAAAAAAAAAATCCTCTTTGTATCTAAATACTATAATTTACCTTGTTTTGTCTTCTGTAGCCCAGGCAAAACCAGCAAGTATGTGATACCTACCTTGATCAGAAAAAATCCTGTAATATAACTGTGTGGCTTTTTCTGAACTTAATAAATGGACTTAATATGAACTTAATTATGAACTTAATATATTAGCTTAAAACTATGGTGTATGTATCCCCATGCCTTACATTATTTTCATTTAACATACTGTCTTGTCATTGCTATTTAATAGCCTACTTAACATAACCAATTGCTTCAGTGCAGGAGGCAACTTATTCTACAGTTCCCCTATAACAAGACTCAACAAAGATTTAATACAGGAGTGACAAGCTTTCAAAATATCACTGTTAAGAATTAGTTGTGTTGAATGAATACACAAGCTGATTAAAAAAAAAAAAATCACCACTTTTTTTCCTAATCATATTAATATTTTTAATGTAGCTGAATCTAGCATTTTTCTCAGTCAAGAAGAACTGGAGTCCATACATTAACATACCATGTTAATGGTATGTTAATTTTATGTATCTTTCCTACCTTCAGCATACAAATATAAACTGAATAATAATAATAATAATAATAATAATAATAATAATAAATCAGTTAAGTCCCCATATAGTTCCATCACCAAGAACAAAAACAGATGTGGGAAAAAATGACTCTCTGAAGATGTAAGTTTTAATTTACACCTCATAAAACTGTTCCTTATTTGAAATTCACTGTCATGTCTTCATCTCAGCATTACCTGGAATATATCTTCACCTGAAATCACTGATGCTAGATGTTCAATTATTCATCAAATGGCAGAAGGGTTGAGGCATATTGCCCTTTTTTCAGGGGCTACTTACATGTTAAACATTTCCCATGTTATAACCCCCATTGCATCCTTCTCACTGCTCAAAAAATAACTGGTACACAGACTTTTAGCTGTGGGGGAAGTCACCTGTAAACAAGGCTGGCATAGCTGTCCATTGATTCTTCAGCTTTAAAATGTATTGTGGTCCCTATCTGCATGCATTTGGCATAGCTGCTACTATGCTATGAAGTCTGTTCTGATGATTTTGTTTGTTTGTTTTTTTGTTTAATGTATTATTATTTTCAATTCCTTTTAAGCAGGTGTGTCTTTGGTATAAATTATATAGTGCCAGCACTAGATAGACCTCTTTAAAAAAAAAAAAAAAAAAAAAGATTTTCATCCTCTTTCCAATAACCCCAATAACCTAAAGTCTCATCATTGCCTGTAATAATTATGAAATTGAAAAACATGGGAAGGGCTCAGGGGGAAGGGACTAGTGCATGGCCTGCAAAGCTGTGCTACATTTTATGATACAATTGGATACATTTTTTGATACAACTGTGCTACATTTTATGATACAATTTTGGATACAATTTATCCATACAGAATAGGATGTCTTCAAGGCTTTGGGAATTCAGCTCAGGGATGTCAGACTCAAAATAAAGGTCAAATGAATGGTTGCTGAATTTGCTCTGTACTCTTCTTTCAAATAACAGTTGGAGAGTGGTTATAAATTACATTTCAGAAACTGAGGGGAATCTCTATTAACTGACTTCTTTAATATATGCATATAATACTTACTAGCATTAACTGCAGCCAGGTATGTAAAGCTTTGTGCAATACTACTGAGCTTCACTGTTTTGATGCAGATCCCTTAGAGGATAATCTGTTATTAACTAAACTTTTTTTTTTTTTTTTTCCAAAATAACAGCATGAAGTAATAGAAAATTAATGTTTATTCCTGAAAAATATGCATGCAATCCTTCTTAGTTAAAAAGAAAAAAAAAAAAAAAAAGAGAGAGACATGGAAAACAAAGCTTAGAAACATGGTAATTTTGTAATGATGTTTCCTTTGTCTAGAGCATGAAGCAATCAGGCATGAAAAAGATATTCCAACTACAAAACCAGGTAGGCACTCCTGTATTTCATGCATTCATTACTTTTGAAAGTGTTATTTAAAAAAACAGTAACGTTCTATTACATATGACAAATATCAGGATGAACAAAATCATGGTCTTGTGAGATATTTTGTAGTGTCAAACTGCCTTGACATGTCATACCATAGCTAAGGTAGAACAGTGCGTATTTACAATGCCCTTTGTCATTTTCTGAATATATATATATAGCAAAGGTTAAGTTTCTGTTTCTGTAATTCCACTGACATTAAATAAGTTATACCAGCAAAGAATCTGAACTATTATCCTGAGGTATTTATTTTAAATGGCATCATTTTCCTTTTTTTTTTTTTTTTTTTTTTTTTTTGTTGGTGTCTCTATTTATATAGACTTCACAGCCTTCCTGCTGTCAATGAGTCAATTTCTCAGGATCAGCAGCAGTTTAATTCTCCTCCATAGCAAGGTGTTATATGATACTCTGTTCAGATCATGACCCAACAATAGCTACAGTTTATAATAAATGTCTCTGCATATCATAATTCCTATGTAGCATCTTTTGCACAAGATAGAGAAAAATTGCTGCAGTTATACGACGCAGCATAGTTCAGTTTTGCTGTTTCAGTTACCATGGGTTTAACAAATCTCTACTCTTCTCAGTGAAAGAAAATAAGTAAAGAATTAAAATTCTTATTGTTGGTATTATTCATCCTTAACTCTAGTACAGCCATTATGTGTTGAGAAAAACATGCCTACTGTTATTATGTCATTAGATTGTTATTAATTACATTAAGATTAATAAAATGTTTTGATATACAGTAAATAAACAAATAAAGACAAATAAAGGCATTCTTCACCATAGAAGCATTCAGCTATATTTCACTGTTCTTACTTTCTTCTTTTTACTTCCCAGTCAAACTGAAAACAACTGCAAATATGTGTCGTGTCTTGTTTCCTATGGAACGTAAACCTGCTTTTCAGATGCATGTAGTCTCCTCACATTTTCGTAATTTTGTCATGTTAGATAATGGTATTTCATTGCTTATACTATAGGTACTCTTAGACTGTACTCAGTCTGCTAAGCAACAGCTGAACACCTCAAAGCTAAGCACATTTGTAATTTAATGCTGTGAAGCTGCAACTCTCAAATTCTGAACAATTTACTATTTATAAAAGTAAAGGAAATTCTGCTAGTAGCATAACTGATGCTCTGTTGATTTTAGATGAGTGTAGACACATCATTTACTTTTATGTAAATAGATCATTTATTAAAAATATCAAAATGACATGCAGTGTAACTGAATTAGATAAGTTTTTCAGGACTTATTTTACTGTTTGGAAATGACTTATTTAATTTTTTTTTTTTTTTTTTTTGCTTTGTTTCAGTACACTTTAATTTTTAAAAATGAAAGAGGGGAAAGGAGCATTCGGATGAATTTCTTGCATAATGAAGTCATTGGATAATGTCCTTGTAAAGATTAGTAAGACTTTTGAATGGCTGAAGACTAAGATGAGTGTTTATTTTAGCAAGTAATTATATTATGATCAAACAACAATCAGAAGGGCAGTGTTTACACTGAACTCTGATTTGTTAACATGCTGAAATATAGATTTTCATAGATCAATTAGTTGGAGTCTCTTTAGGAGAGGAACTTTGATTTGTTTCCTGATTTGTGCCTGGCACATCAAGACCAAATCATGTGTTATTCTGCTGCAAAGTAATCTATAAAGAGTACCCAGAACTTAGATCAAGCCCCATGAGGCACACACCTCTTCCTGCTTCATATCAGAAGCTGACAGCATGGCAAGGCAAGCTACTTCCATTAAGTTTCCTAAATTAATCTCCCAGGTTAGGTGCTGTAGGTTAGACAAGATGAATACCTGTTCTTAAACATCTGTCAGAAGACACAGTGCTGTTCTGAATCCCAGCTCCAAGAGGAAAGGGAGAACATGAAGCATGTGAAATGTGCCTCCACTGAAGGATCTGCAATCCTGAACCGTAGTGTTTTCAAGTCATCATTGCAAAACTAGTATTTCCCATGAAGCTACTGGTGTTGTGGTTTTTGTTTTGTTTTGTTTTGTTTTCATTTTTGCCAATATGTTAGGTAATTTTTTCCTCTATTTGATTCCATTATTCATATTTGTTAAGTCTTTTTTGTTCACTGGATCTGTTCACTGACATTATATGTCTTCTGCACTGATTTATCTGAGAGACCCCTGATGGCCCTCTTTTCTATTAGAGAATCCTCAAAGATTTAAGTGGCTAATACCTCATTCTTTCTGCAATAAGGGTCATTTTACCCAAAATCACTGTCTACCATGGTTTTATATCAAGAGCTATAGTACCCTGACATATTGTCAATATGGGGACAGCCAAGATACTTTCTCCTGACCTTTGCAGAGGGATATTTGTACCACAGTCTTGAACTTATATCCTGATGCTTGAAATGTTTATAAAGGTTAACAGTACCTTTAGAAAAAAAAAAAATAGAAGGAAAGATTAAAAAATGGTTTCAAGCAGGCCCATAATCATACAGAAAAGTAATTCCATTTATACTGCCTATTCTGAACTAACCATCCTTGAATAGATTTAGTTCAAGATTTTAATCATCAGTGCTATCTATTTTAAACTACTTTCTTTCCACTTAAAGAAGAGTTGGACCACTGCTTTCTTTATTTCTAAAGTTGTTTAGCTTTGCTTCATATATTTCTCAGCCAGATGTACAATATGCTTGCAATAACGTAAAGAGAGTTATTATGTAATTCAGCATGAGCTATAGTCATGGACACAAAATACTCACTAACTTTGTAGTTTGGGTCTAGTAAGACTGTAAAATAAATACATACTTTCATCCTGGGCCAAATTTATTCACTTATTATACCCCATGAAATCTTATTGTAGAAGTAAATGGAGTTTAAATTGGTAGAGTTTGTATCATTAAATGAGAGAAAAGCTATAAACAGAAATACAAGGTTGAGTCTGAATAGTCTCCACATTAATGCCAAATACATTTTTATAGTAGTTTGTGAATTAGCATGTAATTATAAAAACAATTAGTAAATGATCACATTTCCATTATTTCTGTTTAAACACACATAAGAGTCTTTGACAGCAGTTGATCTTATATCAGATTTGAATTTTTAATAAAATTTATAATATAATCCCTGTACACTCACTAAAGACTCTCAGATTCTGAGAGGTTACCTTGATCAGAGGACAAAACTGGTGGCATTTCTTACTTATGCAAGAATATCAAATGCTATACCACATCGCAATCAACATGAAAACCATGCAAACTGATATTTTAATAAAAGTCTCTGCATTGGCCAAACTCTGTTCCTGTTTAGTTCTGTAATGAGTTTCATGATTGGGGCTGATGTTTCCCAAAGACATGAGAGTAAGTGGGAGCTTCTTGATGTGGTGGGAGGAGAAAATGTCCTCTATACTGTATATACCAGAGGGTCAAACTAACATTTCAGGTGACCAGTCCTCTAGTACCTTTCTGTCTATGGCAATCATTAATCCCAAATTAGGATATATGCATGGCCGGACCACGTAAAGACAGTGACCAATGCTTAAAATAGGATCTACAGGAGGTAGACAGTAATAATTTGAATATAAGCATTAGAAGATGCAGAGAAAACTCAGCCTCTCCAGGTCCCTCAGAGATAGGCAACCACTCAGGTAAGGAGTCAGAGCACGAACGCCTTTCTCAGTTTTGGTGACTCAGGCAAAATATTTTTTTTCTTTTGAAAATGAGAAGAGGTATTAATCTACTACTCAGGATGATCCAATGTATTAGCTTTCAGCATTAGTGGGCATGACCATAAGGAAAACTGTAAACATTAAAGGACTTAAGCATGTCAGCATTTAATAGCAGCAAAACTAGCCTTTGCTGAATTCCTGTGGTGCTTTTCTTGAGCACTTGACATTTATGAGTCTCCTTACGAACCAAGCCCTGAGTAAAAGTTTCGTGGGGTTTGTTAGTGAAAACTATACTTAATTGCTCAGTCTTTCTGGTGAAAAAGCACTGACTGAAAGATTTTTTCCCTTGTGTGGGTTCTCATTCCCTGTAGAGATTCATCTCACATTCATCTGAAGCCAAAACTCAGCAATGAAGTAACGCCAAGATAATTCAATCAAAGGAGACCCTGAAATATTTTGTGAATATATTCAGTTATTACCCAGCTCTATGTTCTGCCTGGGTAGTGAGGCCAGTATTTCCTTTACAATAACATTCTAAAATAGACTAACAAAGTAGTGAGGGGTAAGAAATTCTTGGATTCCATATTACAGTATAATTTATTCCTTTTATTTCAAAAAAAAAGTAAGGATAATTTATACCAGGGAATTTCTATACCACTGTGTTGATCAATTGTCATTAATTATTATGGGTATTATAATGGCACAGGAATATGTGCTTCGTTTGTACTAGGTACTGTGCAAACATGTGATCAACATTTTTTCCAGTTCTTAAGAGCTTTTACTCTAAAAAGCCAAGGCAGACTGATGATGCAGGAGAAAGTTATACAGAGGTGAATGCCATCTATTCAAGGCCAGTGTCAGTCTTTGATTGAGAAGTATGGATGATAAGAAAAGAAAGGTAACAATTAAACTAAATATATTTTTTGGAAAGAGCTTAGAAAGCAATAACCTTGAATTTGCTTTTAAAAAGAACTCTATTTAAATATTCACTTGCCTGAAATCTTTGATTGGCACAATGTTTGCATTTGCAGAAACCATCGCATGCTGGATTATAGTACTTCAAAGAGCAGGACTCAGCCTTCACTGTGAAATCTTTTGTACACGCCCATTGTTAAGGCATATTTCTTTGCAAATTAATATCCTGCAGAAAAGTTGCAGATGAAAGAGAAGATCTATTTAAATGGTTACTTTCCTTAAAAATAATAATAATCATCATCATCATGGTACTAATCCTCATATTCTTTTCCTTCCCTCTTCATCTTCATTTCTGATTATTTTCATGAAGAGACAACAGGTGAAATTCCAGTAACAGGTAAATATCAAAATTCTCTGCTATGTCTTGTGGAAATATTTAACGAACATACCAGTACTGAAGAACACACAAAATTCATCAGCAATGAACTATGCTGATGTAAACCAGAGCAGGTAAACTAAGAGCATTGCAGCTACTTCCTCGTAAGGGGGTGTCGAGAGGCAGGAGACCTTTTCTCCATTAACACCAGCGACAGGACCCGCGGGAACGGGGTTAAGCTGAGGCAGGGGAAGTTTAGGCTTGACATCAGGAGGGGGTTCTTCACTGAGAGAGTGGTTGCACACTGGAACAGACTCCCCAGGGAAGTGGTCACTGCACCGAGCCTGACTGAGTTTAAGAAGCAATTGGACTGTGCACTTAGTCACATGGTCTGAACTTCTGGGTAGACCTGTGCGGTGTCAAGAGTTGGACTTGATGATCCTTAAGGGTCCCTTCCAACTCAGGATATTCTATGATTCTATGATTCTATGATTCTATGATTACTCTTTATCAAATTGGCACATTCTGGAAGTCAATTTTAGTCTAGCTTTTTCTTTTTTCTTAATGAAGCTTATTGAGAAATCTCTGGCAGAGCATTTTAATAGGAAAAGATTGGTTTTAATCATAGTTTTTTTGTGGCAATATACTGTTTTTAATTATCTTTATTTAGGAAAAATACCTTAGTTCAAGGATGGAATAAGCCCCTTTGTTTTAACTATTATGTATCCCAGAAACTTCCAGCTATTGCCCCAGTGGTACCATAAAGTGACCAAAGGTAGAGGATATAGCTGACAAGAGGATATAGCAAGGACAAGTGCCTGGTCCTTGGCTTGTCAGAACTTAATTTGAACCTTGGTAGTTACATTATAGCCGAGAGCATTAATCATGGGATCCGTTTCATCTCTTTTTAAGAGAACCCCACATTCACCTCACAGAGGACCACTGAAAATCTGAGGGAAAAAATTGTTTCCATTATTAGATTTAGTAGCAAAGCAGTAAGTCATTTTCAGAAAATTCTGATTTCCAACACCATTTTCAAGTGTGCCTTTTAAATAACAAAGTTTTAACCTTTGCATGAGTCAGACAAGAAAACCATAGAGGCAAATAAAACTGCCTGTATATGAATATACAAATATTTCTGACACACTGCTCTGTGTTTCACCATTTATTGTGACTTGGCAGTCAATAAATAAACCCTGCTCCTGAGTTGATAAAACGGAGGAGCCTTGGAGTCCATCTCAAATTAGACCTGTCACAATGAACAGTTAATTTTTATTTTATTTTATTTTATTTTATTTATTTATTTATTTATATGTGGAATTAACAACAGAGGAATGAAATAGGCATCTGAAAATCAACTGAATTACAACTACATTTTTTGAGACACCAGCATACCTCCAATCATTTTCCCAAACATGTACTGGACTAATAGTTACCTTTTAAAATCTTGTCAGCATTAATCTCAGGGTGACAAACTCAGCTTCTGTAACAAATTAGGTTACAAATGGGAGAAAATCTCCCTGACTGTGAAAGACTAGGAAATAGGCAGTGCCACTTATGATCCCCCCTTTCAGAATAAAAGGTTATTCATTTGAACCCTAATAAAACATGCCATTACACTAGTACATGTGAGTACTACTGGAAAACCTCAATGTATCTGAAAGAGGCTGTGAAATACAAAATCAGAAGATATATGTGTAGCTTTCAGGTGTTTACACTCAGCTATCCCAGAATGCAAATATTCTGGGAAAAGTAAGCCTATATCTGTGGAGTGGAATAATGGATTTAAGTGCTAAATTGTCAATAGCTTCTAATCTTGTGCTACAAAGATGTCACATCGAGCCTTTTAGCTAAAATCCTGTTGACACGTGAAACCTGCCTTCTGAGACACTATGGATTTGTGCTGTTATAACTCAACTAATGGGAATAAAATCACACTGTTGTTCTCTGGAAGAACACAAGAGTGATTCATGGTCCTGGTTTGGAAGCCATAAATATTAAATATATTTTCTTTGTTCTCTTCTTAGCTCCTGTCCGCTACTTTCAATGTGTCTTCATAAATGGACCTAATGGATTTGGACTGCAGTTTCCCACTTCAGACAAAGAAGAAAAGACTCACTCAAAGACTTCCAAGAGAAAGACAAGAAAACCAGGACAGTAGAGAGACTGAGTCCAGTAATCACTCTCATTTGCACTTTATCTTTTCTGCTGAGGTCCACAGTTAGGGTGATACTTGTCATTGCATGAATGTGATCCATTTCACTTGGACACATGCACCTGGAAAAGTTTCCATGAGGCAGATGCAAAAGAAACAGTAATGGGCTGTGTAGACAAAGGTAGAAATGTAAAAGTGCCCTGTTTCTTGTGGAAAGCTTGCAATGCTAGCAATGACTTGGCCTGTTTGTGTGTGAGCAAGTGTGTGTGTGTGTGATTTCCTGCCACTTTTGCTCCTGTTTTTCTTTACCTGCTCAGCATTAAAGTGAGCCTGTTTTCCGTTTAATCTAGGGAGTGAGAGGTTGAATTTAGCTCTTATATCAGCAAGATTGCAAGACTACCTGCAATCCTAAAGCACTTCTTCTTAATATTCAGTCAAATTGCCGACAGGAAAAAGCCTCACTAAGTCATGAAAATGTGCTTTGCAATTAGTGCTATTTTTATGTCTCATTGACCAGTGTAGTCTGAAGCTCACACATGCTCTCAGCAGCTCAATATACTATCAGTAAGTTGACTCATCAAGTCATGTTAATGATGAATATTTCTATTTAACCTGAAGCAGTTAAAAGCATAGTGTATTTGCCCTGTCTGCTGGTGAAGTACAAGTAGGTCACTTTCTAAAGCCCAAACTGAGCAAAGGAAGTGAAAAAACATGGCAAAGATGAGGAAAAACAGCATTTTACAAAGGTCCCATGAAGCAACAAAATACATTTTAGTAACCCTACTTTTTTTCTTTTTTCTTTTTTTTTTTCCTTGTGGGTAAATCAGATTGATTTTGATTTGCAGCAGATCATTAGAATGGAGAATATACCAGCCAATTATTTGTTCTTATCATGTCATATGAAAAACTATGAGGTGAGGTGTCACTCATAAAAATAAACCAATCCAAATTTCCAATAAACAAACATGCCAATTTGATACAATCTCCAAAAATTGAGAGAAAAGAATAATAAATAAAAGCAGAAGCATATGCAATAAAGTGGGTAGCTGATTTTACTAGACGAAACCCCTCCACCTAGAAAGGGTTTCTGAGCTATTAGAAGGATGAGAACCGGAAGTAGAAATGCCAATCTTCAACCTTTGTTCATTTCTGTAGAAATAACGGATTAGTTACCTTAAGAAAGAGATGGGATGACATTAAAGATGTGATGACAAATAACTGAAAATCTCAATTGTCTGGCAATGTAAATAATCGTGCATTTTTGAGAGCTGTTATTGGTTTGTGTACCTTTACTATACTTTTGCATTTAATCTGTGAAAGGTACAGTGGTGATTTTAGTCTCATAGTTACCAGGTGAAACAGCATGATGCTCTTTTTACAACCTGGTTGCTTGTAGATTCTGATCACAACAGTAACTATATATTGCTCTTTTAGGTTTAGCATTGTTCCAGTAAGCATCAATGCCTTTCCACATCCTTTCTGCTTGCTGACCGATTCTTATCTTAATCAAATAATTGACTCACATGTGTTTCAAACAATTGAGTCTTTGACAGGCTAATGCAATTCAGAAAGCTGTGCTCTTACACTGCTGGGTCAGGCTGGTACTCTCTGATTACTGATCATGGCCTTATGTGAACTGAGATGCAGTCTCATATTGTACAGGTCCTTTGCTGCAAAATCTGTATTTACAACAAGCAGCTTCTGGAAAAAGGTAGGAACAGATCTTGCCCTAGGAGTAGATTTTCCCACATTGGAACACATTGCAGGTAAAAGTGTTCATGGTGAATGCATCCATTGTCACCTGTGAAATCTGTTCTGGAGACAAGTACAGAGATATAGAGCTTCCAGCAGAGAATACTTCATGATAAAATGTCAGTCTTTACTTTTCTTTCAGTAGGCCTTTTTGTATTTCTAGTGGCTTTTTTTCCTTCCTAATTTGTGATTTTTTATATATTATTAAGGATGTTATTGCCTTAGGTTTTTACTGTGAAAGCTGGCTTAAAATGAGATTATAACTTAGTGAAAAATTAATTTAATTCAGGACTTTATCTAATTTCAATAATCAAGACAAGATTTTAATATACTATAAGCTGTTATTCTTTTCAACTTCTTATACCTAAATAATTTCTGTGCATTATAGTTAGACTTAATCCTTCTTTCTCATTTGAGTTGAGAGACAACAAGAATATATTCCATATGTCATTCCTGTAATGTTTCAGTTACATATCTGAATGCTTTGGAAGCATAAATTGAACATCGTTGAATAAGTAGTAAAAGATTACACAGTCATTTTTGTTTCCTAATCCCAATCTAACTTCCTCAAGGAACAGGGAAAACAGTTCTGCTCTTGAAGTGGCAAGCATTTTTCTCTTTAAATTCACATGTGACCTTAAAGAATTACTTGAATTGCATGGCTTTACTCAAATTAAGCTGGAGTATTGCAAAATCATGATTGTTATCCGTTTTGGAAAATAAAGAATATAAACCATGTTTCAGTCACTGTAGGATTTTTTTCTGTTAATCCAAATATGGATGGTAAGGGTTTACATATGTACATTGTTTATCCCTACTAAGTTTTTACAAATCTTCTGAATTATTTCCATTCCAGCATGCCTCTAAATAATCCACTCAGTACAATGAGAAACAAGTAAAAGACTTACTGCCTTAGGGAGAGCACTGGTTACTTAAGCAGCTTTAGACTTATGATAGAGTCAGCCACTGACTGTTCACAGTTACGTACCACTCCTAGTACTTCTTCCCAAGGACTGGTAATTTTGGAAGGGAAAAAAAAAAAAAAAGGATAATGTGAACTCTACTGGGAGGAGAATGGTACAGTTGATAACTAACAAAAAAAGAGGAAATATAAGGGTTCCCAGGAAGGAACTACCTATGACTATGCTTTTTTAAAAAAAAAAAAATATATATATATATATATATATATATATGCTTTTTTTTAAAAAAAAAAAAAAAGAATCTGCTGAAGACAGTGATATTTCTCCTGCTTTATAGTTTTCCAGAAAGAAGAAACACAAAGGCAAATAACAATATGAAGTACATTTGATTTTTACACCTGTAAATATCATTAGATATCTAGCTTTGATATCGTCTATTTATCCTGAGTTAAATTCTCAAAAAATTCCCAAATAGCAGAACAGATAAGGAATCATATTCACCTGTGGGTAAAACCTCACTCTATTGAGTCTAGCTCTCAAAGCAGAAGTCTTAGCCTTTCATTTAATCAGTGAACGATCATGACCATTTGAGTTTATTGTCTTGGTTTATGGATTTTGTGTGTGCTCCTTGTTTGTAATACAAAATTCGCACAACAACAATCTGCTCTGCAGTACTCATGTCTTAGGGACTGTATTAGTTATTTCTGTAAATATGTCTTGGAAATTTTCTTTATTGTCTTGTCTCTTTTTATGACAGAAATGAGTAAAATTTGTAGAACACAATTTTATTTTGCCTAATCAAAATCTGCGATATTTGCTTTTGTAATTTTAACTTTCCTCATTTCTGTGCTTAATTTTGCTCATAAATATAATTATTCTCCCATCTACCCCATGCTAAGTTCCTGCTAGCAGAAAAAGCAAACATTTTTTGAAATGAAATCACCAAAAATAAAAATTGTAATTATTGCAAAGGGTAAACAGAAACACTTAAACAACTTCTTTATGAACTGAGGGTAACTATGAAATTAAGGTCTTCTCATTCTTGGCCCTGTTAAGGAAATGGAAAAATAAAGCTGATGACATTAATATTCCAACACACTTTCCAGCTGAATTACATTGATATAAATGCACATTTATTGTACAACCCACTTTCCATGCTTTTCTTTCTTTCAGAAGTTGAACAATGCAAAGAAGGAGCCTTGGGTACCATGCTGTTAAATTACAGCTTAACTATAGCATTTCAGTGAATAAAAAGGCAACATGAAGACAACTTGATGAGAATGTTCCATATACCTAAGTATCGTATCTTCCTGTCAAAGTGATACGGCCACCCTTTCTCAAAACTGATTCTCTTTGTTCTCTTCTTGACCTTGACGTGAGTGGGCGTAAATCTGGTTTGTGAAAACCAGTGTAAATCACTGCTGCTTGGAGGGTTTTTAGAATGTGGAAGTCAATACAGTGTTCTGCTGTAATATACATGCATATGTGAGTGAAAATCTAGATATACAATCCTTGCATACCACCTGCCACTGACATTTCAGTTAAAATGACAACATGTTCTCTGACAGATCATTAATAAACTAGAAAAAAAGGAAGCTGGAGTTGTCAGTCAAATACCACCAACCTTTTCAAATTCAAATAAATGTATTTAATAATAATAAGAAGAAGAAAGTAGAAATAAAGATAAAAGCTAATAAAAACACCTGTTTTTCTAAAAATATTTTAGGATCCTATATAACTATGTAAATCAGAAAACAATTCCTTTTTAGTTAATTGTCATGTGTGTTTTCCCATGAGTGCCTTGCCAATTTATCATCTCTGGGCATAAATATTGATATTACTAGAATTCTATAGACTTTAAGGATATTTGGATCCAACCCTGAATCCAATTTTTAACTGACTGGTCCTTTAGCTATTCATTTTGGAATCTTCCCTAAAAAATGAAGAGAAACTGATGTACACTTTTACACTTTTGTTTAAAAACACTTTTACATTTTCAAACCCAAAGCAGAAAATGTACTTGTAAGATTATTACCGATGACAGTGAGGTTATTAAATGCTAAATGACAATAAAAATGAAACATCTGGGTGCTTCAGTTTCCAGAAAATAAGATCAACAGCATGCTTATAATTTGCCTGAAACCTAATGATTTAAGGAAAGGAATTGTCTAGCCATTTTCAGTTTACAGCAGCGCTGTTGATGTCCTATACTTTCAGGGTTAGAATCAGTGTAAACAAATCAATAAAAAATATTGATAAAAAATATCAATAAAAAAAATATCAATAAAAAAATATAAATATAAAATAAATCAATGTAAACAAAGGCAGAAATATTGTCAGATGAATTATGAGAGTTCTATTCACTTTGGTCACAGGGGTGTTTTATAAATACATTAGTTTGTAAACAGCTGTATCATGGACAGTAGTGATTGGCACACTCCACTGGAAAGGGTTTCTGCCATTTAGATGACATCATAAGTTCTGTGAAAAGAAATTTTAACAATAGAGCAGTTATCAAGGTCTGTGCATGGCCCCACTAGTTTTACAATGGAGCTGAGTGTTTTAGGTTTACCACTATAAGCAAGTTTCGCATTTAATTTTAAATCAGCCACTTCTGTTCATTTTTTTTTCTTCTTTTATTTGTTTTCTTCTTTTATTTATTTGTATTCTTCTTTTATTTATTTTTTATTACTATCTTAACCAAAACTTTTAATTAAAAAAAAAATGATTGAAGTTAAACTGGGAGGCTCTTTGATGTTTTTAGTAAGATCACTGAGTAATAGACTGGAAGACCTTCTCAAGTATTTCCGTAAAGTTTCAAGGTTGTTTGTAAATAAAAGCAATGGATACTAAAATCCAGAATCTTGTAACATAGATGTTGTCTTCTGAGATGTCAGATGTCAGTATGATTGTTTTATGCACTAGGGATGGCATCTAACCTGTTGATGGCTCAATGTTTCTGGAACATCAGACCCTGTGCTCTTTAGATGTTATGGAACTCAAGAAATCACCCAAGAAATGACTCCAAGCCACTGCTACAAAAATAAGTTTTGTTAACCTTGAGCACTTTCTATTCATCCTTGGGACAGTACCATTCAATTTTGCAAGTATTTTTAGGAGATATCTTTGGATGTACCGTGTTTCTGTTCAGTTTTATGAACAGGGTATTAAATTTGTTTCCCTTAAAAAAAACACAAACAGATTGTGTCTCATTTTGTTAATTTTTTTTTAATAGATTTGATGGCTATCAGTCCCTAATCAAATCAATTGGCCTAGCCATCATTAACCTACAGCTATACAACTGAAGCTGCTGACCCTCTGAAAAATTAGCATTCTCTCTTCCTTACCTCTCCATGTCTGGCAAGCACCCAAACACATCAAGCTGTCTCCACCATCCTCTGTTGATGAACAAACATCATCATCAGTCACTTTGACTGCTAATTCCTCTGGGGAAGCAAAAATTGCCTCTCTGCCATGTGATTTTTTTTTTTTTTCCCAGTGCTTTTTGGAAAAAATATGATCAAGTGGTAGATAACTACTGGACAGGGAAGGCTTGCTTCTGTGATGTGCTGGAAATCTTGACTCTTCCTGGGGACTGAACCGCTCACAGGCAAGTAACCCACAAGATAAGGATTTAAAATAATTATAAAGGCAGGGCTCATCATATATGTGCAGACTGGGAGTCTTTTGCTACATGAGTTTGTCAGACTCAGGGTAGCTACCGACGGCTTGTGACAAACAGGACACCCAGGCAGTGTGCTCACAAACTCTTCTAGACTGGGTCCTCTATTCTTTGTCTTTATTAGTAACTATCATTTGCTATATATTTATTCAGGGCTCATAATATAATTATAATTCATGTAAAAAGTATATTGTCTTTAACTATCATGAGTCCACGATATATTACTGTGTTAATACTTGCCTTAACCTGAAACTTGACAAAAGCATAGCAGTCACTGCTAAGATTGTCTAATTTAAAAACTAAAAAAGATGTGGGATTGCACAAATAGTGTAATGAGTTCTATCCCCTTGTCCAATCTCAGTGGACAATAATTTCTATTATACTCACTCAGGTACAAGAAAGGAAAACAGAAGGCCCCAGATCTCATCACTGTGCTTGGCAGAAAACCAACTGTTCATACCAAAGTTAATTATTTTTGCTCTTTTCTGCTCCTTTAATATGTCCAAAGGCATCTTCAGCTGTTTAAAATGATCTTTTTTTTCCATGTGAACAAATATTAGATAATGCTCTGTTCTTTCATTGTTAAAGAAAAATAAAGATTGTTAATATCCCATGAGACAGCTCCTTTCTAAAACCAGTAAAAATTTTTCTATTCCCACAGCTTCTGCCTTAATTTGCCGTAAGATTGTATGAAACATTTGTTCTATTGCTTGCTCCTGTCAGTCACTCATGCCAGAATAGAAAACTGCTCATCATCCTTTTACCATTAAATTTTCTTGCAAACCACAGCCCTGGGATTAACACTTTTGCCTTTGTGTTGCACAAATGCATAACCTCATATGTAACAATACTAGGTATTCTCTTCATAAAACAAATATTCATACATAATGGTTTTTTTTTTTTTTTTTTTTCCCTGAGAACTAGCCACCATCTCTTCTGGTCTATATTTTATAATAATTTGACAAATGGAATTCTGGTTGCTAACTAATATTCCAATGTGTGAGGCTAAAAAGAAGAAAATATACATACTCACTGCAGAATTAAAGGTTGGCTTAGGTTCTCTTTCTACAGTCCAACCATTAGAAAAAAATAAAAATACTTAAGAGTTTTGATATAACATTAGGAAGCACTTTGTGGTTGTTAAGATAATTAATCATTGCAAAAGTGGTTGACTCCAGAGAATTTTCTGAATTTTAAAATAAATTTTCTTGCTACTGATCTTGCCTTGAGGCAACGTTCATTCCCTGTGTGCATATGTGTTCCATATTAATATATATCCTTAATATTTTTTTCTTGTATATCAATAAATTCTGAAATGCCAAGAAAGTACATGTTCCTTTGAAGTTAACGGGCTTTCAGACCATATTTGAGGTGCTTTGGTCAAAACTGATGAATTCTGATATTCACTACTATGGCATATTTTCAAATCTCTCTGAAAATGGAGGGCTACATTACACTTACTTTTGATAATCCAGATCTCACTTTGATAGTAAAACTTTAATGAATCCCAGTGAAACAACGTTCAGGAATGTTGAATAGCAACAGCACCTAGAACTAAAGTCCTCTTATTTAGGATTCCTGCAAATGGAATAACTTCTGTACCTGCAGATATTCTAATTTCTGGAGCCATAAAGGAATGAAAAAAAAAAAAAAAAGCAAGCAAGCAAACAAACAAACAAAAAAAAACCCTGCATTACAGTTTTCTTTTACTCTAGACATTATAAGAATAAATCTATAAAAAGACTAGGAACCTTCTTAAGCTCTGAAGCTATATTTCTTCTTTCCCAGTAGGTCATAGTGAAGATGGGCTGCTATACAAAAGAACAGCTAAAGTTCAGAGTGAATACAAAAGTGTATCATTCAAAGGACACTTTGTTTGGATGTGATTTATCTTACTTAACTTTATCTCTGGTTTGTCAGGTGTCTAGTCTAAGGCTCAACGTTGTCTGTGGTCAATGAAGGTAGACTAGTAACCCCTGATGACAGTTCACCTATTCTGCAATAAATAGAGCTGATATGAATCAGCGGTGAGAGGAACACGTCTTTCTTCATTTGTGGTATTTTTGACTAGCTAAGAGCAGATCTCTCTAGTTTGCATGGTGTTGAAGCTGTATGAGATTCATCTATGATGTTGTGCCTAGTACTAAAACTAAAAATGGGTGTTTCAAAATATGACCTTAAACTTGTTGTATGGAAAAGGTGCAATGCAGCATTTTCTGCATTTCAGACATTTTTTAGTTTCCAAAAAGAGAAGTATTCACATTAGATTTGGTACATTAAGGTCATCTTTTTCTTATTTTTTCCCTCTCTTTTTTTAATACCATATCAGCTAGATGTCACAGGAGTAAGTTTTCACTCAACTTTCTAACTGGATTTTTTTTCTCACCATGTGAAGAGGTGATATTTCACAGAGGCCATCACCATCTACCTATCTATATCTAATGAATGAAAAATGAACAAGAATAACTTGGCACTGTAGACTTCGGATTTTTGTTGTGAGTGAGGTAGGGGATATGCAAAACAACAGCTTACTGATTCGGGGAATATGCACTTTCAACACAGAGCTACTGCAGAACTAAACAAAGAAAAAACATCCCTCAGTACCAAGTCCTTAATCTGGCTGCTAAGTCCCTGATCCTATAAAAAAAATAGACTGTTTTGCATTTTCCTTCTGTTTTGTCTTCAAGAATGAAAGGAAATAACAGGAAACTGTCTAATAGAAAGCCTCTAGCCAGCAGCTAGGTGGGATTCAAACAATGTAAGCATAAATCAGCTCAAACTTTAAAATTTGAAGCCCCCCTCAATAGCCCCTTGCTCTCCTTTCCCTCCTCAGAACTACACAGAATATATGAATTGTATCAATTGTTGGACACATTACAAATGCCTAAAGTGATTTAATTTTTTACTCTTTTTTTTTTTTTTTTTTTTTTGCTTGTACTGTTTGTGCAGATGTTCTTTTTTATTATTTGTTCTGTTGCTGGTGGTGTTTTGTTGTGCCCTTTTTTTTTTTTTTTAATTGACTTATTAAATTGCCTCAAATTTACAGAGGTGTAAGGTGTAAATCTCTCATTTCCTAATCAGTGATTCATCCCTCTGATGAAACCATGACAGCCAAACCTTGTTCCGGAATGAGTCTTTGTCAAAGGCTTTCCTCTCAACTTGGAAACCTGAATTTGCACCATTCAATTCAGCTGGAACATTTCCACTCTTCAGAAGTTGGAAGGTCAGGTCCTTAAAGTATAGCTGCCAGTCAGGTGCAATAGAAAAGATAATGTGCCACTGTTTGGATGCAGAATATTTCTCTCCGAACATCTTCTTCCTCAGTGGTGAGTTCCTCAAGGACAATACTGGGGACAGCAATCTCATGCTAGGCCATACTTACTCCTTGGTTGTCCAAAGTGGAAGACATTTGTGCTGTTTCAGCTATGTACCAATCGTGACAGATTTAGAGCTCAGAGTGCATGGCCCTGTTATGCTTCCTACGTTTTTAATGAAAGTGAGTATATTTTACTCCTACCTTAGCCTATAGTAACATATAGAGTTAATAAAATATCAGTCTGTTGATTTTATGTTGTCTGTTTTTGTTGTTGTTTTTTAACCATTGTCAATGTCAGCACTGTAATTTTTTTAAAATATTTTTGTCTAACTCCATTTTTTTCACCAGCACTGTGCCCACTGGAGAAGAGTCCAAATCTTCTCTTGAACTTCAGAAAATACACCTACTTTCATAGATATGTCACTTAGAAGTAGGCAGGCATCAAGATTCTAGAAAAACTATTGTAAGAGGAAAGGAAGCCTGGAGTCTGGGTCCCAATACCTCCACATAGTCTTTGTCAGCTGTCTGACTGTCCTTCAAAACCAACGTTCTGATCAAGCAGAAGTATTTCAGTTGATACCAAGTGTGTTCAGAAGAGAGAAATTATGTATTTCTCTCTGCAACATTCTCTGAAGATAATTATTCTGGTTGTTAAACAATGAAGATGGACCTAGGTATATTAAAACAGGTTTAAGAAGCATTTAGGTCCACATAATTGTAACTGAAATATTCATTAGACACTGTGAAATGTGTTAATTTGATTTGTGTCAGTATGGAACAATGCTAGGGCCGCATGATGAAATATAACCTTCCACTTAGAAAAACAGAGTGATTAGTGTACATAGTTATTGTATCGTGCAAAGGAAGGGTCCAGCAATTTGTGTAAATAGAGGGTTTGAAGGGCAAACATTGAGACTCTAGTCTGGGAGATAAGAGGAACAAGGAGTTTTTTTATGAAACTGCTGACTTTTGCATGGGACGCTGCCCAAGCCTCTGATATCCAGCAAAGAGATCCACCAAATAAGGAGAAAGAGGGAGTTGAAGGACGACCGAAGGACAAAGCCTGGGAGGAAGACTACGAGCCTTCAGCACAAGAGACCCCCAGAGAGACCACCAGAGACTGACACGCATGCGTCTGGAGAGGGTTTGGATTCTGGTAACTAATTATAATAACCCTGCCTTTTCTAGGAATAGTGATGAATATGTATTAGTCTAGGAGCATAAAAATCAGCCACCTGATGATGAGGTGTGCGTCTTGGTGGAGCAGACACTCCTGGCTCACCCAGTGCTGTTTTCTTGCTTCTTGCTTAATAAATTACAAACTTTAATTAGAATCCTATTTGGGACTCAGTCATTTATCACTATTGGGGGCTCGTCAGGAATGGTCTTGGTTCCTGAAAAGTTCAGAGTGAACAGACACAGACACCTTTCTGTTTGATCTGATATCTTCACATGCCTACAAGTTTACTTTTGACAAAGCATGAAACTGCCAAAACTTCTGTGAGGTGACTGGTTCTCACTATGGCCAAATCTAGTTACAGAAGACAGAGCAGCACTGAAGGTCCTCTCAGGACCCAACCCAGCTTACTGAGAATATGCTTAACATATAAGAAATTGCACTACAGTAATAACGTTTTATATTGTGGCACTGAATAAGTTGTTATACTTCTCAATTTGCATCAAAGTCTCTTAAACATGTTTGCATTAGGCCTGAAGAAATCATCTTCCTCAAAGCAACTTTTATCTGCAAGACCACTTAATATGTGTATGTGTATTCTAAATGGGGCTATGAAATTGAATAACCACCCCCCATCAAAACCCCGTACTATGTCAGTGTGAATTCATGTAGACCATAACTACATGATTTTTCATGTGGAATACAGTTACATACTAAGTATGTTACTGAATTTTGTGTTTAGAAGTCATTCAAATATGCTATCCTATCAGATTTCAAAAAAATCTCCCTTTAAAAAATATTTTGATATGAGAAATGTAATTTCCAGTATGAGTTACAAACTTTAAAGCATCTGAGAAGAAAGAGTGGCAAAGACTGAAAACCCACTGATGAACAGATAACAGGAGAATAAATATAGAGAAGTTTTATTTTTCCTCTTTTCCATTTTTTATCTTACTTTTTAAGAGAATTTTCCTTCATACTTTGTAGCTAAACTTAAATTTATCACAGAATCACAAAATGACCGAGGTTGGAAGGGACTTCTGAAAATCCTCTAGTCCAAACCCCTGCCAAGCAGGATCACCTAGAGTACATTGTGCAGAATGGCATCCAAGTGGGCTTTGAATGTCTCCAGAGGAGACTCCAAAACCTCTCTGGGGAACCTGTGCCAGAGCTCTGTCACCTTCACAGTAAATATGTGCCCTCTCATATGCAGCTGGAATCTCCTGTGCTTCAGTTTGTGCCCGTTCTGTCATTGGGCACAACTGAAAAGAGACTGGCTCCATCCTCTTGACACTCTCCCCTCAAATATTTATACACATTGATGAGTTGTCCCCTCAGGCTTCTCTTTTCCAGACTAAACAGGCCCAATTGTCTCAGCCTGTCCTCGTATGACAGGTGCTCCTGTCCCCTCATTATCTTAGGAGTCCTCCTCTGGACTCAGTCCAATAGTTCTGTGTTCCTTTTATACTGTGGAGCCCAGAACTGGATGCAATACTCCAGGTGTGGCTTCACCATGGCTGAGCAGAGGGGAAGGATCGCCTCCTTTGACCTGCTGGCAACACTATTCCAAATGCACCCCAGGATACCGTTGACCTTCTTGGCCACAGGGACACATTTCTGACTCTTGGTCAGTTCACTGTCAGATCCTTGACTAAGATCTCATGCGTTTACTATTTTTGTCATAGGAAAAGATCGTAATGAAAATACAGAATACAAAAAAAATGTAACTCCAATTATTCACAATAAGTGCATTTGTCTGTTTCTCTTGCAGGTAACTTTTCCAAATAATTAAAATGTAATAAAGTTATAGTGTAAAAACACCGTTAAAGGATTTCTATTATTAATTATCTTGAACTTGAACTTGTTGATAAACTGAATGAAACGATCACTTAAATGAGAATCTATAAATAGAATCAACTTAATAGGATTTCTTTAATAATTCAGACAACATTTTTATGCTACAGCTAATTCAATGAAACACATTGATTAATAAAAAACAGGTAAGTGACACAATTTCTGAATACTTTGTGTCTTTCATTTATCATAAGATAAATAAAATAATATTATGCAAAATTTCAATGTGTAGACATTAATATACTTATTCTTGTGATAATATAGAGTCATGCTAAGGCTTTCAATACCTACTTTACATATGGAGTGTATGAGTTCAATGGAGTTTATATGTGAAGAGGTGAATGCAAACTGTTTCACTCCTATTTGACTTACCATTATTTCTTCTTTATGTGTGTTTTTAGAACTAGTCAGTGACTCAAGGGACATGTTCAAATACATAATTGCTCTAAGGGCAACAGAAAAAGAAGAGGCGATTTGAAGAATTAAATTGAAAGTCATCATTTTCAAGTTTTTGTGATGGAGGAAAAAAGCTAGCCAACAATATCATTTCACCTACTATAAATTTGCTTTCCCTTGCAGCATCTATGAAATGATGTCTTTATTTTCATGTTGTTAAAATTTATGGGCTCTTCTCTGTTCCACAACAAAATAAACTAGGCATTATCTAACCATTGTCTTGCACTTTGACTAGTGCAAGAATAGAATTCTTTGCAAGAATTCAGATGTGCCCAGGATGCTTATTTTTAATAAGGCCATTATGCTGGAATCCAGCAGCCTTGCTGTGTACATCAGGCTTGGAAAAGCTGGGGAGAGCAGGAGTACAGCCAACATACAGTGTCAACAGAAGCTACGTTACAGTCAGAGATCAAATGTCAGAGCCAGGAGGGAGGAACCCAGTAAATGTGTCCATGTGGCAAATGAGGTACAATCAGTCATGAAAAGTATTCATACGTAATGATGGGGTGCAGTTGCCACTAGTATATCAATTTTTTTTAATCTGTCTGTGTCAAAATAAATAGTCTGGGTCTTAGTCATGAGATAAGAGACCTTAGAGTACAGCAGCACACAACCACGCAATGAAACAATTCAACACCTGCTAAGAAGACAGGCAAAAATAACCTGTCATCACACTACTATTGAAAACTTAACAATTCATTTTCCACACTATGATACTCAGAAAACATGTTTGTAGTTGACTAAATTTTGTAGTCAAACAGCTGTAGAGATCTGTGAAAAGTAATGGGATACTCAGTACTGGCAGCTGGTTTCAAGCCAGACCTACCTGAGCATTATTTCCACATGACAGTGCAGCCACCTATGAAACTAACTATTTTACCAGTTCACACCACTTCACCTGAAGAAAAAGAAGCCCACATTTTAACAAGTCAGTGCCACTGCTGGCAGTTCTTGGTCCATTCATCAGCATTTCCTGAAGTTTCAATCTCCTTGTGGATTAGGACAATCTCAATCCTTTAACTGAATGAAATAAGGAATAAATTGTTCTGGTGAGCCAGGGGGAGAGCTTTACAGTGTCAACCAATCCCTGTGCTGCAACAGTTCTGTGGCATCTCCAGTCACATCTGACACCCCACACTGCCAATACTCATAACGTACATTTAAATCTAGGACTGAATTTCCCAGAGGAGTTTTGAATTTATAATTTTGTTTGTAAAATAAGCATTTAAATCATAATGAAGGTAATTGAATGTGCATTTGAGAATCATAGAATTATTAAGGTTGGAAAAGTCCTTCAAGATCATCTGGTCCAACCATCACCCCATTAAAATATCACCCACTAAATCACATCCCTAAGCACCACATCCAACCTTTCCTTGAACACCCCTAGGGACGGTGACACCACCACCTCCCCAGGCAACACATTCCAGTGCCTGACTACTCTTTCTGAGAAGAAATGTCTCCTAATTTCTAGTCTAAACCTCCCCTGATATGCCATACATGGGGATAAATGCTGCTTGGAAAAGTAGTTGTGAGAACAGAATAGCAAACCAAATATTTTACGTTTTATACATCCAGAGAATTTATAATAATGAAGATGATAATGAAAATGATAATAGTTTTATTGAGACAAAAGTCAAAAAAAAAAAAAAAAGAAAACACAGTGAAATTTTTCTCATACTTACCCTCATAAATACACTTCTGTTCCATCATCCTTTCACTAGCAATGGAAAGCTCCTTTCACTCTACAGCTACCCATTTCTATCTTTTGGTGATGGATATCAGCTCTGAAATGGTTTTCACCTCTGCTTCAGCAGTACATTAACCCATTCCTTCAGTGTTCTTAAGCATTCAGGATGTGCTTTACTTTCTCTCTTTTATTCTCTCTCTCATTTATTCTCTCTCTCTCTTTTTTTTTTTTTTTCCTCTCAGGCAGGGAAGATTATTTTTTTTTTTAAGAGGCAGATAGGGTGGATTGTATTCTTGACTTTCCCTCCATCCAAATAAAGGAAAAAAAGCTATAATATTTTGTTGACATATTTCAAAGAAATAAAAAATTCTGTAAAAGAATTTTTCATGAAATATAACTTTTGATGAAATATAACCATTCATGAAATATAACCTGTTACTAATAATAAGTGTGTATATGTTTGGATTTTTTTCCATTATTTCTTATTATAACTATTCCTTCAACATTATCTTAAATATTTTTATCTACAGAGGAGACACCTCAGAATAAATTAAAATTCATCCAGTACACTGATAGATTATTCCCTTCTCTTTTACTGTCTTCACTATCCTTTTTTTAGTGTAGCCTTTCTTATCTGGTATAAACTCATACTTCTCAGAAAGGGATTAAATCTAAACTAAAACTGAAAATTTACACTGGAACAAGGAAATCATCATAGCATATAACTATGACGTAACCATGTTGATTACCACTAGTAAGACTTTCATATATGCGAAGACCATTAACAAATTCCTAGCTCCTAATGGACATCCTGAAAGTAATGACATCAGCGCCACTGTTTCAGTGATGAACACATTGGTGTTACAGTTTGATACCTACCGTGGGTCATGGGGCAGGCACTATGTTAGACCAAATAGAGCAGACCACCCATTTCAGCTCTGGAAAGCATACTGCCAGATTAGGGACTGATTAAATTCAAAACCTACATACCTGGATTTAGACTGATCTATTAATATTTGGTTTATTATTAAATTATTTATCCCATTAATAGAGCGTATCCTGCAATTATAAGTTGCTTCTGTGGATGCTGGCTCTGCATACAGTTTCATCTTACCCTAATGTTTAAAGTTGACTGGGTCTTGACCACAGCTTGGCCAGGGCAATTTCTGATCCATCAGTGTGCACCTTCACTTCTCTCAGGATATTTATGAGCAAAACATTTCCTGCTAGATTTTGTATGATTATAGTGTATGATTTTGTATGATTATAGTGTATTCCCTTTTACTCATTCTGTGTAATGACTTTTGCTGAGGTTTTGTTTTATGTAGTCGACATAATGCAAGCAATCACAAAACAGAGCAAATATGGCCAACTTTGTTCCCATTTATATTGCCATTCATTAGGTACTTGCAACAGATGTGATGCATCTAGTTACTAGATGATCTTGAAGGTCTTTTCCAACCATAATGATTCTATTATACAATTACCAAAGCAATGCCACCAGTAGTAGCTTTTCTTCCTGGTACAAAAACATGTCAGGGAAATAAAATAAAATAAAAATAAAAATAATAATGATAGCAATAAAGAATAAGGATAAGGATAAGGATAAGGATAAGGATAAGGATAAGGATAAGGATAAGGATAAGGATAAGAATAAGAATAAGAATAAGAATAAGAATAAGAATAAGAATAAGAATAAGAATAAGAATAAGAATAAGAATAAGAATAAGAATAAGAATAAAGAATAAACAGCATTTTTATAAGACTGATAACATTGTCATTCTACCACAGACTCCAAGGCACAATGATTTTGGCTTCTGATTCATCTTGATGTTCTTAGATAAAATGTCTTCACATTTAGCCACCTGGAGCAGTGCTAAGACTGTCTCCATTTAACAGTTCTTTGGGGAAATCTTGTTTCAAAGCTCCCAGTTACTTAACTGACTCCCAGTGCTGAGCTGTGCTTATTTGTATCAAGCTCTTTTGTTGACTCTCGCTTAAAATCTGATAGGAATTAAAAATTAGTCTCAGGGAAATCTGCCTAATGGTAAATGTGTCATATGATAACAGATCCGCAAGAAGCAGAGAAAGATCCATCACTTGAATATATATAAATATGTAGATTATGCTCCTCTATTGAGTCTTGCATTGTAGAAGAGATTAACTGAGTTCTCCATCTCTTACCTCTCACTAAGACCTGTGTATTTCAACAAGTTTTGCTAATGGGATGCTACATAGCTGAGAAGGTCCAACAGAATATGAAGAAGAAATTGTCATTAGTCATCGTTTCCTCCCATACTACTCTGCTAAGGGAATACTTTTGTTCCTTTTTAACCTGAATACAACATGACCACCTTTATTCCATAATGGATCAGATATATTAAGAAGTGGTAAGAAAGATGTGTCATTTTTTCCCCTTGATATTTTCTAGTGCACCAGCATGAAAGATATACAGAGGTCACCTCCCACCAAATATATCCAGACTGGGCTATATCCACTCCTTTCATGAATAACTCTTTAACATATTCAGTTAAGACAGGAGCTGATTTTGATTGCTCTGAATCACTTTCTGAAATTGTTTAAACCTCTTTATGGATTAGGGAGGTAGCCAACACAGGCTACTTAGCTAATTTAGCTACATCCATTAGGTTCCTGAAACATCCCCAATGAATTATCAACATAATTGTGGCAAAGAAGTGTCTGAAACACATATGATTTCTTTTTAGACCGCATAATCTGTGTTTTGATTTACAGGACAGAAGTAGAGAGGGATCGCAACCAAGAAGTGCTAGGCAAACCTAACCCAGTCCTTTCAAAAAGTAATGTTAATGACTCACCATAGTGGTTATTTGCCCAGTTTTGACCCTAGATGCATTTCTAACTTTCACATTGACGTTTGATGTTTGATATACAACCCATGCAATTTGTTCATTCATTTATTCAAATGCTAATCATACTATTCTGTATTCTTAAGCAAGTCAAACTGCATATTATTCCTTCCAAACATGAAAGTTTTAGATATCTCCAGAGTTGCCAGGAAGATTCTTTCCAGAACACTTTTGTCATTAGACTTTAATTTTTACTAGTCCAGCAACACATTAACTTAATTAGTTCTCTCTATATAAAATTTTCATGCGACATTCTTGCTTAAATCATCTTTGCACACTGTTCTATTTATTTAATTAGACTTACCTGGACTGATGTTTCCCAAAAGATTAATAACAACATCAATTTTAAAAAATTATCTGTGACTTTCCAAGATAGGGGAAGAAAATCAACATCTTTGCACATATGGGAAAATAAAGACAAAGAAGGTGAAGATATTTCTTTAAGATAATAAAGGAGAATAACATTATTAATGAATTATTGGAATGAACAAATAAAAGAAACAAAACCAAGCGTTGTTCTGCAGCCATCAAACTAATGAATTTCCCATATCTCTCCACAACAGTACCTCCCTTCCACATTCCTGTAACTTTTTGTTTCAGGACATCCTGCTAACCCATTATACCCTACTGCCATCAACTCCATTTGTCACTTATGACTATATGGCACACTTTCCATTTTTTCTGCAGAGCAAGAGGTAGGTGTAGATTCTACCTCTTGAAAACATACTGATTTGTGCTACCATTGTATGGCTTACCTCTGTTTTTGATTTCATCTACATTTCAACTGATCGAAGCATCAATGTAAGCATCTCCTCTGCCTAGGTACCACTTTGTATGACATTTGCTGGAACAAAGTCAATTTAATTACTATCTTCTCCACCAAACTTGGTTGAAATTTGCCCAACAATTCAACTGGATGAAGAAAACAGACATGAATAGACATAAAGTCTGATCAGCTTCTTTAAGAAACTCTTCTCAAAAAGTGCTCACAAGGCTCTGCTTGTTTCTACATACAGCTTTGAAGTTGCTAATCTCTGTCTATCAGACATTCAGACCTCTGGTTCAGTAATGATTCTGCACTAAACTGGAAAGTTTTGCTGACATAATATATTAAGGTTCCTGTTATGTCTGCATTCATGTAGTCCATCTTCTATGAATGTCTCTCTTTGGATTAGAAATTTGTCAAAAACTGTAATGTATGAGTAGATAAAGTTCAGATCTAACTTGGCTTGAGCTGTGACATGGGACATGTTTCCCATCAGAATGGTTTAAATTTCTAATTCTTTAAAGAGGGTGACCTCTACTTTCCTGTGTGCTATTGAAATAGAAATGTCTTATCCTGTGATGTGCTGCCACTTATGTGGGGAATTTGCTTATTTTCGACTTTCCAATTTTATTAATTCATATCACCTTTACATTCTCTTTCTTTAATAAATTAATGACAAATAAATTACAATCCTCCTCTAACTCAGGACAACAAAGCCAACTCTGATAATTTTTAAAGAAGCCTTTCACCACAGAAAATTTCTTAAGACAATTCCTACTGACTGGTGATTTTTGACATCACATTCCCCTTATTCCGTTGCCTAGTGAGAACAGAGAGGAGCAAACTGGCATTTTGTAGAGACAAACATAGATAAACAGTATCACTATAGCTGTTGATCTGACTTGGTAAAAAAAAAAAAAAAAAAAAAAAATCAGACCAAGAAAAACAAATTAATTGAGGCCACTTTCATTTTCAGAAGCTTCATGAATCATTCTGAAAGGGCTGCTCTCATCCTGAGATATGAAACAGTCTTTATTTCCTGTATAGTGTATTTTCTCAATAAAAGCAGGGAGCTTAGGGGGGATTTTTCTCCAATGAACTACTAGATTTTGAAAAGTCTGCCATTCTAAGACTGTAAAAGACAAAAACAATGTTGGGAAAGAAAGAAATACTGCATCTATAGAGAAACCAATGGCATGTACTTTACTGATAAACAGAGCAGTTCCTTCTTGATTAGAATACTAATGACAGACGTGTTCCAGGCTTATAAAGGAACAACTCTCACTGATGGTCTTTCCTAATTTACCTTAATGCTCAGAGTTCTGACCTGAATTGTTTCTACAGAGAAGGGACTTTATGTCCTTTTTTCTTTCATAAGTTTTGATTTTGAATTTACTCCAAGGTGGGAATTAAATCCAGTTCAAATAAATGTTTTTGGATTCTGTTGTGGGATCTGTCAACAAAATAGAAAAGTTAAACTGAAAGCATATGAGGATTTGTTAAGTTATTTGAGAAAAATATTCTGAAATGACAACATTTTATATTATAACATCGGCAGATCTGGACTCAAGAAACAGGCATTATCATTCTGATATCAGTTATCGTACTAAAAATCAAGCAATATACAGTACCTAAAAGTAGTACTATTTGATTATTACCTAAATACACAAGTCTTCTTTCAATGAGGAATACATGAAAACTAGATTCAGAAGTCCATACTAAGATCACCCATTATTATATTAAAGACAAATGTTAGGTGTGACTCTTAGGTTAGGTGCAGACTGGCATGTTGGAGTTCTGCTAGCATGGAAGTGGCATAACCCCACTGAAATAACTGGAGAAACAAGGTTTCTATAACTAATTTATAATACAAGGACCATTTTTTTTTTTTGAAACATACTTTTTACTCAGTTTAACAAAATTCCACTGAATTTGGTCAAGTTACTTATTACTTTTATTACTCCATATAAAAGTTAACTCAGATAGAATATTTACAAATGGTTAAATATATTGGCACTGTGTAACCAACATCAGAGAAGTAGTATTTGTCCAAAACAAGAAATACTCTTCTACAATGCCAACAGAATTGGTATTATTTGTAACACAAAAATCACTAGAATGGAAGTCTGCTCTTTTCTTAATAATGAAAAAAAAAAAAATGATATCAGAACAATTTTGATTTTATGTTTAGTAGGAAACTTATGAAAATTTGTAATGCTTAAAAGATTATTCTGTTTCTTTCTGCCTTTCCATTTTCTACAGCCTCTGGAAATAAAAAGACAGTCTCCCATCGACTTAAAATTATGTATATATATATATATATATATATAAATATATAAAAAGGCAATAAAATAATTCATTTACAGGGCAACTATTGTAAATAACACTAAAATCATAAATAATATCTATAGATTGTAGATTGCATCTCTTTCTGTAGATGAAAGAACAAGTTATAAAGCAAATATTATGCATTTTTGTCTACTCCTCTCAGGAAAGAAAAGGGTGAAGCCTCTGGATTCATATTTTGACGCCATTGTTTCTCCTAACTGCAAAATCTGTTGTTTTTCTGAAATATTAAGTAACCTGGCTGGAATTCATCTTTTGCTTCAGATTTAAAATTATGGCAGTACATAATATTTGTCCCATAACACACTGTGCTATTAGAATCTATCGTTTGCCAGGAAGTCATCCAAATTTATTAGTGTGATCACGTTGGATCAATGTGATCAGTGAAATAAGTTGTTAGAAAAGCATTTATTTCACCAGGTCCTGTCATTCAAGCCATTTCTCTGTTAGTGGATTTTCAGAACATCTTTCCTAATATGTAGTGTCCAGTTATTAGCTAAAACAGAATCCAAATCCAATCCGAGTTCTCGAAGAAATGAACCTATCCCTTTCCACTTCTCAAAACTGGACAAAATATTTTCAAGATGAGGAAAAACAGTGCCTTAATGAGAGCACAAAAAGATACTATATTTGTTACAGTGTCTATTAAAAATGCCCATTAAAATTGTTAAATATGCTGAGAAAAGAGGATGAAAGTTAACTTAAATAATTAAACATACCACACTAGCTTTCAAAGTAGTTATTTGTGAAGATTCTCTCACATTTGAAAAACTGGGGTCAGTGTCTTGGTGTCCTCTGGTGAAAAATAAATAATTTAGAATTTAGAGAGAGAGAGAGAGAGAGAGAATATTATAAGAAATACCCATTCAAAGAGTGGAGAAAAATGAAGAAATGGAGACAAGGTACAGAATCTTTTTTCTTTTCTGATAAGAGAAGAATATTAAACAAACAAGTCAAGTGCCCTGGGACCCTCTCAGAGATCTAGTAAGGATCTCCCTCTGTTTTATTCTCTCCCAAAATATGTGTACATATAACATTCCCTGACAACTCTTCCCTCTTGCCTCAAGAAAACCCTTAAATTTTTTATAAATCATTCAACATTCAAAAAATTTGGTGCTGCTTCCTGACATCAAACCATCAGCTCTTAACCTCCCGCTCCTTAGGTTCTCGTGGAATCTCTTTCTGCAACTTTATTCAGAGCAATAGCAAAAGTATGTGAAATGACCAATTGCCTCTACTGACAAGGCAGTAGATTATTCTGCATCTTCAAGCTATTTAGTATTTAGGTGGGCAATGAGATATCTTTAGATCTAGAGAAAAGCATAAATGTATGCCAGTAGCAGCATTCTAGTACAGAAAAATGAAGCCACAGGCCAGGAAAGAGTGAAAAGGAGAATGATTCTTTTTTACTTCCAAATGGACAGTTCACTCTCTTTGTGCATCTGTCACTCCTCTGTAGACCAAAACATGAATGGATGGAGAGTAAAATGTTAGCATTTACATCTGGGTTATATGTGTGTGACACAGAGAGCTTTAAACAAGAACCTCCAGTTCCTGGTTCTGCTGCATGAAAATTAAATGGAGTGCTTATTACTAAGGTCATTTTGGGCAAAGGCTCTGGTAAAATCATTATCACATTTATCTAAAACTGCATTTCCTTTTTCTATTTACTGAATATATTTAGTCTATCAGACCCAGGACAAGAATCCAAGGGAGACACAGAGACGTCTCTCCATTGTTATCCCTACTTCAAAGAACTTCCATGTAGAGCATAAGGACAGTACTGGAAAGGTTTTTTGTGTATATCTTTGTATTCATGGGTGGTTACATCTGATTTTGTTTCATAACACAATCACAAGGATAAAGAAATTGTTTTGCAATTTAAGGCCAGATTCTGCTTCACTTTGCTAACAAGAGGAAGAGATCATGTAACTCCAAACAATTTCCTTTGGGCTTATCACAGATTTTGCAATAGAAGAATGTATTGTCTAAAATTGTTATATTAATAATGTTTCTGACATTGTAATTACATTGTTACTCTCTTCTGAGCTGAAATTCTACACAGAATTTGAGGGAAATAAGTTGTAAATCTTAAAGTCCACTCCTCGCAGTGATTTTTCTCTAGGAACCATTTACATTCTGTACTCTTCAAAGTCTCAGATGTCAGTCCAGAACTCAATCTTCAGCATAAGACCAGGGAGTGTGACATTTTCTACTGATGCAGTGTCATCAGAAAAAATGCAGTGGAAAAATATTCATAAAACATAAGCAGATTTCATTAGCTTTGCTCAGTGTTATACCTGAGTCTGTGAGGTCACAAAGGAGGCATGAACCTCTAGATATTTTATAATATTTTGGATACAAATTGATATCCCATTCCAGGCAACTAAAGCAGGAATCTTTTAGCTAAACAAAATATACCAGTTTGATTCAAACCATTTTATATAGCGAAATGAGCATTTTCTTAATGAAAAGTAAGGGACTGTAAAAGATTCAAAGAAGACATAAAAAAAAAAAAAAAAAAAAAAATTAAATCTTGTTAAACACTCAAACTTCTGAAGACACTGAAATAGAATAGTCCATTTCAAAGGGACCTACAAAGATCACCCAGTCCAACTGCTTGACTTCTCCCAGCCTGTGTTTTCATCTGGCATTCATCCATCCCAGATGCAGCACCCACCATTTTCCTTTGCTGAATTTCATGCTATTGAAAATTGTCCAATTCTCCAATGTATTTTGATCCCTCTGCAAGGCCTCTTGTCCCTCCACAGAGTCAACAGCACATCCCAGTTTAGTGTCAGCAGCAAACTTGATAAGGATGTATTCAACTTCTGCATCCAGGTCATTGATACAAATGTTGAACAAGACTGGCCCTACAATTGAGGAGGACTACAGGTAGCAATTGTACATAGGTAAATAAAATTGAAAGAAGTTAAACTGTCAGTAGAATAAGGGTCTGAAACAGCCCTTCTAGAGGTGAAATTCTGTTAGAGAAAAAAAAAAAAAAAAAAGAGTTTAATACGTTTGTGAATACAATGTTATGCTGTAGTTATCCCCATGGTATTGGGATACAAGACTCAGTAATCTTAATGATCTTTTCTGACCCATTTAAATTTTGATCCTTCCAATATTCACTCAAGGTATTCATGGAACCCCTTTGTTTTGACAGTACTTCAAAGTTTCTGATTGCAGTAACTATCCTCCTGAAGTTTTGAGAGGCATATGAAAATGCACTGGGTAAGGATTCAGCATGCAAGCAGGGCTGTGCTTCATTTAAGTTATCACCGCACTTGCCACTGGAAGGTAGGACCCTGCCAAGTTACTGCAATGTGCAGGTTACTGCAATGTCCTCTGCAGGATACTGGGCTGTTCAGAGGCAAGGGTTAAACTGTGTCTCCTTCCAACTACAGCAATAACAAATTAGCCTGAGGAGAGAGGAGATACTACAGCAAAGCTGGTCCCAGGCCAGCAACTTCAGCAAAATCCTATTTAGTTCCTACTGAGTAGATGGTATGAATACAAAAACATTAGTGTGTATGCTCCAGAAAGATATGCTGTTAATGAGCAGGGACTTGAATTCTGCTACACTTTCAGTCTCCAGATGGCTGAAAAGCATAGCCCTGAGTAAAATACATTGCAAAATCTAAGCTGAAAGTAACAGCTACCAAATGCATGACCTACAGGAAAAAAAAAAAAAAAAAAAAAAAAAAAAAAAAAAAGCTTGACTACTTATCTAAATGAGGGTGAAGAATAAGGAGGGAAACACCAGATCCCTTTCTCTATAGTTGTTCTCTGTTTTTTTTATTATTATTATTTTATTTTTAATGCTGGCAGTGACTAACTTCATTCCTACCTGTCTTTTCTAAGTCAAAACTAGCAATATTATCTTTGCCATCTGTTCATGCTGTTTCCCATAGCCAGTACTTTGGTCTCTTTCAAATCAGACATCAGCCAGCCAGCCCTTGGCTGCAAACCCATCCTCATCTCTATAATACATGCTGTTGCTATGGCTGAGTTGGTTGTTTTGGATGGATACAGTGCAAGGGCATGAGCTTGTCCACTTTCATACCAGATCCACATCCAGCACAAATAATATAATTAATATAACTCATCCATTTAACATAAATGGAAAATGTGATATGTCTCTGCTGAAGTTCTTCTCAAGTAAAATATGCACAGCCTAGGTAAATTAAAATGGTGATTGTGGGATAAACACTTCCTACAGATGCTACAGAACGTATGCTTGTTTGAGATTTTTTTCAATAATGGTCTAAGAGTATAATGGTCTAATGGTATAATAGGCTAAGAAGAAAATATGTTTTTTACCTTACTTAAAAAATTTTCAAAACAGTATTGACCTTTTATAAGATCAATAAAAATCTTACACTTTTCTGCCTTGAATTAGCCTGGTTTCTCAATTAAGCTAAATATAGTCAATTTAAGCAATGAAAAATAAAAATTAATGGAAAGCATTATTTTGTTTGAATCAGAGATAGTTTGGACTTGCATGTTACAAAGCCTTAGATTTTGTTGTTTTATTCTAATTTATTTTTGTTTGTTTGTTTGTTTGTTTTTGTTTGTTTTTTGTTTTTTTTCCTGATAAATCCATTTTCAAGTAAAATGAGACAAGCTTTCTCCCTCACTTCAATCCCACTTCCTGTAGCTCATCCTTGTAGCTGCAATTTGGAAAGCTGTGTATCACCATTAGTGTATTATTCAGAATATGGTTACCAGGACAACCTTGTTTCAGATTCCAAGATACTGAAAGATGTACTATTTTATTACCCAGGCAGGGACTTTTACTAAGATGCATACTTCAACTTCTTTTTCAGCCTTTGAGAAAGGTTCCTATATTGTGTGAAAACCTGGAAGAAAACTAACAGCATGATATCAAAATAAATCTCACTCATCTGAAAAAGGCCAAATAGAGGTTAATCCAATTACTTAATGGTTGTCTCCTTTTGCTTCTTCCTTCAGGCAGCTGTGCTTTTACATGTTCTGCTTCCCTCTCCTAATGTTTTACAGAGTTCTTTCTTTCAAAAAGAAAAAGTACTTCTGCGTGCTTTCTAAAAATAATGTTTCTCCATTATGAGAAATAGATATGTGCTGAAAGACTTGAACATTAAGTGCTGAAATTCCTCATTTACAACAAATATTTAATTTCATTTAACGTGAACAGGTCATTGTTATTAACTTTTTTTGACTTATTCTTAAGGTTAGACCTTTTAATGAATTAAATATATAGTAGGAATAGCATTGAAAAATTAATATTTTTCTGGGGATTTGATCAATAACATTAATACTTTATTGTAAATACATGGCTCCAGTGACAGAAGCATAAATAGCCATTGGAGTCAAATAAATACTCTTAATAGAACTCTAATGGGAACAAAATTTAATGAACTGCATGTATAGGTTTCAACATTCCTGCTTCAGGAAGATTGAATGTGCTAACTCCTGCTAACATCATCTTCCTCTGGGAGTTTACTGCCCAACAAGCAAGCTGCACAAAATGATAACCAACCTACTGGGAGGGAGGGCAGCAAGCAAAGAATAAATGAGATGTCTGTGACAATTAATCTTTGGCATCCAATTATAGCTTGTGGAGTAATTATCCTGCTGCATTTAAGATACGTCAAAATGTTCATATCTAGAGTCCCCTGAATTAGACCTCCTGTTCAGATATTAAGTACTCCACTGTCATCCTCTCAGACAGTCATAGCACATCCTTGGTGGTGTCCCCTGACACCAACTGAGGTGGCACTATTTATGCCCTGATCAGGATTCCTCTCTTCCTTCCATAAAGTTGCAATATTAGAGCTGCAAACAATGCCCAGAACGGATTCTGCTTGGTAGCCTACTCAAACACTGATGTCAATCCTCTTTATTGCTAAATGAAAAGGGAAAACTTCTTTCCCCTCTGTGTTTTTACTGTCACAGGCTCAGTGAGCAAAATTTTAAGTTATAACAATGCGGCTAGGAATAATAATAACAATAACAATAATAACAATAACAATAATAACAATAACAATAACAATAAAGAATCTCTGTAGGATTAGGGAGATGGACTGGATGGCTAAACTACAAGGTGAATTACTTGCTGGACCAAAAACTAGCTCAAAGTTGTGACTACTGTTCAGAGTTTAATTGGACACTGGTTTTGACCCATAAAGTTTAATACTGGAGACAGTACTATGTAGCTTCTTCATCAACCACTTGGAGGAGGGAAATCAAGGGGAGTGGTTTATACACTGGAGGGCAGATTTCTCCCCAGGACCTCAACAAACAAAGTAACAAGATCTTCAACAAAGATAAATTTCAGTGCTGGGGAGCATGGAAAGCCCACAAAATATTACAAGCTAGTTGCTAGCTGGCTGGGTAATACTTCTACAGAAAGAAAAAAAAAAGGGGGGGGGGATCATGGTGGAATGAAGTTCAACTTGAGGCAGCAGGGCAGCAGTGCGTCCTTGCAGTGATGAAGGTTAAACACATGCTGGCTTGCTATAGCAGGATTTTGGAAAGAAGTTTGCAGAAAATGATATTCTCTACAGGGAATCTGTGAAGGAATATGTGGTACCTTGTCTCCAGTTTTGCCCCCTGTTACAAGAGAGCTGACCTAAAACAGAAGCCAGAGGAGGGCAAATAAGGTGGTTGGGCTCCTGCACTGCATGATGCATGGTTCCCCAAACTGACAGGCTGAGGGAACAGGGTTTTTTCATCCCATAGAAGTGAAGACTAAGGGTGAAGTCTAACTGCAATCTTCCACTACCTAAAGTGGGTTTACAAAGTAAATCTCTGTTCTTCTTGGAGGTGTAATGGTGACAAGCTAAGTCAAGAGAAAAAATGTCACCATCAGAGTAGAAAGCATTGGAGTAGGTGCCCAGGGATGCTGTGGAAGATTTTCAAAACTTCACTAAGTCAATTCCTGAGCAAAGTTATGCAGCTTTGACAACAGTTCAGGTTTGTGCAGGATCTAGGACCAGGCAACCTGCAGCACTTCCTTCTAATCAGAACTGCCCTGATTCCTTCAACCTAAATTCCATCTCTAACCCTGTTATGCTTAGTATTGAAACCTCTTGAACCTGGGGGAAACTACAGGCCTGTCAATCTGACCTCAGTGTCAGGGAAGGTAATGGAACAGATCACCTTTTTGAGGGTATTGGTCAACAGCTGGCTAAATATGAGCCAGCAGTGTGCTCAGGTGGCCAAGAAGACCAAAAGCATCCTGGTTTGTATCAGAAATAGTGTGATCAGCAGGACCAAGGAAGAGATTTTTCCCCCTTCCTTGGCTCTTTTGAGGCCACACCTCAAATACTGTGTTGAAATTTGGGTCTCTTACTTCTAGAAAGACATGGAGGTGCTGGACAGTGTCCAAAAAAAGGGGTGAAGGGGTTGGCAAAGAAGCTGGTGAAGCTGGTGAAAGGTCTAGAGAAAAAATCTTGTGAAGACCAATTGAGGGAACTGGGGTTGTTTAGCCTAGGGAAAAGAAAGCTCGGAGGGAACCTTATCATGCTTTACAACTACCTCAAAGGAGGTAGTAGCAGGGTAGGGGTCTGTCAATTCTCTCAAGGAATAAGCAACAGATGAGGAAATAGCCTCAAGTTGCACCACAGTAGGTTTAGGTGCCCAGTTCTTTGGTTTTGAGTATATATTTATGGATTTGACAAAAGTTAGCAGTATAACAATAATTCATTCATATCCCCTTCAGCAGTTATCAGTTATTTTGGTTCAGCAAATCAAGATGATATGAGCAGTAGACAAAAAGCTCTGACCAAATAAAGAAACTGAGATAAAAATGGTAGGTTGAATTTGAAAGGAAGGAACAATATATATATATGTATATATATATGTGTATATATATATGTATTTCTATGTAAAGTGTCATCCTTCCTGTTCATTAGTACTTAATTAATAGTCACTTGTACATTCACATTGATTTGTAGATATTTATTAACCCCTTTATATTGCATCTAATATTATGGACTTATTTTAAGAATGAATTGTATAACTGCACCAATGATTCATATGAAGTAAAAGATATTCAAATATTTGACATACAGACATACCTTGTAAAAAAGTTCAGAAAGAAATCTTGTCTATAGACAGCTCTGATTCAGAGTACTGTGTAACAGTCCAGGTGCATTATACTTTTTCTTTTTATCCTTACTTTTTAAACTGGCATATATTATCACCGGAGGTAGACACTAAGACATGATAAGCCAGTGGTTTGATCTAATATAACAATCCTATGTTATTGTGATGAAAAAGTAAACAAAACATATTTATAGAAGTATCTTCTTCTGTAATGAACTATGTTCCTCAAAACATTCACACACTTGTATAATTCCTATATGATATGTTGATGTTGTGAAGAAAAATCACAAGGCCCATTTCAAAAAAAGTTAAGTGCTCATCATTTTATAGCTGCAGAGGAAAGTAAGGCAAGAGAGCAGAGCAGCCTTGCCATTAGCAACTCTGCATTTAGACCAAGTTAGCCATGCCTGGCATTTCTCCCTATGCCAGTTCAAATGTAAAGTACTGAATGCACAAATTGCAATATGTACAAGCAGTTCCTAAAAACACGACTCCCTTTCAAATATATATGTGTTCTCTGACCCATTTCATTACAAATAAAATGCCAGTTTTTTGTTTGTTTGTTTGTTTGTTTGTTTTTTCTGAAAGCTCTTTGTGAAAGAGAATTCCTTAATCTGCACAGGTTTTTCTGCAGTGGAGAAAATCACTACTGCCAGGGCATGCTAACATATTTCAGAGAACAGTTCTATCACCTGAAGTAGCAGTTAGGGTTTAAAGATAACTTGTGGTCTGTGCAGGGGGTTAGGTTATAGAGTCACCCACAAACCTTCTAGACTAGGAAGGTGGAGGTGGGGATTCACCTAACTAAATGGTACTCTTTACTGCAAATTGCCCTTCCTCACCAGTGGAAAACTTGTCAACAATGTCAAAGAGAACAGGTACAATTTATAAAACAGTCATCTGAAAAAGAATAGGTGAATTTTAGCTTTCTCCATTGTCTTCTAAGCAGGCCTGCACTGATAAGACCAGACACACATCCCCTCTGTGTGGCTATGTCCATGCTACCACCTCCACTAGTACAAAAGCAATTCTGGTAAGTACTCTAATTCAAGCTTTTCTATGTGAATGTTGTTTTCATCTCAGTTCAGTGGCTGAGAAAACTGATGTTAGTCGTATATTTCCTATAGCTTACATACAGCTGCTTAAATCCAGATGAGGTATTTAAGTGATTGTTAGCTATCTAATGTGCTATTTTTGATGCCAATTGCCCACAGTTTTTATTTTTATGTAAGGCAAAGAATACACTGGAACTGTGGTTGAATGAGTAGTAGTCCACAGTGAAAAGTCACAGAAAGGCCTAACACTTAGAGGAAAAAAAGGCATCCTACTACACCAAGCAAAGGCCTCTATTACCTTTTCAGAGTCAACTTCTTTACAGTCCACTGTCAATGTCTATGAGCTGCTGCCTACAGACATCCTCATCCATTGAGTGAAATACTGAGTGGTCATTTTATTAGCAGAAAAATATCCGGGGTTTCTTAATTTCTCAGATCTCCTAAATCAGAGAGATTTTATTAAATTTAAAACCCTAAGTGAATTTTTCCTCATACCAGTGACTGAATCTTTTGATGAAAAGAAACAGATCCCATCTGTCCTTTGATAACAAAACTTTCATTTGGTCACCGCAGAGAGGACCTATATTTTGCTGTTCACATGTAGAAGAACATAACTGAAGCTGGAATCACACAACTACTGGATTTATTGTCTCTGTGTGTTTCAGACTGATTTTTCCTTTGTCATGTAGACAATTCTAGCAATGTCACATTCAGTCTTCTCCCTAAATTAATCTTTACTCAGAGAATTGTTATCAGAGATCAGAAGAATGTGGGAATACTACAGTTAATGAAGGTAAAGATTATTAACACACAGTAGGATAATAGGACAGCTGTACCTGGCTGGGCACTCGGGATGTTTTAAAAATATGTTTTTGGCTGCTGTAGAACTGTAAGGAAACAAAGCAAAGCAGCAGCTGACACCCTACCTTTCCACATCACCTAGTTTCCTAGAACATCTGTTGAGGTGCCTGTACACCAGTGTTATTCTAAAACAACATGTGACTGTAGGGGAAATAACTAATGGTGAAGAAATAAAAACCATTAAGGAGAATTCTTGTTTGAATAAACAGATTACATAATATATATCTACAGTCTTGAATAAACAGATTACATAATATATATCTACAGTCTTTTTTTTTTTATTTATTTATTTTTTTTTTCCAAAATGCATTGTCTAAATATCAAAATTAAGGACAGCGAGTAGTTATCACTGTCTGGAGAAAGAGATATTTCATTCTTATGACTGATTTTGAGACATGTGAAGCAATTCTATATCACAAATCAACTTTCCAAATGATATTCTATGAAATCCAAAGCTTCAGTCTCATATATTTCATGTCAATGCTCTACTGCTCCAGACCAAAAGGAGATGTCAGAGAATATGTCGACAGTAAGTACCAGCTTCACTGTGAGTAAGAATGTAAGCTTTTTTTCTGGCTTGAGGAACACCAAATTTCACTGTGAATATATGAGACTAGGGATAAACGTACAGAAGCCAAATCCACTATAATTTACTGCTGTCTTAACTACAGAACAAGCATAGCACAAAAGAAATATTATTTTCAGTACACACAGTCTTCAGATGTGACTTGCAGGCTGGCCTTGGACAATAGGTCTGTTCCATGTCCATTTCCTGCTTTATAACTGTAAACTGAAATGAACTATAGATCACCAGTAAACATGTAAAAATCATCTCATTTTAAATCTTAGAACTACTAATTCCAGATCTAAATGGCTTATGTTAGATGACTAGAGCAAAGTCACAAACTCCTGCTACAGTTTCTGGAGTCTTTTTTGTGACATATTAAATCATGGCAGGAAACTGTAAAAAATGTGAATGATAGTCCTCTAGCAACATTTCTTTTGTATAATTTTCTGAGTATTATTTCTGAGTCTTTGAAGTTATCATTTCATAAGTATTAGTATCTTGCTGCAAATTAATATTTAATGTATGTTCTTCAAGTTATATATTTTTTTTCTTAAGTTATCAAAATCAAAATTCTACACACAAAATATTTTAAAAGTTGCAACATTTAATGAACTACTGAAAAGTTGTTAGATTCCATTGATCTTTGGGTTAATAATCATAATAATATCATAATAATCATTATGATCAATGGAAAAATAATTTAAACATATTTTTAAAGAAAATATATAGTCTCTGACAAAACAAGGAAACAAGAAATTGCAACAAGAACCAGCGTCAATATATTTTGTGCTTTGACAAGAGCAGGTGGTGTAAAGGAATGCATTTGTATTTCTGAAACACCTTCTGATAACAGAACACACAACACTCCAGTGTTTATATTCTTAGTCAGACCAGAAGAACATCCTTTATCAGCTTTTAGATCTTTTCTTTTAAGTCACTTGGAACCCGTGATAGTTTACTAAATTCCAGGGAAAGAAATATTAGTTTTTCAGAACAATTCCACACCATTGAGAGTAAAATGAAAGAATGGAGTTACACTCTTGGCAAAGAAAGAGGCTGATGTAAAGCAGCCAGTGAGAGTACTTATAAGATAACAGATTATTTATTTTAAAGAACATTTTAAGCCAGGTTCCCAAAAATGTGGTTATACTTAAAGTTTGCTTTAGCTAATTTAATTGAGACTCCAGTGATCATGCTGTATGTCTGCCAGATGTTCAGAATCACTTTTGGGTGTTAGTATTAATCAAATTTGACAGAAGTATTGAGGTCTCAAAAAGATTAAGTTCTGAAAGTGCAATGAAAACTGTCAGTTAGATGGTGCACCAATAGTGTGCCTGCTGGTGGAGACATGGGTACATCACCACTCTTTCTTATCTTGCCCAACAGCAGGAGCTGCCAGTCAACATTTCCACAACTTTGGATCAGTCACTGAATGTTGTTGCTAAAGCAGCATTTTGCTGACAGATAAAGCAAATAAATAATAAAGGTTCTTGGAGAAGATTAGTATCTCTTTCTGTTATGAGAAAACTGAAGGTCTTGTCCTGACAGACCAAAGAGGGCTTGAAGGAAAACTGGAGGTTTAATGATAGGGGTTATGGAGCAATTTCAGGGAATTGGGATTATTATGATAGACAGACAAGAAATGGAGTGCTAGAATCCACAAGAAACTAGACTTCCTTAGTTCTGCTCTTCACAGAGCAATTTGTTTTAAGAATGGCATTTATTGTTAAAGCCTGCTTGTGTTGTGTCCTTAGGCTACCTTAGAATCAATTATTTCAGCCTTTCTCTGCAGGTATGAACAGTAAGAACTTACTTCTTTTTTTTTTTTTTTTTTTTTTTTGTTATTGACAGCTTAGATTCTCACAATGACAGGAAATGGAGATTTAAAAAAAAAAAAAAAAAGAGAGAGAGGTGATAAAAATCAATAAATGATAGAAAACAGTGCTTGGAGAAATCTTTAATATGCTAAATAAACTATGTCTAAACCATTCCCATCAGATTCTTGCCTACCATATTTTTACAACCTTCCAATGATAAAACTATAAAAACTTTCCAGGATTCTCTGTTCCAAAGTATCCTTATTTTTACATGAAGTTCTCCTGTTCTTCCTGCACCATTAGTTGGCACTGTCAGTGTTAATGCACTGCTTGAGAAAAACAGGAAACCTTTTAAGAACTTAGAGAAAGAGAAGGTCTATAGGTCTACCTATAGAGAAGGTCTACCCACAATAAAAAGAGAAAGACAAGGTCTTCCCACAATAACAAGAACAATTCCTTTACCCTAACTTTTGATTACACTGGGAGGAAATAAACACACTAAACCATCCTATCAATGAAAAATTTTACAGAAACAAGGGCCCAGCAAAAATAATGTAGAAGAGAGGTGGTCATTAAGCTCTTACCATTACTTCTACAGCTATACATACAATATAAATATGATGTACAGCAATTCTTATTAGTTACTCTTAAGTAAAATATTTACTTAAGGGGAAGATCTGTTTAGATTCACTTGAATCTTCAAAGAACCCTCATTGAAAAATATTTAAAATTGAAGTCCATCATATTTATTACTTTATATTCTGGATAGATGCTAGCTGACATCTTTCTGTAGAAAACATAAAGGCTCTTTCAGAGACACCTTCAAGAAGAGACCTACCTATAACTTCCCAGCCCAGTTTTGCTCACTGCCTACAGCTGAGGAATTTTACTGGTCTTATGTAGTGCCACTTCTTCCTGACTGGCAAGAAGTTTTCTACAGCTGAAATACCATCCAAGATTTGGCCATGTGCATAAACACATATATTTTGAAACAAAATGGCAAAAAAAAAAAAAAAAAAAAAAAAATCATAATAATATTTGAATGTGGAATAAAATCCTTACTAAAATCTTAGAAGGAAAGCAGGATCTGCCTGTGTTTTCATAAGCTATAGAACAATTTTGTTCTGTAGATCTTACCTAAACAATCACAATGTTGCAAACGGAACTGAAATGCATCTACCATGACAAAATTTACTGAGTAAGCTCTGAGATCTGAATATTTTCCCTTCAGCAGCACTCTGAAAACAAAACCATCATTTTGGTCTAATTACTTAGCCCAGGAAAGATATACACTTGTTAAGAGGAATCCTGATGGCTGTAAAAGAGTCTTAAAGCACCATTCACATACCACATAACACTCTCTCACACAGAGATTATGCAATTGAATTTCCAGCATCAGTGTGTTTTGCTTCATATTTTGAAGAGAGAGCATGTGTGAATGTATACTTTATTATTTAATAGTGTAGAGATCCTTGAGAGTTTAAAAGAGCAGCTAGAATAACATGGCTACAACTTTGAGTCTGAATTTGCAAAGATCGGTTTTTTCTTGTTAAAAAAACAAATGGCAAATACATTTGTCTTCCTGACTCACACAGGAAGCCATAGGCCCAGCAGAGCTCCTTGTACAGCAGTTTGGTTTGTGCTGGGCTTTGCTGCTCAACAGTCCCTCAGAGACCACCCATTTTACTAACACGTGTTTGACTAGGCTGCACAACAGCCTTTGGCAAGGCAGACCCCTGCATAACTTCACGAGTTCTCACTGACTCATAACCTCCTCAAAACTTGCTCCTCACAGCCCATTTCCTGTAGTGTGGTGGCCAGTAGGCTCTGGCCTCGGTGATGTATGGCTCTGGAAGCTCAGCTGAGATCCAAGGTTCACAGGCATCCACTTTTGCCTGACTCCTGCAGAGTTCCTGGTTGTGACTTCTAGAGACTCCTCATGCTGCAGACTTAGTGGCTGCTAAGAAAACCTCCCTCTCCACATCTTTCCATGTCTGGCAGTCTGTTTCCTAGAGTACTCCTTGAGCAAGTCCCCAGGAGGTGGGCAACTCCAAGCTACCTCCTTGTTCTGACTGGGCTCATTGACTGCCTATGTCAGAGCAGGCCCTCTCAGTTTGCTGCTTTCACTCAGATTAATTACATTGCCCAGTACAACACAATGCAGAGGTTTATTTATCAGAGTTGAAGGTATCATATTCAGAATTATACCTACAAGACTGCAAGCACAGGTGATATAAATTGTTATTCTTAACAGTAATGGGTATTTCACACTAAGCTGTTGTGCTGTATGTTGACCTGAAAAACTGATGTTCCTCTTTCATGAAATAATGACAATCAAGGCATTTCACCAAGTTATGAAGGATCTTTCTCTTTTCCCCAGATATGTTAAGCTGGTTTGAGCTTGAATTCAGAGTGAATGTTCATCTCACTGCATCACATTTTGAGTATTTATTGTGGTTTAGATTTTCCACACTGTGCCATTCCAGTCTAAGCTGCATCCCAGGTGCAAGCATAGCATGGCTCCAAGCAGTGCAACCACAGAGCCTGCATAGCCCAGCCACTACCAGTGTGGGAAGGGTGGGGAAGGACTGAGGAATGTAATAAATGTCTCTTGATCACCACTGTAAATTTATACTAGCTAGTGTGTATTGTTAGATGTTTTCAGGTCTACACAATTTTACAATTACTCTCTATTAACATTCTTTAATAAATCTTCATTAAAATAAGCAAAATTGTTAAAAATAATTCAACCTAATAATCTTCATTAAAATATAAGACATCTCTGTTTTATTAAAACTATGACTTTTCATGTTTTCTCAGCTATTATATATGACTATTACAGATACAGATTTCAGAAAAGATGGAAGACTGACTACATATGTGGCTACCTGTCTTCCCTCCTCAATACCTGTTTCCACCTCTTGGGTTTATGGCTCAAAGGTTCAAAAGGAACTCCCCTCAGAAGTGGAGCATATGAATCTGGGGGTTTTGCTACATTTCCAGATACTTAAAGGACAAAGTCAGGTTAAGAAATGACTAAAAATAGACTGAAAGTGTAATTTTGTTCTCGGGAGACCTTGCAAATCATCAACCCAGACAGCCCTGACTGTTTGGATTAGCCAACAATCTGAGGAATAAAGCCTTCATGATTGTTTCTCTCCTGGACACTGATACTACCTCCAGCCTCCCCTTAGGTTCCCTCCTTAGTGGCACAGTAAGCCACTAAACCACTGTTTTTCTAGAAACAGCCACTAAATAAAGAGTCCAGGAGAAGATCAGAAATGGATGGTAGCTGTGAAACTATACACTGTTAATAATTTTTTTCAGTTCTGGTTTTGTAAAAGCCTAAGCAATTACTGAAAATGCATTATTTAAGTGTAATTATAAAGTAATGGAACTATATAAAGAACGTGTGGGAGCAACCCTGAGAATAACATTTAGCCCTATCCAGGAAGGATCAATTATCCCTATGTCATTCATAACAGATGCATGGCTAAACTCTTTTTAATATCTCTAGCAATTAAGGTTTTTACAACTTCTGCAGATGCCTGCTCATACAGCACAAAGCTGTATTTTTAACAAATACTATCACTTTCCTTTATAATTAGAAATTGTTTCCTAATACCTAACTTGATATTTTCTTGCTGAAAATAACTGTTACTCTGTCTATCAAAGTCTTGGAAAAGAGCTTATGCTCTTATTCTTTTTAAGCAGACTTTTATACACCTAAGATCTGTTACTTTCCCCAGTCATTTCCTATTCTGTGTGTTATGTGTGTCCTGTTCTTTCAGTATTTCCAGAAAGGACATATTTTCTAGAGAGTTCTCCTGGTCTCCCTCTACTTGCTTCACCTTTGTCAAAGTGCAATGACCACAGCAATACAGTTTAGCCATACAGGTCTGAGAGAATAAATATCTAGATAACCTGTGAGCTGCTCTTCTGAGTCTATATCTCAATCATGACGTCAACATCTGTACAACCTTACTAATTCATATTCTACTTGTGGTCCAACATAAATACTAAATCCTGTCTCAAATAAATGGTATTTCATCCCATTTTGTTTTGCCAATTATTCCTATCTGTGTTCCCATTAAGCTTCATCTTTTTTTTTTTTTTTCCAGACAAGATTGTCAAGATCTGTCAACATACCTGAAGTCCTTCTTCCCTCTTCTCTTTAACTGTTAATCAGAGAATTTTGGCATAGACTTTACACTTGCAGCCACCAAGATTATTTGTATATACGAAGTAACTATTTCCCCTTCTCCCTTGCTTGTCCATCTTGAGAATACTATACTATACCAATTTAAGTTCATCTTCCAGTCATATGAATTATCCCATCTTTGTTATGCTTGTTACATGGCCACAGGGATGAGACTAGGTTTCTTGCATTAATATAGAGGTGTCTATACTACTTAGTATAGAACTTTTTTTTTTTTTTTCCATTTTTATTCCTCCTGAAAATAGTATTAATGATTTAGTGGCCACTCAAAATAATCTAAAAAGATTGTAGGTCCATGTTGCCTACATCTAAAAAAGACCTTGTTACCTATAATAGCTGATACGGGGTGGAATCCCTTACTCCTAGGTTGTCAAGAAAATATTCTAATATAACCTAGATTGACAAGATAATGCCTCATTTTTGTGAGGTGAACTCCCCATTTTCAGTGGTCATTGAACTTCTTTTCCTGTTGAAAGGACATGTTATTGAAATTTAAAGTAAATAAAATTTGGGTTTTGATTACAAAGAAAGTAATTACAAATGTAACTATGTCAATTACTTACTTAAATGATGGGTTACATGACTACCTGTTCATTTGCATGCACAATTACCCAAACTGAATAAGCAACCGTGATAAGTTTAATGTGTAAATTGGGTGTGCTATCAGGCATTCAGCTAGCTCACACCTAATTGGGCACATCTCATTTTGAAAATTATTTTCTAATGTTCTGCTTACCTTTATCTTTTTGAATGAAGGCTCTACAATCACTCTTTCATAGTTAAACAAAATAGAATCACATTAGCCCACAAGCAGCATACACAGTAGCATCAGCTATAAGCTATATTTTTTTTCAGTTCAGCCTTGTCAGAAAATTATGCAAGGCCTTACCAGGCTGCAACACTGTCATTAATCAGTTTACAGACTCCATTCTACAGCAATCTATTAAACTTATGAGAATAACTCAGCATCAACAGCACTAACATGCAAAGTGTATGACTGGGTTTTCCTTCAGTCCTGGGACTCATAGATTGTACTGTGTGCAAATACGACTTCTATGGCATGAAGCTATGTTTTTAACAAGGATGGCATTTAATTCACTGAGGACCAGATTTTCTGTGACAGGCAAACACAGATGTTTATGGATGTCTGATCTATGAGCAGAAATGCCACATGGCTAATCACAAACCAGGTATCTGCACACACACACATACATTCTGAGTGGCTGTGCATATAGGCAAACACATGTAAGTATAGAGATCTACTTCCAAATTAGAAACGGGCTAATATTTGGGGTGCAGTATTAGCTCCTACATTGATGTGAGTCAGAGCTACAGTTGCTGAAAGTAGCTGAAAGATATAATGATGCAACATGAAAAGATGTTTGAACATTTCGTTTGAATGTTCATAAGTCTATGGGGCCAGACAGAAGTCATTGAAGGGTACTGAAGGAGCTGGTGGAAGTAATCACCAAGAAACTTTAAATAATTTACTAGTAGTCCTAGTTAATCAGGGAGGTCACAGTTAACTGGAGATTATCAAATGTGGACAGGAAGGAGGATCCAGGAAATTTACAGGCCTGTCAGTCCAATTTCCATACCAGTAAAGTTTATGGAACAGATAATCTTAAGTGCCATCACACAGCACATGTAGGACAATCAAGTGGTTAGATGTAGCCAGCATGGTTTTATGAAGGGCAGATCCTGCCTGATTAACATTATCTCCTTCTATGACAAGACAATGCAGTCAGAAGGGAAAGGCTGTGAATGTTGTTTACCTGAATTCTAGTAAAGTATTTGACACTGTTTTCCACTACATTCTCCTGGAGAAACTGGCTCAGACAGGAGTACAGTTTGCTGAGCGAAGAACATACTGAATGGCTAGACTCAAAAAAATCATGAATAGAATTCAATCTGGTTGGTGGCCAGTCACCAGTGGTGTTCTTCAGGGCTCGGTTCTGGGGCCAGATTTAACATTTTTGTCAGCGATCTGGATGAGAGGATCAAACACACCCTCAGTAAGTTTACAGGTGATACCAAGTTAGGTGGGACTGTAAATCTTTTTGAAGGTAGGAAGGCTTTACAGGGGGATCTGGATAGGCTAGATAAATAGGTCAAGCCTAATCACATGACATTCAACAAGGGTAAAAGCACTTGGGTCGTAACAACCCCATGCTGTGGTACAGGCTTGAGAAAGAGTGGCTGAAAATTTGTCCAGGCGAAAAGAACCTAGGGGTGCTGGTTAACAGCTGGCTGAACATGGGCCATCAGTGTGCCCAGGTGACTAAAAAGGCCAATGGCAATCTGGCTTGTATCAGATAGTGTGACCAGTAGGACTAGGGAAGTGATTGTCCACTTGTATGTGGCACTGGTGAGACCACAGCTCAAATACTGTGTTCAGCTTTGTCCCCTCACTACAAAAAGGATGTTGAGTTGCTCAAGTGTGTGCAGATAAAAGCAATGAACCTGGTGAAGAGACTAGAAAATAAGAGGTATGAGGAGGAATTGAGGGAACTGAGGTTGTTTAGTCTGAAAAAGAGGAAGGAGGCTGAAGGGTAGACCTCATCACTCTCAGCTACCTGAAAGGCAGTGGTAGTGAAGAGGGTGTCAGGCTCTTTTCTCAGGTGACAAGTGATAGAACATGAGGAACTTGTCTCAGGTTATGACAGGGGAGTTTAGATTGGCTATTGGGAAGAATGGATTCATGGAGAAGGTGGTCAAGCATTGGAATGGCTGCCCAAGGCAGTAGTGAAGTCCCTATCCCTGAAGGTATTTAAGAGACATGGATGTGGCACTAAGGCACATGGTTTAGTGAAGGGACTTGGTAGGTCAGGATGATAGCTGGACTGGATAATCTTGAAGGTCACAAGCAGTCACAAAACAACTAGAATATATGGAATGATTAAGAAAGAAGCTGAAAGGAAAAAAGAAAAAAAGAGCTATGTAATGTCACTGAATAAAATCCTTATGAATTTAGGTTTTAAAATGCTGTGTGTGATTCTGGCTACTCCATATCAGAAATGATATAATAGATATCAGAAAATGATAAAGAAGGATCAGAAGAGACACAAAGAAATGTTACAAAGATTATAAGTAACATATAATGACCTCTGTAGGAGAACAAATTATTTAGAGTAGAACTCTTCTTAAAATATTGAAAGATATAATCAAAATTTATGAAATTATATATGTCATGGAAAAACATCAGTAGAAAACACTGATATACCATTTTTCATAATATATAAGCTAAGGGGTTTACAATGTAATTGCAGGTAACAGGCTTAACATAAACAAATGGAAATAAAGATTTATGTGATACTCAAATTATGGAACCCTTTGCCGCAGGATGTTTTGGATACCATAAATATGAATATGTCCAGAGAGATTTGGAAAAAATCATGGAAGATTCATTAAGGTATATTTAAAAAAATGTTGGAGATGTAACTCTGCTTCAGCAAACTCCTCAGACAGAGTGCCAACAGGGCAAAGAGTGCTCAGGGGTGATGTCGCTCTGCCCCTCTTATTTCTTGTAGTCTTCTCCTAAGCATAAAATGTTGTTCATTGTCATAAACAGATGCTAAGATAGGTGGACCTTAGTCCCAACCTCATGTGGTCTTTTTTGTATTTATAATACAATTCTTGATCCTTTTCTTGAGAACTTCTACCTTGTTGCCATTTTCCCATCTTGTATGCTTCTCTTATTTCCATCTTATTTCCAAATATAGTCTTTGTTCTCATTCCTATTGGTCTGAGACATGGTTGTTTTTGTTTTTTGTTGTTTTGTTTAAAATTTGTCAAAATTATTATATTTAAACATTTTTCTCCCACCTTCTCTAGTAACATAGAGTACCTGAAAGAATGGCTGGTGACAGTAACTCTAAATCTTTCAACATCTGCACAGTTAAATTATCCGTAAGCTCATAAAACTGACTGATGCCATATACAAGGGAATTTTGGTATTTTAACACTGTGATATAGATGTCTGCATAGATCTGGAAAGACAGAAGTCTACATGATTTTCCTTGCATGCTGTTATTTTAAAAGATATTACTACTGGTATGGACGATCCTTAGAGTTGTTTATGACTTACTAATATTTATAAGATCAGTGTGACTACTGTCCTCAACTGTTAAAGAAACATTAAAAATGAAAAAATATGTTTAGTGTAATATTAGTTTAAATGAATGTTTGCACTGCCTACCCCCAGGTCCCCCAACACTTTTGTCCAAAGCACAGTGTACTAAAGCCTCTCCCACAGTTTTTGATAAATAGGTTGAGTAGCAAAAATATTCAGAAAGGAAACTACCAGTGAGAGAAAAGCAAGAGTAGGTATCTTCATTTCTTCCCTCTGAAGATGTTGCACCTAATATTATTTCACGTATTTCACTTATATAGGTGGATCAGGAACTTAGTTGAAAGGAGGCTGCATGTGGGTTACGCTTCTAGCTTCCAGTTCTTAATTTCCTTGGAAAAATTAGCCATAAATAAATATTTAACTACTTTTCTCTTTTGAAGATATTTTGATTCAAATTCTCTAATTCAGTCCGCAAGATGACTCTAATTATGGTTTTCCTTGATGAGATTCCTAACTCATTTGACAAAAGTAATTGGTAAATTTTGCCTTTTTTAAGGTGTTTGATTTAGTACCCCATGCGAGTTTTATTACAAAATTAGTCTTTTATTAACCAATAGAGAACACATTAAATTGATTAAGAATTCACTAACTGGCAGATGCCCAAATGTAGCTGTCAATGGCAAGTCATCATCCAGTGAGGAATATTCTAACAGGATGATCCCTTTGCAGAGATTAATTTAATAATATTTTATTAATGTTCTGGAATAATACACAACATCACTGCTGGTAGCATTTGTGGATGATACAAAGATTGCCAGAGTAACAGATAATAATGATAAAGATATTCAACTTGTCATTCTGGGCACACTCAAACAAACAAACTTTTTAAATGCCAAGTATCTCTAGACAAAAGCATCTGGACTACGTCTCTCAGATTAAATACTGCATATGGAACAGGAGCTCTGTGAGCTCAGGAGCTCACTGAATGAGCAACTGAGCAGTAGCTTCCAGTAGGATAATGCCATGAGAAGTGTCTAATGAAGTTACTACAATTACGTAAATAATGGGGGAGAATTGGGGAAGAACAGTTTACCTCTGTAGGAGACAAAGTTGAAGCCAACACAAGAATGCTGTAGGAGAAACTTCCCAGAACTGCCATTGCCTTCACACACAATCAGCTACCTTGCTCACTGCCCATTACTCATCACATCTATTTCTATTTTGCCTTTGTATGATATCCATCAGGTAAAAAGTATGAGTTATTTCAGGAGCAGGGGAGTATAATAATATAATACATATATAATGTATGTATGTATTAATATGTTATATAATACATAACAACCGCAGGTCAGCACAGCATTACCAGTCACAGCATTTTTCCCTCTCCCCTTCACCTTTTTAACTTATTAGAAAATGCGGGAATGTCATATAAGGTCTTTTGGTGCTAAAACTTCTCAATTAACTAGACTGCTCAGACAAACATTTCAGTCTTGTACAGAAATATATCACAAAATAAACTATTTTTTTATTACTCTAAAAGGAAAAATTTCCTTTTCTCCCACTAAATTAAAATACATATTTAAGTCTCCCATATGCTCAACATCCAAATACTCTGGCTTAAAAACTTTTAAGTACTTACAAAAGTATACCTGCTTTCTGCTTCTACACTTACTGTTTAAAATAATATTAGTATCTTCCTAAATACTAAAATGTCAAATATTGACAAATGTCAGAATGAGGTCAGTACAAATTTCTTGCTTTATATGCTTGGATTTGGCAGAAAGATCACTTCAGGTCATCCCCACATCAGAAAATAATAATCAGATTCCTGATGAGCTCATGTGTAAGAGCAGGCACACATGCCTTTGCACTAAAGCACATACTAAGACTTGTCACAGAGCAGGATGACTTTTCTCTACCTAAAGAAGGCCTTGTCTTCTGCTTCTCAGTTCTTCAAGGAGCTCCATGGCATCCAAGCTGAAGACTTGGCTTATAGCTTGCTCTTCTCCTTTTTTGGAGAGATCATACATTGACACATGAACTGAAGAGGACAATTATAACACCACGGGAGATGGGCAACACAGTACAAACCCTCTCAAAGGAAGAATACTGCAGTATTCTTCTATGAAAATTGCCTGAAGCTGCAGTTTTCATAATTTTTTCCTGTCCTTATATTCACAGTTGTATTTTTATTTATTAATAATGTTGTGCTTAGTCCTCTAGAATGAAAGTAAGATAGCTTCTAAGCATACCAAATTGTTCCCTGTAATCCCAGAGGCAAACTATGATTAATATACAATGTCTTTATGGAAGAATTTAAACACAGTAGGAGAACAGCTAATTAATGTCTTTTAGAGATGCCAGACATCCTAAATCATTGGTAAATAGAAGTCCAGGAAATCACAGTCTGCTGCAAAATCAATGAGTGAAGTGCAATATATTGCTATGATTAACAATGTCTAATGGATTCCCAAGGAAAGAATGACTGATTTCCAATAAGAAATCCTTGGATTCACAATGGGGAAGCTACCACCTGCTTCTTTTTAAGAAGAAGGTCTGAAATTTATAAGCTAGTTTGTGTACAGCATTTTCTTTTCCTCCTGTGAATTCTTTAAATTACCTTTTAACCACTACTGACACCATTTATTTTTTTGTTAATTAACCTTAGATGGCCCTACAACAAAACTCTTCCAATAAACCAAGAAATATTGTTCAAACCTGTGTAGTAATCACTGTTACCATCCACCCCTCCACAAAACTGTGACAGGAGAGAATGGTACAACATGTACTCAGAATAGACAATTGCATGTCCGAAGGTCGTACTGTAATGTACATGAATTTGTTATATTTTAAGCACAGCCAGTACTTGATAAGACAGGGAAAAGTTTTTTAAATATCTAAGAGGATCAAGTACCATTCTGGAATAAGCTCAGCCCTCAGAAAGTCCTGAATTCTGATAAAATAGAGACTGTTTGGCCACAAATAGTTTTCAGGATCCCCAGTCTTCTGACGGTACTCTTGGTCATTCTGAAAAGTAGCAAATTTTGATGCATCAGCAATATTCAGGATTTGGCTCTGGACACATAGCCTGACTCTTTTGAGGGAGAACCATATACATCTTGAGCCTTCTCCAGCTTTCTGTGTCTGACTGCACAACTAGCAACAGCTCTGGTTGCTTTCAACACCCTGTGCAAATGACAGGTATACACTTACAGACCTTAAATGAGAGGAGCTTTTGACATTAAAGTTCCAACTCAAGCACTGAAATAAGTACCCTAATATTTTAAATTCTTTGTTGTCATCTCTTCTCTCACTTTCCTTTTGCTCTTTTGCCTCCTCTGAAACCAGCATATAAGGGAATGGTTGTCCATTTAAATTACAGTACAAGCTAGTATGAAAATAATTTTCTGCTGGCCATTGCAAGCAACAAGCAATAATTCTTCTTGTGCAGGCTGTTGGGACAAGAATCAGAATTGCATCTCTGTTCCCTGTTCACACAAGTCAGTGTTACTAAATCAAAGTTCAGTGCAGAGAACAGAGGTCTAAGTTATTGATACCAGCTAACCAAAGTACAATAACCACAATTTCAAATGTGCAAGTACTGCCCATTCAAAAAAAAAAAAAAAAAAAAATCTGAGTAGAGGTTGGGAAAAGATCTGGTTAACCACACAAAAACAATTGTCCAGATTTATATGTAATGAATACGAATATCTACCTATTCATGAGGTAGATCTGGCACAGCAACCTATGATTTTGATATTTTTTTTTATTGCTACGGAAAGAAAGAATACTTCAGACTGTGGTATGCATATATCTCAAAAACTAGTTCAATGTTCAGTGTGCACAGAATGTGCTAAGAAGCACTTTCTCTTGAGATCCACTGTGGTGTCTTTTATTGATTCATTACCATGCAGATCAGCTGTTCTGAACTCCCAAGCCCACATGCATCACTCTTCTGAGGACTTTACTGTTCACTATAATGAATATCAGCTTGGAAAGAAATGTAGCACATTTCTTTTTCCTTCCCTCTGGAAACAGTAGCTTGGGAAATCTTTCAGTACTTATAGGAGTCTTCTGTGAAGGAGAGGGGGGGAAGCATGTGCAACAGTGTCTCTTTGAAGATTAAGGCCTTGATTATATATATAAATATATATATATATTTATATATATAAATATATAATAATTTTAATTATTTATATAATATAAATATATATATTTTATTAAAAAAGCATTTTCCTTTGGAGACCTGTCTTTTTGTGACACATGAAATGTGTGAAATGGCTTCCTTTTAGTGTTTAATAATTTGTGAAGGAAACATTCTCTTCTCTTCTGTACTGCTTCTGTGCAGCATGTATGCAATTTCAGTTTCCCAATATTCCTCCCTGGTCGGCCATACCAATGGTTCCCACAGCTAAGATTTCTGCTTTAGGATGAGATGTGTAATGTCTTAGAAGTAACTCTATCTCGTTATTAGCTAGGGTGTATAGAGCTAGCTTATATTTAGCTGACATTTGGTCAACTGAGTCCCACCCATTTTGACTTAAACGATTATCCTTAACTGATGATATGGTGCATTCTTCACATAAGTACCCAGTAGCTGTACCTTTGTATGAAAAGATCACACTGATAACAAGTAGCTGCCTTCAGATTCACAGTGTGAAACACAGCATTTGGAACATAGATTTTATAAACAACCTTCTCTCAGGACTGATGTAGTATCTTCAAAGCCAGTGCTGTGGTACAATTAATTTGGCTGAAGGAGGGTCAATGAGCAACTTCATAGAAACATAGAATCATCAAGGTTGGAAAAGACCTTCAAGAACATCTGGTCCTACCATCACCTTACTACCAATGTCACCCAATAAACCATATCCCTGAGCACCAGGTACAACCTTTCCTTGAACACCCCAAGGGACAGTGACTCTACCACTTCCCTGGGCAACCCATTCCAATGCCTGACTACTCTTTCTGAGAAGAAATGTCTCCTAATTAAAGTGTCATCATGAAGAAACAATAGCCTATTATACATGCAGGCAAGCATTAAGGAAAGAGAATGATTGACAACCTGGAAAAATATATAGATAAAGGTGTAGCTGTAACTGTAAATATAGATAACAACAGACTTTGGGAAGCTAAAATTTGCTGGTGATATGGCAAAATATTCAGGTAACAAACAAGCTTGCATATGGCAGAAGGAGAGGTATATAGCTCTAATAATAGCTCTAATACCTCTAATACCACTCTATTGTGAATGGATTCAGCCACCAATTCCAGTCTATACACAATCCAATTCCCCTGAACCTAAGTAACAGCCACCCACTGCTCCTAGTGCTGCCTTTCAAATGTACTGGTGTATGTATTATCTTCTGTCTGACACCATTTTTAGGCAGTCTTCTCTCAATAACCCAATTGTGAAGAGCCAGGAGTGACTTAAATGCATTTTTCTCACTCCCAGCAATTTGGATTGCAGAACTATGACTTCGGAGGAACTACACAACAGTAAAGCAATGAATATATTTTTTCTAGTCACATTTATCTTCCGCAGACAAATTACACTCAGGAAGAAAATAAAGAATCTTTGTTGATAAAAAAGCCTGCCCTTAGAATTTTGTAGACCCCAAACCTGGTTAAAATCTATATGTCAGACAGCCTTTCCTGATGGTTTGCTCTTCCACTGCAGTTTTAGACAATATAGTAGTCTCTCTTTTGGGGAAAAAAAAAAGAAAAAAGAAAAAAGAAAAAAAAAAAACCTTCCATTTTTATGCAATGAACTTCACAAGGGAGGAGTCAGAACCAAGACACAGATCTCTGGTTACTTGCTTCCCTTCTTTACCAGTTGTCCTCTCACATTATCTCCAATTTGGACAGCCAGTCGAGTGCAATTATCCTAGTTAGTTCACCACCTAGGTCCAGACATAGAGTGATTCATATGTCTAAAGTTTGACAACTACAGTGCAGGTGTCTACGTGGGAGTTATTTGTTTCCCTTTACAGAGAGTAATAGGCTCTGTATTTCACAGACCATTTCCTAGGTGAGATGACCCTAACCAAGAATATTCTTCTCTATGGATCAAAGAAAGCGTTCAGACAACAACCTCATAACTTAAATTTGGGTGAGATGAATTCTCACTGTCTGTCTTAAATGACAGCAAAACTATAGCACAGCAGTTTTCAAAGAACCACAATAGAAGACAGCATATACAATTGAGTATAAGCAAATCTCAAATCCATTTCAGATCTGGAAATGACATAAATCTGCATCACATTAGTTATATTTAGTTAATGTAGAAAAAAACATACTGGGCCTGACTGAAGACCCACCTGGTCCTGTTTCTAACAGGCAACAGTATCCCAGGAAGGATATATGATTGCTACAAGAAGATATTGATTCTCCCTTGGTGAACTGTACATACTCCTGAAGCCTTCTGTCCCAAGATCTCCCTAAGCCAGTGGTTTGTTTGTTAGTTTGTTTTGTGTTGGTTTTTTTTTTTGTGTTTTGTTGTTGTTGTTGTTGTTTGTTTGTTTGTTTTGCCTGTAATGATCCTACATAAATAATTTTTATGAAAATAGTTTTGGAAGTCATATATACTTTCAATATCTACAGTGTCATATGGCAATGAGGGAAAGATTCTAATTATAAGTCACATAAAAACACACCTAATTTTGTGTATCCTGAATATAAATAAATAATTAAATAAATTCTTCACTTTCTCCAAGTCACACATGACTTTGTAGGCTTTCATTATGCCTCATACCCCACAGGCTATTTTCAGGGCTGAACTGTCCGAGCACATCTACTCTTCATGTGCAGATACTGATACATCATCTTTGTTGTTCCTCTTAGTGAATTTTTAGCTTTATTGTATCCTCTCCGTGCAAGCCAACTCAGAATCCTCTCTAGACTGACTGCTGATGGTGGTCAATAACACTGCAAAGGGGAGACAATCTCTTTTGTAAATATTACAACAACATGTGGCGTGCTCTCTGCTAATGTAAATTGATTTTCGCTGATTATCTCATCAGAAAGTAAAGGAAACCCTTACATGTGGGAATTACACATAAAGCTTGGCAGTATTTATCCTAATGGCCTACTTCCTAGCCATCACTACCAGGTTTGTATCTGATGTATATAGTTATTATTGCTTTCTTGATATACATGAGTTCCTTCTCTATCATGATATCAAGAACTGTTGTTCTCATGTTAATTGCTTCTGACATGTGTGATAATTGTAAGATTTTAAGATATAAAGCCATCATCTTGTTTATTCAATATAAAACTCAGATCTTTTAGTGTATCTATTAGGTAAGAGTTGAGGAGACAGAAACTTTGGGATAGATGAAGAGGAAGGAAAAAAAGAATAAAGCTTTGAATGTCTGAATATATTTGGATACTCTGGAGGCAAGTACTGATCAAATCATGACCTTCTTGAAAGTTACCTAAAGCAAACTAGAGAAGCTGATTCAAACCAAAAATAAAAAATAAAAAGTAAATTTTGTTCCTCAGAACTATTATGTATTTTGAAATTATGTTTGTCTTAAATTCTACGGAAGATCTGAAAAAATGTAATAAAAAATAATATCCAAATCAAAGCAGAAATGTTTTATGTCATTGTTATAACTAATGTGTCATCAAAAGAAAAAAAAAAGGGGGGGGGGATTTAAACTTTTTAAAAAATTTACTCTGAAAATGGAATTGAGAGAAAGGAATATTTCACGGAGTGTTTAGTCTTTCCTATATCCAGACTCTTCAGTGGAAAAAATGGCTTCTTAGAAAAACACTGACCTGTTTCACTCAGGGAAACAGGGAAGGCAAAGTATCACGAAGGAAAAAAATCAAAGGCTTAAAACATTCCCCTTCCTCTCTACCTGATCACACAGGTGCAGGTAGTTTCTGATGATCTCAGATACTGGGCTACTGCATGGAATTCAATAAGTGACATTAATCATCACTGCTCTGGAAGTATGCACCTCACTGTGTAAGTGTCATGGAGGTAATAAACCTGAAGGATGAGTTGCTCAAATTCATAAAGCAGGTGCTTGCATTAGCTAAAGTTTTCAGAAGCCCAATCTTACATTTTAAGATAGGAGCTAATGATCTGATCATTTTTCTAGTTCAGGCAATCAGCAAATAAGTGACTTACAGTCTCCTTTTTTTTTCTCTTTAATCTTCCTTGAGAGAACTGGTGAAAGCAACTAATATGTGTTCACAGCCTTTGACTTATTTTGGCAGAAGCCAAGAAACAGAGCAGCTTCAATCTAAGAAATCCTTTTCCATGATAAATTGTGGTAGTGCAACAGTTGAATTCATTCTGACACAGAACCAAACAAAACATGACCTAACTTCCTTCAAAAAATATGATGTTAATAATTCAGACTAATTAATAATAATACAATTTCAATATTAATAATCAGAATAGTGATTTTGATAAAAACTTAAATTACTTTAACCATTTTTAGCTATATAGTATAAACTGTCCAGAAATAATTTTAAAATTAAAACCTTTTTAGAAGGAAAATCAAAGACTAACATACCATTTTAAACAAAATGTGTTTGCAAAAAGACGGCAAACTAGAATATTGAAATTAATACCAGTAATATTACAAGCCTGAGGTAGTTTTCTCACAAAATAAAAAGTCCCTTTGGGAATCTTTGGGCTCAGGAGAGCTGACAGTTAAGTTCTCTGCCTTTCCAATATGATTTCTCTGATAGCACCAGTACTTTTCTCCCTAGGGTGAAGTACTTTCCCTCAGTGAGGCTATGTGACAAAAATTCCAGAGAGACTAAGAACCATATAAAGTACTGTATACAACAAAAAAAAAGGGGGGGGGGGGGGGGGCTCAAATACAAACCATGGATATGTGCTGCATCCACTCTTCACAGCTCCTCATTATTTAGTGACTTCAGCCCATAACACAAATTCAGTAAAAATCACTTCAGTAATCTGAAACCCACAAAAGTCACTCATTGAACCAGCAGTCACAAAAGGCAGCAGGCAGGTGCCTGATCATCCAAAAAATGCATTTGATGATAGCCATACGTAATACACAAATTCTTATCTGAGCCAAATAAATAAATATATAAATTAAAAAACTGTAATCTTAGTGCATATTTTTTTGCACAAGGGAAAATAACAAAAAAGTGAAATTAATTATTTCCAGAGGAAAATACTCAAGCTAAACCATGCTATTTGCATTTTATTGTCTCTGCAGAGGTACTTTATATTGCACTGATAAGGTGTTTCCTGGAAAGGGAAACTAGGCAGAAAATTAGCATCATTATGCATATCTGAGATGCTTATATTTAATAATTACAAACAGCTTACCTTTGAATAATAAACCTGGGGGATCAAAGAGTCAAAAATAAATGTCTGCAGCTGCTGGATTATGAAAACAGCACTTGTTTAATTACATTGAAAACGAAAAAATGATTCATTAACCCACCTTTACCCTCTCCCCCCCGGGCGCCCCCCCCCCCCCAAAAAAAAAAAGTGACAAAAAACAACCTCAGCATTGGTAGAAGACAACTAACTGGCAATAAATGGTGAATAAAGACATTTCTATATATGAGATCCTTCTGCTTCCTTTCATAATGTCAAGACATTAGTAGAGAAATATTAAAGGCAATGAGCCTAGAGAACATAAAGAAGGGAAGAAGCAGTAGTAATAACTCACATTCCCACTTTCCCTGAAAACCTCCATAAGATCCTCTCTAAAAACAAGAGTCTAAAGATGTCATTGTCCTGATTTTGGCTGGGACAGGGTTAATTTTCTTCATAGATGCTCACACAATGCTGTTTTTTGTATTTGTAATGAAAATAGGGGTGATAACAGAGGGATGTTTCAGTTGCTGCAGAGCAGTGGTCACACGAAGCCAAGGCTTTTCCTGTTCCTGGAGCTGCCATGCCAGTGAGGAGGCTGGGGGTGCCCCAGAAGCTGGGAGGGGACACAGCCAGGACAGCTGACCCAGGCTGCCCAAAGGGATGTCCCACACCATGTGGTGCTGTGCTCAGCAACAGCAGCTGGGGGAAAGGAGGTGTATGTTGGGGAGAACACTCACAATGATGGCATTTTTCTTCCCATTAAACCATTACACATGATGAGCTCTGCTTTTCTGGAAGTGGCTGAGCACTTGCCTGCTGATGGGAAGCAGAGAATGGATTCTTTGCTTTGCTGTGCTTGCTTGTCTTGTCTCTATCTTTAAAATTGTCTTTATCTCCCCATGAGTTCTTGCATTTTTACATTGCTGATTCTCTCCCCCATCTCACCTGGGAGAGTGAGTAGCTGTGTGGGGCTGAGCTACCTGCTGAGGTTAAAGCACAATGGTTATTCACAGGAATCCTAACGAGGCCAATCTTAGTGCCTGATTTTTAATCTACATTGTGCTACAGTTGCCTCTGGATTTTACGAAAGCCTTACATTGTGACAGTTTTCTCATAGTGAGAACTTAACAGTAGGCTAAAGCCACTTTTTCATAACAAGTTTGTTTATTAAGTTATCAGATTTACATATATTTCTATTTTCTGCTTTCTTCACTTGGGATTTGAAGACCATCATGCTCTAAAGTAACTGCAGACCATACACCTTGGAGAAACTATGTACCAGATGGGGCTCTTTGCAATGTTTTTTTTCCAAACCCTCTCTTCTGTGCTGCAGCTTTATTTCATGATCAGGTTTAGTCCATAAATACTTTGAAATAGTTTGGGGGTAATGACACTATAATACTGGAAAACACTATTACAGTTTAGCATGCTTGTGCATGGAGAAATATGCAAGTTCCAAATGAGATCACCCTGATACACTGCATGGGCTAATATCCAAATCTTCAAAGAAGAAAATAAAGTCATATGTATGAGGAATAAATCAAAAATCAGCAAGAGATCAGCACAGAATGTGATATGCCTGCCCTTGTTCTTTTTCTGTTTTTGTTTTCTGCAAACAGGATGATTTATTTCTCCCTGAGGTATTTACTATATAAGCATTAATAAGATCTAATAATAATATAAAGCTTTAATAGACAGAAAATTTTAGTTTGCTACATTTGATAGTCTGATGCACAGCTGTGCTTTATATTTTATGCTGATCACTTTAATGTTTCAGGTTATTTTCTCATTCGTTCATAGGTTGTATTGAAAAAAAAAAAAAAAAAAACCAAAAAAAAACACTGTTAAGTTTTTGAATTTATTATCGTTTTTATCATTTTCCAGCAGTGTCTATTCAGAAACAACAAAAAGCTTCATATTTCATATTCAAATTTTACAATATTTTGGTTTATACATCAAAATAAAATCAAAATTTGATATACTATTTCTTATTAAGATCAGCATTTAAACCCCAGATTCTTCATCAGGGTGAGGTTTTCTGCAGTGATTCTGAGGACTGAATATGACTCCTATTTTATTGCTTCATGAAGAAGAAATGACATCTGATAACAAAATATATTTGTTTTAAGAGATTAAAATGAAAAATATTGCTATCAAATCATATGATTAATTGTATTCTCTAGCATTACCACTTCTGGAAATTAAATTTTAATAAAGATAATTCATTACTTTTTTTTTTTTTTTTTAACTTGGTAGGAGACAAGGTGTTAAATTTTTCACTACAAGGAAAAAAGCAAAAAAGTCGCAGATGTGAATAGAAGAGAATGGTAGTTTTTAAAATATTATCTCCATTTTGATAAGCATGACATATTTTTGATGTATATACACATTCTCAGCTGTTAATCTCCAGAGTCTTCAACAGTTAAGTTGATGGATGAAGGGCAGAACGATTTCTTGACAGCCTGGTAATCTATCCAGAGGGGAAGGAACACTCTGTCAGTCAGGGTTCAGGTGCTGGAAGTGCTTTTGACCAGCCAACCATCTGTACATGTCGAGAAGGCCAAGTGATTTTTTTCCCCGCTACTCAGCTTGCGAGAGTGAAACCAGCCCTGTCAAGACACATGCAGACAATGAGGCAAAATACTTTATTTTCTACTGGCATAAAGAACCTTCAGCATTGTGAACATTTGCTTGTTCATATTATACTCAATAGACACATGAAGGGTTGTTTAAGCACCACCCGTGCTCTTGCAATTAATAGCACTGCCCCCGATTTCACTAGCCATTCCTGAATCCTACGCCATTACAGTGCTATTGTAGCCCGCACCAAAATTGAGATCGTGTGATCAGTAATTAATTCTCCAGATGAGTCTCTGATACTCCATGCTTCCATGGAGTTGGGAGCAACACTGACACTCTGTGGCTCAAAGATTTGTACAACTTTCTGCCCATAGAGAAACACTGGTGTCTGACAGCAAGAGCTTGCTATGCTTGCCATTAGAGGAGCTAATAGCAACACTGCCCTCTGCCCACCTATCTGTTTTGATGGTACCACATATCTAAACTATCCCCGTTGCCCTAGTGTTGCCCATTGCCCCAGTGTTGCCCATTGCAACCTGGTTCCCTCAGGCCAAATGCAAGCCTTCCCCTATCCTCCAGCCCACAGCCTGACCACCTCTGGTAGGAAACAAAGGTGCCACAGTTGTACACAAGCTGCAGGATGCTCCAGGCAGCTCCCACAGCAGGGCTGGGCTACTTGGGCATGTAACTCTGTGCTGTCACATGCCAGCTTTGAGGCCTCTGTCTTTTTCCCAAAAATAACTGAAACTGGTAATACAGCTACAAAATGGGAGGTCAGAGTAGACAAGCAGACATGTACACACACACGCTTGCATACACACTGTGGGGTCACTGTGTTTCCAGGGCAAAACAGCCTAGAAACGTACAAATAAATAGTGGTTGTAACTTGAAGTGCTGTAGTAAGGGAGGTATTGCATAAAGCCACACCAGCTTGCAGGAGCTGTAATTTTGCTCAGTATGAGGGATGTGAGTGAGTGAGCAAGTGAGACAGCAAGCAAGTGATTTCAAAGGGAGCAAAGAGCTGTACTGAGGTCTGTCTTGTTACAGTTGTAATGATGAAATGAACCCTTGTGCAGCAACAGCTTCTATACTGTATACTTCACGTTGCCCAGGAACTGAAGGATTACATTCCCATGTATATAAGAAACTGAGGATATTTTTTCAGCAAAGTAATCAGGAAATCTGTACTTCTTGGGAAGTTACACCTTGTAGAATTTGTATAAGGGATGTTTCTGAGTATACAGCTAAGATTGTGTATGAAATAGAAAATTACTGCAGCATATTTTTTATAAAAATCTTTCTACACTAAAGTTAAGGTATGGAAAATGTACAGAAAATGTGTCTTTATGCCTGAAGTGAGGAATAGCACAGAAAGAACAGTGCAGAAGCATATAGACACACAACTATTATTTACAGTCCTTCCCATTCCTAAGAAATATAAAATCTATAATGAAATATGGCTGCTCCAGTGGCACTCCTTCAAATTCACAGCCTGTGCTGTCCTGCTCTGGTTACTGTTTCTTGAGAACACTACCCTGAAAAAAGGGGCATAGATATGTGGAGCTAATACTAATTCTTCCTGGTGCAACATCAAAAGAAAAGTCAATGATCATGAAAACCATGCTAGGTTACACAGCACAGAAGTTAGAGACAGAAGACATGGAAGAATCTTTGAGGAAAAAGTAAGCTTTTATTTGACTATACCTCTTCATGAGCTTCATCTGAGAGGACATTTATGACCTGCAGGCTTCCAAAAGGTACAATCCACAATATCATTGTAAAGGTGGAATATGTTAGCTCTCTAAAATTTACTATAGGGCAAAAAGAGACAGTAGGCTAGAAATAAATAGTTACCAGAAAAATAAATAAATAAATAAATAAATAAATAAATAAAATAAAGTAAAATAAAATAAAGAGAAAAAATGTACATGCTGATTTACCAATCAGTTCAATTTCTCATTTTTCTTTCAAACACGTCTTAAAAATAAAATTCAGTTCATTCTGTTAACATATGTCCTCCATACTTAGTTTAGCATTAGCAAGCTAGACAAACACTCCCATGTACAAACACAAAAATATATATGTATTTTAATTTTCATTTGGTCATATTTTATTTAACAGAATGTCACTCATCCTCAGTATCCAACAATGATTAAAAGTAGTAGTACTCTCCAAAGCAGCCCATTGATCACAGAGAAGTGATGATATTTAAATATACAATATAAAGAGTGACATATTTCACAAAGTTGCTTAATCTTCTGATTTCATGTTGGAACACAACAGATCAAAATTAACAATCTTACTAGGTCCTATAATGAAATTCAAATTGACAATAAGTTTTGAAAAGAGAATAATTTTTGAAAATATACATAGAGAGAACATGATTGATAGACTCATCCTGACTTTACAGATCTCAGACCCCCTGAGTCCTAATAATACTGAATTAGAAATGAACAAACAAAACTAATCCTGAGAATACAAGATGTGTTTCAAAATTACTTCTGTAATTTTTCAATTATTGATACAGTGCTGTAGGGTTTTCTGTAAGACTCCAAAATAAATTGTTGCATGAAAATATATATATATATATATATATATATATATATATATATATATATATATTATTCAGTGGTTGCTGCTACACAAGTAGTACAGATCATGAGAGCCTTAAGGCACAGATAGGCAATCTAGGTACTGCAGTTTCAGATGTTGCCATGACTAGCTGTTAATCACCATTCTCATAACAGAGCTGTTTTAAAAGATTTATGAATATTTTATACATGCATGAGAGGAGAAACAACAGTCAGTGTGAGCTGTGCACAGCATTCATTGGAACAGGAGTACTTCCAATGAGCTACTACTGCTAACATGTTGGGGCAGTGATCCCCAGCCGAAGAGTGATAATTAACAGTCACAGAAAGGCAATATCTTAAATCTCAAGAGCTGTCTCAGGTGATTGTCTATCTAGACCTTTGTGGACTTCTAGTCAGAATCTTTCTTGTATTCCTCTATGGGGAGGTCAGTCACCGCTCTCCTTTCCCATTTCACTCTGTTACCAGAGATTTCTGTAAGGGAAATACTTTAAACAGCAATTCTCAAACTCCAGTCTGCAGATCACCAGTGTTTTGTTTGTTGTATTTTTTTTGTTTGTTTGTCTTTTATAGTTTTTTCCAGTTGTTCACAGAATAAAATATGTACAGAAAACAGATTGTTTTGCAATGCAAGGGGGTAAGAGAAGAATGGATGCAAATCTGGGAAAGGTTTGCAGGATGCATTTCACACGAGTCCACAGGATGAAAAAGCTAGAGCCAACTGATTTTAAAGTGACATTATTGTCAAGTTGAAAGATGGTTAACTGCAAAACATTTTTTTTAAACTGTCAGGTTTTCTGCATATGCCCCTCTGAATATATTCATAATTTTAGAATCACAATTTCTATTATTTAGTTTCTTCAGTCACTGATGCATGAAAGATGTATATGAACCTCAGGAAAAAGCATATTTAAGGGAAAGTGATTATGCAATATGTCCTGTCAATGAAACAGTGCAACCAAACCCTGAAACCCTTTTATGTTATTATAATCTTAGGCATTACTTGTAATAATCACCAATTTAGTATTTTTAGATGTAAGTGGAACGCTTAAAATTGTCAGTTTTCTTTACAGAATCACAGAATTTCTAGGTTGGAAGAGACCTCAAGATCATCGAGTCCAACCTCTAACCTAACACTAACAGTCCCCACTAAACCATACCCCTAAGCTCTACATCTAAATGTCTTTTAAAGACTTCCAGGGATGGTGACTCCACCACCTCCCTGGGCAGCCTGTTCCAGTGCCTAACAACCCTTTCAGTAAAGAAGTTCTTCCTAACATCTAACCTAAAACTCCCCTGGCGCAACTTAAGCCCATTCCCCCTTGTCCTGTCACCAGGCACATGGGAGAACAGGCCAACCCCCACCTCACTACAGCCTCCTTTAAGGTATCTGTAGAGAGCGATAAGGTCGCCCCTGAGCCTCCTCTTCTCCAGGCTGAACAAGCCCAGCTCCTTCAGCCGCTCCTTGTAGGACTTGTTCTCCAGGCCCCTCACCAGCTTCGTCGCCCTTCTCTGGATCCGCTCAAGCACCTCGATGTCCTTCTTGCAGTGAGTGGCCCAAAACTGAACACAGTACTTGAGGTGCGGCCTCACCAGAGCCGAGTACAGGGGGACGATCACCTCCCTAGCCCTGCTGGTCACACTGTTTCTGATACAAGCCAGGATGCCGTTGGCCTTCTTGGCCACCTGAGCACACTTTAAACCATCTCCACTCTTGACGACTAATGGCTACTATTAACATCATCAGCAAATGTGTTTAAAGACACAGAACACATCACCAGCCACATCCTGAAGGCTGTGTAATTAGCACAAGACACCAAGGTGCATCTGGGGGGGTCCCCACATCACCTAAAACACTCACAGCTTTCTGCACAGAGGAGATACAGATACAGATTTCAGGGCAAGACAGACTTTAATCCAAACAAGTGCTGAATTCTCCAATGAAATTACCTCCATGGCAGGAACTTGTGGAGCACATCTCTTCCTTCTCTTCCTCTGGACAGGTTTGTGAATATGAACTTTGCAGTTCCTGCATGCTATGTGATACTTACGTCCCAACATCCCTCATTGAAACAACAGCAGCAGAGACAATTCAGTCCTGGCATATACATCTGGTTTAAATGCATCAAAACTAAGTTTGTGTTGGAAAGAAAGAAAGAAGCTCTCTCTCTTCTGACAGATGTGCTGTTGGGCTTTGTAAAGCCTTTTTAAAATCAACTGCAGAGCAAGTGAGACTCCTTCCCCATTACATTCTAATGACTGATCTGTTCACTCTGTCTACCCATTGTCCTTTCTTCCATAGGCCTCCCACCTTTCCTCACAGGCAGGTGTCTCCTTTCCTTCTTTCCCTGCATAGCTTCTACAGCCAGGCAGGACACTGCAGTTTGCATATTTCTCCGGGTCCCCAAGTCTGAGTCAGCCTAGGGCCCATCTCTAGGTGAGGATCTGGTGGCATGCACTGATCCATTAAGCCATGTTCACAAGCTCAGCCACTGTATCTGTGATTTCATACAGTAACTCAAAACATCTTCTAAAGATTCAGAAAACTCCATCGTGACCATACAAGTGAAACGGTGTGAAAAATGGGAACACTGCTCATATGTAGATGGAGGATGCAAGGTGGCCACAGATTCTCTTCTGTGTTCATACAAATTCTCTTGCATCATTTTTGCCATTCATCTGGCTTTCCAGTGCAGACCAGCTTCTGTTTTTAATTAATGTTTTACCTTTTTTCTATTATTTCTCCCCTTGCTTTTTTCTACCTGTAAATTTTTATTAACCAAAAGATCCAACTTGAGATGCTTTCCTTCAGACATTGCTGTGCATTACTGGTGACACTGCTGCCGCTTAAGGAATCAGAGCAGCATTCCCATATCAAATACAAATCCTAATTAACCCCCACCATTTGTCTGCTGTTCGGATATGTCAATATTGTAGTAGTAAACTCTCTGCTAACATTAAATAGAAGCTTTGTAATACCTTTATTAGAGAGGATTTGTTGTGTGACTGATTCTGAAACAAAAGAGCTGACTGACCAGAGTTTGATAGACAAATACTTTGGCCATGTTTTAACATAATCAGTGTGCCATAAGGAAGCATCAACATCTTTCCTTGTACCAGTCTCTGTTTTGCTTATACACAGTGTTTACTTTCCAGTTGAATTCCACAGCAATACCACCAACTCAGAGTTTGAACTCACTGCAGAAAGTTTTTTTATTTTTTTTTTAACTCATATCATATGAGTTTAATATATCTGCTATCAATCAAAATGGTATATAGACACAAAACACTGGAGAATGACAAAGTAGTGGGAGCTTGTGACTTATGTCTCAACTGCACCAATGCCCAGCATACCACAAGTTGTTATTTTTTAACAGCAAAATCATATTGCAAGTTGTGCATTCCAACAGGGGTCAATGCCTTTTTTTTTTTCTTTTTTTTTTTTTTTCAGATACAGACCCAGATGAAGGAAAAAAATCAAGATCTCAAAATCTGATACGAAAATCTTCCCACAGAACTGAAAGTTGAAATACAGACTAAAGGATATGTCTAAGTAAATATGCTAAATACAGAGCCTTAACACAACGTCCTTGAAGGTTACAAGGCAATACAGGATGTGGGGTCCTACCTACCTAGCCTGCGCTTTCATTTGAGGTCACTTCAGGATGCCTTTAAATTAAATGCCAATGTTCCCTATATTAATAGGACATAAGTATTATTCAGGGCCCATAATAGGAGATCACACCTTGCCAAATTCAGAGTTATCTGTCGGGCAGCCCAGATGTGAAGTCTTCGGGATCAGGTCTTCATAATTATTATTTTTTTTTTTTTTCCATCACTTACATGGAGAACAAAGGCATTGCATGTTGGGGACATACCCTTTTTACCAATTCCTCAGCAAAAGGCACGTACATTCAGATATAGCTCAAGCAGACCACCTTTATTTTGTAAAGGGCTCAAGCTAAAATATTTAGGGCTTTTCTAAGGAAACTAGTAATGACTGAATCAACAGCCAGACATTGTTTTCATACAAAATATTTTCTCTCTTTCAGTTCAAACTAGTCTGAGTGATCAAAGTGTCACTTTTGCAATACATAAAATTAACAAAAATGTATTCTATTGAGATTTGAATATATCTAAGTGTCTATGTTTTTATTTTACTACCTGAGAACTGAGAATGGGATAACTATTATTTTCTTGATTTCAAAATGTGCTTTGAACTTTGTGGATGAAAGTACTATTCTCAGCACGACAAGTCCATGCTCTAAAGCTATTCACAAAATGTCTTTCATTAAAATGACATTACACAGCTAGCTGTGTGATTTCTTGGTACAGTCCTTTGAGACCTTTTCCCTTGTTTTTTGTGTTTTGATGTTGTTGTTGTTTGTTTGTTTGTTTGTTTGTTTTCACTGATATTCATCTGACATATTTCTCCCAGTACCCAAGGTTGTTGATAGTTCAAAATTACTTTCCCCAGAGGCAAATAAAGATTATCAAAAACAAACTCAGCTCCCCCAGCCTCAAAGAATATTTTAATATTCTAAACAAAATTCTGAAGCCTTATTTTGAATTTTCTCTTTTGCATGCTCTTCCAAACATGACTTTCTCCAAAATCTGGACAATTGCTTACATTGATAATAACAGAAAAAAAAATATATATAATAACAGGGACATGACCAGAGCTTATTGCAAAATGTTTCCCAGATAATTCTAAATGGTAGAATTATTACATTTGGCAAATTTTTCATTCCCCAAAGAGAGAAGGTAAATCATAAAAGACATTAACAAAATAACAAAATTTAAAATTTTATCAAGTATTGTGCTTAGGCTTTGCTATAATTTGTTTAAATGATACAAAGAACATCCTATGCAATGTACTGACTAAAAACAATTCCTTAAGAGAGACACAACTGAAGCTAAACTGCTCTTCCACACATCAATGCAGGTGTGACTCCTTGAGGTCCCTTCTATTCTCTTTAATTCTGTGTTTTGCTTATGTACACCTCTGTAAATATCCTTTGTGTCTAGGCATAGTATGTTTGCAAAGTGCAAAACATCTTTTTAAATATGCTATACAATAAATTTACATTTCTGTTAAGACATCTTGAAGCTATTTTACATTTAATAACTACTGGGAGCCTGCGTGTTAATTGGAGCTTAGGGGGACTGATTACCTGTCTTTATAAAGCCAATAGACTTGTACATCTGTGATTACAGGATCAAGTCTTTGAGCATGAAAGCTTCCATAATTTCTCCATAAATTTCCACCCCAGTCTTTCATGGAAGAGATACTGTTTAGGGGAAGGTTTTGGGATCTTGCTAAAGGCATAAAATTATTTTACAGTTTCATTCTCCTTTATTTATTTGTATGATTATTTATTTTACTTAGCTGCTTGGACAGGTGTATCAAGTCTTTCCACTAAGTTCCTCATATTGCAGTATTATTTTTTTTGATATGCATATCAGCATGCATAAGCACAACAAGATTTATTCTACCCAATATACATCGAAGGTAAGAAATAAAAATGACCCTCCCGAGCATCTGAATTCTATTTTTAGCACTTCAATTCTGCTATAAAATTCAACATCAACTCCTACGATAATAAAGATTGGAAAAAAAAATCAGTCCAAATTTCAGCTATTAAAAATTGACCTACCTATGATGATTTTCTACAAGAAGCAAGGGAAAGGAGGAAACTCTTTATGTATTCTAATGAGTAAAAGAGAAATGCCTTCAAAGAATACTGATAGCATGTGAAGGATAATTATTTTTCTTACCTATTTTCAGATTCTTATCAAATATCACAACTGTAAGATTTTTTTTTCAGTGAAATGAAAACTGCAGACAAGAAGACCTGTATCCCAACTCTTTAACAGTGAGGATCTTACTGAAATAGTACTTTTGTTCTTGGTGAAAGATGAGGACCCAGTTAAGCAAATTTCTGGTATATCCTACATTCACTAGCTGAAAATAATACATTAATACTCATTAACTGCAAGCTGAACTCAGGTACCAGAAAACATTACATAAATTACAGCTAAGTGCATCAATAAAGGATTCACAAACAAAACAAATTTATCAGTTGGTGTGCAGAAGATTCATACAATTGAGCAGAGATATTTTCCTACAAAGATACTCTGTCAGGATTTAAGAGGCATTTGCATTTTCTGACCAGACAGCTGGTGTACTCTGCAATCAGCATTGTGCTGGCTTACACCAAGGTTTGGCTCATGTATACAAAAGCATCCATGAAGATTTTGATCACCACTGGCACAGTTTGCATAAATGTGGAACACTTCATCCTGAAGCCCTTAAAGGAGAAAATTTCTATTGATGTTACAGTTTCATCTGACAAGGATTTAACAATCAGATCTATGGCAATACACAATTCAACTAGCCATAAACATGGGTATGTATAACATACATTCAACTATGGCACTTACATAAACCCTAGAGATATATCTTACCTATACAACATGATGATAAAAGATTCATGAAAAACAGAACTGAATAAAATTGCTGATAACAAATCATTGGTCTTTCAAGTCCCTCAAAGCACAGAAGTACTAATACAAACATTTTTACTACTGAAAACTTGTAGGATGAAGTGCAAAGATGTAGGCACCTCCAGTTCCTGTGTACACTTTCTGTAATTACCTCTGACAAAAACTTCTCAAATTCAGGCTACATCTCTTTTCCCTTTGCATTTTGTAACATGTATCCTGAAAAGAGAGTGGAAAGGTGATGACTTGTTAGACAAGATTCTGTAATATGATTGCATGTTAGGGAATACTCAGCAATGTTTCAAGGACAAGAGTTTTATCTGCATGCTGCTTGAGCTAATCAAGGTTCATGCTGGAAGAGACTGGCTTGTCTCAGCACTGAGGAACACCAAAGTGTCCACCACAGGAGTTACAGCTAAATTCTGGGATGACACATTTCCAAGATTTCACTGTCTACACTCTCTTAACTCTTTACAGCCTACTTATTCTTACATCTGGAATCACCCTGGGAAGGAAAAGGTGACCTACAACCAGCAACTTTGAAACTTTAATGGTCACTTAAGTAATGGAAGAAATTGTTTAAATCACAGAGTTTCAGAGGCAGGGTAGCTATGAGCTATTTCCTCCATTGTGATCAGCTGTTGAGAATATTCTCAACTAGTCCCTGCATTGTCCAGATTATGCTGTTGCAATATCTGTAATTATTCAGATGTTTTGGTGAGTATCCTGTGCCTTCTCATTCTGATTGCAAAGCTAAGTCCTAATAAGAAATGCATGGCTATTTTAATGGATGTATTCTTGTCTCAGTATACAATAGATTGCATGCACATCCACACACAAAAAAAGATGACACAGCCCCTGCATTTCTGACTTAATTCCTAGCAAAACCTCTTGCCTTTTTCAGGTAAAATGTATTTTTCTATTATGGCACATGTTCTATATAAACATTTACACTATAACCAAAACAAAAGTGCCTCAGAAACACAGGCTGAGATGTTTGACTACAACTTATTCGTATTGTTTGGAGTGGAATGCCACTGCTCTATGGAAAGTGGTATTATATTATTCAAGACATCATCTCAATATACAATCTATAATATATCTAAGTACATTGAATAGGTATGATTTCCTGTATAAACCTCCAGTGAAATATACTTGTCTAACAATGTAACCTGATAAGTTTGCCAGAGATTGGTAAATATATATATATATATATATATATATATATATATATATATCCAAGTCTCCCGGTGCACAGGATTCAGTGATTAAATTTAAACTGTGCTGTAAAGCTTTACTTTCAGATACTGGTTCTTACACTGTACTTTCTCATTCCAAGGGAGAACAGAGTTCTGGAAAAATTCTTGACATGCATCCAAAATGCAAGAGAAGTAACTCCATTATGGCCCATATTACAACACCCAGATTAGGGTAACAAGCCAAGTTACTCACAAACTGTAAACAAAATAGTTAAGGAAAAAAAACTCACAGACTCGTATAGCCAAAAAACAAAGCTGTCAAAGAGTTGGTTCCAGCTCATCTGTTATCTTTTTCACAATGCTACATGGTTTAATTTAAATCACAATCCTAAGCCACAATGTTATTTGGAAATAAATTCCTACACTGAGGAAATACTCGACTGGTTACAGCATCTCCAAGTTCTTATATTCCCTCTTTATCTTTGCACACTACATGAGCATTGCAGAGAGAAAAAAAAACAGCAGTCAATATGTTAGCTGCAGTATGGCTTCCTACAAGAAGGACAACATTTAATTGGCTTTGATATTTTTCCTTGTCCAGTATGTTTCTCTATGTGTGTACACAGGTGTGTGTGCACACATTTTCTTCTCTTTTGTACGGTGCACTTCAATTATATATTTAATAGTCATTTATTTCCATAGCATTTGATTACCATAACTTACAAAGTCAAAGTGGAGGATTATGTTGTATTTACAGACAAATTGGCACTTACAGAATAAATTATTGATCTTTTTTTAAAAATTATTTTATTTCATTTTGTTTTATTTTATTTTCCTTCTTTCTCCTCTTCTTTTTCACCCCAGGGCATCTAGAATTCAGGCAGAACAGTAAAACCTTCTGTCTGTTTCCATTATGCTACATTAATGTGAGTAAATAGGATTCCAGCTTGTACACTCCTTCCTGGTGGTTTGCTTGTTCCTGAGAGGCAATGCCTTCCACCTCAGTTCATGCCCGATGCTCAGGAACTGTTAGTCAAGGGAAAGCAAAGGCTGCATGTTTTCTTCCTCATTCTTATCCATGCGTTTTAGCACCCCAGGATCCACCACTGATTGAGACCTGTAGAAAGGTAACATGCTTACTTGACATTTCTAGATGAAGACAAATGAGGGTAAATCTCAGCTATCTTTTGCTTATTTTCATTTCTGCCAGGGCTTTAAAATAATGATACGGGTAACCCGAGCATCTGATCATCACAAATGGTCAGAAAATACATTCAAGAAGTGATCGCATGACTTTAAAGGGCTCTGTGCTGTTCTGTGGAAATAGGGGTAAAAGGTAGAAAAAAAAGATCCTCTTTTCTCCAGTGAAGCAGTGAAGAAGAGTATGTTGTTAGCACACAACAGAAGGCAAACTAAGCAGTCTTTTGTACTGATGTAAGCACTGACCCACTCTACCAGAAAGCTATATGGCAGTGGGCTGGTAAAGAAGGTGTAATTCAGCCACCCAGATGGATAATGGCATGCTGCAATTAGTGTTATGGAATTAATTAGCTGGAAGCCTTTTTGGTCCTTTTCCAAAAAGCACTTAAATGCAACAGTATGTGCTCCTAATACAACCCTGGGGAACCCTGTCATGGCCAGCAGTGGACACATATATCAAATTCACTTGTCAGCTCAGCTAAACACGGCAGAGAAGGATGGCAAAAGGGCTAGTTCAATGATGATTGTAAACTTTCTCCAAATCCTCTGATTCAGCACAGAAGCATAACTCTGGTACTGATACTCTGCAACAGCCATGTGTGAGGGAGGAAGAGGAAATCTCAGCCTCCAGCAAAATGAAAATGTTCCATTAGAAACAAAGTCTGAAGTGGTAAGAAAGGGTTTCACATCACATGTCACCGTTTGTCAAAAAACAGACACTTCTAGGGTATATTAAAAGAGGCCTTTGTTAGATGTTTCTTTTAAAGTGAGATGAGTCTCACACTACAAATGTGTATTTCTCTTCTTTTCTGTAAAAAGACTTGACATGGCTAGAGTATGGGTACATCACTACAATGTAGGCATGAATTTTTGATCAGAAGAACACTGTGACTGCAACACTACTACAGATTTGCCCATTTGCAGGGCTACAGCATAGAGAAAAAGCTTTACAAATTCTGTTCTCTCCTAACACAAATAAATGCAGTCTGTCTCCCATTCTCATAAACTGGCACCATCCACTGAAACCAATGAATGAGGCTGATAACAGGAGATTATTTGTCTTTTTCTCAAAAACTACAAAGAAAACCTTTAAAACACAAACAAGAAAAAAAAATCTGAATTAAATCTTATATCAAAACTTTAAATATAATAACAATATGATTTTTATTTTCAAATAAGAATTATCACATTCTCTTCCTGATGCTAAAGTCAAGAATGTCAGCTTTAAATATATTGCGGTCTTTCTTATGATATACATAATTATTTATTTATTTTTAGCACTGTACAAGAATGTCCATCTAGAATGTTAGTTCATCAGGCTGAAAGCTAAACCACTAAATTAAGAACATTATTTATATATTTATTTATTTTAAGTCTCCACAAGGCACTCTGCAAAGCTGATTGACATGTTGCTGCTAGGAAGCTGTACTCCTGGAAAATCCAGTTCAAAATAAGTAATTTGTGGAGCATACTAATTTCAAAGAATTTCTATTTGTATGTAAGTACTAATAGGAGACAGAGTTTTCTCCTACGCTGCAAATGTCTGAGCAACCACTGTTTCCAATTCTCATCTGGGTAACTGAAGAGGAGACAAAAATCATAAACCTGGCCTCAAATTTCTGGGGAGGGAATTTTGACCATAAATTCCCTGGGTATCCAAGCTTCCCAGTTCCAAGACAGATGTGAAAAAGAAACTGCACAAAGTGTGATATACGGCTTACAAGCTCAGGAGCTCAAATACCTTGTAGAAGAAGAAATAGCTTTCATTCATTTTAAATCAACATTTACAGTCATTCTATTCAGCAGCAATTTATGTGTGAAGGCACACAAAATATTTGTACCTTCTATTTACAACTCCCAAATAACTTTAAAACATTGCTGAATAAATTCTCACAAATCATAGTAGGACAGAGCTGTAATGCAAAGTCCCATCGCAAAGGTGAGGAACCAAAGCCACACACAGATACATTGCAAAGTTGGTCAATACAGACAACGACCCTGTTAGATGTCCGGTTAGCTGAGAGTAGGATGCATATCCCTGCAGCTCCAGCTGGTGCCTCAGCTGTGAGAGCCATGTGTGGACAAAGCCACAGACTAAACATGATTGCAATAGTGCCACAACATGAACGTGTTCTCCTATGAGGTCTGTGTTTCTGGTGGGATTAATTCTTTGTTATCTCCACCACCTTCCCCATGCTCAGCCTTTCCTTCAAGCAGAGGTCATCCAGTTCACCCAAAGGTCAGGGAGATCTGAAAGAACTTCAGTGGTTCACATGGTGGCAGAAATGAGTAACAAAGAAATGAACTCTTAACAGGATCTGGGTTTAAGAAGGATATTGTTTCAGAGCAATAAACTATAATTCTAAAATACCAAGCCAAATTAAGATAACTGTTGGAGACTTCCTACACACTTGTGAAATTTGGTCTGTGAAGTCAAGCACCTTTCACTGATGTAATTGATGGTTTTTAGATGTCATTCTTCTGCAGTAATGTATCACGTTTAGTGTGGTTTTAAGCCAAGAGAAACATAATCCTCCAGATGCCAAATTCAAGTTGAATTTTAATTTAAATGGAATTGATTTATCTATTTATACCTTAACTTTTCTATTTTATCACAGTCTGTGCACTTATTATACCAAAGTATTGGGACTTTCTGTTTAGAATCTTACTACCACTCCCTTCTACTTGGCATTAGCACAGTAAGTCTGCTTGGTATTTTTTATATCCAACAACTGGAAAGGAGGATTTCAGCAAGCATTGCAGATATGCTAACTGAAAATGAATATGAAGAAGGTGAGAAAATTTCATCTGAATATAATGTAGATACAATTTTCAACATGCTTATTTTCTGCAATATGCCTCCTCCTGTGCCAGCTAACCCAGACTGAAAGAATATCTGGCAGTAAACTGCAGATTAGAAGTTTACACTGAAGTGCAATTCTGCATGAAAGACTTTTCAAGCACAAGTGAAATGGGAATAATATAAGTATGCTTTCTCCTCTTAAGAAAGAATGAAGAATTTGTCAATCCATTGTTTTTCTAATGCACTTTTCCAGAATAGTCTAGGTCTTTGCTGTATCCTTGGATGAGGCAATTTCCTCTCATTAATTCCTTTTGCACCAATAAGACTTCAGCATTTTAGCTCCTATATTACATTCTTTATTTCTTTCTTTCTTCAGTAGCTTCTCTACTGTTTATAATTCTTGTCTATTGTGCAAATCATATATAAATGTATTGCTCACTTCCCCCTCAGCCTTCCCCCACCCCCCCACCAGGCTCTTCACTTTCCCCTTTTCTCCATTACTTGTATTAGTTTCATTTTTTTCTCATGGATTCAGGATCTTCTTTAAGATCTCCTTCTCCTAGTTCATTCCCAGCCAATCTCTTGCTATTTCTCTTTTTCAAGGTTTTACAGATTTTTTGATACAAAAACTTTAAACTTCACTGTATAGTTTTTTTTTTTTTTTAAATTCATTTATTTTTAATTTCTACAGCAATATTGTGTTGCCTAATCTCTATTTCCTAAAAAAAATCTCTCCTTCAAACTGCACTATCCTTCCAAATCTATAAGATATTCACTAGCCAAAATCATTTTCCTGGTTGATGAGTCTCAAAATTTTCTCCGGTTTAATTTTCTCCAAAAGTCTCTCCTTTCTACATCAAATATCATCTCCTTAAACTGAATTCTCAAGTTAGCATATTTTGACTTTTTGAAAGACTTTATATATAGTTTTCTGCCCTGCATGTACTCTGATTCATTTTTAAGCTTACCCAGTATAAGCTGCACTCTGACTTTTGCTGCCTAACTCAACCTTTTTTACTACCCTGTTGTAACCCTTTCCTTTCTCTTCTACTGGCCTTTCTCTTCTGCTGGCCAGAAGGCTGGACCAGATTCACCTCTCCCAAGTGAATAACCTCTCTGCTTCCATAGCTACAATAGATGTAAGTAACCTCTCCCCATATTTTATTTTTAAATGGTAAAATACAGCCAGCAATTATACTGTATCTCCTCAAAGAGAAGAATATCTTAATCCAGGAAGTTCACCAGAACGGAGTACAATTGGCACAGATTTTGTCCTGATTCTCTTCATTACTTTTTCTCATGTTGTGTGCGGTCACTGTGATGGACAGTGGCAGACACCAGGCACTGGAATATTAGATGGAGGAAGGCAGGAGTCATCACCACTATTCAGCTGGACAACTGGTCCCATCTCATCCTCTGCACTGAGTCTCACTGGCTCTTTAATAATTGCTGTAAGATGGGGTGGAATATCAGCTTATTCCAAACAGTATACAGATATCAGCTTATTCAAAACATACACTACCTATGTGGCACTGCTGAGATAATTTACTTTACTGAGCTCAAAACTCATATGCATAATATTATGGGCTATACTCAACAGCAATATTCTTAGGGAAAAAAAAAAAAATCCTTGTACACAATAAGCTGAGGAAACTACCTACAGCTTCATAAAAGAGGAGGAAGGCAAATGTTAACCTCATTGCAATACTAGAAGATTGTGGTACCTTTAACCCACCTTTTCATGGACTTGGGAGAGAGATCCTTTTCTATATCTTTTGTGGGAGCATTGAAGGAGTCCACATTGCATTCACTATCATCATCATATTCATGGTCTAGCAGTGTTCTTGCCCATGTCCCCATGTCATAGGGGGGCAACATTCCTCCAAACTCTGAAGGTAGGATCTCAGGATGTATTAGCTGATGTAGACTGTTGAGGTTATTACCATGCAGGAATATCTGTATGTGCATAAACAGGTAAAAACAAAGCAGTATTACAACAATCAACAAAGTTTAAGTTACATCAACAATATTATAAGATATTATACAGTTTCAGTATTCTGGCTGTGTTGGGCTAACAGCAATGGCTACCAAGACACACAATGCCCCTCTGTCTTAAGCACAGTCGGACTGCATTTGCAAACCATCTTACTGATTAAAGCATAAATGACTTAAAATGTCTGCAGGAGACGGGTTCTAAAGAAGGTAAGAACTAATGTCAGGTAACTAGACAGACTGAAGACTAGACAGAGTGCTGACATTTTGTAATCTGTTTTCCTTAATCTTGATATTAATTAATAAAGTACATAAATTAAGTACATAAATTAATAAATAGAATCAGAATTCATTCTATAGATTAAGGACTTGCTGAAAGTATTGAATTTCAGCATCTGGCTTTGAGTTCTATGAAAAATAAGATAAATGACAATGTAATGAAAAAATATTTTCTTCCTTTATATGATACAACAACTAGCTACCATCCATACTTGATGTAAAAATAAATTCTGTCATCACAAGTGAATAGTTGATGCACCAGTTAATATTGTCCATCAGTGTTTTCACTGACTGAATTATTTTCAAAAATGCTTTACTTTTATATAAATAAAGCATGTACACGATGCATATGTAAACTTATATCTATAATTCTATGTATATTTAACCTCATCATTTCTCCTCAGAGATCTGCAACATGAACACTAGACGAACACTAGAAAAAAGCACCTCTGGATTTCAATAGCCTTCTCCCACTTCAGAGGACTTGCAGAACTTCCACTAAGAGGAAATACCTGCTCTTGGGCTTGTCTAAACAGTCAGCTCACAGTAGTTATTACCAGACTAGCAAATGAATCAGGATTCACTTCAGGCAGTAGGAGAAAGTGTCATGGCACAGTTCACATCCATTTAACCATAGGGTTAAATTCCCTTTATCTCTAGAAGAGGCTCACTTCATCCATATTGCTCATTGGTCCTTGCCATCCTCAAATAGGTCCTGGGCATTGTGTAAGAAGACACCAGCTGGCACCAGCCAGTGCCATATCAGCAAGTGCCTGTACAATCAAACAGCAGGAATAGCAGTGCCCAGCACTCTTTTAATTTACTAGTGCAGAAGTAGCCAGAAAGGCAAGGTAGGATGTTGCCTAATAACACTGTCTTTTGCTCCCCATGGGGTAAGCAAGGTTCTACACACAGACATATCAAGTGCTACCAATTCATATCCCACTTCACATTGCAAGGACTTCTGTGGAGAGCTGTATCCCTAGAATGATTCATCCACAGTTAAATTCAACGGGCAAAAAGACAAAAACACCAAATATACCTTTGTCTTGTATTTTAGCCCACCTTCCAGTCAGCTGCAGATACAGGAAGCTTAATATAAACATGCAAATGAAACACAGAATCACAGAATTTCTAGGTCGGAAGAGACCTCAAGATCATTGAGTCCAACCTCTGACCTAACACTAACGGTCTTCCACTAAACATATCGCTAAGCTCTACATCTAAACGTCTTTTTAAGACCTCCAGTGATGGTGACTCCACCACTTCCCTGGGCAGCCTATTCCAGTGACTAACAACCCTTTCGGTAAAAAAGTTCTTCCTAACATCCAAATTAAAACTCCCCTGGTGTAACTTTAGCCCATTTCCCCTCATCCTGTCACCAGGCACGTGGGAGAATAGACCAATCCCCAACTCGCTACAACCTCCTTTGAGGTAGCTGTAGAGTGCAATAAGGTCACCCCTGAGCATGCTTTTCTCCAGGCTGAATAAGCCCAGCTACCTCAGCCGCTCCTCATAGGACTTGTTCTCCAGACCCCTCACCAGCTTCGTTGCCCTTCTCTGGACTCGCTCAAGCACCTCGATGTCCTTCTTGTAGCGAGGAGCCCAAAACTGAACACAGTAATCGAGGTGTGGCCTCACCAGAGCCAAGTACAGGGGGACAATCACTTCCCTAGCCCTGCTGGCCACACTGCTTCTTATAAAAGCCAGGATGCCATTGGCCTTCTTGGCCACCTGAGCACACTGCTGGCTCACATTCAGCCGACTATCAACCAATACTCCCAGGTCCTTCTCCGCCTGGCAGCTTTCCAACCATTCCTCTCCCAGCCTGTAGCTCTGTTTGGGGTTGTTGTGCCCCAGGTGCAGGACCCGGCACTTGGCCTTGTTGAACTTCATGCAGTTGACCTCAGCCCATCGGTCCAGCCTATCCAGATCTTCCTGCAGAGCCTTCCTACCCTCGAGCAGATCGACACACGCACCTAACTTGGTGTCATCTGCAAACTTACTGAGGGTGCACTTGATGCCCTGATCCAGATCATCGATGAAGATATTAAAGAGGACTGGCCCCAGCACCGAGCCCTGGGGAAGGCCAGTAGTGACCGGCCTCCAACTGGATTTGACTCCATTCACCACAACTCTTTGGGCCAGTTTCTGACCCAAAGAAGCATATGCCAGTCCAAGCCAAGAGCATCCAGTTTCTTGAGGAGAATGCTATGGGAAACAGTGTCAAAAGCCTTGCTGAAGTCAAGGCAGACCACATCCACAGCCTTCCCCTCATCCACCAAGTGTGTCACTTTGTCACAGAAGGAGATCAGGTTCGTCAAGCAGGACCTGGTCTTCATAAACCCATGCTGGGTGGGCCTGATCGCCTGCTTGCCCTGCAAGTGCCGCATGATGACTCTCAAGATAATCTGCTCCATGAGCTTCCCTGGCACTGAGATCAAACTGACAGGCCTATAGTTCCCCGGGTCTGCCCTCCAGCCCTTCTTGTAGATGGGCGTCATGTTTGCTAGCCGCCAGTCAACTGGGACCTCCCCCAATAACCAGGACTGCTGATAAATGATGGAAAGCGTCTTGGCCAGCTCCTCCGCCAGTTCACTCAGTACCCTCAGGTGGATCCCATCAGGCCCCATCGACTTGCGCACATCCAAGTGCCATAGCAGGTCGCCAACCATTTCTTCATGGATAGTGAGGGCCACATTCTGCTCCCCATCCCCTTCCGCCAGCTCAGGATACTGGGTATCCAGAGAACAACTGGCATTGCTGCTAAAGACTGAGGCAAAGAAAGCATTAAGCACCTCCACCTTTTCCTCATCTTTGGTAACAAGGTTTCCCTCCGCAACCAGTAAAGGATGGAGATTTTCCTTAGTCCTCCATTTTGCAATGATGTATTTGTAAAAAGATTTTTTGTTGTCTTTAACGGCAGTAGCCAGATAGAGCTCCAGATGAGCTTTGGCCTTTCTAATTTTGTCCCTGCACAGCCTTGTAACATCCTTATAGTCCTCCTCAGTGGCCCGCCCTTTTTTCCAAAGATTATAAACCCTCTTTTTTCTCCTAAGCTCAAGCTGCAACTCTCTGTTGAGCCAGGCCAGTCTTCATCCATGTCGGCTCGTCTTTGGTCATTTGGGGATAGACCACTCCTACGCCATTAAGATTTCCTTCTTGAAGAGCGCCCAGCCTTCCTGGACTCCTCTGCCCTTAAGAACCGCCTCCCAAGGGACTCTATCAACCAGTGTCCTGAGTAGCTCAAAGTCAGCCCTCCAGAAGTCCATTACAGCAGTTAATGAAGTAATAGTCTTCCATCTCAGAAAGGAATTTATTCTTGTGTGAAGGAACAAATATTAATGGTGTAAGTAATTTGGTTTACTGTGTCATTCAAACTGAATGTTTTACTTAAAGCAATTACTTTTATACATGCCTAGTACTACATTAATCTGAATATAATTGTCAGTTACAAATCTACAAGACTTATTCAAAAAATGCAAAAATAATTCAGGATAAATACAATATAAATAATGAGATCCTGATAAAATTATGAAGATAATTCAATGTGATTTGTTTCCATAATTTTCTTTCCCTTCTTTCTTTCTTTTTCTTTCTTTCTTTCTTTCTTTCTTTCTTTCTTTCTTTCTTTCTTCCTTCCTTCCTTCCTTCCTTCCTTCCTTCCTTCCTTCCTTCCTT
>CM021733.1:64609661-64690990 GCA_011075105.1 Heteronetta atricapilla
CTTCCTTCCTTCCTTCCTTCCTTCCTTCCTTCCTTCCTTCCTTCCTTCCTTCCTTCCTTTTCTTTCTTTCTTTCTTTCTTTCTTTCTTTCTTTCTTTCTTTCTTTCTTTCTTTCTTTCTTTTCTTCTTCCTTTCTCTCTTCTTTCTTTTAAGCTGCTTTTAAGTTTTAAGTGGTGTTCATAGCTTTCACATTTTGAAAATAAATTTTGAACTCCAAATAAATATTTAATGACCTGATGCAGAATTGACAATACAGATGTAGAAAGTTAGCTTCTCTATAAATATAAGATACAGATTCAGGCATGTTAATAAAAATGTATATACCTAACTGATAAGCACTCACATTCAACTGCCTTCTCACTTTTAATCTTGTAACATACACAGAGCTTTACTTTACTTCCTGCTTATGCATATGCAGTGCTTCACTTAAATAGGCCTCTAACATATCTGGCACTTAAATGTTCTTTGTTGAAGCTGTAGTTGGTGGAGTGCAACTGAAACCTGCAGAATGAGTATTCATTTGCATATATATAACAGATATTACATAAAAGCTTTTGTGATCTGTAGTTCAAAATGCCAGAGTCCTCTCAAGCATAATCTGTCAGCAAAAAAACAGCTAAACTCCAAGGATTATTGTGGCCTTGTGGTCTGTGTTTGAGGAGAGAAAATAGAGTTCCTTAGAGAGCTGACCCCATAAACAAACAAAAACAAAAATCATCATATTCTTTGTAGTGGCTTTTTATACAATGTTGATTGTGTTTTCCTGGATGACAAATTTCCTGTTACTGAAATAATAACTTTCTATGTATTATCACAGACAACCTCAAATTTAATTGCACTGATGCAAATGCTGCAAATTAAGCAACATCTGAAAGACTGCTCGTGCTCATGCATGCACACATATTTCCTTTTATTGCCTTTCATTCAAGTCACTATGTACAAGCTCCTATGTACCAGCTGTGGTTTTTAGTTCATGTTAATGTCAAGGAAATCACTAGGAAAGGACTTGGTACTCACTAACTCTGTCATAAAAGAAAAACATGAATAATTTTAAGTTTTTATTGCAATGACTTTCTTATAGAAATTGCAATGTTGACAGTATTTTTATATAACCCAGGAGAAAGCATATGCTTGTGTGTAAAAGTATGTTTAAGTACACAGCTTGACTGTGTCCTTGAAGGATAAATGTGTGTTTGTCTCTAAAATGGGTAAAGATGCTCTTTACAATGAAGATGCATTTAAACACTTTCCACTGATAACAAGCTGGTATATTGTGCATATCTACTTTATTTACGGTATGATACACCTGCTTACTTCAATTGCCAGGTAATGGAAAATTAAACAGAAGAATACCCTTTTTCGTGTCTTCTCCTTTAAAAAGGGACGTATAACTGTGTACAGGGCATGTATATACCACGGTTGATTGACGAAATGTATTCCTCCAAAACGAGCTGGAAAACTGTCCTGTATGTCACAAAACAAAAACAGGCAATGTGACTTAAATCATAACAGAAGTTTCACATGCATCAAAACATTTTTTTTTATGCTCAATGTTTTAATTTTCATAATAAGCCTTAAAAGAGAAGAAATGTTTTTCAAAACCATGTCCTCTCTCAGTAGTGTTCCAGCCTTCCACGCCAAGGGAAAAAAAAAAAAAAAAAAAAAAAAAAAAACACTCCAGAAATGTTTAAAACATGTATGTTTTTCCATAATCCAACTATACAATATATATTTCTCCTTCCCACTTCTATGGAATTTTATTAAATGTATTCATTTATCTCTTCCGCAGTCACTAACAAGCACTGGAAATGTCCCTCCTTTCCACCTTAAAAAAGCAGGTGTAAATCTAAACTACCAGTCAAAGTGTTTCCAATATTATTAATATTTCATAAAACTGAGAATGCATTAGATATTGTGCATAAATTGTCATGCAATATCCACAATTGTAATTCTTTTGTTGTGAGAGGCCTGGGAGCTTAAATTTAAGGATAGAATACCTGTGTTGAAGCAATAACTTTTTTTTTCTTACTGAACACAAGGGGTAGATAACTCCCTAGGAAAGATTCTGATCAGCATTTTCAACTTCCAAGTGAAAAGAGTATGCCAAAGGGCTTGTCAATTTAAAGGAGGCATCCTCTCTGTCCTTGAATACAATTTGGCAATAACCATATTCTTTACATATCCTCAATTTGTTTTCGCTTGATTGATCATATGCTCAAACAATGCAAAAGCTGCTGTTGCCTCCCGCGTTGCCTAGATTTACAGGTATCTAATTGCTGAAAATCCCCTTATGGTTTCTCTGGATTGTGTTAGACCCTTCATGGTGTTTGGGTATACAGACTTATGAAATGAGTGGCTTCCGTTTGAACCCTTATCCAACAGGTGTTCCAGACAAGCCAACAATAGCAGTCACTTAGATTAAAACCAAATTTTCTCACAGCAGCAGCAATTCCTCTATCTGGCTTGACAATACAGGTACAGACAAGGACACATTTGCCCGCTATGACTTCTTTTTTTGTGTGGCTGCAATAATGGCAGATTTAGACCTGTGTAAGTGGCATCAGAGGCTCAGAAGAGGGCGATCAAATGGTTGGACAGGACCCTCTGAGCAAACAGATATATTTTTTCTCCTCTGGAGACAAGACAGCAGGCCATATAGAAACATCCAACAGTGTAGACATAACCCACAACGCGCCATTTGAAGCCAAACTGGCCAAGAAAAAAATAAATAAATAAAAAGGAAAGAAACAATCATAATCTGTATCAACCAAGACCTCTCAAATAAGAAAGGCAGGAACTGCAGGTAGGAAATCTTTAATGAAATGTTTCCAGATAGTAATATACTTTGAAAAGTGCATGTGCCAGGAGACCTCCTTAGTTCTGTAAGTGTGTACAGAGCTGCAGCAATAATGAAGCCTAAAGAGGCCATTTGCTCTTTTCAAAAGCACAGCAGGCATTCCTGGATCCTTATCCATACAGAAGCAACATGACATGATGGAAAACGGCAGACTCAGAATAAGGACATAATTGTCTTGTACATATACATGTGCCTTGCAAAGCACTAGACGCATGCTGACACACCTATACAATCCCAGTTTTCCAAAATCTCAATCTACTTTATTAATACAGTATTGTCTTTTTTTTCCCACCTCTCTGTCACCATTTTGTTGTGTGCCACTCAGTGCCACTCACCTCCAAATTGTGACGTCTGTGTGGACTGAAGGATGAAATATTTCCCATCAAGGAGGCAATACCTTAACAATATTCTGCAGGGAGTATGACAGCTACAACAGACACCACCAACATCTGTCTGGCCACAGCTGAACAGTCAATGTGATTAACAGCATACTTTACAGATTTTCTCCAGAAACATTTGATTAACAACAGCCTTGAAATTAAACAACCTTATTGGAAGATTGAGCTATTAGCTAAATGCCCAGTTCTTGTCAACACTGACTAAATGTCAAACAGGATGGTTGATAATTTCACATGTAATTCACCCTGTTCAATGTCATAAATCCCCAAAAAACATTTTGAGGACACAATCTGTAATATATGAGAAGTAGTAAATTATAAGCCTATCACAGGAACCAAATGAATCCATTAGGAAGAATAAATCTTTAGATGACACCTTAACCTTTAGTTGCAGGATATACCATTCATCTAGGTTGTATTTATTTTGTTTATCCAGGCTGCTACTCCAGGAAGGAAGCACAGTGTAGTGCAATGTGCTGTACACACAAAAGAACATACACAACATACACTATATCTGCAGAAGACATCTTTTGCTAATTTCATCTAAATGTCCTTGAAGATATCTTCAGAATTAAAACTGGAATGGTAACTGTGTTAAGTAAGGTTCATGGGGATCAAACACTTTCTATAATGTAGGTAATATGGAAGACAACAAAGTAAACAAGGTATTCCTAAGGGTAGATAATGTCTTCCTGAATACTTTTATAAGCTTTTAAAATAATATAAGTGCCCCTAAACCTACACACACAAAGAAATGGAGTGTTTGTTCTTTATTGCTCAAAAAAAAGCCACTCACAGAAACTGAGGACAGTTTGTGAATAGGATCTCAATAACCATGCATACAGACTCAGAGGAGAGAGGCAAAGGTACTTATATTCTACTGTGTGCTCAAAATGGATGCTCTGTCAATACTTGGTTATATATGAAGATATTACATTTCTAAGAGATAAAAGGAGTGTCTTTAGGAAGTATCACTTTGACATTTCAGCTTGTCCTGCATCTTGGAATCCATTTACACAGGCATTCACTAATATATATGGAATGATCCTCAAGTACGACATGGGACTTGGCATTAAAACACAGTTTGTCTCAGTGTTTTTCAGCAATTCTAAATGTATTTACCAAAACTGACTAAGGATATTGGGTATTTATCCATTTCTGTGGCTGCACTCATGCCCATTTTCAGATGTACTTTCGAAATATGAACTGTAAGTGGGAACCTACAAAATTTAGACCCAGAAAGAGTGATTGGGTCAGAATGATCTAACATTACCAAGAGTGCTGGGACTTAGATTCAAAATCTCCTGAATTTAGATAAAACAACAACAACAAAAACACCAGTCTCATCAGCATCTGATAAGAAAATAAAAAGGCAGAATAAAACACAACAGCCGCTGGAGAAACAGGTTGTCTGGCTCTTCTCAAATGTATCTGAGTTCCTCATTGGGATTTGCCAGACAGATGGCCATCCTACACAAATATCAGGTATGAATTTCTTCCAAATCATTGATTCTTGTGTTATTTTTGTTGGTGATAGTGGTGCGGTTTTTTTTATTATTATTATTATTATAGATTAAGTCACAGGCATGTGGCAGTCGCAGCTGCCTCTATAGACATACTGCATTTCAACAGAAAAACCTGTAATCCATGAATCATATGAATCTTATGAAAAAGATATCCAGTGCCAGAAAACAGTAAGAAATGGAGATCAGCCATAAAGTAAGCCATGCATTTGACTGTAAAAATAACAAATCAAATGGGGTATTACCAAACCACTGAAAAGACCTAGTTATATATATAGTTATATATATACATATATATACACACACACATATATATATATTTGAATTTTTTAGCATTTACAATAACCTCTAATGATGCAGAAGAGCACAACCTAAAGGTGCTCCTGATGAATGTGGGTCATGGCCATTTGACCACACCTGCAGAAAAACGGGTGGTTATGATTAGGGCCTGCAGTCTTCATAATTCAAGGTTTACAAGTGACAGTAAACACTGCATGGACAAGGAAGGGACAGGCCTCTACCCTGTTGTTTGCAGGACTAGGTGGCTACCAGTGCATTGTAGTAACTGATCTTTACTCTGATGTCCACAGGTTAGCTATGGAGAATGACCCCACACAAGCTACCTTCCTGGGTTTCCAACCCTGACGGTAGAGTTTTGCTAACTCACAGCACAGCAGTTTTGTCTTTCTGCTTCACATAATTTATATGACCTGTCTCCACAAGTCTCATTTCCAAGGAGCCAGATGATGTTGCCTCTACCACCCACAGCACATGAGAAGAGGCCAGGTTTCCTCTTGCTGGGCACCACATCCCACCCTCTGCTGGGCTCGGCCATGATTTGAAGCAGCTCCCTGGCTTTCATAGAGTGCTCTGCTCTCTGCTGAGGCCTGAAGAAACTCTTTCCAAATTACCACTGAAAATCTGAGTCTTCTTAGTAGTGTCAGTGTTGTTATTATGCTGATAGATAATAAACATTACCACCTTTATCATAAATTAAAAATCAAAGAGCTTCTTAAAGCTCACAGTACTCTCCACTCTGATTCCTGTGTCTACATTTAAATCTGTTAAGTCTACCCTTAAAGAATTGGCTTCCCCAGCTGAAATCAGCACTTCACCTTTCTTTGCACATCCCTTAGAAGAGTAGTCTCAGATGCCACTGGGACCGCTATAAGCCCAGAGATGCACCCACAGCCCAGTCACATCATGACCTTATGAGCACATTGCCCACTACCTGCAAATAGCCACACTGGGCACACTGTGCCACATACTAACACTGCTCTTGGGCATACGTGCTCTGAGGTTATACCCAAGGGTTCTTATGGGCAGTGAGATTGTTTTTGTGGGCAGCCTTGAGGAATCCTTCAAAAGGCTGTCTAGACAAATACAATGAATGCACTAACATGCATTTACTTTACTTAAGGCTGTGTTTGAGTGCTGTTATGAATTCAGATTGTAGCATCTGCAGGCAACAAGAGGCCACCATGTCAAAACTGTGAAAACTGTTTCTTCATAACAAAAATTACAAATTCAAAGATATCGTATTAAATTATTAATATTGTAAAAGACACTTAAGAGTTATCCCTGAAGAGAACCAATTCAGATCTCCTCCTGCTATTCAAAGGAGTCAAACACTTCAGAGAAGAAAAAGAAAAAAAAAAAAAAAAAAAATCATTATGATAAACCAAAACAGTATTTCTATAATGGAAAAGTCCCCAAGAAAGATACTGGAACATTCTACATTCTGTAAGAGATGCAAGATGCAGTGTGACTAAACTTAATTTTTAGTATTAAATTAAATTAAATTAAAGAGGAAACTGTGGAAAATCAAAGACAGAAAAGCTCTAATTAGAAGATCAGACCTTCACTTCCTTGGTACTACAAGATTTACAGTACCAGAGAAACCAAAAGCTACTTCTGTCCACACAAGTAAAGGAAACCCTAGTCTTGCTCCCAGGCGGTAACTTTCACTGAAAGAATTAAAGAACAAGCCATTTCTAATAACAAGCTTCCTGCAGGCATCCATCCTTGACAAGTAATTATAATGTCTCAAAACAAAATAACCTGTGTGTCAAGACAGATCACCTGTGCTCGAGACATGACCTTAGACTGGACCTGTATGAAGTGGTATGGTAGAATGATAGAGACTGGTTCTAAAAGCATTTGGACTGTTCAGATCATGAAATACCAGAAGGCAGATGCTATCTTTAAACACACTAGGGAGAATAAATAACAAGTAAAGAAAGACTCATTCAAAACAAAGGACAACACTGACACCCAAACAAAAGAGAAAAACTCAACATGAGCACAGCTAGGTTTGAAATTGGTAGGGAGATTTGAATCAACAAATGTCCAACAAGTTTTTTTTGGGGAAAAAGCAGCTGAACTTATTTTCATAGAATCAGAATATCTGCAGAATTGGAAGGGACCCATAAAGATTAACATAAATCCAACTTTGAGGCAGAAATTACTAAATTATGAGGAAGCTGAGCTCCAGGTTGTCTGTAAAAACAGGAGACTTCACCTTGTCCTAAGCTTGCCCCTTTGTCCTAAGCTCTTTAAGGTTTGGACCCCCAAAAATTGCTAATGTAAAAATACTGGAGCAGATGGTTACTTCCAGACTATTATAGCAAAAAAGATTTAATTTTTCAGGTTTCAATGGTGGTGAAATTTTTCTGGATCACTGAAATAGTTATAAAATCTAAAGAAGCTGGATCAAAACTACTGTTCAATGATAGGGATATTAACTATGAGATCTCCTCCTAGATGCTACAATTATTTGCTTTAGCAATTTCCCTCTGTAAGAGTATGGTGTTGTCCTCTCCTGGCTTAAGATTTTCTTGTTTATTAAACAATATTAAACCATATTTAAGACAAACTAAAAGTGTCCAGATAAATTTCTGTTACTGTGTTCAACTAAAAGAGCACTACCTAAAGGCAAATTAACATCATTCAGTGGCATTTCCACAAAATAAGATTTAATTATCTAGAACTGGATGGTGTCATTTTGCTAAGAAGCTTCAGTGAGGCAATTTGACTTTTGGCAGTCCTCCTTTTCATTTGTATTAGTCATGTTATCTTACAGCTCATATAGAAATATGTTAAATTGAATGAACTGAGAACAAAGAGATGATATCTATCCAGTGAGAATATTGCTCTTTTTACTAAGTATGTGTTTTAATTTCAAATAACCTTACATCTTTCATTTCAATATGTCACTCATAAAAATTACATATTGGTTAGATTAATTAGGTGGATAGGGATTGAAAAACCATCTGACCATGTGTCAGATATACTGATATATCAGTATCAGATATACAGATATATCATATATACACTATATATAAATATAATAAAATATAAAATCTTTTATGTTTCCATTATTTGGATAAAAAGCTCAGATCACTCTCATTTTTAAAATTATATGGGCTTGATAAAGAAAATATTTTGCATAAAAGCTCTACTTTTCATATGGAATTACTTTATTTTTAAAAATTAACTTCAAGAGAATTTGACCTGTTTTTTTTACAAGAGTTTGAAGTTTCATTAGAAATGGTGTGATTTTTTTTTTTTTTTAATTGCTTGTTTTAACAAGGGGTTGGAGTTTAGGGTATTTTTTCCCTTTGGCTCATTTGTCATTTTGAACTTGGAAAAATTAAGGATTTAATTTTAAAAAGGAAGTGAAAAATACAATTTTCCAAGGAGAATTCTATTTTCATCTATAAACACTGTCTCCTTTTTAATCCTAAGGATCACTTCAACAGTCTGGAATATGTGATATTATAAAGGAAAAAAGAATTAAAAAAAAAAAAAATCCCTTTTCAGAGTGTAATGCTGTCCCCAAATTGGTAAAAACAGAAAAACAGTAAGAGAGAGAGTAGAATAGGATCTTCTATTCTTCTATACTGTTTTCTTTTCCTGTGATGAAAATTTTTTTTTACAATAGGCAATTATCAAATGGTGATTTGTGCTATAGAAATTCCCATGGGGGAGAAAAATCCATTTTCCAGGCAGCTTGTGAATGTCTTATGAGATTAAGATTACAGATAAATGGAAAAACACTATACTGAAAACTGTGCAGTGTATAAATATAGCAACAATACTTTCATAATGCTGGTGGAATAAAAATAATTTAGGAAATTACTGCTCATAAAAAATACCATACTCAAATTCCTGAAGGGAAAAGTCTTTGGCTAGGAACTGTGTACCAGAGGATGAAATGCCATACCAGCATCTCAGCGTCCAGTCCTGAAGTCACCATCTTTTATTTAGAGAGGCTCCAAACAGCCCATGGTTTCTAATGAGACCACTGACCGCAGAGTGACTGTGATGGTGCTTTTCATGAAGAGGAAAGCCTCCCACAGCCAAAATTCCATTCAAAGAGGAGCACAAATAGTTATCAGACAGCTTCTGCCTTGTGCAGTGATCACTTCCAAATGTGAGTAAACTAACACCTTATCTTGATTTCCCTTAGGGGAGCTACACCTGTTTGTTCTGTGTAGCATAACCAAAACATGATCTCCTGTGTTATCTCACCACTCCTTCATAGCAGAAGGAAGAGAAACCTTAAGAAAATGTTAAGGATGGAAAGAAACAATAAGAGGGTAGAAATCAGAGAAATATGATAGAAATGAAAAACAGGAGATTAAATTAAAGTTAATTCACAGAGAAATATAGAGAAATTACCATGATGCACAAGAGAAAAACATATTCATCTTTTTTTTTTCTAACCCCTATTCAAAATTTGAACAGAAAGGCAGAGAAATGAATAGTGATATTAAATGGAGGAGCCATGTTTTTCAATCATATGTCAAGACTGAAACAACTTTGAAAACTTTTTTAAACTCAAAATGGGTAAGTAAATACCAAATCTTATGGCTTCCATGTAATTTCAGCATATCATGCCAACTGACAATTTCCCAGAAGAACCAGAGCCTACCTACAGATTTTTAATTCCATTTAGTCTTCAGACAAAATTTGCAAGAAGCTACATCTGAAATGATTATCCTTAATGATATACCAGTAAACCTACAAAGGCAATGGGGTGCAAAGTTCTGTAGATGGGGTGCAAAGTTCTGCAGAAGGATAAGGTATACAGAGGTACTGCACAGAGGCAAAAAAGCAAATTTCATACAGGATGAATTAAAATTGGATGACAATTTTACCAGTTGCAATTAACAATAATACAATAGACTGAAAACTGCAGTGAGCCAGGAGTTATTTCATGAGCCACGTTTCCTCATACTATGAAGAATCAATCTTCATCACTGCAGTAGGCACTAAGAGCAGTAATCATTTTAGCCATCCAATATTAATCTGTCACTCTATGCAAATGAGAGTCCTGAGAATTGAACTGAACTGTAAAATTGGAGGGATAGTGATTTAAGAAAAATCAGCTGAGCACAGACACTGAGATATAGAATGCAGCATAATTAAGCTTTAAATTACTAGGGAAATTGAAAATCTGACTTGAAATCCATTAATAAGCATTATATTTTATTAAAAGTAGAGGTATCTTGAAGTACACAACATACAAATTTTCAAAAGTTCAGTTTTCAGCAGTGCAAAACTATTCAAGTTCCAAAGAGTGTTCAAATGTCTTCATCATAATATAGAATGGAGATTTATGTTAACTTTTCAGCTTTAATAAAACCTCAGTCTGAACTGCCTCGCTATGCTTTATCTTTCCAAAGACAGTTGAAAAGATCTGCTTTCCTATAAGGTAAATGAACCTCAGCTTCCCTCTTCTTCTGCACTCCTGAAAGACTACTGATGGTACACACATGTAAAATTCTCCTGAGAGCCCAGGGAATTTCAGTATTGTTTGAGGGAGAACTGTCATTCTGGTTATTACTCTGGAGGATCGCAAATCACTGTTGTTGAATTCTACCTTCAGACATCAATCTTTGTAAGTTACATGAGCATGGCCGTTTCTGTGTTAGTTGCTACAAAGGAAATTCTAACATTAAAAAACTGAAGTTGACAATTGGGCAAATAAACTATTATTAATTTTATCATACATATCTAGGACACAGTTAATACATCTACTGTGCCATTATTGGCTCAGTAATGATAAAATGTGATGCTGATCTATCCTGAAATCACACTTGAAACTCTTGAAAATGCATGCCCTAAGGTTTCAGTAGTTAGAAGATGAAAATTAGAAATACAGACCTCTTCTTGCTAAGACAGACTTGTAGTCCATGCGAATCTCTTCACAGGAAGAGAAAATATCAATGGCCTCATTCTATATTATGTTAATACTGACAGAGAAGAAAAAAAAAAAAAAAAGAAAAAAGAAAGGAAAAAAAAAATGGACTTTGACACCATCTGGATTGCCAGTCCAGTTCTGGGCTCCCCAGTACAAGGCAGACAGAGGCATGCTAGAATAAGCCCAGCAAAGGGCCACAAAGATTGTGAAGGTACTGAAGCACATGACTTTGAAGAGAAGCTGAGCGAGCTGGGATTGTCTAGCTTGGAGAAGAGAAGGATCAGAGGACATCTTATCAATGTATATCAATACTTGAAAGGAAGGTTCATAGAGGACAGAGCCAGGCTCTTTTCAGGGTGGTGAGTGACACAACAAGAAAACATAGGCACAAACTGGAACACAAGGTATTCCTCCTGAACATAAGAAAACCATGAAGGAGTTTTCTCCTTCAGAACTGGCAGCTCTGAACAAGTCAGTCACTGACAAAAAAATATAAAACCACTGAGGTTACATGACATCTTTGTATCTGATATTTTCCAAAATTTCTTCAATTTCCTAAGCTGTGCTGTTTTTGAAGTTCATCACCAGCCAAAACACCAATGTGATGACAGAATTCTCAAGCTAAATAAAAAAAAAAATAAAAAAAAAAATAAAAAGATTTGCAGGTACACATTAATATTTACCCTGTGTAATGTACTCAAGATCTTGGTTTGCCTGAGATCTTTTCATCAGAAGTGCCTGCAGAAAATGCAAATGGCATACTCCACCTACATGAAGACTTTCCTTACTCTGAAACTTCATGCATCACTTTCACTGGACAAGGATTTACAAAAGGTTGACGCTACCAAACTATCTGCAGAAGACTGAACAGGCTCAGTTTCCAAAAGCTTGGAATGAGCTGCTCTCCTAGTTCTGGATCAACACATACCTGGGAGTCCAGATTTACAGAAATGCCAAAAAGGGGAAAGCATGCAGCTCGCAGATCAAGAAAAGCCTACAATGCTGATTAACTTCATTAACAAAACCTCTAGGAAAGAAATTCAATTTTCATTTTGAGACTGTTTACTGCTGTGCTCTGAGTTCTAGCAACCTAACAAAAGTTGATTGCAACTGAAAGTATGTCTTTTTTACAAATGTAACAATTGCTTAATGAAAGGTATTTTTGTTGCACATGTAACATATTAAATGTTTATAACTGTAGTTTGTAAGATGTTTATTGGTCTAATGTTAAAGCATTATTCAGATCTTAAGTCTAATGCAGTACGCTAAGACTGCATAACTCCTTTTTTTTTTTTTTTTTTTTTTTTTTTTTTTAATATAATGGCCTTAGAAGTGCACAAAAAGGTATTACTTCCCTCCCCTTTCTTACTACTTTTTTTGACTTAACCACCTGCTGATTTGTAGCCCTATTCTATGGCATGGATTAAATTTTCTGTTTTCTTACATTTTTTTCACTCCATTGTTAGTGGTTGATACTAACAGGAGGATTAAACACCCAGTACACGGAGGATGACATATGGCATGCTTGAATGGACTTAATGGAAGGGAGAGACACCCTGAAGGCTGTCACTTACTGCCCATCCATTAGCACCATCCACACACATACATACTATTAGTCACACAACCATGCAACTATCATCCACTTGTCATTCATGCTACAGCTGCAAATTGCCCTGCTGTGACTGCCATGTGTACCTTAACAGGAGCCTGAAAATACAGAAGAACTCACTTCAGTGAAATTATTATTAAACATTAAGCCTTAAACAAGCTTCCACCTCCTTTTAACTGAACAGTCAAGAGTCATTCCTCATCAAGTGAGAAAAGTGACATATGACAAGCTGAACCAAAATCAGAGCCAATGTTAATGTGAGCAGACATGGCCTTTTTCAATCTGTCCACTCACAAAGGGATGTAATTGTTGAGGGATTCTGAACAGCATGATACAATGCTCTCACACCACTATAAAAAACAGCTAACAAAATAAAATCTTCCATTAGGTACTAACAGATGCAGGATCACAGCAAGAAATAAATACAGAAACCTATGCATAAGGTATTTTCAACAACCAATGAAAAAATTCACACTGAAATTAAAAAAAAAAAAAAAGTCAAATTTTGTGAGTCTGTGTGTGTGTGTATAAAAAGCATTATATCCCAAATATCATATTAATATCTGAAACAGTTTATTACCATGGGTAATTTGTTAGTTTTCAGTAGCCTACTCACTTTAATTTGAAATAGATTTAAGAGCTCAGATTATCGGCATAGGAAAAAAAAAAAAATCCTATCTCTTTCCTATCTCAGAACCAAAATCAGTTCTTTGTGTCCTACTGGTAGATCAATTATGTATTAGAGCAGCTGCTTGACTTTTAATCCACATTAGTTCACAGACCTTGAGCAAATGTGATGTTACCCCATGGAGAGACAGGCTGCCTTCTGCCAGCATGGGAAAATAAGAAATGCAAAGGTAATTCACTTAAATTCCCTAAAATGTAATGTATTTCAATTGAAATAGACATCAGATCAATTTTAATATGTTGCATTTTTGCCCTTCTTTTTGGTAATTCAGGCAAAGGAATCTGCCTGATGTATGTATACATTTTAGTACAATAAATCCAATTTCTGTTCTCCTCTTGAATTAGTAACATTTCTAGCCACATTCTAGATATCAGACGCCAGGTGTATGCTTAGCCATTTAAAGATCCTGGCTGTATATTTACTGAAATAGATAATTTAAAACAATACTCCAGTCAGCTTTGCTCACTTTGGAGCCCAGATGTAAAACATTCACATATAGCTGAAGCACTAAAAAGTCTTCCATTTTCTCAGCACAAATTCTTGCATCATCGTATCCACTACAGCCTTGCAGCACTAAAATTAAAAGCAGCATGAATATTTCAGTGTTTTGTGATAAGAATGCAGTAGGTAAATCTTCCATATACAAAAGGCAAAGGCAACCTTAGAATTTGAGTTCACTGAAATACAGGATGGAGGGCGATTTAAAAAAAAAAAAAAAAAAAAAAAAAAAAAAAAGAGAGAGAGAGAGAGATAGAGAGAGAGAATCTCAAAAAGCTTGCTGGTTATTACTATTGCCCTAAGAATTGCAGTCTGTGTGCTCTAGGCTTCTATCCCCTTATACAGACAATGATATTTGGATGAAATATATTTCCTTTGGTGCACAGTAGCCTCTCCTGGAGACAGGAACAGATAGAGACTGGAGGTAACTGGGAATGTGAGGTGTCTGAATACTCCATTCCGTACTGGCAGCCTTCCCAAACTGAAATGTTTCAGTTTTGACCCATTTGATATTTGTCTGCAGAAAGAAAAAAATAAAATTTCAGGAAGGAAGACATTTAGTCATTTAGTCCTGATAGAAAGTTTGTAAGTCTTCTTAGAAAAGTTGTAGCCTCAAAGATTATAATATTTCTATTTAAATTTTGCAAAGGAGTAGAACGTCCATGTTTTTATGTGAATGAATGCAGCACCTTGGAGCTATACTAATAGAGTCTACTTTGTTATTTGCTGTGATCATATAAAATGCAAGCATACACCAGGATCAGAAATTGAATTTCATGTAGATCTAATGTGGTTAGATACGTGATGAAAAAAGGACAGACAAGCACTGTCTGTGTGTCCCAAGACACCCTCCATATTCAAATAGATTCTTTTGTTACTTTAAGCTGTGACACTGTTGGAAATGTAATTGCCCAGTACTGTGACTGTAACACAAGGCTTGTAAAGGGTAAATCTCCTGGTGGAAGCTGCAGTGCTGCACAATGGTTGTTGGCACTTCAATAAGTGATTCTCCTCCTTCTGACCCAGCTCTGCCCCAAAGCTCCAGCATAATCATGTGAGATTGCTGTGCTTGCCAGAGTTGCCAGCTTTCAGCAGAAAAAAGCAACCAAGGTCTCGACCACTTATGTTTGTATAGTCTCATGGTGCCAATGTAGAAGTGGAAGTATTAACCCCAATGTTTTGGTCAAATAACAACTCAAGTAATCTCATTCTGCCTATCTAAATTCTCTCTACACTTTCAGCTGACTCCAGCATTTTTACTATAGCTTTCAGCTGCCTCAAAGTGTCACCAAGCATTAAACGACACCAGACATTACTATTTATTCAATACAAGATATGCTCATGTCATCTCTGGAAATGCTTTAAAAACAGAAGATCCATAGCAGTTAATAGCAAGTCTGTCTATTAGGCTCAGCTCTGTGATATTCCAGTCCAGCTCCACCACCTCCCCACAAGGGTGAGTGCAAATATCTCCAAAGAAATATACCTCATATAGAGCTCACTCACTTAAGCTCTTTGGGGTCTTGCACCCCAGGAACCATTCCCAAAAGGCTCTTCACATGTAGCCATCTGTTTAGGATGACAACAATTTAACAGCCACAATGTAGCTACCCTGTAGCCTCAGTGGCATGCAGCAGCCCTGGTAGTGCCTAGTTTATTGGTACAGGCATAGCTGCTCTCTCTTAGAGACATTCTCCACTGGCAGCTGCCCATTATAAAACACCAGGGCATGCATAAAAATATGAAGTAATGTAAAATTATGATCTCTCATAAAAAACAAATACATTTACTTTCAAATGTAAACTATAGACCTTTTAAATTCTATTGATTACATAGATTAAACCTTTGAAATACCACTAATTAAACAGAGTGGCTACTCAAGCACTATGAGGTCTATTGTATAAATACTTTTTAAGATGTCCTGGGAGCTGTTTCCATCCACAGTGATCCACAGTGATCTCTACTGAATAGCTTTTTCTAAAGAAAATTCATATCACAAAAAATGCCCATGTTCATATTGTCTGCTGTTGTTGTCCCCATTCTGTATAGTCTGAAAATCAGAATGGAAACGGCTGAAAGATGTAAAATATTCTTTAAGTAAAGCACTTCCTAATGGTTACTCTCTTATCCATTAGCTCTTCAGCATCTCTATTCCTTTCATACAGGACTGAACAATCATTTTTACTCAAGATAAATGTTAACCAGATAATCTTAAATAAGATTAAACAAACACTATAATCTGAGTAACTGATACATGGATGACACTGTATATGGACCTATGACCACAGACTTTCTTGTTAATCTTTGTTCCAGATTAAAAAATAAATTAAAAAAATCTAGAGATACACAATGTATCTCTAGGAGGAAGAGAGTCTTCCTGCTTGTTTGGAAGTTCTGCCAATAATCTTGTTAACTAAACAGGTAACTTAAAGATTTCAATCTTAATGAACTGGGATCGATAAAGGAAATGGTACTCGGGGGAGGTGAGGCCACAAAAGTGGCCTAGCTCTGAACATCAGCCACAGGTGAAGGATATCAGTGCTCTCTGACTAGTAGATCTGGTTATTAGACACAGGGTTACTGGTTATTGCACACGGGGTACTGGAGAACCTCAGCTACAGCAACATAACTACCTGTTCCAGAGTTAGAATCTGCATCAGATGAGAATCAGGCCCAGTTTGATTATGTAATTAACAAATCCAAAATCAATAATAATCCACATGTAGCATTGTACACATTCACATCAAAAGTTATTTCTGATGGTCTTAAAGAGTATATCACCTGGGCTGTGAGATTCTTCTTATTCAAAATTACATACCTGTCAGGAAATGGCTCAGCATTACTATCTACTGAATGTTTTTTCAGTATGAGAGACTTCATAAGCATAATAATAAAAATAATTTATCCCCTATCATCAGCAGGGTGATAAGCACAGCCCCAGTGTGAATATAAGCTAGGTCAACAGAGAAATTGAATTCATAGTAAACAAATACTGTGATCAAGACCATTTCATGATTTTGTATTTCACAGGAAAAAAAAAAAAAAAAAAAAAAAAAAGTCAATTTACAAGCATTTTATTTGTTGGAGTAAAGCTCTCCCTCACTGTATTTTTTGACATAAAAGTAGATAAGTTCACCAAAACAAAAAAAAAAAAAAAGTAATCTTTTCTAAAGTGCTATTGTTAAACAAGTTAAACCTGTCACAGGTTAATAGAACCCAGCATCAATGCAGAAAGCTTGCTATGCACACTGCACGAGGACATCAACTTTATAAAATAAAATCAGGCTATATATAGCTTATGTAGACCACATAAACTATGAATCTTCCCTACTCTGTATCATACTGAGATGTGTTTTTCAGTACCACACAAAGCAGTAAAAATTACAGATGATATTCACTCTCAAAACACGTGCACAAATAACTGGGTGATCTACCATTGCTGCAAATGAAAAGTATTCCCAGAGAAGATCATACTGAGTTGCCCTGAACACAGCTCCTAGCCAAGAAAATAAGATATCTTTGTTTGAGACATTGGATCTAAAATAATGCCTGAAACAAGAATCAAACCAGAAGCCAAAATTTTGAAATTCAAGCAAGTAACTCTCTGTCCAATCTGGTAGGCCTCAATTTGTTTAAATCCACATCAAATTGACACCAGTTTTGGTGATCTCTGTGCTTCAGGAGCACAGGAAGGTTCAGGATGAGGATGCTGCAATGCACCAGATCTCACACACGGTATGAGCACAAAAGCTTGCAGATGGGTACAGGGCAGGAAAACGTGTAAGAATGTCTGACAAAGAAGAAGAAAAGCAGTACACACAGGAAAGTTCTGACCTCCTGAGTTGAAGCATTTTGCTTAAGTGGAAGAGTGTGACAGAGGGTTGGATCAGCTTTGGCAAAAGCTGCCTGTGTGCATGTAAGCTGAGAGTCTTTTCAGCTGGGGTGGAGAGCAGCCTTCATTATATTGCATGTGTTAACTAGAAATGTGATTGTTAAAACTAATTAAAGATCTTTAAATGCAGGGTTTGACTTATGTAACATTAAGGGAAACTTGGGATCTATTTTAGGAATCTGAAAATGAGGTCAAAACAAACAGCAAACACAAACATGAAACTCTACCCCCAAGACATTACTGCATGGCAGGTGTGCTCCATGCCTGGGCCTCACCTGTGCCCCTGACACTTCCACCTATTACCTTGGAAACCTACCCAGAAATGTGGCTGTTCAGCACCATCTCCTCTAATTGTACTCCTGACAACATTTTCTTGCAATGATGGCTCCTGTTCTCACCCCCCTTCTTCCCTTGTCATTTTCTTCAGCATACAAATGCATTACGCCAACTTTCACTGTAAAATATCTCTTTCTATCACTGCTCATACTGCCTCTGTTCTAATTAATTCTCTTCTAATTAATGAGAATTAATTGTTAATGTTCAAGAAATGGGATGCCCTCAGTTATTGTATTACCCCTTTTTGTTACTGTGCTACCCCAGCCTCCCTATTCCACACAGACTGCTCTCCCCATATTTCAACACTGTATGTCACCCTTCCATTTGCAGCCTTCCCCTTATTGTTTTTTTTGTTTGTAAGTTTGATTCCTCTGTTAACTCTATACTCTATTTCAACTTCAGCAACTGTCCAGTTCCTGTTTTTACCACACTGCCAAAGACTTTTGCTCTTTATCCCCTATTCTCTTCCCACTGTGTCATCATTGAGGAATTAACTTCACTTGCAAGTATTTAACTGTCATCCCCATGCTGAAACGCACTTCCCTACACATGTTCTGTCTTCCACAGACAAGCCTAACATTTCATACTACTTGGCTGAAAGCTCACTAATAGCACCAAGCTCAAATTCTCTGACTTTATTTTCTGTAGTGTTAATGCAATCCCCCCGCAAACACTCAGCTAATCAAACATCCTTGGTATTAACTGTAAAGTCCTGTTCTCCTCTAACACCACTCTTCCCAATGCAAGACTACCACAGAATCACAGAATCATCTAGGTTGGAAGAGACCTCTAAGATCACCAAGTACAACCTCTGACCTAATGCTAACAAGTCCTCCACTAAACCATATCCCTAAGCTCTACATCTAGACGTCTTTTAAAGACCTCCAGGGATGGTGACTCAAACACTTCCCTGGGCAGCCTATTCCAGTGACTAACAACCCTTTCAGTAAAGAACTTTTTCATAATATCCAACCTAAACCTCCCCTGGTGCAATTTTAGCCCATTTCCCCTCGTCCTGTCACCAGGCACATGGGAGAATAGACCAACTGTCACCTCACTAGAGCCTCCTTTAAGGTACTTGTAGAGTGCGATTAGGTTGCCCCTGAGCCTCCTCTTCTCCAAGCTAAATAGTCCCAGCTCCCTCAGCCTCTCCTCATAAGACTTCTTCTCCAGACCCTTCACCAGCTTCGTCGCCCTTCTCTGGACTCCCTCAGGCACCTCCATGTCCTTCTCGTAGTGAGTGGCCCAAACCTGAACACAGTACTCAAGGTGCGGCCTCACCAGAGCTGAGTACAGGGGGACAATCACTTCCCTGGACCTGCTGGCCACTCTGTTTCTTATACGAGCCAGGATGCCATTGGCCTTCTTGGCCACCTGAGCATACTGCTGGCTCATATTCAGCTGACTATCAACCAATACTCCCAGGTCCTTCTCTCACAGGCAGCTTTCCAACCACTCATCTCCCAGCCTGTAGCGCTGCTTGGGGTTGTTGTGGCCCAGGTGCAGGACCTGGCACTTGGCCTTGTTGAACTTCATAAAGTTGGCCTCGGCCCATCAGTCCAGCCTATCCAGATCTTCCTGCAGAGCCTTCCTACCCTCAAGCAGATCGACATACACACCTAACTTGGTGTTGTCTGCAAACTTACTGGTGCACTCAATCCCCTCATCCAGATCATTGATAAAGATGTTAAAGAGGACTTGCCCCAATACCGAGCCTTGGGGAACTCCACTAATGACCGGCCTCCAACTGGATTTTACTCCATTCACCACGACTCTCTGGGCCCAGCCATCCAGCCAGTTCTTAACCCAACAAAGTGTATGCCAGTCCAAGCCACGAGCAGCCAGTTTCCTGAGGAGAATGCTGCGGGGAACAGTGTCAAAAGCCTTACTGAAGTCAAGGCAGACCACATCCATAGCTTTTCCCTCATCCACTAAGCATGTCACCTTGTCATAGAAAGAGATCAGGTTCATCAAGCAGGACCTGCCCTTCATAAACCCATGCTGACTGGACCTGATCTCCTGCTTGCCCTGCAAGTGCCGCATGATGATGCTCAAGATAATCTGCTCCATAAGCTTCCCTGGCACTAAGGTCAAACTAACAGGCCTATAGTTCCCTGGGTCTACCCTCCAGCCCTTCTTGTAGATGGGCATCACATTTGCTAGCCGCCAGTTGAGTGGGACCTCCCCTGATAGCCGATAAATGATGGAAAGTGGTTTGGCCAGCTCTTCCGCTAGTTCTCTGAATACCCTCAGGTGGATCCTATCCGGCCCCATAGACTTGCATACATCCAAATTCTGTAGCGGGTCACCAACCATTTCCTTGTGGATTGTGGGTGTCACATTCTGCTCCTCATTCCCTTCCACCAGCTCAGGGTACTGGGCATCCAGAGAACAACTGGTTTTGCTGCTATAGACTGAGGCAAAGAAGACGTTAAGCACCTCAGCTTTTTCCTCATCTCTGGTAACTAAGGTTCCCCCCACATCCAGTAAAGGGCGGAGATTCTCCTTAGTCCTCCTTTTTGTACTGATATATTTATAAAAACATTTTTTGTTGTCTTTAACAGCAGTAGCCAGATTGAGCTCCAGGTGAGCTTTGGTCTTTCTAATTTTATCCCTGCACCGCCTCACAACATCCTTATAGTCCCCCTGAATGGTCCGCCCTCATTTCCAAAGATTATAAACCCTCTTTTTTCTCCTAAGCTCGATCCGCAGCTCTCTGTTCAGTCAGGCCGGTCTTCTTCCGCGCCAGCTCATCTTTGGGCATGTAGGGACAGACCACTCCTGAGCCATTAAGATCTCTTTCTTGAAGAGTGCCCAGCCTTCATGGGCTCCTCTGCCCTTCAGAACCACCTCCCAAGGGACTCTGCCAACCAGTGACCTGAACAGCTCAAAGTCAGCCCTCCAGAAGTCCAAGACAGTGGTTTTACTGGTCCCCTTCCTGACTTCAGCAAGTATCGAGAACTCTACCATTTTGTGGTCATTCTGCCCAAGACAGCCCCTGACCACCACATCTCCCGCCAGGCCTTACTCTGTTAGTGAACAGAAGGTCTAGCGGGGCACCTCCCCTGGTAGGCTCGCCAACCAGCTGGGTCAGGAAGCTATCTTCCACGCTCTCCACAAACCTCCTAGACTTCTTTCTCTGGGCTGTGTTGTGCTTGCAGGATATGTCTGGGAAGTTAAAGTCCCCCACAAGATGATGATTTCACAACTTCTGCCAGCTGTCTGTATAACCCCTCATCCGTCTCCTCATTCACCTTTCCTCACACAACACTGCCATGGTTCTTATTTTTTTTTCTTTTAATTATTCAGTTTAAGGGTTGGTATTGGTTTGTGGTTTTTTTCTGACCACTTTAGGTTCGATGTGTTCACTAAAGCTGTGAAATTCAGTCTATGTTGAAAGGATCAAACCCAAGAAAGGAAGCATGGGAACACAGCTTCCACAAGAAAAAACAGGGAGGCAAACCAGGCTGGCACTATGTGGAAGAGAATGCTTGTGGTCTGTGTCAATCCTGACTGAATCTGACTGAATTCCCATTTTAGTTTTTATTGACTTCTCAAAGAAAAACAATCTTTGAATGAGGAAGGGTAAAACTAAGCAACATCTAGCCCAATTTGAATAGCGGGAAAATATATATATATATTTTTTTAAACTGTCTGCTTTGCAGAAAAAATATGTCTCCTGCAATACAATACGTGAATCAAAGCAGATTATGCTTTGAGTTCACTGTTGAACATAGAACAAAACAAGTTATTCTAAACCAGCCTCCCCATCAGCCTGCAGCTGATTCAAACTCTGGAATGCCAAACAAAAAGCTGAACTGCATGCCAGAGCTTTGCTCACACCATCCGGTCTTACCTCAGGAACAGGGACAGATGGTACCAGTGACTCAGAAGATCTCTGAAAGGCTCCCTTCTCACAGCAATAACCTATGTTCAGCCCTGTAACAGTCTGTCATCCATGCAAGCGCTATTTTTCAAGGACATAAGTGTGAACCTGGTGCTAGTAGGAAAACACAACAGAGTGCTCTCACAGATAATTTCTCTTGTTGTGACCTGGGCAAATTCTCTTCTGCACCATTTCATCAGTATAGACCTATGTGTGAGAAGACAAGGCATTAGCAAATAACACTTTGCAAGAGAAATTACCACTTAATGTACTTCTTTTGACTAAGATAAAATTGTCAAAAATGTTTTTAGGAAGGAAAAGCCTCCAGGAAAACATAAAAGTGAGCTACACTTCATGGTTTTAAAGAAAATTGATCCAAATGTCATAATCTGTTAAAAACACAAACAAAAAAAAAAATCTAGATTCTGTTTTTATATTTTCTGTGTTCTTATTCAATTAATGTATTTTCAGAATGAAGCAGAGCAGTTGTAGCTTTGTTCCTTAATGTCTCTTTAAAATCTTTTACATTTCCAAATTTTAAAATTATGGCTTTTCTATTTCTAATGTAGTAAAGCAAATATGAAATTTTTATTGTAATTTTCCCAAAAAGCAAGAACATCACAGACTGAATAAATAAATACATAGATAGATAGATTGATAAATAAATAAATAAATAAAAAGACAGAGAAGCACTGGCTGAATATCTAGTCCTGTATAGGGGCACCTACTAGTTGAGGACAAGGAAACAGAAAACAAAGATTTGCTTTGGTAGAGCAAAACTTGGGCAGAAACAAACTGCTGAGAATTGTGCAAATAATAACTACAGTGATGTTATTCTTAGAGTCATAATGCTGTAATAACATGAACACATTAAGGTTCATGGGGAAGAGTTTTCTCTTATTAGACAAGATAATACAGAATGATACAGTTACATATTGACCCAAACTGTTATTTTTGGAGACTGTTGGAAAGTGAAAGATTTAGATGGCACCTTCAATGTCCTTCAATGGTAATGCATATATTTCTACTCTTAATTCAGTTCTCAGCTCAGTGCAACAAACACTTGTCTGTCACAGCCTACTCTCCATTTGCCCTCCCAACTCTGTGCACATTGCTTGTGTGGTGTCTAGATACTCTACAGCCCACTCACTGCTCTTCTGCATTCAGAGGTCCTAAATGTTTCTGAGTTTCAACTGCTCTGAGTTTCAACTCATACTCTATCCTGTTCTTAATGAAACTCAGACCCTGTCCTGTCCTCCCACACAAGACTACTGGTACATCTGATTTGTACACAATTTGGAGTTATCCTAAACTGATTTGGTTACTCAGCTGGTTCAGCTCCTTCCTGGTCTGTCTTTTGGCGAGCTTTTTTCCCAAACAACCTTCCTTTGCCCCAAAGTACTCTGCCTTCACTCCCCATCTCTCAGACAGGACATGTACCTCCACAAATACGAATTTAATCATCTCTGTGCTGGTAGCTCACATGAAGAACTTCTGTTCTCTAGCCTCCTCTTCTACAATAACTTAAAATCACACCTGTTGCTCTTGCCAAACCCAGCTTTTATCTAAAGCCCAATGTACCAAGAGGAGACACTAAAATTGCCACTCTTACCTCCATTCTCCAACGCTGAGCATAATGATGCTGAGCTAGCTATTCATCATACTCAGGCCCTAATGTCATACTTGATGTTGACCGCTCTCAAGTACCACACATCTCAGCTCTGTTAACATCCTGCAAATTATGCCTTCATGGTGCTGCTTAGCTGATATATGTGGTTGATAGAGTGTGCTCACCAATGCAGCAATTTTTCCTTTCCAAAAACACAAAGGCATTCCCTTTACATTTTTTCAGTGAAGACATCAATGCTGAAAACACATGATTTTTTCATCTCATTCCTCATGTCTGCTTTCCTAGCCTGTGATTTAATGACAGATTAAAGACTAGCTTATGAAAGTTCACCACGGCAACTGCTGATGTCATCGGGAACTGTATTCCCAATTGGGGCTTAAAGAAAGATGAAGACCGTATTGATAATTTACAATATTTCCAACATTTTTCATCTAGCTAATTAAGGCACAACCGTATGCCTCCACCTATGCTCCAGACTGAAAGAACAAAAAATTTAACAATATTAACATGCTCAGATATTGCCATTATATAAATTTAGCCCACAGAAATTAACTGTTCATGGAAGGTACAGATTATTTACTCCTTTCCTATTCAGCAGCAGAAAAACAGAATTATACATGCAGCTATTACAAATGCCATGTCTTTGATCATCTTACTGGAAAAAAAAAAAAATCTTCCTCAGAAAATGAACCTAAGCATAGTATCCTATATGCTCTAAAATGAAGGAAGAATTTTATCTATTTAATTGTAAGCACATTTAATCATCAAATGAAAGGAGACACATGTTACCATGTTACTAGCTTGAACAGCTTTGCATGTAAGTTTAAGTATTGATTCTCCTCCTTGATGTTTGTCACCTTTTTTTTGGAATAGGTAATTTACCAAAGTGTATGTGTTTTCCCCTTTTGGATCCTTCAGAGGTTGTTCCTTGCTCCATCTTGCTACAGCAACCCAAACACAGTGTATTGAAATGCAGCCAATGCCATGTCATGCAAATACACAGAGTTAAGGAGAATACCTGACAGAAATAAAAAATAAAAATCTTGGGGATGGAGCATGGGGGTTGTTTAGGACTTCTAGTAGATATGAGGAAACAAAAATGAAATTAGAGGAGGAAGCAAAGATCTGTACATGCAGAAAATATGTTACATGGCCTTTAAGAAACACTGGCAAAAAGTATAAATGGTTAAGCTTTGTATATCTACCACAACCACAAGTGTTTGGACGACAGGAATGAAAATGGAGATAGAAAGACCACGTTCTTCTCCCTGGATGTAAGTGAAAGCCCTGAGACTTAGGACTGTGCTGGAGCCCTGGACCCAGAGCCAAGATGCTGTGCATTTCTGCTACAAAGTTTTACTGCTGTCCTCAGAGAGGAACATCAGAGCTCATTAAAAAAAAAAAAAAAAAAAAAAAAAAAAAAAGCTGTAAAGGCTGTCAAAGGGGGGTGAGGGGCGTTCTTAAAAGTTTACAGTCACCATATGAAAGTAAAATATTTTTTCAAGATTTAATGGGAGAGAATATCAATAGGATGAAGAAGAAAATATATAGTATGGGTAACCTTGCAAGTAAGATGCTATTCGGTTTGATTTCTTTTTTGGCAACTTGAAAAACACACATGGTCCTAGCTGTCCCCATGGATCATCAAATGGATTCATACTTAATTGGCTCTCCATGCAGGTCTCTTTAAGAGCTTGAGTGCTACTTTCATTTGACATCACATTGATTTTCTCTGAAGTTTCCTCCTATCATGGCTACCCTGATCAATTAGTGTTCTATAAATAGAGTGGTCAGATTCCTTTCATTGGTCTCATTAAATTGCACCCCTGCTGAATTTCTGTGGAGAACAGAATTGGATCATACTGATAGCAATAGTATGAATATGCCCTCAGGTTTTCTAGTGAAAATTGATTGCTGAATATTCCTAACAAAAAGATTTGGAGCACAAGACCCAACTTGCATCAAACCTTACTTGCTTAAAAGGTGTATATCTTAAAACCACCAGGGATAAAGGACGGGAAAGTAAATGGTTAAAGGGATCAGCCAGCTCCTCTCTGATTCTTAAGAACCAACTTACATGAGCAAGCTATTAACAAATACATTTGAAAACACAATATTTAACCACAGATTTTGTGGCATTAGTGTCAATCGTAAGGGGACTGAATACTCATTTTATATCCAGAACTCAAGTCTAAACTATGAGGCACAAAATAAAATGTAACCAAAGAAACAGCAAGCACTTTGACAAGAGCCAGAACTGTTCTAAGTGAGATGCTGATATAAGGCTTTACCAGTGTTGGACATTGTGTTTTTTGTTGTGGTTATTTGCTTGATTGATTGATTGATTGAATCTACACCCAAATATCCACCAATGGGATAATAAGTGCAGCCACCTTAGATTTCAGTACATATCTATGTTTGGATATTCATTACATTTAGACAAACGTATGTACTCAACCTTTTTATTACAGAAGACAGTGGAAAAGATTACAAGTTTTTTTCTCATTCCATGTATTAATAACTCAGAAGACTGTTTTAAAAACATGCTCTGATCTTTGCAAAATATGCAGCAAATGGAAAAATCTGTTTTGCCTTGGGTTTATTTCTTTTCTATTTGTTTTGTTTTTGTTGTTTTGTTATGTTTTTATTGTTGTTTTTAATGTATTATCCATTAGATACTCCAATCGTAGTTGGAGTGTTCTAGGAAGTTGGATGTTTAGAGAAAGTTCATACTTAATTTTTACTTTAAAAATACATTTTTTAATGTGTTATAAATCAAAACTTTCAGATCCTGAACTATTTTAAAGCTCTGGATTTACACCTATTTAAACTTAGTTATGCCAATCAAAACATATGACAATTGAATTGTCCTAATTTTCTTTCACTACAAAACATGATATGAGAGAAAACCATCTCCAGCCAAACAATATAATTCCATGTTTGTGGCAGTACTCCTAGAGAAATCTCCCATGTGTACTTTTTCAACATTAGGGAAATATCATAACACTGCTTTTCCTGCATGACAATTGCTTATAACCAAAGTAAAATTTTTGCTTAGAAGCAAAGTCAAATTGGACTCAATAAAATAATTGTCATAGGAGCTGAACGCTTGTGAAGGACTATAAACAAACAACAACAAAAAAATAATAATAAATTACACTGTATTGCTTTGAAGAGAGTACCGAAGGTTCAGCTGATATGCCAGGGACTAAGTGCAAAGGCAATATACAGAAAACAATAACAGCAACCCAGCTGTGCACAGCCTAATAACTTCACAGAGGATTTAGGTACATCAGAGAAAACAACGGTTATCCAAAAATGATACAGCATATCCTTATAAGGCAAATCTGAAAGAGGTGTATACAAAATGGATTGGTAACACTGGCAATTTGGACACTATAAAGAAGTAAATTTAAGTTCCCCAAATAAGAAGAATCTCACTGATTTTCATATCAAGAAAGAAAACACAAATCTCACATTCCCACTGACAAATGAGACAGGTAGAACCTCCACAGGTCCTGATTCTAGATCATCACTGTTGCAGATATTTCTTCAAATAATTCCTCTCTTTGTGTTATTGTGAGACAAAAACAGATACTCACACACCAGGTCTCAACAGCACCAGGTGAAATAATGAATGGGCTTATAGAGGGTGACATTTTGAAATAGAAAATTTAGGATTAATGCTAAGAGGAAATCTGAAGAGAAAGAAGTCATGGAAAGGTTTCCAAAGAATGTGCTAGACCTACTTTTAAGACTTTAAATTAAACTGTGTGAAGTACTAGAAAATATAACACATGAGAGCTAATCTTGCCTTAGCAGGAAGGTGAACTATGATCTTAAAACTTGTCTTCGGTCTCTGTCTTTATGATTTAGAACAAATTAGCTTTATTTCTGAGTGACTTTATGAGGAAGGAAATTATTTATATATGAACTTACAGAAAAAAAGAGGAATATTTAGGTGTTGACTGAGGATGATCACTTCCAAAAATAACTATATATTTTGAAACTGAGGAATGGTTCTAACTGTATAGTTGTTGAACTGTAGACTACCAGAGACGACAGAAAGTCAAACACGGTGCCAAAATTTAATTCCCTACACCAAGTTTGTGCTACAAACCCTTCTTTTTTCATGCTGGTGCCTCTTGCCTCAGCATAATACTAATTTTTCAGCTTAATCAGGGCAATGCATTTATTGTTATTATTTAATACTGATAGAGTCTGTTTCCCAAGGGGGGGAAAAGGTGGTTAGCATTTAATAATAATAATAATTAAAAAAAAAAAAAAAAAAGTTAATGAAATAAATAATATGCATGTACAAAAAGAAACTTCTATTTTCTTTTTCTCAAGCTGCAACAACTCTAATTGGATGCTCTTTAAAGTTAAGAGAACTGATGGGAAAATGGAAACTATTCTCACTGGACTGTAAACTAACCATGGCTGGCTTGTTAAAGCAGAATTAAAAAATGGATATGAATAAATCTTTTCCCAGATCATACCATGTCATTCCACTATGTCCCCCAGAAGTTCCTGTCATCTTCTGCTTGGCCCCATGAGCACTGATTCATATATATCCAAGCACACCAGCTCCAGTCCGAGCAACTGCAGCAACAGTTTCCTTAACCACTTGCTGGCTCAAGGACTCACTTCAAATGTCAAATGATCAGGATACACTCTCTAGTGCTGCTTTGTGGAATGATATGAAGAGCAATGGGAACACTGGCTGTGAGGTGATCTGAAGACCACAAAATCCTCAGATCTCCTTGGGAATCTAAGATGACCTTAGCATGCCATGCAATCACCCACAACAATAGTTGGGGCATGCCATCGGGACACTTAGACTAAAGCCCACATCAGTGAAGACTGGTACAAAACTAGGCAATGTGTAAAGGAGTGGGATGAGGATCTGAGGAAGTGATACAACTAGGACAAAGGCTGCTCAGAGGACAGGAGAAACAGGCACAAGAGTCTGTGTCAGCTAGATCAAAGAGCCTGAATTAAAGCCAAGATCCCCACAACACATCATGCCTTGCTTACAACAAATATCTGCAAAACAGTGGCAAAGTGTCCACTCTCTTTCTCATGTTGTTTCACAGGGATGATGGTAACCCTCTACAGTTACTCTGCTAACTCCAGTGGCAGTGTTTCTGTGGTGGATATTTAACTCCATTATGGATCCTTGCAGCTTTCAGCAAGATGCCACACAGAAGTGTTTCTGGGGGTGAAAGATGAGCTCAGTTTATTACTTCCTACCACTTGTTTCAAAGAGGCAGCAGCCCACACAGAGCAATGTTCAAAGAGCATTTAATGAGGAGCTCTAAATATAGGCCATGCTAGAATTCAGGCTCCCGGTTTGAGGGTTGGAGATCAAATCTTCACAAGTCTTGAATTCTCCTGATGACAAATCAATGGCAGCTGGACTGAGAATATATAAAATATGTCTAAAAATCAGGCCACGGTCTCATGGCCTGTCACAGTGGGCACTGCAAATTAGCAGATGCTTTTAACAGTAATATTTAAGTGGTATAGTTCTTAGCATAAACAAACAAACAAACAAACAAATAAATAGGTAAATAAATAAATAACTGAAAGATAATTGTATTCCCTCATCTTAAAAAATCATGTTTGTGAAAATAAATAAATTACCTTTTAGAAGGCATTCGATGACTTTTTATTGATGATCTTCATAAAGAATCTGGCAAGGAAATGAATGATTCTGGCTTCAAATAACAGGTTTTTAACAGCCTGGACCATGCTGAATAATGGCTATGTCTATACAGACATGCCATTAAGCAATTGAACTCAAGCTCTGGCCATCAAGTCCTTTCTTACCTGGCAGGTTTAGCCCATCCAGAGGTGAGAAGCCAGAACTAACAGTCAGCTCCACCCCACCCTTTTTCCACAGTAAATTACCATCAAGCCTTTTTGATGTCCTTTTAAAAGTAAAAGAGATCAAAATATATCAGCTCTTTTAAAATAATGAATTCTTAGTACAAATATCCCGTTCTGCTGCTGCTGCGGAACATGAATTGAACTGATACAAACTGTGCTGTTTACAAGCACATTCCTTCAATCTCTGAGCTGGAAGTGGGTTCAGGGGACTCTGACATTTACAAAGAGTTTAACTCTTTGTTAAGACACTGAATGAAAGCAGATACATGACTTGCTCATCCTTGTGGAAGCAGTAGATACTCTCATTTAAATCTTTAGCCTACTATCTTGAGCCTACTACTTTTTAATATCCTCCCCAGTGCAGGACCCTAGTCTCAAAAACTGACTGAAAAACGAAGCAGTAAAGTCCAGTTTTCTGAGTTATTTTGCTGTTTTTAAGTTGGGATGAAAAGATATTTAATAGTCATGTGTATCTCTGTGTATTTTACAAAGCACTTGATCATGTAATTATGTGAAGTCAAAATACTGTTTTCAGAGGCATCCTTTGTTCTAGAAGTTCCTGACCTACAAATTCTTGACACTGCGACCTGTGGTTGTAGAGATGTAGTCCAAAACTAGGTGGCTGTTCCATCTTACTCTGCTGCAGCAAATCTGACTGGGGTTATTATGCTTACAATTCACAAGAACAACTGTTTTAAAGATGTTTTGGATAGCAATAGTAGCTGCAAGCATGCTGTCTTTGTGTTCTTTCTGTTTTGCTTTCACATTCACAGTAATGAGTATGTTTTAGCTTATGAATCCTTCCTTTGTAACAAAAAATAAGTCACAATCAGTTGAAAGACCTGCCTTGTCCCCCAAACACTATCAGTCTCTGTCCCTGTAAACATCCTCAACTCAAAAGTGAGATTCTTCTGTCTTCTGCAACAATGCTGTTGATGTATGTTCAGTTTCCAATACACATGAATGTCATCTCCTTTTCCCCATTGTTTCACTTAGATGAAAAGCATTAATATTCAGCCTCCAATAACTATGCAGTTTTGCAAAGCATTAGGAGGTACAGCCTGCCTGAGTGACAACATGAAAAATGAGTCTGTCATGTATGCAGCTACCATTATGAGCTAAAGAGAAATCAAGCATTTAAGAAGGATTTAGTGTTCCAGGTCTTAGAATCCTGAATATCAGTTAATTAATCATCACTTACTGGGTCTCATGCATGCCCACAACTTTCTATTTTTCAAAACTCATTTATAGTTACTCCCCAAGCTGCCTATTAGAGCTAATAATAAAACATAACTTTCAACATAATTTTCATATTGAATTTTTAGTCTTTGCCACCTTTTTTTTTTTTTAATTACTTCTGAAAACAATGGTGTCCTAATAAAAAAAAAAAAAAAAGCCCAGGTAGCTATAAAAGGACTATCACAAAGAAAAGAATCATACCTAGAACCTCTTCCCTCCTGCCTGTGTTCGCAGCTACATATTAAGGCAAAAGCAATCATCAGAGAGACAGAAACAGTAAAATGAAAGAAAGGTTAAAAAGGCGGGGAGAAGTACATATGACTTAATTATGTCCCATCAAAGGTCCATCTAACCCTACATCCTCTCCTTAAAAGAGGCCAAAAATTAGTGTCTGAAGCACATACAATACAGACAGCTTATGTGATGTTTCCAGTTGGCATTCACCTAATCTCCAGCTGTATGCAGCCCAAGGAATTCCAATCTTTTATGAGGTTTTTATGTAGTTGGTAATCCTCACTTTATTTCTCTTTCACTAACTTATCCATCTTACCTGAACACAATATTTTAGCATTCAGAATTTCCACAGCAATAAGTACCACAAATTATTGGCTACTGCATAAAGAATCACCATGTCATATAAATCACCATGTCCCTGTCCATGGCAGGGGGTTGAAATTAGATGATCTTCACGGCCCATCTGCAGCCTGTCAGCTCTCTCCAGCCACTCAAAACATGTTTTGTAACCCAGTCTGACCTCATAGGGACCCTGCTTTAAGCAAGAGTTTGGTGTTGCTGATCTCCTGAAGTCCTCCAACCGCAACCGAAGACAGATCTCGAGCTCATCCTGTTTATTTCCCATGCTCCGTGCATTGGTGTACAGGCACTTTAGGGAAGCAGCAGGTGCAGTTACCCGTCACAATGCAAGTCATACCCGTGCAATGGTCAGCACAGTTGTCTTCAGCCCTTTTCATTAATTCTAATATAGCGCTACATAGAAAAATGTTTATTTAAGTAATATATAAATAAAGAAAGAAAGACAAATCTCAAGGTAGTATAACAAGCAAAACATAACTAGCAAATCAGTATATACTAGTTTGCTAATATAGGAACGTTAGCCCTCCGTCCCTCAGTGCTTCTCCACAGAAAATGAAAGAGTTTATTAAAAGAGCCCATCTAATTGACTTCTGCAAAATCATAGAATCATAGAATATCCCGAGTTGGAAAGGACCCATAAGGATCATTGAGTCTAACTCCTGGCTCCACACAGGTCTACCCCAAAATTCAGACCATGTGACTGAGAGCATCCCTGGGGAGCCTGTTCCAGTGCTTGACCACCCTCTCAGTGAAGAACCTTTTCCTGATACCCAACCTGAACCTCAGATGTCGGTCATACTTTCAGATTCACTGCAGCTCTCATCAAAAAAAAAAAAAAAAAAATTCTGATTAATGTCCAAGAAGAGACATCACCATTTAAAAACAAAGACTACTAAAGTATTTATTCATGATCTAAATGAGAAAACAATGGTTAACTTTTGAAAGCAGCACAAATAAAAAAATGTTAAAAACTATAAAAGAAAACAGCACTATTAAAGTACAGATCTCTCTGCTGTCTTATGATGTAGATCTCAAGACCATGGAATCACACCATTTTATAAGAAAACACACACACACAAAAAAAAAAAAAAAAAAAAAAAAAAAAGGAAAATTCAGATCTCTCCATCTCATGACTGTCACTGCCCTTCTGTGTGCAACAGCAGGCTGAATGCTGTTTAAGCCATTTCAAGATGTAGATCAAAACTCCATACTCCTGCTATACTTGTTTCCTCAAAAATAGCAATATCAAAGTGAAGAAAATTCAAAGTTAAGGTTGCTATTTTGCTTTATAAATAATAAAAATATATAAATGATAAAAATATTACAGAAAATAAATATATGTTCTTGTAAAACCAGAGCACGCTGCCATGTGTGGCAGTGAATTACAGGTATTTTTAACATATCACCTCAAGCTTGTACAGTAAACAACTACCTCACACATTCCAGTTTTTCATTTTAATAAGCATTAAAGATCACGGGAGACAGTTATGTGGTATCATTTCCACATATGTGCCTGGGCTGTGTAAAGTACATTTACAATGAGTAGAAAGAAAATTACCTCACTACATGGTCTAACCTAGAAGCTGCTGTCCAAATTAATCCTGACCAAAAAAGCCAAGCACATGCTGACCTTTCAGTGAGTAAATAGTCCCAGCTACCTGTCTCTTCACAGTGTCCCACACTTTCCAGGACAAGTGATATAGTGTGAGCCTGTCTCCAGTGGAATCTATGAAGCAAATGACCTGGGGACACAGCAGAACCACACACTCCATTAGTCCTCCCCAAAACGACAAGATAAACTGATTACTTGCAACTTGCTCTAGAAGTTATGGTCCGAATTTACAGGAAGTGAGCCAGATTGGGATAAAGACAGAGAAGTTACCTCTTTGTTATGGCAAAGAAGGAGCTTATACACTGAGAGTTACTGCAGTTACCATATTGAATTCATAACTTAGCTTTGTCTAAAAAGAAAAGGGGGGGGGGGGGGGGGGGGATATGAACGTGTATGTTATTAGGAAGAGAAAGAAAAGTAGAACATTACCTGAAGGCCTTCTATGGCTAATCTGAGCATGCTTGGTGTGAGCTTGGAGGCCTGCTTGAAGGTGAAGTTGCTCCAGTCTATAATCAAAACAAACCCATTCACTTGCAGCTCAGGGTCTTCTATCATGGCTTCTAAAGAAAGAAGTATGGCACGCAAAATATCCACCAGCGTGTATCTGTGAATGTGAAGGGTAGAATTAGTTAGGCCTTGTATGCCAAGGCAGGGTAAGAGTACAGACAGGGAGGAGCTCTGAGCATTCCTCCTTTGCACTGCTTAGCCAAAGGGTAACAGAAAGGGATGCACACGTAACCTCAGAAGCTAGGGGTATGTAAAGCTGTGAAGGTCTCAAAAGCTCAGTTAGTTGACTTCATCCTCTGGAGCAGGATTATGTACATCTAAACCATCAGCCATCCAAAAGGAAAAATACAAGAATATAAAACACCAAAAGCAAACTTGAACTTTCTGTAGAAGTCTCCAGCCTAAAATATACATGCATTATATTAAATATCTGTACAAATATAAAACAAGTAAGCAACATAATGTGTATCTTCCCCAGGAAATAATAGGGGAAGCTTTGTTTTCCATGAATCTTCTCTTCATTTAAGAAAGCTTTATTTTTATTTTGATTTGGTTTGGTTGACTAGGATAAAAATTTTCACATTCCCCTCTCTATTTTCCACTTTTCTGAGATATAACTTTTTTTCTAATCTTAGATCTAATTTGAGAACTAAAGTTTGCAGGTAGTTTGGTATGCTCCCTCTTTTTTTCAGATTTTTTTCAGCAGGGAGAGTGAACTGCACAAGCAAAATTCTTCTATGTAATTTCCCTATGGAAATCCTTAAAATACTGAAATTCTCTATTTCCCTTTGGCAGGAAAAAAAAAGGGGGGGGGGGGGGGGCAATTAATGAAAATTGATTTTTATTTTTTTTTTTTTCTGTGGGGGATCAAAGTTTTGATAATTTCTGCAGCAGGTACAGTAAAGCAAGCTTGGTGCACCCTGCCTGCCCTGGGCAAAACTCCCCAGGGGGGCATGGCAGAGGTGATGCTCCCCCTCTCTCCAGGCAGCACAGCTCCCCAACCCATCCACTGTACATGACATCCAGTCATGGGGGGAAATGACAAAGTTGCTGTTGAGGCCCCAGAATGACCAAACAAATACCATCAGCACTGCTATGAAAAAAAATTAGAAAAAGAAAAATCATTCATTGGCTCTTTCCTGAGCAAGCTGCATATGAAATGGGGTATGTTAGGAGCATTTTGAAGCAAGAATACTACAAAACATTTCACTGGCACTAAAATGGGCTTACTGAGCCTTGATTATCTGCAGACCAGTCTACCTGTCTGAAACAACACAGGCATGCAATGGCAGTGGAGGTACCTAATAAAGGTGAGTACTAAAAATCCCTGTATGATCTATGTTTTGTATAACTGCCAGCACCAGGATTAAAGTGTGCTTACCCTGAGGGAGTGAGGTGTACAGCACTGTGTTCAGGGACAGGGGCTGGGACAGAGAGTGGCCAACTGCCTTCAAACCCCCTGGTTAGCTCCACAAGGTGGTACAGGTCTCATAAATTGTGTTTTTTAAAAAAAATTGGTCAGAAATACACCCTGTAAGAGACCTTCCCAGGGAAAAGGTGCCACAGAGAAGGAAATTACGTTAATTGAGTCATTGGGAGAGCTATTTACAAATGTCCTCTTCTGAGGAAGATCTACTAGAACTCATACTTACAGGAAAGACATTAGAAATACTCAAATCATAAAATTAGCTCAACCCCAGTTGCCATTTATACTACCCCATTCAAAATACTTATTCTCCAGGAGAGGAGCTCCACAAAGCAGATAGCTGCTGCAAACACTCAACCTCCAGTCCAAGAAGATTCCCAGGTTCCCGATATAGATCTCTAACATCCTCCCTAGGGACTCTAAGAAGACATCACATGCCTTGGATTAATAGCTCTCTGGTAGCATAAGGCTGCTAGAAATCCCATGCATTAGATATAAGGATGCTTTGATCAGTCCTCTAAGACAATCCCTAAAATATTTTATGTATGCCTAAGTGATACATGTATAGATGTATATATGCAAACACATATATACATAATAATATTCTTAATTCGTTCAAGACAGTGGAAAAACTGTCAGGTATCAATGAGGCCAGGACTTCAGACACCACAGAGAATAACCAATAGTCATGGGGCTGGGTCTCCACAAATCTGTGCCATATTCAGCATAACTCCTATTTCATGTTTGCTTAGAGTAAGAAATACAGTCCACAATGCAATGACAATATTGTATATTTAGTCACAAGAAAAGACAAAATGTTTTCCTCTCAGTGAAAACAAGTCCTGAAGAACAAAGATCTAGCTAAAAGCAAGAACATTTTCTACCAAAGGAAGGTACTTGAAGTACTCTTTTAAATCTAAAACACCATATTAAGAGAATACAGGAATATGTCACTAACAAAGAAGCTTCCCCCTTCATACCCTTTGTAGCAATTAGTTGGAAGTAGGAGCTATCTTTCATTCTGTAATGGACCTCTTCTCTTGGTTTTGACACTTTACTTAAGTACAGAACAGAAAACCAGAGAAGAAAGACAAAACCATTAGTGGATTTTTGAAGATGCTTTTCCTCTGGACACATGCTGAGACAAGCCAGAAAAGTAAACTTGATAAAATAGATAAAACTTAGGTGCTACAGATGGCAAGCTGAATTGCAAGTATCACTTGAACAGTATAAGCAAATGAAATATGATTAAAGAAACTATATTAAAGCTTTCTGACAGCACATATTTATTTATGTACAGACTCATCTTAAATCCACTTAAAGCCACTCCACCTGCATGTTGTCCAACTTTTCAGCTCCCTGCTACACACTGTTCAAATCAGCATCAGGATTTACAGACTTTACCATAACATGCTCTCAACTCTTGGCTGGCCTTTAGGGAATTGAAAATCCTATGTATACAAAGGTGGGAAAAATTATTTGGTGCAGATATACAAAAAGCACTCATCAAGCAAACCTATAGCTACACCATTACCCACAGGTAACCACAAGATAACCCAAATTCCACCGAAATTATTTACACAGTCCCACACAAACTATCTGCTACAGGCTGTCTCCAAACAAGCAGTGGAAATTTAACCAGTAGGAAGGTGTGAATGACTGCAGCATTATGCTGGACAAATTATCATTCTGAGCATGGAGAGCTGTTTTTCACAATAGCCATGTTATGTTATTCCTGTATTAGTTATTCTAAATGGGCAATTGTCTCCCCATAATTAACTCTATCCCAGACAAAGCCACAACAGGACTATTTGCCAAAATAATTATTTTATCAGCTTTCACAGATGTGTGATGAAATGTATCTCACACCTTCATAGCTAAAAGTTAAACTTCATCTGCTGAAAGCTGATCTTCCAATCCTTCCTGAAGTGTGAGTCCCTGGAAAGCTGAAACACCAGTTCCAGAGACCTGCATTACTCTGCATTTCATAAATGCTGTTTCTGAAGAAATAGAGCACCCAGAGCACTATGTAAAAGTTGATGCACAAATTACAGTTTTAAGGTGACACACAAATTACTGGTTTAAGGTGTGCTTATACTTTAATGTTTTGCAGACTAGTATCCACTTTTGCAAAAACTGATTTAAGAAGGTAGCATATTTTTTTTTTCCTTAGAAAAGCTTTTCTTTACATAAGAGAGATGACCCTGTCCTTTGGACTGCACTGCTGAAGACTGAAATTATTTTCTGTATAGATACAGAAATATGACTAATGAAAAGAAAAAAAAAAAAAAAAAATCAAAGCAACAGCAGCAGTGCCGTTGGCTAAGCAGGGTGCGCTGGACAGACCTGCTGTGGTGTGCGTCCTGTGGCCATTCGGGCTGTGCACAAACAAGTCTTGGTTTATTTATGCCTAACTGCAGCCACATTCACTTGTTTAAAGATACACTTACAGGATTCACTGTAGCCAGCAAGGTACCACTAATTCACAGAATAATCCAGAACTCATGGTTAATTTAAATGTATTTCATGCTCTCTATTTATAGAACCATGCTGAATTCAATAGAGAGTTTAGACACCTTTTTTTGCCCAGCTGTTAATGTGAATAACACAAGCTGGAAATATGTCAACACATACATAATGCAATTATAATGTTCCTTTTCTTTGTGAGCCCCAGCCTGAGCTCAAATGAGGTGGGGACTGGTGTGCAGATACACTCTACTTCTCTCAAAATTTTTCATTCCAGTTGACTTTGAGGCAATGAGTCTGCAAAGGCTTCACAAGTTAATATCCATGCTGATAGAGACTCTTGCAAATGCAAGAGGATTACCATTTCTACCACAACAGCAACAGAACCTACAAGAGTAATGCCTCACTGAGGCTTAGATATATCAAGAACAGAACATCTCAAACTACAGAACATCTAACCCTCTTGTAATTTAACAGCGTCAAAAATTTACAGAAAACTTCTTTGATTTTTTTTTTATGCTACACAAACAGCATCAAAGTTTTCAAAGGATTTATAGGAAAAACTGCCTGGCAAACACTGCTATCAGTTCTTGGTAGTACTTCACTATGATCTTTCATCTTTAATTCTTGGTTATGTGGCCTATCCACTCTCATTCTCAAAGGCCACAGTGATTTCCACTAGGCTCAGAGAAGAAGACAGAGAGAACACAGGAGACAGAAATCTCATGTCAAATCCAGCTGTGTCAGCTGTTTTCAATATTCAGTGTTCTTGGTGATAGGTGGCATCCACCATACCTCTGTTTAGGCAGCTTTTGGTCCCAGCCAATTTACACTTAAACTGAATAACAGATTATCTAATTTGGCAAGGTTGTCCTATTGCCTCTGTTGCCACATCCCCACCCTACCCCTAGTTTCATGAAATTTTAAGTTAATTATAGAATTAAACGTGAGTGGAATGATTCTGCTTCTCATGATGTAAACTGTTAACTAGAAGAGAGAAAAGGTATGTATTCTTTAGTTGAATTTAAGTCACATATCTCTTGTAGGTCCCGAACATTTAAGAAATGCACAACCTGTATTCTAAGATCATCACAGTCAGGGCAAGTAAAGCATTTCTGTCAAAGGAGCCCTTGTGCCACTGAGGTCTAAAGGAGAAATTTAGCCAAGTCTCTGAGCCATTAGCGCATTTCTAAACTACTGTTCTGGCTTAATATTTTTTAGAATGTTATTGAAAGAGCCCTCAAGATATACACAGGAGTACCTAGAAATGATGCCTCAGATCTCACTGATTCATCAGTCTGGGTATAGATTTGAGTGCTGAGAAGATGGGAGATCAATAGTGGCAGCAGACCCTTATTCAGAATAGAAAAGCACCACCAGTGTTATGCAAATGTACAGGGAAAAAATAAATAAATAAATAAAGGAAAGAAAGCAAACATGTCAAAGATTTTACAAGATTTCATCAATCTCTCTGATTTATACTTAATACCATTCATTACTCCTTATGTTAGCCCAGTGTTTGAGAGCCACAACCATGGAGAAAGAATCAGCTGACCTAAGTTTTACACATGCACTGATCATAAAGATCCCTAGCCAAAAAAACAATCCAAATACACAAGTGAAGAGGTAGATATGGATACATGGGGAAAAGCTAGGAAACATAAGACATTCAGCAGGAGAAGCTGCAGAAAGAAATGAGTTTGGACTAGCTAATAAATATTAATTGAAATATATTACTTCCATACAAAACTTGATTCTATTAACCAGGTATTTTTTTATTGTTAATATGCTACTACTGTTGGTATTGCTATTAATTTTGTCACTCTGCCTCCATCAGAGCTTGAAAAATATATCTGCCAACTCAGCTGGTTAATAGTGAGCTGAGGAACAGAGCAGCCACGTAATAGCTGTAGAATTTAAATTTTCATATAACTGAAGGAAAAATTTCTAGCATTGCTGATAATAAAAGCACATCTTTGAAAGCAAAGCAGTGGACTCTGCCTTTGCTTTAAATTATATGAGGCAACAGCAGCTCTAATGGTAATAAGTGCAGTGGATTTCTGTATTTGCTGAGGATGTTGTGAGCTACTGGGTCACTATGACACAGACAAGAATGATGGATTTGTCTTCTGCAGTTTTCTATTGCACTTTCTAGAAAAGCTCTGAGATAATTAATGCAGGGAAAGATTTCAAATAATATCAAAATGGACCAATTTCCATGGTGGAACCTGCCTAGAGATGCCATGAAGCATACATAAGAGCATGTAAGACAGATCCTTTGCTGCAAGAGCTGAAGTTAATTGTACCATTAACTGAAGAAAAACCTTCACCAGCTGGACACATTAAAAAGAGGAGTCTTCAACTGCAAGTACATACCTACAAGCCAAATGTAGCAATGAATCAACAGTCTGGAAACTCATACAAAAAGCTGATTCCTCCCAGAGTGCTGTCCTGGCAAGAATGTTATCCGTCTTGATTTCCCTAATAGTAGAGGCAGGATGAGTTCAGCGGGGTCCCGTTGAAAAGCTGATGGGCTACTCCATGCCTTATACTTCACCTTGCTTCCTTTTTTTTTTATTTTATTTTTTTTTATTTTTTCTTTTTTGTTTGTTTATTTGCTTTAAATACATGTCTGATTTGGTTGTTCAGATGGTAGGACATCTGGTACAGTTTTCAGGCCTTTCTTTAATTTACTGATTTAACATTGAGTACACAAACTTGTTTTACCACAGGAATTCTTGCCTCCCACCCTTTTCTTTCTAATTGGAACTACGTAAATCATAGGCTGCTGGTGCTATATAAATCATCTATAGTATGTCTGGAATTCATTTAAATAACAAATTAGAACTTTTTATTTCTAATGGTTACATGCTGGCCATAATAACTTGTACACACATTATAACTTTGGAGGCTTGCTGTGCTCTATTTACTTAGTTTATGAAGCATGTGATGAGGTCCTAACAAAACAAACTTTGAAAATAATCCTCCCAGTTATGCTGTCAGAGGAGCGCTGAGGTACTGATGCTGCGGTACCTCAAGTCAGCTAAGGCATAAGCTTGAGACATACTGTGCAGCAACTCCACCATGCTCCCTACACAGTACCCCCCAAATCCAGTTGTGAACATCACATAATGGAAGACACTCAATTAGAAAAGAAAGTGGCCTAGCTCTATTCCCAGATCTGCCACTGACTTGTTATGTGCCTTGGAGCATGCCACTCCCCATGGCTGGGCTTCAGTGCTATCCCCTTTGTCTGCAGGATCTGTGTAAAAGCAAATCCCTCGCCCTGGCGGAGAGGCGTGCCTTGGGCGTGCGCTGCTGAAGAGCAGTGGGGACCCTGTTGCAAACACAGCCCTTAGGTACTTGGGTGGATCGCAGTCACTTCACTATTATAAGATAGAGCAAAAGGACTGCAGAAAGGAATGACAGTTTCTTAGGAAATAGGACTTCCTGAAAAAAACACAATACATTTCCTGTTGTGTCAGCTGGTCAGTTTAAATATCAGCACATCCAAAATTAAGAAGAAAATAAAGCTATTCTTTTCACATGGCAATTATTTTCTGAAATGCAACTTTCTGTCTGAACTCAAGTTCTTGGTGTTCTTTTGACTAGGAAGTATTGGTCTGAAAATGTCATTTAAACTTTTGGGAATTGTTTTCATTATCGAGAAATAAGGGAATGCAGTAGGCCATGCTACCTGTAACAAGGGAATACCTTCATGGTAGAAGCATGATTTAATAAACAGCCTTCTTTTCTAATTCTTCCTTTGGGGATTTTAAGAATTTTTTGAGTTTGTTTGTTTGTTTGTTTTAAATAAAAAAAATTGACCTGGTCTTTATGGGGAAAATAATACAGTGAAGCCACTCAAGCTGTAGCTGTGCCACCCCTGTTTGTCATTGTTTCTTCAGCTCCATCTGCCAGAAAACCAAAGCAGGGAAAGGACACTGGCCCCAGCTCTGCCTATCTGCGTGCACACTTTTTACTTGTCAACATGGTTGTGAGCACAGCTTTGATTTGTGCTGGACAGCATCTTCCTGGTCCCTGGGAACAATTCAAGGAGTGGCAAGAGCCAAGGAACTTTCCCAGTTGGCAGTGTGGATGTGGCCACCCTGTCTGGAGAGAAGTAAAGGCATGGTGGTCCCCCAGGCAAAGACCCATCCCTAGCTGGAGCACCCAGTGGCACCAGGAGCAGAGTGATCACTCCCTGCAATGGCCATCGACACAGCCTGTCAGTGCCCTGCTCGTGTTGACTGTACAGTGGATGAAGGCAACTAGCAAGATTTTAAGTTCTTACACTATGAAGTGCTGTAGATCTTACACCTGCTCCCAGCTAAGAACCTAGAGAAGCCTAGAGATGCACTGCTCAAAGGTTTTAAAGAGTCCGCTCTTTATGGACTCATTCATTTACATGTGCTGAAATCAAGCTATTTTAGTGACTGCAATTTTAGACTGTAGGAGAAAATGGGCATGGCACCTGATAGCCACATATTATCAAGCCAACTGTTAAAAGAAAGGGCCTTGCTGATAGACAGCTTTTGGGTCAGTTTGCTAAGTCATCTTCATTCTAGAGCAGTCCCCAAAAGGATCAGACATTGTTCTGGGAACTGCATTAGCCTCCTTCAAACTGCTACCAAAGCTTTGTGTGCTTGGAACACATTGTGCAGGAGATTAAAGCAGTGTGAGTAGGGAAAAGAAGTGGTTGCTGTAACTCCCATCCTGGCATTTCCAGGTGGCTCAGGAAAAGCTTTCTTTAGCTGAAGGAAAGGACTTAGAGCTTCAAGTTCCTGCATAAGCAAACTTTTCAGCTCAAGAACCATGATGAATACCCCTGATTTGCCAACAGCATCTACCCCACTTTATCCTACTGTACCTGGGCAGCTCTGTGTTTGCTGAAGCAGAAAGACCAGCGCAGGGAATGCAGCAAGCCTTTGTCAGAAGGCTAAGCACATCATCTCCCATGCCAGCTCACTTGGACTAAGGGCAAGCAGGCACATATAAACCTCAAATCACCTGAGCACTTCCCACATCCCTCCCGAAATGCAGCATGAGAAGGATGAAGATTCCCTAAGCCACAAGATACATCTCTTCTTTCTTAACTCCCTGTTCCTTCCAGGTTGGTACCCAGCCCCCGCAGGCAGAGCCGGGTGTGTCCCCACTGCCCACCCACCTCCCTCTGCTTTGGCGCAGCCTTTCCCACGCATCCCCCGGGGGAAGAATGGGTTAAGGCAGGCGGATGGCTCCGCGTTTACCTGCTCTGGTCCCAGTTGGCAGCAAAAAGAACGAGGATCTTCCTGCCGTAGTGGTCCAGGTTGGCCAGCCCGCCGGGGAAGCCGTCCTTCAACGCCTGCTTGATGCCCGGGTCTGTGGCCTTGAAGCTCTTGAACATGTCCAGGTTCTGCTGGCGATATTCAAAGTACTGGGCCAGGAGGCGAAACGCCTCGAAGTGCTGAAACTTCCTGGCCCGCAGGAACCGCAGGATGAAGGCATCGTCGGTGCGGAGGAAGCCGATGTCCGGCCGGGTGATGACCATGTCCCGCACCTCCTGGATGTCCTGGTGCAAGGTGTCGGGGTTCTCGTTCAGCTCCAGCCGGGCTTTCTCCAGGGTCTCGGGGGAGAGACCTGCCTGCAAATGAGTCATGGCGCTGCCCTCCTCCACCTCCTCCTCCTCCCCGCCTCTGCTGCCTGCGCTCCGCAGCCTCCCGGCCCCAAGGCGAGCAGCCTCCGCTCCCCGCTCCGCCGGGCCTCGCCCCGCCGCTCCCCGGCCCGCTCCGGCTGCCCAGAAGCCGCGGCGGCTGCCGGCAGCCGGGTCCCGGGGGGCTGGCTCCCCCCGCCGGCACCGCGACGCCCCCGGGATGCTGCCGGAGCCGCGTTATCTCGCCGGCATAGCGCCCTCCCCGCGGCGGGAGCTGGCGGCCCGCAGCATCCCCGGGGCCAGTCCGCAGAGGCGCCGACACCCGCCGGGGACGGGGCTGCGGGCTGCCTCCTGCCTCCCGCCCCCTCCGGGGACGGGGATGGGGACGGGGACGGTGCCGCTAGGCAGGGCGAGGGGAGCCCCGGGGTACTCCCCCGGCCCGGGGCTGGCAGAGGGGCTGCCCTCCCCGCAGCAGCACCATTTACGGGAGATCGGCGTTTCCGAAAGATTGGGAAAAAAAAAAAAAAAAAAAAAAAAAAAGGCCCCAAAAATAAATCAAAGAAGGAAGATGCGGTGAGCCGATCCGCAGGTACTTCGCCGGTACCGGTGCCGAGAAGCCTCCGGTTCTCCGGCAAGACGAGCGGTGCCTCGGCCTTGAGGATGCTCGTCCCCCCTCCTGCGCCCTCCTCCGCTCCACGCCCCGGCTCCCAGATGGCACCAGCCGGCGCGGGGCGGCACAGCCCCGCCTTGCACACACACACGGACGGACGGGCAGACAGACAGACAGACAGACGGAGACACCCCCCGCGGGGGCTTAGCCCCTGGCCGCGGAGGGGGCCGGAGTGGAGGAGGTCCGGGGGCTGCGCGGAGCTTGCGCGGGAGCCGCGCGCAACAAGATGGTGGCGGCTCGGCGCGGAAGGGCGCGGAGCAAATGGGGAGACCGAGGGCCCCAGTAAAGCTCGGCGCCCCTGAAAGATGTCCTTCGTCGAGAGGAGCCTCGCCTTCCAGCCCTCTCTTCGTGAGGATGTAAGCCTGGGTTTAAAATAGAGCAATCCCTCTATTTTTTGCCTCGTGTCGGAGGCTGTGTGACTTAAATTTGTGTGGTGTTGCAACGGACAAAAATATCCTGCTTTTTGAGCAGCAGTGAAGAAATATGCTTTTTTCACGCAGGAAAGTTTGCTCTTGTGGTCTGATTTCGGGAAAAGTTCCCACTGAAGAGCATCTGACCTTTGTCCGAGGGACTGGACCTTCCCGATGCAAATGTGCCTGAAAATCTAGCTTACACCAAAGACAAGGAGACCTAAAACCTGTACCTCCTCCTCCTTCCTATAGGAAGCGCAGCTCTTTGATACGGCATTGGGCTTCTTTCCTGAGATGACATAGCTGAAGCACACAGGCTGAATTATTGAAAAGGCATCGAGGTCACTGATCCTTACAGAGAGCATGTACAGGAATTACACCAGTGGAAGCATAGTCCGTGTTCTAAGACAAATAAGGATACTCATAAAAGCATTTAAATTATACACTGTATTTTCTGCAGACCTTCATCAGATGACAAAGATGACCTCAGCAGCAAGTGGGAGTAGTTTTTAGCTGTGAGCACATGCTCAGTGTGTGGCCATGCAGTGAGCGGTAGTTGTCAGGTGGCAAAATCATCTTTTCAGGGACTCGAGAGAATTTTGTTTTTACAGGGTTTTGTAAGTATTAAACAGTTCTTCAGCAGATCTCTTTCTTTGTGTCAAGTCAAGTTTTCCCTATTTCTTCATAGCAGCCTGATCTCAAAATATCTGCAGCATGGACAGATGGGAGGTCAGACAGAAACATCAGCTCTTACTCAGCTGGGTACCAAATTTCCAGTGGCATGGCCTAAAGCAGAAAGTGTTGGCAGGACCAGTTTGTGAGTGCCCTGTCATCATGGCCCAGATTTATTTCATGCAAATTGCACCAAGTACTTCAAGATGCCTTGCTAGAGAGGAATATGCACAGTCTAGCTGAGGGCTGAATCACTCCAAAAATTCTTACATTTCTTTTCTAAATGCTCGTAAAGTATCTTCCTTACACAGATGTGATTCATCTGGTTTGATAATGTTTTCTTAGAGCAGTTATTGCTCCAGAAATGGTTCATGACTTTTTTCTTTTTTTTGGTGCCATTTTTTATCATTGCTAAATCTTCCTTTTCTTTTGCCCTTGCTATCTAGCTATATATTATTTATATATTCTTCAGGAGAGACCCTTTGAGAAAAGTTGTTTCCCTCACCCATAAGGAAACACCAGCAAGACTTTTACTGTCATCATTTCCCATACTACTGCTCTGCCATTTCCACTGCAACCAAGTTAATAGACAAGTAGGTCAAGTGACAAGTGCCTCAAATTCACTTGGTGCAAGGTGAGCTGCAGACTTTCACAGACTTCCCCCAAAAAAGTTCATGATATATCTTATGACCTCCAGTAACACATTCTTAATTTGCTTTAATTTTCTTTTACAAATTGAAACATGCATGTAAGAGTTTTCTCATGTGTTCCAGTGCATAGATGCACTGAACAAGGCAAAAATTGAGCTGGTCAAAATTAAAATACTAACAATTTTGAAACTACAGAAAAGGCTAATTCTAAAGAATTATTATTATTATTATTATTATTATTTGATTTATAAACTACATGTAATTTTACCTGAAAACTTTAATGTGATATTATTCTATTTTTTTTTCATTTTCCCTCTTCTTGACAAAATTTAATCCATTCCCTCTCTTTTCACCCTTTCTTGAATAAAAAAAGAACAAAAATATCATTGGGAAGGGTGTGAAGGAAGAGGATTAAAAAAAAATTTGGAAGCCAAATTAATCTCAAATATATATATAAGCTTCCTTTCCAAAGCAAGGTTCAGTCTCCATTAAAATTGATTTAATAATTTAAAGATTTCTAGCCCGTACCTTGCCACATTAAAATTAAATTCACCAAGTATTAACAGCATTTCAAGAAAATCATTTTGCCATGAACTGTTGAATCTTAGACCAAAATGTCCTCATCATTAAGAAAAGGGTTTACACAGTTCCTTCCTGACCTGAGTAGACTTAGAAGGATCTCAGTAAGAAAAGTGGAGACAGCAAGGCAGCCTGAAGATAGAGCAAGTCAAAGAACAGTATGGTCATGTTCTACCTGAGCCACAGATGGAGCATATTAAGATAATAACATTAAAAAATAGTTTGAATACTTGTGTATAGTATAAACACATGAAATATTTGTTTTAGGTATGAATAACAGGGTAAAAGCAATAAAAATGTTTTTGTCATCTGTAAAAAGAGTTACCAAAGCATTTTAAAAATATAATGAAGAAATATGTGTTTTCCAACATGTCATCCTACCTAAGTCATAAGGGAAAAAATGGAGCTGCTAATGGGGTTAGATGCAACATACTGATGTCACAATATATTGTGCACAATAAATACAGTTTATTGTGCACATACATTTTTCCCTTTATGAAACAGTAGGGGTGTCTGACTAAATCAATTATGTAAATCTAAACATCTTTTCACTTGCACTTACAAACTATTATTTTTCCTTGATGTTTTTATAGTCATTTTTGCCTGAACTTCATACAATTAAAATCTGAGAGACTTGCAAGCACTACAGTTAAGCACCTGGTTTGAAAAAAAAAAAATAAAACACATATAAGGCTCAAAGATGTCTGTGTAGATGTTATCAGGATGCTAATTCACATTCAGAATGAAATTATTTAAAATCAGTAATAGACCAGGGCATTAAGGAACAAAATTGGAATACAATAACAACACTAAACAAAATACTGGATGATGGATAAGGAAAAATGCATTAATACAAGTCTTCATATCTTATTTTCTGTGGAATGGGGCAAAAGCAGGAAAGCTCTTGCTTGTTGTCTTTGACTATGGTTATATTGTGCCGAGCATCCTGCTCTGGGTTCAGGACAGCTGTGGATGTAAGATCAAATTTCCAAGAAGGTTTGTCTCATTTCCCTATGATATAGCTATAGAGATGAGTAATACCAGGAACACATGCTTGCATCCATTCCTCTTCATCAAAGTATTCATGTAGGTGTATGTAGTTAAGTATATCACTGAAGATTTTGAAAAGGGTTAAATTCACACCTAAATGACAACTTGATCAAAAGCAGCTAAATTCAAAGACCAGGTCCCATTTTCAGAATTGATTTAGAAACTTCATTCAAACATTTTAAGAGCATAAGAACAGCTTGGGGGGGGGGGGGGGGGCGAACAAGCATCTTCATGCCTCTACAATGGCTTAACGTGGTGGCCTAAGGAAGTGTATCAGAGTAAGTGTTTGTGTCCCAGACTCCTGAGGTACTATCTTCAATGTGAGATTATCTTTGAAGTCAGTCATTAAAGTTCCTATATAAAAACTGAGATTTAGCAACTAATCTCATGCATGCTTTTGTTTCACTCTTAGTGTACAGTAAAACATATTAGTTTAAACCTCAGTGAAAGCCGTGCTACATGTAGGATTCACCTTAGATGTCACCCTGTAACTAGGTGAGTTATGGGAATGCAGCCATGTGCCTTTAATTAAGCATATGTGTAGAAAGGATCAAGATGCTTGACCTATGAAGTTGCATTATAACAGAAGAAAAGAGAACTTCTAGAACTTAGCTCTGTTGGAAATCTGTCTGCAAATTCAAAATGCTGTCCAGTTGAAAAATTGGCTTCAGAAAGCAAACTTATCATCTGTGTCTTTTATTCATCATCATAGGTCCCTAACAATGTAAGGATAAATAGCCCTACAGTAGACAAGGGATAGCATTAAACCTTAATCAGAGAAATATTTCAGTATGACAAGCCTACTGCAGAAACATAAAAGATAGAACTGGAAGGGATTTTAAGAGATTGCCTAGTTTATCTGTCCCCCATCCTGATGGATGTTTGTCTGAATGGTGTTTAAAAACCTCCAGCAGTAGATATCCATAGCTCCACTAGACAGCCTGTCCCAGAGCTTCAGTATCCATGCAGTACATTTTTTCCCAATATCTAGCCTGTCTTTCACTTGTTGCAATTTAGCTCACTGCTTTTTATCTCATCTACTATAGACTGACAGAGTAGTTTATTTTTCAGCTACATTTTCTTTATTTGGAGATCGCTACAAAGTCCCAGGTAAAATGTCGCATTTTAAATACTTGAGATGTACGACAGTAAGAAGGGATGAGTGTGAACATGCTGGGGACAGTACTTTGCTGGGCTTTCCTCTTCTTTCTACTTGCCATGCCATTTTTACTACTGGAATAGACAGTCTTCCAGAGGTGCAATTCTAGATTGAAAATCTAGACTGAAAACCTGTGATTTAGAAAAATCAGTATCCCACAAACAGGTGATAGACACAAGTAAAAGTTTGTGTATGTGCCACCACAAAATATCTTAATAACTGTACTGATCTGGAAAAAAAAAATATATATATAGGTAACTAGGACTCTTTATCAAGCAAGTCTGAATGTTATTTTACTGTAAGGAAAAAGGTATCTGGAAATGTAATGAAGTTTATTGTTATATTAATACCACATTAACTGAAAGCAAAGCGGTCAGACATATTTCATTGCTATAAAAATTTGCATAATAGAGATATGTGAGAAATAAAAGATAATGAATTCATAACTGAGCCAATCATTTCAGTAAGCTTAGTCAAATGATGAGTTAGGACATTAAACATTCCAAAATTTAGGTACAGAATTAGTACAGAATGTTGAAGATTGCTAAGTTTGGAATAAATGCTCATTTTATTAAAAATGGATGAATGTAGTCATAGAATAAAATTATTCATTAAATCATTTTTATGCAAGTATAAGAAAGATATATAAGTCTGAAAAGCTACAGATAATGGTCTTTGCCTTAGCTTTCTTGAAATCAATATCCAATCTTGCATACCTAATTAGAAGGTGATCAGTTTTGTCCTTGAATAGGACACATGCACCAGGTGGATGAAAACCACCTTTGGATGCAATATAGAATGAAGAATCCCAACTGTTTTATGTTACTGATTACCTGTGCCAGAGTATCTACCAAATTCACTGCATTGGAAACCAGGTAACGCTTGGTTTGGCTGCACAAAATTAAGGTGTTTCTGAATTCAGTAAACCTCATTCTGTTCATGGCTCAGGAAGCTGAGCACTGTCCAAACTAGGATTCTTCAAATGCTAGTGGGAGATGCTGCTGGTTGAATTCACAGCCATAAAGGTACTTCCAGAACCCCTTTGCCTAATGGGAACATGTTTTCATCTTTTTAATAGTGATTTTGGAGAACCTCATTAGGTCCGGCTGTAAAATGTCTTGGTAGATTTGTTTTTGGAGTAAGTTGTGTGTTTCACCTGACTGGGCAGACTGAAGTGATTTGTTTTCATAAAGAATGGTCTTCTGCTGATGAAAATCCAGCCCTTGCAGAGTTTTCTGTGGCTTATTACTCTCCCTAACTCACTTTTCTGTCTGTGTGTCTGTCTAACTATATACCATGTTTAGAGCTCATTTTCTGCCAAGCAAGTAAACATTTCCTATTTGAACTATTATACCCTGTTCTCAAGCTCTCATTCCCTCATATCTCTGTACAATATTTTTAAACTCCTACTTTGTCCACATGGTTGGTTAACTCTATACTTCCTCACTGGAAATCTATTTACTGGTTGGGTGACATGGATGCCAGCTGGTGTGCATAGCATCACCACTATGATATAGCACTTTATAACACATCATGTCCCTTGATAAGACACACAGGAATTTTTCATTTTAATATACCTTCTTCTTTATAATAATTTCCCCATGATATGTGATTTCATTACCAGTTGCATAAATAGTTCTTAGTACAGTATTATTTTCAACGTTCTCTAGGCACGCTTAACTCAAATCATGCCCACAGCAATAAGAATCACAGAATCACAGAATCACAGAATCACAGAATATCCCGAGTTGGAAGGGACCCATAAGGATCATCTAGTACAACTCCTGGCATCACACAGGTCTACCCAAAAGTTTAGACCATGTGACTAAGTGCACAGTTCAATCTCTTCAATTCTGACAGGCTCGGTGAAGTGACTACTTCACTGGGGAGCCTGTTCCAGTGAGCAATCACCCTCTCGGCGAAGAACCACCTCCTGATATCCAGTCTAAACTTCCCCTGCCTCAGCTTAACCCTGTTCCTGCAGGTTCTATCACTGGTGTTTATGGAGAATAGGTCACCTGCCTCTCCACTCCCTCTCACGAGGAAGCTGTAGACTGCGATGAGGTCCCCCCTCAGCCTCCTCTTCTCCAGGCTGAACAGGCCCAGTCACTCCTTATATGTCTTCCCCTCCAGGCTCTTCACCATCTTTGTCGGCCTACATGTGACTACGCCCTACATGCAACTACGTCGCCCTACGCGTGACTACATCACCCAGTACATGTGACTCTGTCAGTTGTGAGCTGGATGCAGCTTCTGCTATTAATTATCCAGTATCACCACTCTACTCCTTGTAGTGTTTAGTTCCCACATGTAGACACAATAAAAAGTCTTTCAATGTTGACTTGGCTACATCCACTGATCAGCATATTACTTGGTAAAATCTATAGGTGAATTCTTCATGAACATTCATGTCACCTTCCACACATGGCAGGCATAAAACCACATGTTCTCTGTAAAAGTTTATCATTTTCATCTACCATAACAATATGGTACTTTCCAGAAATTTTCTCAGATATATCCATTCTAAACCAATAAGTCAGAATTTATATCATTTTGAATGACTGAAGTTGTGAATTTGGCTTGATTCTGCCAGCCACTTTGAAATATCAGAAATCATCTGAAAGCAAAGCAGTTGAATAAAGCTGAGGTCAGCCTGTTCTCCTAAGGCAGCACATTCAGCTTGTTCAGCAAAATGCACTGGTACTCCATCACAGGACAAACACTTATGTAGCAAAGTAAAGTATACTAACATGAACTGTGCTTGGTAATATAACAATTTCATTAGGATTTTCCAGTTTACTTCCTTTCTTTGAAAACTTGGGAAATCATCCCTATATTTCATGATATTCTGAGAATATTATGAAACATGAAGAAGCTTGTTGCCTCTCAGTTTTGCCTCTAGTCTTTTTTTTTTTTTCTTTTTTTTTTTTTTTTTTTTTTTTTTATTAAAGAATTCAGGCTGTTTGAGAGCTTCATCTGTTTACTCAGCCAAAAACAGAGTGCACTCAAAAGATACCAAGTAGCAAAACTATTTTCTGCTGTAACTTGATTCAAAATAAATGGAGCCATTGAATATTATTAAACCAAAAGGGGAAGAGAGGTGGAGTTGTTTTCTAAACTTACACACTGAAAGCTTGTTTTCACAACCTCTTGCAGATGTTAACAGTAGCAGGCAACTGAAATTCGGCTTTCTTTGAAAGCAATGATCAAAACAGCTTAACACTACCAAAGGTTAATACTATCAAATGTTGATACGTTGGTCAAGGAGGATCAGGTTAGCAATCATTTATACCCACAAATCCATGGACCCCAAGGGGATACACCTACGAGTGCTGAGAGAGCTGGTGGATGTTATTGTTAGTCCTCTCCATCATCTCAGTAAGGTGATGGAGAACAGGAGAGGTGCCTGAGGACTGGAAGAAAGCTAATGTCACTCCAGTCTTCAAAAAGGGCAAGAAGGAAAACCCAGGAAACCACAGACCAGTCAGATTCACCTCCATTCCTGGAAAGGTGATGGAACAGCTCATCTTGGAGGTCATCTCCAAGCACATGGAGGCTAAGAAGGTGATCAGGAGTAATCAGCATGGATTCACCCAGAGAAAATCATGGTTAACCCATCTGATAGCTTTCTATGATGGGATGACTTTCTGGGTAAATGAGGAGAGAGCAGTGGATGTTGTCTATCTTGACTTCAGCAAGGCTTTTGACACTGTTTGTCATAACATCCTCATATGTAGGCTCAGGAAGTGTGAATTAGATGTGTGGACAGTGAGGTGGATTGCAAACTGGCTGAATGGCAGAGTTTAGTGTTGTGATCAGCAGTGCAGTTTAGTTGGAGGCCTGTAGCTAGCAGTGACTGACCCTCAGGGGTCAGTACTGGCTTCAGTCCTGTTCAATTTATTAATCAATGACCTGGATGAAGAGGCAGACTACATCCTCAACAAGTTTGCTGATGACACGAACTGGGAGAGTGGCTGTTACGCCAGAGGTCTGTGCTCAGAGGGACCATTCAGAGGGACCTGAACAGGGCAGAGAGTTGCATGGAGAGGAACCTCATGACATTCAACAAAGGCAAGTGCAGGATCCTTCATCTAGGGAGGAATAACCCCATGCACCAGTACAGGTGGTGGCCAATCTGCTGGAAAGCAATTTTGTGGAGAAGGACATGGGTGTCCTGGTGGACAGCAGGCTGACCATGAGCCAGCAATGTGCCCTTGTGGCCAAGAAGGCCAATGATATCCTAGGGTGCATCAGGAAGAACACTGCCAGCAAGTCGAGAGAGGTGATCCTCCCCCTCTTCTCAACACTGGTGAGGCCACACCTGGAGTTTTGTGTCCAGTTCTGATCTCCCCAATACAAGAGGGATATGGAGCTCCTGGAGTGAGTCCAGTGGAGGGCTACAAAGATGATGAGGGGACCAGAGCACCTATCGTATGAGAAGAGGCTGGGAGAGCCAGGCCTGTTCAGCTTGGAGAAGAGAAGGCTGAGAGGGGATCTTATCAATGCATACAAATATCTGAAGGGAGGATGGGGCCAGTGACAGGATAAGAGGTAACGGTTACAAAATGAAACACATGAAGTTACAGATGAATACGAGAAGACACTTCTTTACTGTGAGGGTGACAGAGCCCTGAAACAGGTTGCCCAGAGAGGTTGTGGAGTTTCCTTCTCTGGAGATATTCAAAACCAGCATGGATGTAATCCTGTGCTATGTGCTCTAGATGATCCTGCTTAGTGTGTGTGTGGGGGGGGTTATAGTAGATGATCTCCAGAGGTCCCTTCCATCCTTAACCATTAATTCTGTGATTCTGTGATTTGTTTTTGAAATGAAGTTAATTCTGTCACTGCTGCAGGTGATTTGATTTTATCACATTGAAAATACTGATTTTAACCTGCATTCAGTCACTTAGGTTCAATACAGCTGCCAAAGCAAATGCATTTAGAGTCATTTGAGATGCCTTCAGTAATCACACCCGGCCTTCAGTTGCTGCTCTGGAAGGTATGGGTCATAGAATCATAAAACAACTTGGGTTATGGAAAATCTAGCTCCACCACCCTCCCTGGGTAGGAACATCACCCACTAGATCAGGTTGCCCAGGGCCTTGTCCAAGCTGGTCTTGAACACTTCAAGGGATGGGACATCCAAGACTTGTACAACATCACAACTTCATGTGTTCCACCTGCCAACCCTGTGTTGATGCCATACGTATCTTGGAAAATCTCATATGGTGCTGGACACCTGTCTTTTGAAAGCCAAATTGAGTGCTATTAAATAGCAACAGCATAGGGACTTTCAGTACAGGTTAAACATTTATATGTCTTTTAGTTGTTAGAACGTTTGTGGAGCTACAATGTGTTTAGAGGCAAAAAGGACACCTACACTTGATCTGTTAATTACATAGGCAAACAACAGCTTTTAGTTTTGCTTATTTAAGTATTAGATCCCTTTATCACTAAAGGAAGAAAAGGAGTGCAAAATAAGATGACTACTGAATGCTTTTCACAAACATTCCTGAGATCTTTCCCAGCACTGTTTGATTCAGACTAAATACTAAACAACCAGCAAAGAATCATGGGTTTTATGTCTAAACTTCATTCACAAAGACATTGCAGAGAACACGGGCGAGCAAAGGAGAAGAGGTGAGGCACACACTGAGGCACACAGCAATGCTGATAGCAGCAAAGGGAATGCTGCTTGTTGCACTTAGCCTATTCAAGAAGAAACTCCAGCATCTGCTGTGAGTTGTTCCTGGTAAACAACTGGGCAGAAAAGATGCACTTTCAAACAGATGAAAATACCAGAGGACTGAGCATACTCTGTGCTAAAGAGAAGAAATTGTGAGCTCATGTCCCTGTCAACAAATCATAAATGCAGGGGAAAAAATAAAAAAAAAAAAAATAAAATTAAAAATGGACTAATGAGGTAACACCCTGGTGTTGCCAGGGCTCAGTAGGTCTTGCTTTCACCAGTCCTTTTTACAGTGGCAATAGCGGGGCATGTGGGCACTTCTTGGTGACCCTTCACACCAGGAAGGTACCTTCCTAACTTCTCCTTCAATCTGGCCAAGTTTACCAGCTGAGCCTAGAAAGGCCCTGTAGCTCCTGTAAATGAATATAACACATACACTGTGTTCAATCAGTCTCTTTTAGAGCAAAAAGCCCCCCAAAGTCCCTTTCCACCTGTAAAGATCTTTTGAAAACAGACATTCCCTTCTGGCCTTTAGCTCTCAGCATCTGTCTGTGAATTATCTTATCAAGGTGATTGCATTAAAACCTAAACAGACTTACATGTTTCTACACACAGTTCAAGGAAAAATATCATGCAGACATGAAGTCTTGATTCACAAAGTCAGGGGAGTTTTCATATTGCCCTTGAGAAGTAAGGGAACTCAGTTCTCCAGCTTCTGCAAGTAAGAGAGAATACTTCTTGCAACAAAGGTCAGCATAGACTAACACAGCAGTCCCTCTAACCTTAAAAATGTATATGAATCTATAAAGCTTAATGTCTGTGAAAAGGTTAACTGCCTCACTGTTAATAGTGAAATAAAAGGAAGCAATGACATACCACAGTGCTAACTAAGGAACCTCCTGCCAATGAATTACGAAAATTCAGGGAAAGGCAAAACCTACATCATCAGATGAAACTGGTATGTTTTCAAGGTCCGAACACTTTGTCAGAAATCCATAGAAAATGACTCTGAATTTATGGAAAATACATTTGATGGGGGAGTATCTGTACTTCTACAGGTTCTCCACCTTTCAGGATAAATGCATTTCAAAATCAGAGGTATCTTGCAAAAAGGCACCCTTTGTTACTGGACAGAAGTTATTAGATATTCCAGCACCACAGAAGTGTTAAGTAAATCTTTGAAAACTAAGTAAATCTAGGTCCAAATGCCATGAGGTTTTAAACTATTAGGACCGCACAAAATGAGTCCAGAAAATACCTGAGTCTGTTGCAGGAGAACTTTACAGAGTGAATTCTGAAAGTGTATTTTGCATTAACGCTTCCTCTGACTTTTACCGTATGGTTTCATAGTCCATGAGATAGAAGTAAATTTTAATTCAGCAGAAAAGCATTCAGCTTTTTAACTGCCACAAATGTCAATGAGAATCTTTTGGCTAAAACTCTTCCCACTAATCTGAAAGTTTACATTTAAAAGTCAAAGTGATACCATGGCATTTGAAGACAATGAAAAAATTCTCAGGGCACTATTTATTCAGACACTGAAAATCTAGTTGTGGAGCCTCAGAAGTCCTCCCAATTACATTTTTTTATCATTTATGAAGAACAGAAAACTACACTGGCTGTTAAAATAGCAAGAATCCAGCCAGACTCTCTTGCAGTTTACCCTGGAAATAACCACAAAATCAAACTGAAGAGAAAAAAAAAAAAAAAAAAAAAAAACTGATTCAGGAGTAAGGTTCTAATCTTCAGTGAGATACAGGTGTGGTTTTCACCAGTTCCTGCCCTCTAAGTTTGTTTCTACCATGAAGCAATGGTAATATATATCTGTTATATATTATATATATATATATATATATATACACAATATATATATATATGCATATAAAAGAAAGGAGAGAAGAAATGCAATGATTTTGCACACATACAAGTGAAAAGAAAAAAAAATAATAATAATATGTGGACACCATATATATACATATATATATATATATATTTAATCAAAAGCATTAGCTGATCCTCCAAAACAGTCTGAGAAACACTGTTGTAGAGTCAAGTGTGACACAAAAGTCTTCTTACTCTCAGGAGCTGAATGTCTCTTTTAAATCAGAACTCTGTGACCAGTTATGTGGTTCTGAAGGATTTTTGAAAATTGGCTTCAGAAGAGTTGTGAAAGAGTAATTTTTTGTTCTCTGAGAAACAGTTATTTTATGACAGGTAGCTCCCATGTTGTGTCATTCAATTCACAACAACCCTCCTATCACAAGGTGGCTGGTCCAAAACGAATGGAATGAGAAACACAATAGCATATTTTCTAATATTTTTTTTTTTGTGACACTATCCTACAGAATCTGTCCAGGCACAGATTAAATGCTCTTTTCATCACATATTTGCAGCAAAAAAAAATTTGTTTTTCACAACCTTTATGAAAGTTACAAAAATATAACTTGCTTAAAGAGACTTTACCAACATCCGTATTGTATGGCCAGCTGCCATATTAAAAATGGAAACATTTCCTGAATAATCAAGAAAGAAAAGTAGATAATTGGATTTTCTTCTGCTTGTCAGGAACATACCACTCAACACCAGGCACTGAATGGAAGAGATACTGCTTAGGAAGTCATGGTAATTCAACAGCTGACATAAAAGGCTGTTGGACAATAGGTATCTGGTAAGGATTTCTTACTGCTCCTGATTATATTACCAAAGCCTTGGTTAGAAAAAGTTACAAACATTCAGCAGGATCAAACACTTCCTTCTTTTGTCTGGATTTACGTTAATGTAACTCCACCAGCCTTAAAAAAAAAAAAAAATAATGATAATAATAATAATAAATCCCTGATTTATAGTATTAAGAGATAAGAATCAACCCAAAGATTTCTTAAATTAAATATTTGCCATATCATGTGGTTATTTCAAACTGAATCTAAGAAAACCCAATATGTTCTGCTTGAGCATAAATACAGATTAAGGACAATCCGCTGGATGTTCCTGTTGAAAACTGATGCAAAAGAAGAGGAGCTGCAATAACTGGAGGTTTAAGATAGTAACTACGTGGTGGACAGTGCTGAAAATTATTCCTTCATTAGTCAGGCAAAGTAAATCTTGTTCTATCTACCAACATTTTTGTTCTAAGGGAGCAAATCCTTCTGCTAAATTTTGGATATCTAAACAAATTTCTTGGTTTAAAAATAATTTTTAAAAAAGGCAGTGTCCATTATCCAACAACCTTGTAATGAAGATGGAACTGAAGTACTTTAAATTATTTTTTTTCAAATATTTGTGTTTTGTTCATTTAAAAATAGACTATTTTAAATTTTTATTTTTAATAGTCTCTTTAATGTTTTTCATCAGAACTTTGATTCTGAAATGCATTGTTTCTTCTTTTGTATTTCCTCTTATTCATTCCCATATTTTTATTCTATACTTTTTTTTTTTTCTCTCTATCCCTGTCTCTCTCTCCAGACCCACCCCTTTCCATCCTTTTGTTTGTTTTTTTTTTTTCTTTTTAGGTCAGTTGGAGTGACAGCTGGAACAGGAAAAGTAGGAATGAAGCTGAAGGAAAATTAAAAGAATGAGAAAAGGAAAATGAAAAAGAAAGAAAAAGCTAATGCATGAGACAACTTTATATTGTAAGTCGTTAGGGAAAATAAATATATATATTTAATACCTATTATTCTGAAAAGTTTGGCCACCTGTATTTTCTAGGGTCATTTAAGTCTCTTTTGTTTGCTACATATGACATTATACTGGGTATCAAATTACCAACTGCAAAGGACAGTAAGTGCTAGATTAGGAAAGCAGGCAGTTGGCTAGGCTATGGGCCCATTCCCTTCTTGGCAGCATATACCAACGCAGCCTACACCTTGCACAAGTATTGCCAGCTTCTGACAACTGACATAACTGCAACAACTATACTGAAGTCAGCAGCTGTGAGGAACTTGCCCATAGACAACTGAAGCCAGTGTCCTAGCTCCCCAGGCACCTGAGCATCAGCTAGTATGGATTGCGCCATTTGCATTCAGACAGCTCAAAAGCCAGATATTCCAAATGTCTCCTTTAAAAAGCAACCAGCACCTCTTGAGAGCCCATGCTGAGACTTTGCAGGGAACCTGAGAGTTGAGTCACTTCTCTCTTTTCTCCTTTGTGCAGTTCCCTGCAAACACATAAACTATGAAATGTAATATTAACATTAAAGATAAAGATATTAAATAAGCATATCACATTACTTGCACTGAAAATCTACACCTGATATCGATTACTTAGAAAAGCTTCTATTTAAGAATGCCATAGCCACTCCAGCCACCTTCTGACTGCCAGGATTTGTTAGCTCTTCTTACAAGGTAGGGATTATGTTTTCCCCAGTTTTACTTTGAATCCATATCTCCAGTACTGCAAGTTATTTATATGACAAGTTTGTTCAAGTGAATTTTATTTTCCATTGAAGTGTTGAAAATAAACTCACAGATGTTTGAAAAATTAAACTTGACCTTTCAAATCTGGGAAATGTCATACTTCATATGACAACTCCTTCCCATGCAAGCTCCAACTAATGAAGAAGTAAAAGCAGAAGTAATATCAACTGATTTAAAACAACTCATGCATTTAAAAATTGAATATTTATCATCTGTTTGTTTATTAACATCTACCTTTATCTCATTTTGTCTATGACATGCGCATGCACAACTGACTTCAGCATGTGTAGCAAATGGCAGTGAAGGCAAGTATCCACAAGACAAACATCAGATTGAGTGGATAAAGATGCAGAACCTCAACTCTCTACTTCTGAAGTGGAGAGTCTCCATTTTAGAACAAGAACCAATCAGAATGGTAAAAATTCAAAGGGATGGATTAGCTACATGCTGCAGTGTGATTCAGTTTTTATCAAAGTCAGTATTTTGTCTTTGCATAGCAACCCACTTTTCACAGTGTGTTTATCCGTATTTCTCTTGAACATTACTGCTTGGACTTGATTGACAATACAATTGAATAGTCAGGGTTAGTGACACCAGCAAACATTTTCTTAAGAACAACATAAAACAGTATCGGTTCAGTAACAGTAGAAATGATATCACTGCAGTAACTGCAAAGCTTCTTTTATTGTTCTATAACAATACATATTTGAGCTCAGAGGCATCTGTCCAGCTTTACTGAATTTATGTTTCAAATACAAAAGACTTCAGAATGCCCCTTGTCTCCTTAATTGTACATGTCAGTCATTAATGTTTTATATTGATCCTTTACAAAAACACATCAGTAAGTTGTTTTTACACAAAAGTCTCATGATGAAAACCAGTGTCAAATTTCAGTCCACTGAAGTCAGTGTCTAATAGATTTCAGTGGACACTGCATCATGTCCTAAATGCCAATAACTCTTCAGAATAGCTATGAAAACACTTGAAAACTAATTTAACATATCAAGACTAAAGGAGCTAACAGGCCATTTTCCCACAATATCTATTTTCAGTTTATACAGTGCTGGGAGGTCATGGGATAGACTTGACACTTGGCATTTTCTTTTCCTTCTCCGTGTCTTTGGAGAATTATGCCTGACATCCTCAGGCTGTCACTGAGGTGTGTATAAAAGGCAGAACAGAATAAATGCACAGGAAAAAAAAAAAAAAAGAAAGGTGATTTCAGCAGATTACAGTCTCCTGTTAGTCTGTCAGAAGAATTTTTGTGTTGAGTACTTTTGCCACCATTCCTGTCAGTTTCAGGTTAGCATCTTGGAAGTTTACAGAAGTCCTTGTCAAAATAATATAAGCAGAATTATAGAAAGAGAAATGAAGGAGACATCACAAAAAGGGAGACTTAAGTTTAATTGTGAAACTGTGCATTTCCATTTTGAGAATTTTTTCTGCCAGCCAGTTGCAAAGTGACACTTGACTCTTTCTGGTGTCCTTTAGCACAGCCAGATTATAGAAAAAGAGGAAAACCGAGGGAGGTGAATTTCAAAGCCACAAAGGAAGAGTTGGGCTTTTCCTCTGTGCAGGGTAACTTTCTTTGGAAAATCTTCCCAACAAGGATACAGTCCAGTTAGGACTTTTTTTTCAGTTGTCTGGGTAAGTCTAGGGAAGACCCTCTCCCTCCCAGGAATGTAGTTTTGTGTATACACTTAAAATTACAAATTACAAGCATATGTTGCTCAGAGGTGATCACCTTAAAAGAATCATCTAAAAGAACCAGAAGGGTACCTTTTGTATCCATAGGTACAAAAGGGCCCAGAAAGAAAATAATAATAATAATAAATAAAATAAAATAAAATAAAAATAATATAATAATAAAATAAAATAATAAATATAAAAGATGAGAAGATTTTTAGAACTGAAAATAAAATATGGGCTGAGAGCACTATAAATGCTTCCTGACAAACAGTGAAATGGTGGGCTCCATGAAAACCTAGAGACGTGGACAAGGAAAAAAAAAATCAATGAAAGACTTTTTTTCAATCCTATCTATTTACAGTCTGTATTTTTAAAACTGAGCTGTTTGTTTTTGTTTGTTTGTTTCCTTGTTTGTTTGTTTAAGGTGCTCATCTCTAAGTATCTATCAGTCATTACTTTCTACACTACAATTCATGAAAACATTGTCTTTCTTCTCTATCATTACATAGCATCCACATACAAGTTAAAATAACGGGTTGTGTAGAAAACTATTACTACAAAATTCATCCCTGTAGATTTCACCTATATTTTCCTGCAGCCAATCACTTAGAAAAAAATGGAACCCCCTCAAAAAATAGGTCTTTTCAGGCTGTTAACAATTATTCCATTAATCATCTATAGTCCTTGGATTATTTTTTGTAGATCAGAAATGTTAATGCTTCATTTGCCTCTAGTTTCCATGGTTTGGGAGCAGAAAAATGTACCTATTTCTCTCTCAACAGTTATAAGTTTTCACTCATTTAAAGTACTAAAGAAAATGCTTACAATTTGGACTTTTGTTTTGATTATCTATTTGACTCTTGTTGTCCTATATGATGCATGAAATCTTCCTCCCTCTTCCTATTAGTGCAAGCAATTTGTATGTAACTCCCAATATGTAGATTATCCCAAGCTCCAGAACAATTGGCAGGGAGTAAGAGAATGAATGAAAATTGTAACATCCTCCATTTGTATAGAATCCTTTGGCTTTCTCTATAAGAACTATTTAAAACGCAATATACATCGCAAGAACAAGGGGCTAACACAGTCAATAATCACAGTTCTGAACTCTGTACTCAAGGTAAATGGCAGACCACAAACTCTCTTAAAACCAGAAAAAGATGAATGCATGGTATATTGTAGCAACACTACCCTACATTCTTCCAAAATTTTTATCGCACACTAGTCAGTGGAGTTTTAAATTGGATTTACTTCAATTATTTTGCAGACAGCACTGGGAACACACATTCTGTGATTTTGATCAAACTGAGATATGTTTATCCATTTGCAGTTATAACCCCTAGTATATATATATGTATGTATTATAATATATAACATTTTATATGGTTGAAGTAACTCAAGAATACCATACTAGATTGAATAGCAGTGCAAGAACATAGAGAAAACAAGCCATATGCTAGGTGGTATAGTTTTTGTTGTTGTTGTTGTGGTTTAACCTGGCTGGCAGCTAAACACCACACAGCCATTCACTCACCCTGCCCCCTCCCTCTCTGGGATGGGGGGAGAGAAATGGGAAAGTGAAGCCTGTGGACTGAGATAAAGACAGTTTATTAAGATAGAAAATAATAATAATAATAATAATAATAATAATAATAATAATAATAATAATAATAATATGTACAAACAAGTGATGCACAATACAATTGCTCACCACCCGCTGACCGATGCCCAGCCCAACCCCGAGCAGCTGGCTCCCCACCCTGGCTAGCCACTCCTATATATTGTTCAGCATGACGTCAGATGGTATGGAACACCCCTTTGGCCAGTTTGGGTCAGCTGTCCTGGGTCTGTCCCCTCCCAGCTCTTGCTGCATCCCCAACCTGCCCGCTGGCAGGACAGAGCGAGAAGCTGAAAAGTCCTTGGCTTAGTGTAAACATTGCTCTGCAGCAATTAAAACATCAGCATGTTATCAGCACTCTTCTCATCCTAATCCAAAACATAGCATCCTACCAGCTACTAGGAGGAAAAATAACTCTGTCCTAACTGAAACCAGGACAGTTGTTTGTTTGTTTGTTTGTTTGTTTGTTTGTTTATCAGTGCACATGAGTAGCATTTCATTTGGAATCAAGTTCTTTTGGCAGAAGAGGCTTGAGGTCTTCTCTCATTTACTTCTTATCAATATCAGTCAGTTTGCCAAAATCAGAATATTGACATCTCTGAAATACGCTCTAAGACAGGAAGAAAGGGAATTATTGACCTTCAAGTTACTAGAAATGTCATGGTAAACATTGTCTCTGTCTACATTTCCATTTTAAATGTCTATGACTTGTTAGGGAGGTGTACATGAGCCATTAGCTATGTTTTCCTCTAGAAAGTTTAAGAAATTTATAGATAATAAATTTATGGAGCTCTACTTAGGGAGGAGTGATGAGCCAGCTAACAGTTTATATGAGTTAGGATTGGTAGACAGACCAGTAAGGCTAAGGTTGGGGTGGGTGTCTGCTACAGACCTGTTATCAGTAAAAGTGATCAAGAAGTAGGTGCAGTCTTCAGACAACTGAAGGAAGCCCTGTGTTTGCAGGCCCTGGTCCTCATGGGGGATTTTAACTACCCTAATGTCTGGTGGAAGGACTACACAGCAGGGCACAAGCAATCCTGGAAGTTTCTAGAGTGCGTTGATGACAACTCCCTAACACAGGCAACTGAGGACATAGTGAGGGAAAAAACTCTGCTGAACCTCATGTCTGCAAAGAGGAAGAACTGATTGGAGATGTGAAGGTCAGGGGAAGCCTGTTATAGTAAAACTAGGTAGCTGGCCATGGCCCTGAGCAAGGTGATCCTGCTGTCCCTGCTCTGAGCCAGAGGTCCAGACTAGTTGATCTCCAGAAGTCTTTTCCAACCTCAGTTATTCTATTATTCTGTGATCTTTAGCCTTAGGATAAAATTTCTCCCAAGCTCTCTTTCCTATAAAATTCTGGGAACCATATAAAACACAACATGAACTGTTCCAGTCCTGTCTTGAAAACTACAGGAATAACTCTCAGGAGTTATTTCAACTTTTGTAAAATATAATCTAATCTTTCAATGACAGTATATTTTACAGGTCTTCCAGAATAGACATAGTCAAATATGTTGTTTTAGCCACTCCAATAAAAACCTCCACATAACCAAATATGAACGGAGAAGAAAAGCAGACAGTAACCAACAGTTCTAAAGGATTCAAGGAAATAAAGACATCATCTAATCTATTCTGAAATCTGATTATGTTAGGAAATCTCAGAAGATACTCAAATATTAAAAATGAGACAGCTTGCTTGTTGAAATCTACAGATCATATTCTTTCATACATAAGTTTTTATTCTTGTTCATGTGAATCTAGTAGGCAAGTGTAATTTCTACCTATGATTATTCTCATATCACCCAGACACTATTTTAGCAAGCTCAAAATTGGAGACATTCTTTACATACTACTGAGATAGCAAATTTTCATTAGTTTAATCTTATTTCCCTGTAGGCTACCCTTGGCATGCATCCATCTCTCCATCCATTGAGATTTAATATTCCAGCTTTTGTAACAATGTCTGGAATTACATGGCAATGACCCCATGGTCTTACAGTAACCTGGTTCATTCTTTTCTATCTTTTATTGCTCCTCTGAATTGATCTTTTTCTCCAGAGGAAATGAAACTTGAAGATTAACTTTCCTGAATGCAAGTGCTTTCTCACACATTTTTAAACTGACCACAAAGCTAGTTTTATAACTTACACATTCCAAGAATATAATCACTATCCCCCTCTGAGAGTCATAACTACTATTTTAAAGAGAAAATCAAATATTTGCAGGGATACCAATGCAACAGCCTCCCCTTCTCTCTCCAGCCTTCCTACTGTCAAGGAAAAAATATAGACAGGAACTTCAAGCACTTTAAAAATCAATGGAACTTGTGTTCTTGTATCAGTTGGGTGCTTATAAAAAGTCATGTCTCAGAGAGCTGAGCACAGGACTGGGGAAAATCACACACTGTGGTTAAAGTTCAAAAATCTGACACCTTATGGAACATGAATGCTCTCAGATTAGATATAGTTTCTACCTTGGCACTTCCCTGTCCAAATCTGCAACATTTCTATGGTGCTACTGAAGTCTTCAGAGATGCCATATGAAGCACCAGTCACTGGATTAAGCCCTTTGTTTATAACTCATAACTCATAACTGTATAATGCAATATGATGGATGGGATGGGATGCGATTTGGCACCAACTCTGAGCTACTCACCCATTGTTGTTAAGACACACAGGTACACATGAGCCCCAGGACTCATCACCTTAGACCACCCAATGCTCCTACCTGTGAGCTCTGGGACTTCCTCTGTGGCCTCCCAAGACCTGGAAACCCCTGCCAGACAGTACTTACTCACCGGGCTCCAGCCATAGCTTGTTCACTCCCCAGCTGAACACTCTCCATGGGAGAATATATGATTACAGTTTGACTATGTAAAAGGCATAAAGAAACAGAAGTTGAAGCAGGCTTTACACGGTCTCCAGTGGCCTTTGGGTTTTCATAGAATCATAGAATCATAGAATATCCTGAGTTGGAAGGGACCCTTAAGGATCATCAAGTCCAACTCTTGACACCGCACAGGTCTACCCAAAAGTTCAGACCATGTGACTAAGTGCACAGTCCAATCTCTTCTTAAACTCAGTCAGGCTCGGTGCAGTGACCACTTCCCTGGGGAGTCTGTTCCAGTGTGCAACCACTCTCTCTGTGAAGAACCCCCTCCTGATGTCAAGCCTAAACTTCCCCTGCCTCAGCTTAACCCCGTTCCCGCGGGTCCTGTCGCTGGTGTTAATGGAGAAAAGGTCTCCTGCCTCTCGACACCCTCTTACGAGGAAGTTGTAGACTGCGATGAGGTCTCCCCTCAGCCTCCTCTTCTCCAGGCTGAACAGGCCCAGTGCCCTCAGCCGTTCCTCGTACGTCTTCCCCTCCAGGCCTTTCACCATCTTCGTAGCCCTCCTCTGGACACTCTCCAACAGTTTCACGTCCTTTTTATACTGTGGTGCCCAGAACTGCACACAGTACTCGAGGTGAGGTCGCACCAGCGCAGAGTAGAGCGGGACAATCACCTCCCTCGACCTACTAGCGATGCCGTGCTTGATGCACCCCAGGACACGGTTGGCCCTCCTGGCTGCCAGGGCACACTGCTGGCTCATTTTCAACTTGCTGTCTACCACGACCCCCAGATCCCTCTCTTCTAGGCTGCTCTCCAGCGTCTCATCACCCAGTCTGTACGTGCAGCCAGGGTTTCCCCGTCCCAGGTGCAGGACCCGGCACTTACTCTTATTGAACTTCATGCGGTTGGTGATCGCCCAGCTCTCCAACCTATCCAGATCCCTCTGCAAGGCCTTTCCACCCTCATCCGAGTCCACAACTCCTCCAAGTTTGGTGTCATCAGCAAACTTGCTCAAAATACCTTCTATTCCTACATCCAGATCGTTTATAAAAATATTGAAAAGTACCGGCCCTAAAATGGAGCCTTGAGGGACCCCACTGGTGACCGCCCGCCAGCCTGACGCAGCCCCATTCACCATAACCCTTTGGGCCCTGCCCGTTAGCCAATTGCTCACCCATCGGATGATGTTTTTATTTAGCTGTATGGTGGACATTTTGTCCAGTAGGATCCTATGGGAAACCGTGTCAAATGCCTTGCTGAAGTCCAAAAAAATCACATCAGCTGGTTTCCCTTGGTCCACCATACGGGTGATCTTATCATAAAAGGAAATCAGGTTAGTTAGGCAGGACCTACCCTTCACAAACCCATGCTGGCTGGGACCAATGACTGCTTTGTCCCCCAGGTGCGCCTCAATAAGTTTGAGAACCATCTTCTCCATGATTTTACCAGGCACTGACGTGAGACTGACAGGCCTGTAATTGCTAGGGTCTTCTTTCTGACCCTTTTTGAAAATCGGCACAATGATTTTGATGGTTTTGATGATTTCTTTGTTCATTTGCCTTATCTGCTGCTGGTGACCATCCCCAAACATGAGCCCATCTATCAACCAGCTTTGTAGTGCCATTTCATCTCTCTCACTACCTAAACCAGGTAAACCAGGTAAACTCTTGCCTCTTTACCTGACTTGATATGCCAGCAGACAACAAGAGAAAGTAAATTTGTTTTCACAGAACTGGCTCCCACATTAGGCTGCCTGCAATAAGCCACCCTTCTACATACAGGCTGTCTCTGCTGATTATCTAGGATCACATCCTATTGCAGTTAATGGCAAAACAGACTCTGACCACAACACAGTCAGACTAAGGGAGGATCACACCTATTTAAAAAAGAAAGAAACAAATGTGCTTTGTTGAGAAAAGACCAAGTATATATATATATATATATATATATATATGTATATATATATATATATGTATATATATATATATAATGGTTGTACCATTTATATTGCTTGCAAAATGCCTGAAGACTTCCAGAGTTTTTGCAATTATTGGAGAAGACAGGAAAAAAGAGTTGCTTAGAAAGAGTAGTATTTTCTTTATCTTTAAAAAGTATAAAAAGTAAAGAATTTATAAATTGATAAACTGTTATGTTAGTTATAAATTATGTTATTCTCTATCTTTTTAATTTAAAATATTGACAAAATGTAAAGATAGTTTTTAAGTATTGTGTAAGCAATGATATATCCAAAACATTTAGTACAAGAAGACATTATGCATGCATAACTAGCAGATACAACAAAATATGCTCTGCTGAATAGAGGGAGTATGTGGGATTCAATTTTCTTAGCCATTTAGTAATTAAATATCTTTCCTAGGACAACAGTCTCATTACTTAATAAAAAGAGAGCTATCTCCAGTGTCAATTCACTCACTCTGTCCTGAGATGGATGTTCAAGGTACACAAGATTGATCACCTTTTGGAGAATGTTCTCTCTCTGTGATTTTTCTGATGATAAGGAGCCCAGATAAGGGCTCCCTTAAGCTACAGCCAAAATAGCACACATTAAGCCAAAGTGGATCTGCCCAGCATTGCTTGGGGTGAAGCTGGACCCTAGAAACAGGGCTCAGTCTATATGGAATAGTCTTTAAGAACAGGAAGTTTCTGGAAAGAATAAACCTATTTTGTTTTACTTTAGAGACATGCTTTTTGTCACAGCTAGTCCTTGTTAGTCGTGCAAGTTATTAAATGAGACCTTCTCAGCTCAGGGATTATTCAGATCAGCTGGCTCCAGGGTCAGTATGCCAGCAGACTGTTGTATGTTGAATTTTCCAGATTTCACTGAAAAGTTAGTAAGTCCAATAGCCTGGCTTTAAAAGAAGATACATTTCTAAGATACATTCCCTTGGCTCTTTCACTCAGACTCAACACGTTCACCAACATTTGCTCTTCCTGCTATTTGGTGTTTCATTCCTAAAGAAAGAGAGTCACTTTGCTCAATTTTTGTTTGTCACTATCAGCCAGGCTGAAGTTCTGAGCTTCTCAGAAAGGTTCAACTTCTTAATGCACAAGTCAATGGATGAAGTTGTGCCCTTAAACTAGCATCAGCTTAACAGTTTTTGTAGGTTTTGGCAGACACAAAAGAGAGCCTGACGATGAACAGTGAATATGCTTTGCAGACAGATTTGGGAAAAGTAATTTTAACTAATCCAAATGCATTCCAAATACCCCAAAATTATATCACACCAAGAAAATGGACAGAATGAGATACCTGCAGGTAAACTTAAACACCAAGATATGGGGGCTTGAACCATGGGGTAAGTAGAAGCAGCTATTGACAATGTAAATGCAAATGAAAGATGATAAATAAACTACATTTTTAAGGGACTGGCCGTAAAGAAGAATTGAGTAAACTTGATCTACAAGAAAAATAGCACAGCACACAATTTTGTCTAGAGCAAAAATAAAATAAACAAAGATATTGTAGAGATATAATGGAAAATTGATTTCTCCTACCTCATTCATTGGCTGGTATTCTATCATTATACAGCAAATTAGAAAGAACTTTAGAAATAACAGAAAGGGTAAGTAGTTAAGCTGTCCATGGGTATGTCATACATAAATATACCCCAATATCACTTGTATTTCATAATTTCTTGTAGCTTCAGTAACATGAAAGCAATAATTGTAAGACAGCTTAACTGAACTTCCTTCTGAAGCAGTATATAAAACTACAAGTGATTTAAAGATGGAGGATACAACTGAATTTTTAGGCTTTTTCTTTACCACATAGTCCATGAATCCTGAAGATGATGAAAGCCTAAAATAATGTGCTACAAAAAGAGATTATTTGCATACAGAATGGGGTTTTTGATTAAGTTTTTTTTTTTTTTTTTTTTTTTTTCCCACAATACTGCATGTGAACCAGGAGAGTTGGAATTGCTCCAGTAGAGCAAAACAGAAAAATAACTCATGAATCATTTCTTTCATCTCGAATAACATTCGTGTACATCAGTTCCTTAATCCAGCATTCTCAATCAAAATCATAATACTAATGACATCCAGGTCTGTAGAGATAAACTGCCTTCCAAAGCAAAGGATGAAACTAGAAATGAGAGAATTGATGCTGCATATGTCTGTCTTTTTCCCCACCAGGCCAGATAGTGGAGGAAAGCACCGAATTTAAGAGCATATTAAATTGCAGTGGACCTCTTTGTCTGACTCCAATTATGAAAAAATCATGATCTCCATTCGAAATTTGATTACAGGAAAACAGAGACTTAGAGAAAGCAGCTTGTTAGAAGAGGCAGCAACTAAACACTCAGTAGGCTGATATTTTTGTAGATAGAAAGTATGTTTTTCACTTTTTTTTTTAATTACAAAACGGAATCCAAAATATTCAGAAAAAAAAAAAAAAAAAAAAAAAAAGTAAAATATAACATACTTCATGAATGCTAAGGTGCACTTCTATCAAGAAAAGTATTTTTTACAAAATGACCTGAAGTCATTTGTAAATAATTTTGAAAATGTTTCAATGTCCTCTGTAATGCTATCAATGTACGCTCATAATTTTTTTTGCATGAGTGCTTATGTATGTATCAAGACTGTTTAAATTCATAATTTATATTTTGGATTTCACATGAAATGTTATTTTCCTGAACAATTTTACATATTTATACTTTCTGCAATGATTTGGTATAGGACATTTTTGAGGAAACTTTTCCACACAGCCAGGGTTTTGCATCTCACAAAGGTATCAATAGGAGATGGTCTTGTACATATGTAAGGATTGAAATTCTGATATTTGAGATTTTTCTGGAAAGCCACTGGAATGCTATTAATTGAAATGAGCGCTATGGCATGTTCAAGTTGCATCCCTCTTTTGCATTTTCTAAAGAACAGTGATTGTTTGATATTCTCTTATCTTTATTGTGTCTCAGTCATAAAGCCCCAGTTAAATTATAGTTTGAGATGTTAGTATTAGTATGTTAATTGCTTATGTTAGTATTGGTATGTTAATTGCTTGAACATCAGCTTTTAAATATAATATGACAGCTTTTGAAAAGCACCACATTTTTTCTCGGACTTCTCTATTCTTCTAATCTTGCCAATATCTTTGGGGAAAAAAAAAAAAAAATATGTATTTTTAGAAAGAATATGTTCTTCTACACATTCTCCTTGTTTAGGAAGGTATTGACATAAACTGAGCTTGAAGTCCTTTCCGTTCTAAAGCAGCTTTTTCAGAGAGACTTTAGAAATATTTGCCACTCCCTGGGTTAAAGTCATATTCATTACAAAAGAAAGGTCTGTGCACTTACTGACAAAGCTGTCAGCAAACTCAGGCAATGTGTACAGGGGGTTAATTGAACTTTGCTTTTATATCTGTGCTGAATAGCTTCAAACCCTATCAATGTCTACAGTCTAAACCAACCTGTGGGTGTTTCACCAAAAGCATTTCTGCAGTGAACTGCTTTGTCTTGCCATCTTCCTCTACTATATCTTTCACTCTCTTCCACCTGTGTAAATACTCCACTCTCCTCTTCCTCATGTTACAACTGCTGCTGAAAGCAGCAAGCTGTTTCAGACAGAGAATACAGAAAATAGGAATTATTGTTTGTTCAACTATCCAATGGCTTTAGCTCCTGAACAAAGGCAAGAATTACCCTTTTGAAACTCACAATCTCCATGTAACTTCATTTTTGGAGGAGGAAAGAAAAAACTTTTTCTTTGCACTTGGTGGGAGTGAAGTAAAATCTCTCCCTGTCGCACATGCACAAATATTAAACTGGGACAAAGGATAACATTTTCAACACCTAGTGGTCAAAGTAAGACACCTGGGACAAAACAACAACATTGATACAAGCACAGTATGATCTACTATTGCTATGTAGGAAAGAGATCCTGGGTCACACTATGGCACTGTTAATAAGTCGTCCTTCCTCAGCAACAGGCAAAAAATCCACAAACAATAGATTACAATAAAGATAATGAAAAGTGTGGAATGGCTATTTAGACTGAGAGTTTAAGAGAAAAGATCACATAGACCATTATTACTTGGTTTGGAAAAGAGAAAAATGAAAGAAAACCTAAACAGAGAGTCTGAACAACTTGAAGGACAACAATCTTTCAACACAACAGACCAGAACACACAATCTCCTGGTTAGAAACAGTTGCACTCCACACATCACTCCCAATGACAAAATTTTTAATAGCTTTAAAAGTAGGCAAATAATGGAGGGTTAAATTAATCTGTGGTTATTAAACTCATGGTCATCATAAAACCTAAAGAAAACCCTAAGCTGGGGACTGGAAGAAGACCTGGAAGACTGGAAGGAACACTGCATATTGGCTTAGCTCCACAGCAACTGCTGCACAGCTTTGCAGGAGGCAGGATTCGCAGCTGGATAGAGCTTTGATCTAAAGGAGCATGGCAAGTGTTGCACTCTTATGATAACCTGTAACTGACAAAGTGCTTCTGCTGAGACTTCTTTAAATTCAAAAAAGTGTGTAAAGTGGCCACCTGCTTCCTTTTTTGCCATAATGTTTCTGGTGACAATTGTAAGGTTCAAAATGAGCCAGATTATGTTTTATACCCTTCCCTGGAGGCCCTTCCTTCTCAGCCCAATAATAGTCTGAAGCCTATTATTATGTTCCCATCTGTCTTCGTCATTTTGCAGCCAAGTTATTTGTATTTAGCTCCCTAACCTTTTCTCATGAATCAATTTCTCTAACTCGGTAATCAAGACTGTCTGACAGGGAAGGAAAGTAAATCTTGCATTTGGAAATAGGGCTTCACACAGCAAATAAGCAATAAGAAATGTAGAATTTCTCTGGGTCCGCAATGCTACCTTGGGTAAATGTGTATTCCTGGGGCGGAGGGGGGGAAATGAAGCAAAAGGAATTGACTTTTTTTTGGAAACTGGAGAGGCACAAAAAAGTCTAACAGCAAAAGGCAGAAAAAAAAAAAAAAAAAAAAAAAGTGCTTTTTTTTTCTTTTTTTTTTTTTTTTCCTGGGAGAAAAAAACATTGGAGTCCCTTCCTCCCTCCTTTCTTCCCTCCCTCCCTCTCTCCCTCTCTTCCTTTCTGTCTCTCTCCTTCCCTCCCTTCTTTTCCTTCAATCTTTCCCTCACCCCACCATGTTCATGCTGTGGCTAGACAATGGCTTTGAGATCTCTCAAGAGCTCTTTGAACCTCTAGAGATTCATTCACTAATAGGCAAATGTAATGAAGAAAATAAATAAATAAATAAACCTACCAGAATGTAAACTTATACAGATCTTTGACAATTCCCCCTGAAGAAAGTATGCATTGCTGGGAAGAATGTAAATCAAATTGTGCCCCATCTTCGGAAATTTTCTTCACTGTGGTCACTGAAATGGATTTGTTTGGTTGCCTATTCAAAGTGGACTTAGCTGCTGAGACAGAATTTCTGTGGAGCACAGCCCACAAAAAGTGCATTTTGTGATGAACAAAGACCTCTACATACTGCATTATCAGCATTTGAAGTGCATTTACAGACATCTTTGATAGCATTCATTTTCATGCTTTGTACATTCCTGACAGTTTAATGATAATAAATTAGAAACAATATCAATAACTTAGTTAAAAGCATGGAGGTGCTGATTCTTATATCATATACTTTTTTAGAAAGGTATGCACATTATATAGCTAGGAATATATTTTGCCTTTTTGTTGTTGTTGTTGTTGTTGTTGTTTTAACTCATTGATTAAATGTTACTTAAATAGTCTGAGGAAGTTTTACATAGCAGACCACCGCAATTCCTGCTGTGAACTTATTTTCCATAAGTTTTAGTAGGCTAAATTAAAACAAAAACTTTTTAGTTAGGAAGGGCATACCATTACTAACTTTGATATTGATTTTGATCTGTTTTGGGATACTTAAATTAATGTTCACCAAGTGAATGCATACAGTCTAGTCAGTTATAAAGGTAGTTCTGTACAGGATCTTGTTTAGCACAGTGCTGCCTAAAAATATGAGTGGCAGTTGAGAAGAAAATTTTGGAATCGAGTTTAAAGCCACAGAACTCTCATGAAAATGAGCTAAAAAGAATCTTTCATTGTCTAGTAGTGAAAATAGCCATTAATTAAGCATTAATAAAGCTCAATAGTTGGAACAGTTGTTTCTAACTTTGCCAAGTTTTAACACTCCACATCCATTTTCTTAGTGTTTCTTTTCTGCTTGAGGGTTGTATTTATGAAACCAGTTCTAGAAACAAAGATTAAGGAAAAGACACAAAATTGATTTGAATCAAGGCATTGGATTTGAAGCCAGACCTACTCATGATTGCTTCTCCATGGGATGTTTGCCTTGATTATTTTCACAAACATCTTGGCAGCATTTCTTAAAACAATTATAGGTGCTATAGAGAATGGGGTTACCGAGTACCTTTAGTCCCATTGGCTAGTGCTTAAGTGGGAGATTAATGTAACAAGATGCAGGGTCAGATCTTATGGATGTAGAGATGATGTTCTCTCACAGGTTCCTCTGGGTTGTCTTCTCAAACCAGCACACTTACAGGCAGCAAGATGCATGTGTCCAGGCTGCCTGTCCAGGATTTCTTGTGTGCAGACCAGAGGACAAGTGACAACAGCTACAGAGCCCTCAGTATGTCCCCTGGGTTCCTCTTGATTGGCAATGACAGACTGTTTTTTGTGCAGGACTTTTAATGTTCACCGTCAGAGCCAAATAATTATTACAGTGGGAACTTTTGACTCAGAATGTTGCTTACCTAACATATGGTCCTTACCCCATAAATCTTAGACAAGATTGCCAGGCATGGCCTTTGCTTCTTCTGGGTATCTTTGTGTCTCCTTTCAGTCTTTGTGTTTGGAAGAGCAGTGCACGTACTCTGCAACCTACAGCCTTCATATAAAAGTTGTACACTGAACAAGTTCAGCTGAAAATCATCACACAAATATCTGAGCAGGTCTAAACAGCACAAGTCCATGTGCGGTCTTCTCAGCTTCCATAAGCTGATGATCTTATAACTAGGTCTGAGGGACTTTAATGAAAAACTTACAAGGTATGCTGCAAAGGTCATTACCTCCAAAACCAATATATTAGAAGCACGAGGATTCCTATGGCACACCAACATTTTTTTTTCCTTCAAAAAGAATGTTACTACCAAAGCACCTTCACTGCTGTTATTGGGAGAAACAAAGCTGGTCACACCAAACCAAAGTTGGTCAGCAGCCATGGACACGGAGGAACAGAAAAACAGAAATATCTCATTTTCCCTCAGAAGCTCTCATGGACAAAGAGTCTATGAAATGATGACATTAAAGATCAAATCAAAAGTTTGTCCCAGCAGGAATCTATCCTTATTTATGGACTCTCTGATCTTACTCAAAACAGGAATAATCCACAATTTGTAAGGATACGATCCTACTTCATGTAGATTTTATGATCCTACTTTCACGTAGATGAAAATCTTTTTGGTCTATGCAAAATGTCCTGAGTTCTGAAATAATATTTTATCTGTAAACCTCTTATTCCTCAAAAAAACACAAAGGGGTGTTTCAAAAGACAGAGACATAAAATACCTTTCAATGATAGAGCTGGCTGGCTTTGGGGCTGTGAAACTGGCTCTTCTCTACTGTGTGCTGAAGAGAAAGTTGGTATCTGCACATAAACCAATTTTGCTACTGAAGTGCACTGCCTCCCCCTCTACTAATAGCATGATCACTGCCATAAACTTGGCACATTTACCTGGATATTACCGGCATAATTAGTTCTTCTTCAATGCAGAGCATGAATTTGTAAATGAGTAGCTATTAGTAGGAAGCATACTGTGGACAGGAGTGATTTAGTTTAATGCAACCATCCCGAACTGTATTTTCTATAAATTTCATGTGACATAAACTTATCGATATCTGAAAATCTCTTTATTTTAATACTAGGAAATGTTTCCATGAATAATAAACTTTATTGACAGAGGAAAAAATATGTGTCATAATCCAATATGTAAGGAGGTGTGGAAAAATTATAATAAATATGGCTTTTAAAATAATATTTTAGTAATTCAACTTGTGACAAATTACATTTTTTAAAATCTCTTAAAATTCTGCTACAGTTGCATTATTTAAACTTTACGTCTGCCATTGAACAAACTAATGGACAAATATTTTTTTCAGTATTATTTCAAGACATGAGGATTAGAAAAATCATTAAATATTTGATGATAGTTGCAATATCTGCCTGATTTAGAAGTAGATCTATTCCCCGGAAAATACAGAGAGAATGATAAAAAGGAGATCAATAAAACTCTCCTTATGTGTACCATATGAAGGAAATAAAATGAAGATGCAGTAGATGAAATGGGTTCATAGATTAATTACAAATGGAATATAATTTATCTGTTTCCCTTGCATTTTTGTTCCCATTGAAAGAACAAAAACAAAACATAAACTTCATAAATTCATTAAAAACATCTAAGGTAAAAAATGTTACCCTGCTGAAGCCAAAGGACAATTTATCACTAACTTCATCTGGGATAGATCGTCTGTTATTCTCAGCATCCTCAGCTCTTGCTAAAATTGGATCTTTATCTTTGCTGATGTTAAAAAACATGTGAACAGGATATAATTCATCTACTAATCTCTCAATACATTTTTCAGTCACTTAGTCCATGTTCAGAATAACAAGTATTGTACCATAACTCACCTGCTTTGCAGCATCACTGCTGCAGATGGTGAAAGTTGTACTGTAGGTAGGAAGAAAGACTATTTTTTTCATCTCATTAAACTGATGTAGCTAGATGAGGTTAAAATTATTTAGTTAGAGATGCACATGTTTAGAATCTGTTAACATTAGCCTTATATATTATTTTTTCCAGTTGTGCTGACAGTGAACCCCAAGGTAGGAAAGCAGAGTGCCATAAAAGAAACTAACATAGAATATCATCAGAATATCATGCTACCCCTTAGATTATGGCTAGGAAAAACTCAGAAATTCATTTGTATTTCTATGGCAAACCCAAGCTACTCATCTCTTTTGTACTTTAAAGCCACAAGGTATCATTTTCAGAGCAGTGCAGTTTTTGATTGTTTTTGTTTGTTTCTTTGATTTGTGTTTTTCTTTTCTTTTCTTTCATAAAGAAACATGACTTGAAATGCTACACAATAATTGGCCTATGAAAAGTTTCAACTGCTTATTTTCTTCCTCTCTGCTTCAAATTCTCTTTATCTGACCCTTCTTCTCCATAATATCTAAATATCTTCTTATCAATACCTAGAACCACAAAATAAATTTGTTTCCCACCTCCTAAAAATTACAAATTTCTCTTCTTTCTTAAATATACAAGCAATTGAATTTCTTTTTCAAGTTCAGAGCAATTTCATTTGGCAGCTTTGGTTCTCTGATAATTCATAATTGACTTGGAAAAAAATCAAACTCAGCTTGGATCTAAACCATATCACAAGAACCAAAATCACAGCTGACACTCCTGTTAGCACAGTCAGCAGAGAGACTCAGATCCTGCTCCTATAATCATTATTCAAGCAGAAATCTTATTCTTAGGAATTTATTGTTTAGAATTTTGCTAGCATGAGGACACTAAATATTAAGACATCTCTATCTTGAATGACACTCTCTCTGTTCCCACAATTGTATTAGTTTAACCTAAAGAATATTTTTTAACATTTTTTTGTCCAGTTCTTATGTAGGGATGTTGTTGTTTAATTTTCTGGGGTTTCTCTTGATTGGAGTATAGCTTCTTTTATTTAGAAATAAACACAAAAATATATATATATTTGAAATAACCTGCTGTCCACCTGAGTAAGAATATTCCCAGTGCCCCTTGCACTGATCATAATGTAGTGGCAAACAAAATCAACCCCCATGAGTAAGTTCAGGTAGGACCCCTTCCCCAGAAGAAGGGTTAATTCTGCCAGGAAAAGGATGGCACTTCGGAGCTACGCTAGTCACAGGTATGCTGTCATTAGTTTTACTTAACCTGTGGGGCAAGTTTGGAAGCCAGAGTTTGTGGTGTGCCCACCTGACAAACTGACTGCTTCCCTTCCCTCCCTGGCTCATGGCCAAGCTGCAGCAGGAGGGCTGTGCAGCTCCACAGCTGATGTCACACGCATGCATGCACAGCACCAGTTGGTGCTAATGCAAAGGGCTTAAGCTCCTTATCTCCCTCCCATACTCAACATTAAGTCCACACTGGATTTTTCATCATGTATGTCCACTCCTTTAAAAATAGAATAACAACCCTCTTTTAGTATTCTGTCCCTAAATTGCTGTCTTTCATTAAAGGTTCCCAGATTTCATCATGACAGTAAATAAAATATTTTAATATGTAAATCCAAATAGACTCTTCATAGCTGAAAATAGTTAATATATTCATTTGACTCCTGAAATGGCACCAGCCTTTAAAGCCTAATTAATATTTGATAAGCAGCAAAAAAAATGTGTGGAAGAAAGCATTTCTCTTTAAATCTAATGCTAACTGTAACCCAAACCCAAAACCTAACACTAACCACAACCATAGACCTAACCTTAACCCTAATCATAACAGTAACCCTAAACAAACCCCTAAACCTAACCATAAATGTAACCCTAAGAGTAACCCTAACCCAAACCCATAACAGTAACCCTAAAACTAACCGTAACTGTAACCCTAAACCTAAACCTAACCCTACCGTAGCCTTAACCCTAACATTAAACCTAAACGTAACCCTGACCATAACCCTAAACATAACCCTAACAGGAAACCTAACAATACAAATAACCTTAACCCTAATCCTAACCCTAAACATAACCCTAACCCTAACCATAACCCTAACCATAAACCTAAACCTAAAAGGAACCCTAACCTTAACCCTGAAAATAACCCTAACTATAACCCTAACCATAAACCTAACCCTAACCGTAACCCTAACCCTAACCCAAATTGTAATGGTAACCCCAACTCTAAATCTAACACTAAACCTAACCATAATCCTAAACCTAGCCCTAAACCAAACCTTAACAGTAAGGATAACTATAACCGTAAACCTAATTCTAGCCCTAATCCTACCCCTAAAACTAAACATGACCCAAACCCTTACGCTAATGACAACACTAACCCTAAACCTAACCCTATCCCTAACACTAACCCTAACATAATGTAACCCTAACTGTAATCCTAAACATTAGCCCGAAATGTAACCCTAATTGTAAACCTAATCCTAACCCTCACCATGACCTTAACCGTAACACTAACAGGAACCCTAACAATACACCTAACTGTAAAACTTTTCCTAAACCTCAACCTTAAACTAACCATAACCCTAACCATTACCCTTAAAGGAAAACTAAACATACCCCTAATCCTAACCCTAAACCTAACCCTAACCATTACCATAACCCTAACCCTAACACTTACCCTAACTGTAACCCTAAAACTAACATCTAAGCATAACCTTAACCCTGAGTATAACCCTACCATAAAGGTAAAAATAACCCTAACAGGAACCCTAACAGAACTTTAACCATACACCTAACCATAACTATAAACCTAACCCTAACCCTACACCAAACCCTAATCCTAACCAAAACCCTAACCCTAACCCTAAACCTAACAATAACTATAACCCTAACCATAACCCTAACCCTAACACTAAACTTACCCCTAAACCGTAACACTAAACCAAACACTAACCATAACTCCCATAACTCTAACCATAACGCTATCCCTAACACTTAACCGTAACCCTAACCCTAACTCTAACTATAACCATAAACATAACCCTAACCCTAAACCTAACCATAATACTAACACTAACCAAAACTGTAACCCTAAACCTAACCCTAACACGAAACATAACCATAACCATATGGTAACAATAACCTAACAATAAACCGAACCATAACCTAACCCTAACAATACACACAACCCTAACCATAACCCTATCCCTAATCCTTAACCGTAACCCTAACTCTAACTCTAAATGTAAACCTAACCATAACAATAACCATAAACCTAAACCTATCCCTAACCGTAACACTAACCCTAAACCTAACACTAAACCTAAACATAACTAACAATAACAAAAATTCTTCTCATACACCTAGGCTTAAACCTAACCTTAACCCTAAAATGCTAACCGTAACCCTAACCCTAACCATAACACAATCCCTAACACTTAACCATAACACTAACAATAACTATAACCATAAAACTAAACCTAACCCTAACCCAAATCCTACCATAAACATTACCTGATCCCTAACACTAACCGTAACCCTAACCCTAAACCTAGCCCTATCCCTAACCCGAACCATAACCCTAACCATAACCCTAAATATTAACCCTAAATGTATCCCTTACTTTAAACCTAATCCTACCCCTAACCATTACCCTAACCATGACCCGAGAAAGAATTCTAACCATACACCTACCCATAACCCTAACACAAACCCTAACCGTAAGCCTAACCCTAAACCTAAGTTCAACAAGGCCAAGTGCCGGGTCCTGCACCTGGGGCGCAATAACCCCAAGCAGAGCTACAGGCTGGGAGATGAGTGGCTGGAGAGCTGCCAGGCAAAGAAGGACCTGGGAGTGATGGTGGACAGTCGGCTGAATATGAGCCAGCAGTGTGCCCAGGTGGCCAAGAAGGCCAACGGCATCCTGGCTTGTATCAGAAACAGTGTGACCAGCAGGGCTAGGGAAGTGATTGTCCCCCTGTACTCGGCTCTGGTGAGGCCGCACCTCGAATACTGTGTTCAGTTCTGGGCCCCTCGCTACAAGAAGGACATGGAGGTGCTTGAGCGGGTCCAGAGAAGGGCGACGAAGCTGGCGAGGGGTCTGGAGAACAAGTCCTACGAGGAGCGGCTGAAGGAGCTGGGCTTGTTCAGCCTGGAGAAGAGGAGGCTCAGGGGCGACCTTATAGCTCTCTACAGATACCTCAAAGGAGGCTGTAAGCGAGGTGGGGGTTGGTCTGTTCTCCCACGTGCCTGGTGACAGGACGAGGGGGAATGGGCTTAAGTTGCACCAGGGGATTTTTAGGTTAGATGTTAGGAAGAACTTCTTTACTGAAAGGGTTGTTAGGCACTGGAACAGGCTGCCCAGGGAGGTGGTGGAGTCACCATCCCTGGAAGTCTTTAAAAGACGTTTAGATGTAGAGCTTAGGGATATGGTTTAGTGGGGACTTAGTGTTAGGTTAGAGGTTGGACTCGATGATCTTGAGGTCTCTTCCAACCTATAAATTCTGTGATTCTGTGATTCTGTGATTCTAACTCTAACCATAACCCTGACCATAACAACAACCCTAACCCTAACTCCTAATGCTAACCCTAATCCCTAAACCTAACCCTAAACCTAACCCTACCCCTAACCCTAATCCTAAACACTAACCCTAAACCTAAACCCTAACTGTAAACCTAAACCTAACCCTAATCATACCCCTATCCCTCTTAGCCTTAACCCTAACCATAACTCTAACCATAACAATAACCAGCACCCTAAACCGAAGCCTAATCGTAATCCTAAACCTAAATGTAATACTAACTGTAACTGTAACCCTAATCCTAACCCTAAACCAAACGCTAACCATAACTGAAACCGTAACAGGAATTCGAACCATACACCTAAACCTAATCCTAAACTTAACACTAATCCTAACCCTAACCATAACACTAACCATAACCCTTTCCCTGACCCTAAGCCTAAAGTTAAACCAAACCCTAACCCTAAACCTAAACCTAACCCTCCTAACTCTAATCTAACCCTAACTCTAAACGTAACTGACCCTAAATGTAAACCTGACCCTAACCCAAAACCTAACCCATAAAGGAACTATAACCATACACCTAACCCTAACCCTAACCCTATCAATAACCCAAATCTAAAAGTAACCCTAACCCTAACACTAACCATAACCTAACACTTAACCGTAACCCTAACCCTAATTCTAACAATAATCCTAAGCATAACAAAAAACATAACCCTAACCCTACACCTAACTGTAATCTTAAACCTACACCTAACACTAAACATAACTGTAACTCTAAACCTAACCCTAACCATAATGGTAACCATAAACCTAAGAGGAAATCTAACCACACACATAACAGTAACGCTAACCCTGACCCTATCCCTAAACCTAACCATAATCCTAAACCATACCGTAACCCTAACCCTAAACCTAACTCTAAACATAACCCTAACTCTAAACCTAACCCTAACAGTAAAAAACTAAACCTAACTCTATCCCTAACCATAACCCTAACACTAACCCTAACCCTAATCCCAAACATTAACTCTAACTGTAACGATAGATTAATCATAAACTTAACAAAAAACCTAACACTAAACCTAGAACTAACCATAAACCTATCTCTAAATCCAAGTCTAACTCTAACCAAAACCCTAAAAGGAACCATAAAAATGAACCTAACCATAAAGCTAACACTAAAAACAAACAAACAAACAAAAAAAACTAACCATAACCTTAAACCTAAACCTAATAGGAAATCTAACCATACACCTAACTGTAAACCTAACTGTAAACTTAGCCCTAACCCTAAACCTAGACCTAACCCTAATCCTATCCCTAACCCTAATGCTAACCCTAAACCTAGCCCTAACCCTAATCCTATCCCTAACCCTAACGTTAACCCTAAACCTAATCCTATCCCTAACAATAACACTAATGTTAACACTAACCCTAATCCTAAATATTAACCCTAAACGTAACACTGTAAACCTTATCCTAACCCTAACCTTAATGCTAACCATAACCCTAACAGGAACCCTAAGAATACACTTAAACTTAACCCCAGTTCTAACCCTAACCATAAACATAAACCACAAACCATAATACTGAAATGAACTGTAACCATGTACCTAAACATAAACCTAACCCTAAGCCTAACACTAACACTAACCCTAACCTTTACCCTAACCAGAACCAGAACCATAACTCTAACCCTAACCCTAACCCTAATCCTAACCTTAAACCTAATTCTAACCCTAACCCTAACCATAACTATAATATTAAAA
>CM021733.1:64696316-64892928 GCA_011075105.1 Heteronetta atricapilla
GCTGCTTCATAAATCCTTCAATCTTCTCTTTTAATATTTTGATCAGTTGGGCATTTTAATTGAAACAAATATAAGCATAATCAATACAAGTATTTGTTATCGCAGTTCACATCTGTTTACTGTCAAGGGGCAAAAGTTTTGCTCTAGTAAGCAGCTCCCCTTTCAGCAGATAAGCTAACATAGGATAGCTTCCAAGTGTCTACCATTATACCAGTTTGTCTATACTAAAAATTCTCAGACACCAGGATACGAACTAAAGCTAGCTCTTCTCTGGCACAAACTGAACCAACATCCAAGCTGCAAGTATCATGAGGCAGGTTAAATATTTATTCTATTTATCAGCTCAATCTCTATGCATATTATCTCCTACCACCCAGGGTTAATCAAATAAATATTTTCTCAGGACAAGCCACATGTAAACCAGCAAACCTCTATGAGAATCAATAGACAGGCACTTTTTTATACAAGATGAAGAACTGGTCTGTTTAATTTTAATACAACATTGTCAAATATTTGTTTTCTTACTCTATGTTTGCAGTTATCTCTTGTATTTTCAAATATTTGTTTTCTTACTTTATGCTTGCAGTTATCTGTTGTTTACTTCATGTGACACAAGCAATCTACCCTAAACTTCTATACCAGTCAGAAGGTTAGAAACCTTTCTACTACAGCATTTCTCATAACGGATAGTAATTGTTTCATATACTTAATTTATTTCCTCAAGAAAAGATTTATTTTGGTGTTTTTAATCCATTTATCTCCTTAAACCTCTCTGTCTATATCTGACAATATCATGAAAGATGTATTCTTACTGTGGCCTGGTTTTTGTAATTACATTTTATGGCTAGTTAAATGCAACCCAAAGTATGAACCCTGGATCTCTACTTCAGATCCTGAAACACAAACACGTAACAAAGGTTGTAGCTAAACTGCAGAAGTAAGAAGCAATGACAATGGAAAACAATAGCCACTTCTTTTTTTAGCTCTTATAGCTATATGTTACTAGTACTATTTAGTGATTAATTTATTTGAATGTCTGAAACTTGTGGGCAGGTGAGAGGAAAACTAGATTTCCCTAGCCACATAACTATCCCAGGTACAAGGAGCAAAATACCATAAAATATTTTACTTTGAATTTTGTTTATACTGCTACTCTATGTATACAGTTTAGTATTCAGGTACCTAAAGTACTGGTACTGGTTCTATGCCTGACTGCAGCAATTATTCTGCATCTCAAAAATCTGACATGATGTCCATGAAAAAGACTACAAAGACATCATTTTAATGAATTTTTAAAAGTACATTTTGATCACTAGCATAAAGTCATTTCCCTTTATACTCTAAGAGATTAAACAGGCAGCACAGGGCCACTTATTTGCTTTAATGAACATTACTATCATACAAATTATATAATTCTTGTTAATAATACCACCTTCATATCATGTTCTTGCATAGTTTATGTAGGGTTGTAAGTTTGCTGAAAGGACACAGACTCTGGCTTAAATATCTGGAAACACTAGTGAGTGTATATCATAGTTAAAGAAATAGAGGCAGAGGAGCTTTTCTGCTTTTTCACAAAATGCTCCCATTTGTCCTCTTCATTTCCTTGCCTCTAAAACGAGGACAAGGTGGTTTTTTTGTTGTTGTTGTTTTGATTTTTTGGTTGGTTTGTTTGTTTCCTAACAGGTCCTTAGGAATATGATTGATATTTTTTTTTAGGTTTTCAATCTTTTTTTTTTTTTTTTTTCCAGAAGGAATGTCATATATTGTAATGTTTTAGCGTAAAGGCACTCATATTTTCAGCATGCTTACAGTACTTTGCTTAGTAGAATTGTGTTTTCCTGCCCTTGCTCCCATAGGCATGGTTTTTACATAGGACACAACTGGTCCTTCTGTAATTCATCTCCATACGTTGCATTTTCATAAATCATTTTACAAGTTCACAGACAAATAGTTTGAGAAGGCAGTCTGATTTCATTTTCATCATTTTCCATGTGCTTTCTGCTCTGAGGTGTATGCTTAGCAACTGCTGAAATAACAATCCCTAGACAGAATTATCTCTGTCACTTTAAAGGAGGGTAACAACACTTGTTATTACAAAACTTTCTATCTGTTTTAGTACAGAAGAGCAGGAGATAGAAACAAAGTTGGGTGATAAGTTTGCATTATAGATCATTAAAGGGTTTAAGAAGTTATTTTCATGTTCGAAGAAATTGCATATGCAAAATAATTGTATCAGAGTATGGAAATAATCAAGATTTCTGAGTCAAATTTTAAATAATTGAGTATTACATAAGAAAACAAGCCAAATCTTCGATGAGAGTATGCAGTACTTATTTAATGTTCAAGATAGGTTGAAGAAAATATCAGATGGAGACTTCTTGGCCATGAAACAGAACTTATGTTGAAAAAGGTAATAAAGTTAATCAATTGAATGAAATATATTCTATAAGATGATTGTCAGAGAGTACAATAAACTGACTAAAACCCTACATTACAACTCTATTGAAAATAAATATAAAGCACTCACTGTTGCTAAAATTAGTTAAAAGTCATCTACACAACTGAAAATACTCAGCTTCTTTCCTTGGGAAGTTAAGAGAAAACTGTCTCTTAGAAGGCAGTGTATGCCTCTTAATTATTGATTAAAGATTTAGTCAAAGCAATCTACATTTTCATAACATCCAGGGTGGATTAATACTTCTATTTGTGCTGCTTAGTACACATGCTGAGATTAAAAAGAGCTTCAGCAGATTTAAATCACAGCAATTTATTTTAAAGTTATTGGCCATGAAGAACAGGATTCCCTAGCACTCTGCTCCATAGCCTGACTCCAAAACAAACAAAGAAACCAAGTGACCTTCCATGGCATGGGTCTGAATGATCTGGTAAGCCTACTCAGCAGATGGTCCAAGAGCTCCTTGCTGGAAGAGGTATTCATCACATTGGCAGAACTAGAGGCTATATTCTGATTTAAGATCAGAAATTCCTCTTCAGGTCCTTAAGTCCAATACTTAAACACCACTGGCATCCAAATCTGTGACTAATGCTAGGTGCAAGCTCACAAACTCCTGCAAAGAGATTCTCCTGTAATGCCATGGATAGATTCCTTGTGGCATTTGCTGTAAAACAAGCTTCACCTCAACTAGTATGACTAAAAGAAATGCACTATATTAATTTTGTCCTTATTCCCAACTATCCTTAGTATAGTCTTTGACATCCTAAATAACTTATTTTTTTCTCAATCACACTCTTTCTATTTCAGATAGGGAGGGGTAGGAGGGGGGATTGTGGTACTAGTAAAATCCTGTAGACCTTATAGTGGTCCTGAGAAAGTGCTAGATATGCAGTAATGCATGTGACACTCCCCCCAAAGACCTAGCCCAGTGAGGTACATCCCATGGGTCTGACAACCAGATCAGATGGCACTGGCCTCCTCACAAGATGGAACAGAGGGCAGTGTGGGATGCTCTCTTGTTCCTACCAGTGCAAGGGCTGCAGCACTTTTCTGGGATGGGGAACATTCCCACCCATCCGATGACACCCTCAGCTCTGGGCAGGGCTCTCATGATCTCTGTCATGGAGTTTTCTTTCCTTCCTGCAGCATCTCCCCAGAGGCTGAGGCAGGCTGGGACACTATGCCCATCTCCCCCTGCCCACCTTCCTTCTCCATGGATGAGCTGCTTGTAGTAAGGCAGGGAGAAAGGAGCTAGAGCTGTTACTGTCAGCACCAGTTGAGGTTAGCCAGGTTCCCCAGGAGGCTCCATGGTCTCTGTGATGAGAAATACTGAAAGAGATGAGGCAATGGCTGCCCTGGTGCTGCCTGGGTGCCAGGAGGAGCAGAACATGAAGAAGGACATGAAGCAGGACATGCATCTGCAGGCCTCCAAGGCTTGGGAGGCTTGGGAGGAGAGATGGCAGGATAAGAAAATCAGATCCTGAGCAGAGAAAGAAAGGCATAAAGCCTGCAGAAGTGGCAAAGAGAGTAGGGCAAACGGAAAGCCAAGTGCAGGCTGGATGGAGAGCAGCTTCTGGAGGCCTGGCTACAAGAAATGATGTCTCAAGAGAAGAAATGACAGAGACTGTGCAGGACAAAGAAACACAGTGCAAGGCAAAACTTGAGAAATCAAATCTCTAAGATGATTATAGGAAGCATTTGCAAGAAAAACATCTCTAAGAGTGGTGTAGATCATGGAGAAAAATAATAGAGACATGACATATAATCTTTTCAGAGGCAAGGTTGCCAGGCTTTTGAGAAATGGTGTTTGAAAGAAGTTGAAGAGAAGAATAAGAGACCAGAGTTAAACAAAAAGAAAAGACAAGACGTGGAATTGTGAAGTAAATTAATCACTAGGTCAAAGCTGTTGAGTTTAGCAAGAGACTTCCAGTGGAACAAAAGCTTCAAAGATCCCAAGAAATTCTTGATCAGCTGGTGGGGATAAGGATTAGGGAAACAGAAAGAGAGGCTCTAAAGGAATAATAATGAAGTTTTATGAACAAATTTAGAAGAAAAGAGAAAGAGGATGATAAAAGAATACATAAAGGTATGTTGCTAAATATAGCTAAGAAAAAAATTCAGCAAACCCAAGAAATGCTAGACAAAAGTGCAACATAAAGTAAAATACATCAAGGAAATTAACTTTTTGAAAGACAGAAAGCATCACTCTCAAAGACAATAACTTAATGATGAAAAACATCAGTTACAGGAAACAGAAGATATAATCAGAAGAGAACAAAGGAGCAATCTACTGTTAAGAGATAAGGAATCTGCTAGAAAAATATACCTTACAGTCTGAGGCAAAAGGTGAAAGAACTAACAAAGTGCTATACATATGACTACGTAGCTTCAGATGCCTCTTACAGTGCAGATATTCTTAAGGCAGAAAGATTACTGCCATTTTTGTGCCAAAAAGATGGTTTGCAGTTTATTCCTTTTGTGATTTGGCAAGAGCGGTGGGTGGCATTGCTCTAAAGTGATTTCACTTTAACCTTGCTGCATCTCATGAATATGCCAGTCAGTTCTGCAAGAGCACGGGTCACACAGACCCTACTGACCCTGCTCAGCCTCCCCTGGACCCTCCAGCCTTTGCCCATGACCCAGGGCTCTGTTCCAGCTCTGTCCTTGCTCACAGACTTATTACACCTCAAGCTGCAAAAGTCAAAATACCTCCTACCTGTATCCAGGGTAACAGTTCTACTTGTTGTCTCTAACTGTAAGGTACTTGAAGTTTACATGGGACCTTGTTTAGATTGACCCCAGCCAGCAACCAAGAACCTACACCACTGCTTGTTCACTCCCCTCTCCCTCCTGAGCAGGACACCAGAGAGACAAGGAAGAGGAAAAGTGAGAAACTTTATGGGTCAATAGAAAGACAGTTTAATAGACAAGGAAAGAGGGAAGAGAACAATTGATATAAAGACAGCCACTTACCACCTGATACAAGTCAGTCTCTGACCTATCTCCGATTTGGAAGCCAAAAACACCACCCTTTCATCTTCTACCCCAGTTTTTATTGCTCAACATGGCATCCCGTCATGCAGAATATCCTTTTTGCCAGTTCAGCTGTCCCAGCTGTATTCCCTACCAATTCTTAACCACCCCCAGCCTACTTTTAAAGTTACTTTGTACTTGTAGGAGCTGACAGTGGATTATTTGATTTGGTATCTGAGTATTGTTAAGTACTTTTTAGTATGGTGCTGTGCCGCAGAATGATAAGACTTCTTTGGAGAAATGCTGAAGGAGAACCACTAAAACATCCTTCACTATTTTGTACAACATTCCCATGACACATATTTTCATTCATAAACCATTTATAATGAATCATATAAGCTAAACATACATAATGAAAATAAATTTAAAATATATTTAATGACATTGTAATAGATAACCTGAGTCTTTCACTGGTTTACATGTGTAAAAAAAAGATCTCTCTTCACTCATAATTCTTACCCATTATTAACTATTGCTGCTTTCAACGGAATAAATTGCTTATATGCTTATATCTCTAACATAGCATCTGCATAAAACTTTGTATCTGAAACTCTTATATCTATTTTTACCTTAGGTATGCAACATTTACTACTAAGGCAGCATTACCATAACACAGAAATATCATCAGGTTCTTTCTCAAATTAAAAGAATTAGCAGTCCTAAAACAAAAGTGTAGTTATATGTAAACTAATGCAAAGCTAGGTAATATGCAATCTGAAATGTAATTTAGTTTTATAAACAGTTTGGTCAGTGAATTAGATGACTTATGGCAATGACATTTTCTTATTATGTGACTTATATTGAGTTTCAGTAAATTAGTTTTTGTAATATGTTTAATTTTCATTTTGAAAATTTGAATTACTCTATCTTCACAGCATGCTAGATATAAAATCCAACCAGTATCTTCTGGAAAAAAAAAAAAAAAAAATCCCTGTGGTATAGAACTTTGAATAATTATGAAGAAATGCTTTGGAGGGGGGAAATCTCTGCATTTCACTGAGCAAAATATACTCCAGTTCAAAGGCTGCAACATAATCCTACTTGCTTCAACTCTTTCTTTGATTTGCATTTATGTTTTTGAATATATCATTAATCCACAACCTGGGACAAGAAGTGGTATCATCTGATAGAGGGCTTTCTCTCCTAGAAGAAAAGGAAGGTTGAAGCAGAGTTAGTAGTATTAGGCTCTGCACCTTTCTGAGGTTGAAGAAAGAGCAGCTGAGCATCCCAAAGAGCTGGTAATTTCAGCTGATGCCAAGTGCAAAAAATAAGAAGTGATGGACACAAAATAAACCAAATATGAAGGCAAGGTTTAATCAGAATGTTAACAGAGATCTTTGGGAGCTTCTGCCTTGTGGAAAGAAGACTGTTGTGTTTTTTTCCAAGCAGGTGGTTCAAAAATACTATCCCTTTTCTAGAAAATATATTTAAGCAAAGCAGAGAAATTTCACAACTGATAAAGCCTTGCCCTTTCACAGCCACTGCTGGAACATCATTAAATTAGTTTTGTTTAAGATCCTTTGTGAAATTTCCTGCCTTGGGCAGCAGCCTGACAAGTCAAAAACACTCTTTGCCATAAAAGAAAGTTAAAATGTATTTTGTCAAAATAAACCAACTGCAGTCTGGAACCATTTTTCTGCTAAAAATTCAAATAGGTTGTAGAAGTTAGATAACATAAGAATCTACAAATAGAAATATTCCTGCTCCCACTAGTCAGAATCAGAATCAGAATCATCTAGGTTGGAAGAGACCTCCAAGATCATCTATTCCAACCTCTGACCTAACACTAACAAGTCCTCCACTAAACTATATCGCTAAGCTCTACATCTAAACATTTTTTAAAGACCTTCAGGGATGGTGACTCAACCACTTCCCTGGCAGCCTATTCTAACAACCCTTTCAATAAAGTTCTTCCTAATATCCAGTCTAAACCTCCCCTGGCGTAGCTTTAGCCCATTCCCCCTCGTCCTGTCACCAGGCGTGTGGGAGAACAGACCAACCCCCACCTTGCTACAGGCTCCCTTAAGATACCTGTAGAGTTCAATAAGGTCGCCCCTGAGCTTTCTCTTTTCCAGGCTGAACAATCCCAGCTCCCTCAGCTGCTCCTCATACTACTTGTTCTCCAGACCCCTCACCAACCTCATTGTCCTTCTCTGGACTCACTCAAGCACCTCCATGTCCTTCTTGTAGCGAGGGGCCCAAAACTGAACACAGTACTCAAGGTGTGGCCTCACCAGAGCCGAGTACAGGGGGACAGTCACTTCCCTAGCCATGCTGGCCACACTGTTTCTTATGCAAGCCAGGATGCTGTTGGCCTTCTTGGCTACCTGAGCACACTGCTGGCTCATATTCAGCTATCAACCAATACTCCCAGGTCCTTCTCTGCCAGGCAGCTTTCTAATCCCTCATCTCCCAGCCTGTAGTGCTGCTTGGGGTTGTTGTGCCCCAGGTGCAGGACCCAGCACTTGGCTTTGTTGAACCTGATAGAGTCGACCTCAGCCCATCGGTGTAGCCTATCCAGATCCTCCTGCAGAGCCTTCCTACCCTCAAGCAGATCAACACACACACCTAACTTGGTGTCATCTGCAAACTTACTGAGGGTGCACTCAATCCCCTCATCCAGATCATCAATAAATATGTTAAAGAGGACTTGCCCCAGTACCGAGCCCTGAGGGACTCCACTAGTGACCGGCTTCCAATTGGATTTAACTCAATTTGCCACAACTCTTTGGGCCCAGCTACCCAGCCAGTTTCTGACCCAACAAAACATACACCAGTCCAAGCCAAAAGCAGCCAGTTTCTTGAGGAGAATGCTGTGGAAAACAGTGTCAAAAGCCTTACTGTAGTCAAGGCAGATCAAATCCACAGCCTTTCTGTCGTACACCCAGCATGTCACTTTGTCATGGAAGGAGATCAGGTTAATCAAGCAGGACTTGCCCTTCATAAACCCATGCTGACTGGGCCTGATCGCCTGCTTGCCCTGCAAGTGCTGTGTGATGACCCTCAAGATAATCTGCTCCATGAGCTTCCCTGGCACTAAGGTCAAACTAACAGGCCTATAGTTTCCCAGGTCAACCCTCTGGCCCTTCTTGTAGATGGATGTCACATTTGCTAGCCTCCAGTCGACTGGGACCTCCCCCAATAGCCCAGACTGCTGATAAATGATGAAAAGCAGCTTGGCCAGCTCTTCTGCCAGTTCTCACAGTACCCTCAGGTGGATCCCATCTGGCCCCATCGACTTGTGTCCATCCAAGTGCTGTAGCAGGTCATCAACCATTTCCTCGTTGATTGTGAGGGCCACATCCTGCTCCCCACCATCTTCCACCAGCTCAGGGAACTGGTTAACCAGATAACAACTGGTCTTTCAGTAAAGACCGAGGCAAAGAAAGCATTAAGCACCTCAGCCTTTTCCTCATCTCCCATCACTAAGTTTCCCCCCTGCACCCAGTAAAGGATGGAGATTCTCCTTAGTCCTCCTTTTCATGTTAATATATTTATAAAAACATTTCCTGTTATCTTTAACAGCAATAGCCTGATTGAGCTCCAGATGAGCTTTGGCCTTTCTAATTTTGTCTCTACACATCCTTACAACATCCTTATAATCCTTCTGAGTGGCCTGCCCTCTTTTCCAAATATTATAAACCCTCTTTTTTTTTCCTAAGCTCTAGCCACAACTCTCTGTCCAGCCAGGCCGGTCTTCTTCCATGCCAGCTGGTCTTTGGGCACATGGGGACAGATGACCAAAGCCTTTAAGATTTCCTTCTTGAGGAGTGCCCAGCCTTCCTCTGCCCTTCAGAACTGCCTCCCAAGGGACTCTGTCAACAAGTGTCCTGAACAGCTCAAAGTCTGCCCTCCGGAAGTTCAAGACAGCAGTTTTACTGGTCCCCCTCCTGACTTTGCCAAGAGTAGAGAACTCTACCATTTAGTGGTCACTGTGCCCAAGACAGCTACCGACCACCACATCTCCCACCTTCTGTGTTTGTGAACAGAAGATACAGCGGGGCACCTCCCCTGATAGGCTCACTAACCAGCTGCATCAGGAAACTATCTTCCACGCTCTCCAGAAACCTTCTAGACTGCTTCCTCTGAGCTGTATTGCATGTCCAGGATATGTCTGGGAAGTTTAAGTCCCCCATGAGGACAAGAGATGATGAATTCACAACTTTTGTCAGCTGCCTGTAGGATTTCTCATCTGTCTCCTCATCCTTCTTTGGTGGTCTGTAACATACCCCCACCAGGATGCCTGCCTTGTTGGCCTTACCACCAATCCTAACCCATAGGGGCTCAACCTTATCATTCCCAGTCTCAGCCTCGAGTTCCACAACATCAAAACACTCTCTAATATAGAAAGTCACACACACACCCCTTCTGTGCTGCCTGTCCCTTCTGAAAAGCCTATAGCCAGTCATTGCAGCACTCCAGTCATGGGAGTGGTCCCACCACGTTTCAGTGATGGCAACCAAGTCATAGTTAGCCTACTGCACGATGGCTTCCACCTCCTCCTGTTTGTTGTCCATGCTGAGTGCATTAGTATAGATGCACTTCAGCTGGTCCATTGCCTGCTCCCCCGGCCCTGACACTGTTCCCCCTGGCACACCTCTAGTGAGCCTTATTCCCTCCCTGTCCCCATCCCCATTCCTACTTAGTTTAAAGCCCTCTCAATGAGCCCAGCCAGCTCCTGTGCTAGTGTCTGTTTTCCCCTTCGAGACAGGTGGGACCCATCAGCAGTTAGATCTAATTTTTAAATCATAACACCAAGATATTTGCACACTTAGAAATCAGCAGTATTTCCAACACTGCATTAGAATACATTGCAGTCATCTGCTGGAAGATTTTGCTTAACCTTTCCCACTTTCACCTGGAATAATAAAGAATAATAATACCCATGATTCAGATTTCTGTGTGCTGTCTCTAGTGAGGAACAGGCAACTGACTCATTTGCTGCCTGTTACCCACAGCTACTCCAGCTCAGTAAGGAATACTTTAATGCTACGCAATTCATAGTACTTCATAATAAATTAAGCATTACAGCCAAATTCTCTCTTTCAAAGAAAAGATGATGCTACTACTTTCTAGACAAGAGTCTGAGTTCTTGTGAGTTATTTCAAACTGAGAAGAAATGGGCAGAGGCCAGCATATCTTAGATACAAATAAGTTCATTAAAAAAAAAAAAAAAAAATGTGCAGTCACTTTTCCTGAATGCAAGTGAAATTAAACAGCAAGGACAAATTTATTTGCACATAGATCAACATCCCCCACTCAACAACACTTGGACCAAAAATTCTCTCTCTGTTTTCATGCATGTTTCTAATTGCCTCTTATAGACTTTTTCTGAGCTATTTTTGTCATTCTGCATCTCACAGATATGAAAACCATCGCACAGTAAAACCAATTCATGCTTTGTCTTTATTTCAGGTATAAGCTGGTTTTGTTTCAGCAATCTGAATACTTACAGAAGCTTAATCATTTCTTACCTTTATCCCTCTCAGAGAGCTACTGTTAAACCCAGAAGCTTTTAAAGAGGTTTAGCCTACTATAACATCTTGGTTTTGAGGGCTTAGCAACAGCTACAAAATCTCTCATTCCTGTGAGCAGCAGCCATGTATGGCTCCGTGCACCAACATTTATTTTCAGGAAAAGACAGATAAAGATAAATTATCCTGGTCTTTGGAGATAAAGGCACAGAAACATAACAGTTCTCTTATGTATCAGTGCTTCTGCTTCACAGTGGTGCAGTGATGAAAAAGGAATTGAGTCGGAACGGCCATTGGTAGGCAGCACTGCAAGCCAGCATTGGAGCTACAGGAAGGCAATTTTGCTGGTGTTTCTGGCTTTAAAAAATATTTCAGTGGTTGAATAACCACTAAAATAAACAATAATAGTATTGATTCATGCTTAACAAAACCTCAAAATGATACTACTTGCCTTTCAAGGTGCATTGCTGGAATATTGATTTCTTTGTTATATAATAAAAATTAGTTTTCCTAACTAGCATTAGCTGAGAAGAGTACCTCCTGTTCATTCTAATGTTGAACTGCTATGAGCAGATATCTGTCTACATGTCTGTGAGTACGATCACACTGTATGTGAATATATTGAAGCCTTGATCTTAAAGTGAACTCTGCACAGATTCACATGTAGAGATAATCATGATGTGATTATCAAGTCCAAAATACAACTTAGCTACAGGTCATTTGGGATGTTCTGATAAATGCTGCAAATATTCAGTTCAGTCTTAGCACAGTCAGTCCAAATATTTGGAAATAGAACGTTTTCAAATCGTCGTTGGAAAACATTCACTTCCAGTAGCCAGCAAATAAGATATGCATTTTTGGTGGGGTTTAGTTTGTTTTTAACTTTATTTTCATGGTGTGTGTTTTTGTTGTTGTTGTTTTTTACTGAGATACGTACAATTTTTTTAATGAAATATTAAATTCATGTGGGATTTTGAAGCAACGTTTATAATTGATTTGTGTAAGCTCAGCTTTTAAGACTACTTTCTGCTTCTTTTTAAAATAACTGGATTATCTGAAGGATGAAGAAAACTTTGACCTATGTATTCTAGTTACTATCTGTCTTTCTTCCATTTACTTGTCTTTATATCATTTTAAGACAAGGTAACCCATATAAATGTCTTGCAAGATATAAGATCCAATTTTAGTTATGAAAAAGAACCTGTGTACCAAAGGAAGACAGATGGACAGATTCTTTTCTTAGCACACATTGCATGGCAGAAGGAAACCAGTGGAAAGCAGGACTTAAATTTCTCCCCACCCAACTATTACAGTCACAGAATTATCCCAGAAAATTATAATGGAAAGAGAACAAAACAAATCAACAACAACAGAAACACCTCATGCCACTTATACTGATACCTCTCATATCATGATTGGTTGCAATGCTAACCAAAGCTATGAACTCAATCTATTTTCTAGGGCAAATGAAAGACCAGAATTTGGCAGCTTAACTTACTATTAAATTCTGCTTCCTGTAAGGAGGTTGTGACGGGCAGATGAGAGAGTAACACATGGGAAAATTATTCTTTACTAGGAAAGAAATGAGGCGGACATTGTCTAAGTAAGTATTACTGATGCACTGCACTAAAGATGTGAAGCTATAAACTTTTGCAGGCAAGGATTACCTCTCCCAAAAGTCTAAGGAAATCTGCATCTCTTGATTGTCCATCAGACCTTCTTGCCTTTGCACAGGACTGGCATTTCTGGGACATGTACAGGCACACACTGGTGGGACTGTCTACCATTCATGAAGAACTGACCATCAAGTACCATCAGCTACTGATGATGAAAGTCTCCTGCATATGCAAGCACAATAGGTCTTGTTTTCATTCTACTGTATCATGCCTCCACCACTGTTAATGATACTCCTACATTCCTTCTTTCTTTGACTAATGTGACCACTTAGATAGCACACCTAGCACACTGATCATCTCTCATCCATGTAAAATGCACAACATGTTTGAGGATAAATGACCCAGATAAAAGAGTTTCTGACTAATCTAGAATGGTGAGTTTTAACCATTAACTTCATTTCCATTTGCATCTCTGACGTATTTCACTAAGAAGTCACTATCATCATGAGCACTGGTAAAAAATGTGCAAAATAAAAAGACAGCCCATGCACACTCCTCTACTGCTCTTTGATTCCTTTCTCTTCAAAAAAGGAGATGGTATTCTCTCCAGTTCTGAAACAAAATGTTTTACTCTGTGTAGAAAACAGCCAACAGTAATATTTCATTTTAGGAATAAAAAGTCACAAAATTATTTTTTGCTTAACCAGAGATGGAAATCTGTGTTTCCCTACAAGACATGGGCATTTCCAGACTGGAACAGGGGAGGGCACTAAAGAGTTACACATGGATATGAAAGCAGATGAAATGATTTGCCCAACATGTAAATTGGCTCTAAAATTATTTCAGACTCATCATATATACAAAAACATATATTCTGATTATGTTTTCTTTTTAAATGAAAAAGAAACTCTGACAGGGCCTATTTGAGTTGATTAAACCACTTCCTTGTCTTTGGGAAAAGCTGCGGAAGCCAAATCTTGCTTTTTTGTTCTATAATTTTCCAGCCAAGTAATGAAAAATATTTCCTTGTCAGTAGTTTTCTAAGAGCAGGTTGGTCTCTGAGATGAGTAGAGACACAGTGTGAACCAGACTGTAGTATGCTTAGGCATTCATTTTATTTGTCTCTATTTCAATAAAATTAAGTTTAGCATTAAAAAATATATATGATTTTTCAGGTCCTCACTCTGTCTGGATGACTGGCACTGAAGAACTGACACATTTAGATAATGGACTGCAACCCACGCTGCACTTCCAAGAAAACTACTGCAAGGCTATTTGCAAATTTACTACTTTTGCTCAGTACTTGGCTCCTTATGGGAAGCAACAATTCATCTTCATGTGCAAAGGGGGTATGTTTTGTCAACAAAAATGAACAACACACATCTATTTACATAATTAATTACCATCAAATTCACAGCAGCATGAGAACCTGAAACAATTCTTCCCATTTTCTGCCTGTCAGAGAGTGCTGTCACAACTGAGAACATGCACTAAGGTCCTTCTTTGTAAAGGCATATCTGAATGAAGACTCTCTTTTAATTATAGGTTTTTAATAATTTATTTTTTCATTTATTCATTTATTTTTTATTTTTAAGTAGTGGACAATTCTGTAACCAATGGTAACATTGGTATTGATGCAGGCTATAATCAAATCTCATGCATTAGTGGAAATATTTATCATGTCAGAGACCAGAAAGATTTTATGAATGGATATTCAATGTATGTATAAAGCTCTGTATTTCTCTGGAGACCTTTTACACTATCCTTCATACTGTACAACACATAATAAATAAGGAGTAAGTCTATGTGTTGGTTACTCACAGAATGGTTATGAGGCAATGGCATGCAATGCCTATTAGTTTTAATGCACATGAGGAAGAACAATTCTAATGGAGAGGGTGAGGTGTGAATGATACAGGCCACAGATAGGACCTAATCCACAGTTCTGGTCAGTTCTGATCAAAAAAAAAAAAAAAAAAAAAAAAGTGGAGCACATCAGAGGAGTGCTACTCATGAGCACTGCAGCTGCTGTATGGCTTTTATGCAATTAACACATATATATACCATCCTTAGGCCTGATCTTGATGTGTATCTAACTCTTCTCCACATCATTGTTTTCTCTGAAATGAAATTTATCTCCACAGGTTAGACAAGAACTACAGTAAACCAAGAACCATGTTTCAGAAAGAGTCTGGCTTTTTTGGTATACACAGATACACACAGATATACAGAACTGTAGGGGTTGGAAGGGACCTCGAAAGATCATTGGGTCCAACCCCCCTGCAAAGCAGGATCCTCAGAGCAGGCTGCCCAGGTAGGCATTCAGACGGGCCTTGAATATCTCCAGAGAAGGAGACTCCACAACCTCCCTAGGCAGCCTGTTCCAGTGCTCTGTCACCCTCACCATGAAGAAGTTCTTTCGCATGTTGGTGCGGAACTTCCTGTGTAGTATTTTGCAGCCATTTCCCCTTGTCCTATCCCCACAAGCCACTGAGAAGAGGTTAGCTACATCCTTCTGTCTCCCACCCCTCAGGTATTTATAGACATTGATAAGATCTCCCCTCAGTCTCCTCTTCTCCAGGCTGAACCAACCCAGGTCTCTCAGCCTGTCCTCATAGGAAAGATGCTACAGGCCCCATATCATCTTTGTGGCCCTCCGCTGCACTCTTTCCAGGAGATCCCTGTCTTTTTTGTACCGGGGAGCCCAGAACTGGACACAGTACTCCAGGTGAGGCCTGACCAGGGCAGAGTAGAGGGGGAGGATCACCTCCCATTACCTGCTGCCCACACTCCTTTTAATGCAGGCCAGGATCCCATTAGCCCTCTTGGCCACCAGGGCACACTGCTGGTTCATGGTCAACCTGTCGTCCACCAGGACCCCCAGGTCCTTCTCCTCAGAGCTCCTCTCCAGCAGGTCATCCCCCAGCCTGTACTGATACTTCCGATTGTTCCTTCCCAGGTGCAGGACTCTACACTTGATCTTACTAAACTGCATCTGGTTTCTTCCTGCCCATCTCTCCAGCCTGTCCAGGTCTCACTGAATGGCAGCACAGCCCTCTGGTGTTTCAGCCACTCCTCCCAGCTTTGTGTCATCAGCATACTTGCTGAGGACAGACACTATTCCCTCATCAATGTCATCAATGAAGATATTGAACAAGACCGGACCCAGCACCGACCCCTGGGGAACACCGCTAGTCACAGGCCTCCAGCCAGACTCTGCTCTGCTGATCTCCACCCTCTCAGCTTGGCCAGTCAGCCAGTTCTCAACCCACCTCACTGTCCACTCCTCTATACCACACTTTCTCACCTTTGCTAGCAGGATGTCATGGGAGACAGTATCAAAAGCCTTGCTAAAGTCAAAGTAGATGACATCCACCGTGACGCCATCATAAAAGGCAACGAGGTTGGTCGAGCACGACTTCCCCTTGGTGAATGCATGCTGACTACTCCTCATAACATTCTTCTCTTCCAATTGCTTGGAGATGGCATCCAGCACAAGCTGCTGCAACACCTTTCCAGGGACAGAGGTGAGACTAACTGGCCTATAGTTTCCGTTCAAGAGAAGTTTGGGAAGGAATGATTGTCTCCCATAAGTAAATCAGAAGACAAAACACTGGGAAAGGGAAAGACTAATTTAATTTATGCAGAAGTGTTGCATTAAACATATGGTCAGAACAATGTCAAAAAACATATATTAAAAGAGTGGCAATAAAGAAAACATGGCTGCAAATTAGAAGTCAGCTTCTGATAATTCTCAGAAGTGAAGCAAGAAACCTTTATTCCTAAATAAGTGCTGATGCTATCATTGCCACTAGTAAAACTCCCTGGCAGCAAAAAGAGAAGCTCTGGGGCAGATGGGGTTCCTCTGAGCCACCCAGATTACATGCTTCTTATGATATTTTAGAAAGAACACATGCAGCAGAAATGGAGTTAGGGAACAGTGCAAGGTTTGGGGCAGAAAGCTTCTCTGCAGACCCCTAGACAACCTAGAGCCCATGCAAAAGTGCTGTGGAATAGGTGGAAGCAGCACAAGCCTTCCAGGAGCTCACTGCCCCACAGCTAACCTCTGCTCTGGTTTCTGGAGGAGCACAACCTCGCTGCATGCGACAAGTTCAGCACTGACAACTGACAGCACAGACAAGTTCCCTGATGGCTCACTGGGTTTGTTTCTCTCTTTCAGATCACAGTTTCCCATGACAACAGCATTTCTGCATGGGGACACAAAGCCTGGCTGCCAGCAGATGGATGTTTGTGACTGCAGAAATTTCACAGGAGCTGGACCTGTCCCCAGCAGATGGGGATGGCTCAAGTGCTCAGGGTGTCCAAAATATATAAACTCTTTGATTTCCCAGTCTGTTTCTTCATTTTTGAAAGAAGCAACAACCAAGACTGCCATTGCAAACAGAAAATTTCTTTTGAATTTCAAAAGAGAATAAATGAGGCATCACTTTCTCTTAAAGTAATATAAGGGAAAAAAAAAAAAAAAAAAAAAAAAAAAAGGATGAACAGTGTGTATGTACCACCTTGAATTTGTGGGTGGAACAGAGAGCTGGCATCACAAATGCCCGCTGTGTGCTGCAATACTTTTTATAAAAGAGATCCTGCTGCCATCTCACCCCAAATGCCTCAGCTCAGTCGTAAGGCACAGCTCTGACAAGTGAGAACAAGGGAAGTGCTCTGGCTGATTGACAACCCCAAAGACCTCAGCGGGTCCTGCGGACAAATCACACCAAGGAACTGTGTAACTGCCGGCAATTTCCTCACCATCCTTTGCTGCCCGGCTCCGCTCCTTCCGATCATTCCTCCGCTTTTGTGAGTCCTGACTTGTGGGGCGGGGGAGAGCGGCGTGCTTTGTGTCATTTTGTTCCCTTCATTACCATGCAGACAATATTCAGCTGTTCTCAAGGAAGGCCTGGGATCCCTGCTCATTTCCCAGGCTTTCCTCTCATCCATTAAAGAAGAAAAACAACGAGGGGCCTGTTGGGCTCTGTCTGGCGGTGCTGTGGGCTGACGCTGATGTAACAGCCAAGGCCGGCAGCGACTGGCTGCAGCCAAACTGGTCATGCTCTGTCCACACATGGAGCAGCAATCGGCTGGCGGCCACCTCACACCTCAGCCCTGGCCTCCACACAAAGGCTCCAAGGGGAAGCATTGAGAGGCAAACAAAGCGCCAGCCAAGCATGAAGCTGAGGGTGTCCGTCCCCCGTGTACCCGTCCCTGTCCCCCCCGTGGCACAGGGAGGGCTCCCCGCTTCCATGCTGGCATTGCCCAGAGCTGGGACCAGCCTGGGACCACTGAGATGATGATGATGATGAGCTGGTGGAAGAGCATGCCATGAAACTGGGGCTGGCAGGGCAATTTAAGCACAGACGGGCAGAGAAAACTAAACCATTTTCTTTTCCCCATAGGATACAAAGCCAGATCTCATCAGACGTAAAGCAGCATGCTCTCATTGCCTTCAGTGGAAAATATATTCAAATAGCTATCAGCACAAACCATGTACCAGGGAGTCTGACAGGTAGTTTAACTCTGCAGCTGTTGCAGTTTTTCCTAGGGTGATGAATAAGTTCATTGGGTGCTAATATCTATTTAAATAGAGACATTTAGGCATTGGGTTTAAAAACAGTTTGCAGTTTTTTGTCATCTTACAACTTTTCATGTTGCCTAAAAAATCTTCATTATTATTAAATGCTAAAAAAAAAAAAAAAAAAAAAAATCCTTACTCTAAATTTGATGATTGCTTATGATGGACTTTTCAGTTCTAATTTTGAACATGAGCTACATTCTGGTAACTAGAGGCAAGTTACCACAGAAAGGCACCTAATAACTCTCATGCCTGTTGTGTGCCAGACACCTGACATAGAAAGGTCTTATTAAATATTTTAGGTTCTTCCACATTAGAAGATAGAAAATACAGGATTAACATTTGTTAAGTTACTTGTTAACTAACTTTACTTTTTCAGTCTTCATTCTGTCTTCACTCAGCCCATCAAAAGCTGACTCCTGTGGTGACACATCCAAACACTTCGTTGCTTGCAATAGTTATAGCCTCTTGACAGATCTAGACTGAATGAAAAGCAATGGAAGTTCGCAGCTTATTTGCTTTCAGAGGGGCAAGACACTGAAAGCATATAACCAGATTTTTCTAAGAAAACATTAGATCTTAAAGGAAGGAGAGGAGGATGAATGGGAAGGATTTTCACCCTAAAATTACATCAACTTGTAAACTACAAGTCAACTTCCTTTTCAGATGCAACTTACCAAGATAGGTATCACTTAAACTTGTATAATAGGCCTCTGACAGCATTCAGTTTCATTCTTTTAAATGCCTTCCAGAGTCTTGAGTTTGAAATGTTCTGTATTTAAATTCAGTCTAATTAAAGGATTGGAGATTAATTCATTCATTTTTAGTTATAATGGAAATAAGTAGCCAGATATTTGATTTGTATGTCTTCATATTCATTAAAATTTTGAGTTAAAATACAAGTAAAGCCCTACAAAGTAAACCTGTGCTTATCACCCAGCAACACAAATAATACTTTTCTTTTTTTTTAAAAAAAAAAAAAAAAATTTTTTTTAAAGGTTTTTTTTTTTTTTTTTAAATCATCTTTTTTAAGTACTTCCACATATGTATGCAATCTTCTTTCTGTTACAGTCCATTTCTTAAGTGTATGCAGGTGCTGCCTATTTCTGCAGCTTAATGACAAAAAGTGCATGCACATAAAGTATAATGGGCATTTTCATTCAGGGTACCAGAAGCTGCCTCCCAGGCCATTCACAACCTCTCATTTTAAGGTATTGGCATTTGGAGCTTGACACATAAAACATGATGAAGCTAAAATATGAGATATTAGTATGTACAGCAAAGTCATGCAATCCATTAGTATATTCAGGGTCTGTTTCTCTTTACCTGGGCGTTTCTCATAGATACACACACAGGTATGACAGCAAGGAAATGTATGCATTAGATGGGCTACAACTGCATTTGTAAAGCCAAAAATTGAAAGTGCTTGGAAAATGGATTTTTTTTTTTCCTAATAAAAAGTAAAACTAAGCATAAAATAACTGGAAAAATTCCTGAGCCTGCCACTGTATGTTTTTACACAAAATGGAGCTGGGAAATAGTTGATGTCAATTTGTTACTGAAAGGAAAAAGAAAAAAAAAAAAAATCTTCCTCTAAGCATTTTTCTTTTTACTTTGCTAATTAATTTGTCCCCTTTGTTAGACTTTTTTTTTTTTTTTTTTTTTTTTTTCCTATAGTAACAAATTATGTTACAAGACCTCTCACTTTTGTTTCATGGTACTGTTAATCTCAGGGCTTTGCTCTTCACAGCTGCTAGCTACCAAAGTCTACAATTACTTCAAGGTGTTACCTGAACTCCTGTGCTGTTAGGATTCTCGTTAAGACACAACAGTCTTAACGAGATCTTACCTTACAGCCAGTAACTCCTTGCCAAAGCCACCTTCCAGACATGAGATCTAAAATCTTAATAGTGATTTCTTCAGCACTTGAACCTTTAAGTCCTGTTCTGGAGGTGATCCAAAACAACATGTCTTGTACCTCTTTTACCACCCCCTGTTTTTCAGTGGGTCTCCTATTTAAAAGGCAAGAATGCTTGAGCTATATCTTTTAACAACTAAATACTTCAAGCAGCTTATAAAAAAGTCTATGACATGTGAGTTGCCTCGTGGCTTTATTTATCTACTTTGTTACTGTGCTTGCAATTGTCCTCTGTATTGTAACAATATTTCTTATAAAAACTACCCAGTTTTGATTCTGACAGTGACTGGAAAGCAGCAGAACAAACAGCAGATCAGGAGAGCAGATTGCATTCATACAGACTACAAAAGACTTAAATAGGGCACTCTGCCACTTGTGAATCCTGTTTTGTTTTGGTAAAACTTGCAAACAATGTCGATGAAGAAGAAAAAATGAAAGAAAGAATAAGAAAAAAAGAAAAACAAAGTAAAAAGTGAAAACTACATAGGCCTCTATTGAGTTAGATAGGCATCTATCTATACTATGAATATGTGTCTATTTGCTTTGGACAGCTGTGTGCTCTACTGCCAAGGGAATAAACATTTTTAGTTCCAGAGAAAAATCTTCACACTTTAGAAAGGCAGAAGGAAGAAAAAGCTTCTCATTCTGATGTGAGATGCTTGTTTTTGTACTTGTTTGTATGTGGGGACCCAAGCTTTCATGCTGATGTGGAAGTAAAATAGTTCTTTATGGAGTATTTTATAAAGGACTATCAATCATTCCAGTATGAGTCTGAGTCAGAAGGGGAGCAAAGAAGGGGTCATGCACAAAAAAAGGCTGTGTTTCAAGACATGAGGAATGGAGACTGGGCTGTGGGAAAGCAGATTCACATTCACACATACCCTGAAGTTGGCCTTACAGAGCAGATAAGTGCTGCTTATGCCTGCAGCGTCTTCTCACTGAGGTCTACCACCTATAAAATACATCCTATAATGAAAGCGGACTACCTCATAATGCAGTCCTGGAAGGGGCTGATTCCTCTGATTATCTCTTGCTTACAAATGTGCTGTGGGGTTACCATAGTTCATGCAGCCTCATTAAAAGCAGTGCAAAACATGTAGAGACTGAATGGAGACGGAATAAAAGCTCTTTAGATGGCTCTTACACATAATCCATTTGTTACTGTGCTCCTGGCAAACAAAGGACCACACTGTTTATAGAACTGCTTTCTGCCAGCAGCAGGACAAATCCTTATATGATTCTAGTGAATATTTTATAATTCTCAACAAAACGAAGAGTGTGCCTTCTTCATAACACTTGTGATTCATAACTGGGAGATGAATGGATGCAGAAGAGAGAGAACAAGAGTAAAAAAGTGAGGTTGGTTAATTAGTATCAGCTTTACAGGGAAATGGAAATTCTTGCTGGTTCTGATTGCCTAGAGAGCTGCAATGGAAAAGAGAAGGAATCTCTCACAATTTTAAATGCATTTAATATATACAAATGTTTAATATATACAAAGTTTAGAAATATTTCCTATCCAGTAAATTCAAGTAGTTTATAGTTCTGCATATCAGTGGGTGACAAACTCTTCTAAGTTTGGACAGAAAAAAATAAGATATTTTTGAAATAAAAGTTGGCTAGATACTGAAAACCACAATGGCAGGCACAGAATGAAGTAATGAATTTAATAAATATAAGATCTGTCTAGTTACACAATGAAAAAGTTTAAAATAAAATTGTTAATTTTAATTCTTTTACACATTTGTCACATATATGAAGACTTTTTTTTTTTTTTTTTTTTTTTTTTTACCCTAAACAATGAATGGAAACCACAGTTTGCAGTCCATGTATCATTTGTTTTCTCATACCCTGAACTGAATCATGTAGATGCAGGCTTCATCCTGATCTCACTGAGTCACGACAAATCCTAAGCCTGTCAACCCAGGTCTTGACCAACTCACCTAGAATTGGTTGATTCACATTTTTCACCACACCTTGTTCTCTTTTCCAGGAACTACGTCTTCAAGAGTACACTCTCCTCCCTCAAATATGTGGGGAAAAAATGAACAAAAGCAAACAAACAACAACAACAAAAAAACACATCCTGAAGTCTGATTTCTGAAAGCATGTCCTTTATGCTGTTACAAACTGAGGGGTGGGTTTTATGCCTAAATGAAGGAAATGGGTGTAGATGATTCATCCAGCTGAATACACAGTAAACTACATAGAGCTAACCACCCTGCAGTTTAAGGACAGGCTGCTGTTTTGTCACCTTGCCTACACACATACAACGTGTCAGAAAAAATTATCACCTGAAAACAAACCACAGAAGAAGAAGAGGTTCAGTGACAGAGTCAAAAAAAAAAAAAAATCTATTAAGAGGTTTCATTAGAAGCAGCATAACAACAGCCTCCTAACTGCAGCTGAAGCAACAGATATTCACCTCCCCTGGTCATGATACGCCTTACCCCAGCTTAGAGCAAGAAAGGGCAGGGGCTCTTTCTAATAGCCTCAGAGCTGCTTTGGGAGGGAAAACAATACAAGAGGCTTTGAATGCAGCTAGGGGTCCCAAAAGGGAGTCAATGGATCTGCAAAGGAAATAGCATACTATGAGGCCTTGCCTGTTAATGTTATTTTTGTCCCATGAAGAGAAGTGGCCACTAAACATGGTCTAGTGTAAAGACGTGAAGACAACACTAAGTCAGATATGCAAATTTCTGTGGGAAAACATTCCCTCTGAGGCATTGAGAAGCTCTGACATGTTTTCACACAAGTTATTAGGTAAGATGCAATCCTATTTTTCATCCAAATGGCACTCCAGAACACTGCGGGAGCTGAGGACCACCTGCCTTCCTCATGGAAGCTGTGTGATCAGCTGTGTGGCATCACACAGCTGATCACACAGCAACTGTTTTTGGGTATCATGACATGAAAGCAGCAAATATGATCAGTATATAGAAATACTTTTTTTTTTTTTTTTTTTTTTCCTAAGGCTTTTCTTGTTTGTGTAACAGGGGTAAATATTGATTGCCAGCATACAGGAAGAGCTGTACTTAAATGTTCTAATTCTTCATTTTTTCTGGACTCTAAAGTCCTAACATTATTGGAAGTGGCTGTTGGTATCATAGGCAACTGATATACTCGAGAATGCAGACTCAATTGGGCTGGATTTCTCTTGCAACTGGGAGGTCTTATGGAATAAGTAAATGCAGTAAGGGAGTGGGAACTCTCGGATGGGTTTGACAGGTCAAAGCTCAAATGTTGGCATATTCTGGACTCCACTGAAAATTAGTTTTCATTTGAACAGATCCTATGTGAAAAGCAGTGAGTAATAGGTTATATTTAACAATTAAATAAAAGAGGAAATATTATTTGGTGACAGTGAAAAGCACTGGGTCTTGGAAGATAACCTTAAAACTTTGAGACAGCTAAAGAGACAGGCTGAGCTTACATTGCTGGAATGAGCAGAGGCACCTGCTCTGCCACCAGCAGGTCTCCAGCACCCACAGCCCCATAGAAACCATCAGGACAAGCACCCTAAAAAGCCCCCCAAGCCCTGCTAGTGTCGTCGTCCCCCCCCCCAGCTCTGCCTCCGACCCGCTCCTGCTCCTGCTGCCCTGCTCCTGCTGCCTGGCACGGAGAGCCCCACCAACCCTGAAGCCTCCCACCGCCACACACATGGTGACTGACAGCACTGCGCTTCCCCTGGGGGTTGCTCTGACCAGAATGCTTAACTCACACAAATATTTGGCAACATTTTTCAGCAGAAAATTCCCAGAACCACATTTGATGGGACTGTGGGCTGGGGGTAATACAAGTGATTAATGGATCCTTGGTGGAACAAAACCTACTCAGATCTGTCACAAGATAGTTGCTATGGTTTTTTGACACAGCCTAGCAGAAATTTGCTTTGGCCCAGGGACTGGAGGAGGGGAGAAACACACACACACACACAAATACTATAGAAAAGTCCTCCATTGTACACTGGCAATTATTCTGGGCAAAATCCTGTGCCTGTCTAGAATCTCAAGCTCTGTATAAATACTTTCAATTAGATTTACAAAAAAAAAAAAAAAAAAAAAAAAAGGAGGAGACTTTGTTAAGAACAGACAGCTTGAAACATGTCTTGTTAGCTATCAACAAAGTCTGTTAGAAATGTTGGAAGGTTTCAGCTAGGTTGATGTAAAAACAACATCAAATATCCCCTCCTGTGAGACTAAGTTAAATGTTCTTTGCAGTGACTCAATTAAGGCTAGGTAAAATGCACGGTTCATTGCAATCGTCAGCAACAACATCAGAATCTTTTAGTGGGCTATTTTACCAAAGTCTCAAGTTTCACCTGTTTTAAGAACGTTTTGCGGAGAAGGCAGTTTGCATAAGTGTAAAATATTCTAATATATGAGACATGTTCTGCCTGAAATGCCAAAAAAAATAGGAAGGAGAAGTTGCCCAGGAAAAGCTTTTTCAAATGTCTAAAAATGGGTGCTTCCCACTTTATAAGGAATAAAAAAGCCAGAGTAGTATTCAAGAGTTTTAAGGTACCATACCCATCTGGAAGAAGAGCTTTTCTCCATGTATTTTGAGCGACATAATTCCAGGCTTTTATCACCACCCCCACACAAAGAAAGATCCTGCTAGACTGAACACTGGCGATTTGGGTAAATTCATTGCTTATACAAGAGCCTACAGAAGTTGTGATCCTTTAACATCCACAGGCATGAGGCTAAGTTATCTTGTAACCACCAAATTCCGAAAGATGCAGTGCCCCACCTCCCCAGAAGCACTGTATAGGGGTTGTCCACCTATAGTCAACAAACATCAAACCAGAAGACCCAGGAGCACAACTTCCAACTCTTTTCATTTGGTTTTGTATACCTATACTTTGTCATGTATTTATGTAACATAAATCAATGCTATATAGGCAAACATCCAGGGTAGCATGAAAGATTCTCCCTGCATAATGCAGCAGCATAGCTGTGTTATGACATTGCTCCAGTCTACAGGGGGAATTAGTCCAGGAAAAGCACTATTCTGATACAGCTGCTCTACTACTGTAACCTGAGCCTGCTTATTTAGTTTGAAGTATTACTGCATTATGTCACACAAATATTTTTAAGCGTTTTTGGAAAATCAATTACATTCCTGAATCTCCATTAGGATTATTCATTATTTTGTTAATTAATTCACAGCTTCATTCATTTTGGTGGTCCAAACTCAGTTTTTACCAGACGATCATCTGGCCCACAAGAACTCTCAGAAATCATAGATAATATAGGACAAAAAAGCTGCTGGAATGTATCCATTGGCATGTATTGTGTTGGACAGGCAAAGTGTCAAACTATATAGCATGGGGGAGAACTTCCTGAGAATTACTTAACAGTTTTCAGTGGAAAATACTATGTCAACATCACATTTTTTCACATAAATGTAATAGTTCTAATGGAAATTTTAATTTAGAAAGTTGTTCAGTTCCAGGGTAGAAAGAGAAAGCACACTCAGCACCATGACAGATGCAGAGCAAGTGCTTGAGGGTGAAGGTGACAGGCTCAGGTGCAAATCTCAGCTTTGCTTATCTCCCTGCCTAAAACCTCGACAAGGTCTTGGTTTTACTCCAGGGGGACATATTGAAGTTTCAGGATGGGAAAATCCTCTTTTTGCCAAGCTCCACATTCAAAATTTCTCCAGCTTAAATATTCTTGATGTCTCAGTGGCTGCTTTAAAATCAAAGCCACTATAGGGTACAAGAACAGTATGTCCAGTTTTTTTACCCGCTGCACACTAGAAGACATGATAGAGGAATATTTCAGTAATTATCTGCAACACATTTGACAGTTAGATTCAGATCACTAGATGAAAATACAGATAACAGAAGGATTTTTCCAGACAGTCTTTAAAAATAACTCTACCATTGAACGCAATGTAAGTTGCATGTGAAAATCTACAATTTGGTCACATTTATAAGCTTATGTTTAACATCACCAGTGCACCTTATACTGCTTCATTAAGTGCTTTGGACTTTTTTAGGGTTCACCACATTTCCAGAGGTGTGTTTTCAGCTTTTTTAAGTAATTCCCTCATTACAATTTTAGTGAGCCACCTACTGCAACCATCCTACTGCTGTCCTAACTCCTGCTAGGGCAGCTCTGAGCAACACATACAGCCTGTTCACAGGAATTAGCAGGAATAAGTCATCCACTAACACTGGAAATGTGAATTCAAGAAATTATCTTTGCAACTCCCCCAACCATCAGAAACTAATTAAAGATGTGTGATGGTTAACATTTTTGAGGATTTTTTTGTCTATGTGTTTTCTTTGAATTTCTAAGCTATATTTCACATGCAGTGTGAAAACAACATCCATATTATTCTTTGCAGATCTGCAAATAACAAAACAGGGTAGAATTCCTAGGTAGAATATTCCTCCATCAGAACAAGAAAGTTGGAGCTGACACATAACAAGTGAAATTATGTAGAGCAATGTTCTTTTTTGAAAGTTGTAGCATTAAGCAGATAAAAGCCAGTCTCCTGCTTTGGGAAAGTAGGGAAGGAAAGCAGCTGGTCTTACTTAGACAGTTACAGTCCTTTTCTACATTGACACTGGCATAGTTCCTCTTGACTGTGCATGAGAGGGACTTCCTAGAGGTTTTACTCTTAGACTAATGTGACAACTCTCCTTGAGAAGTCTGTTTCCACAGAGGGAACTTACATGCCTGTTAAACTAGACATTCCTCCTTGAAGATGCTATGTGCTCCTCAGTTGTCCACACAGGAAATGGATCATGAGCGACTACATGCACCCAGTTATCTATTTCTGCCTGCAGACAACTTCAGTTCAACACCAGTTTTACTAGCAGTGTGTTCACTCGTTGCCCACCTCCTCCAGTCATCTCAATTTCTTCAGGCTGACGAGTAAGAACAGAAATGAGGAGACATCTGTCAGTGCCCCAGACTAAAGCACTTTAACGTCGACCTCAGGGTGCACTTTCATTTTAGTTTGGATCAGGAGCACACATTTGAACCGTGTTTACTGATCATCCCCACCTACTGTGCTTTCATTCATGTTGCAGAGCACTCTTGGAGAGTCCTCTCTCAGATGTGATGCAGCTGTGAGGTGCACTTAAAGGGTCCATCTGATATTCTTCAGTTGCAAACAAAGCCTGCAGCAATGACATCAGCTTCTCAGCACCAACTCTGCTGTTAAAGTGCTCCTATTGGGCTGAACTACTTGTTAAGGTAGACATAAGTTCAGAGAGTGAACTCTAGGAGAGAATTAAAGCACAGAAGCTAATGGGAAGAAGACACCATAGATCTTTTGTTTCTATCACATCCTTATTTACTTAGCTGAGCTGGCCTCTGAGGATCCTTTCTGTTAGCTCCTTATTCCCAGGGAGTGGGCTGAGACCTGCACCTGCCTCAAAGTTCAGGATCCCCTTACGTGCCATGGCCTCTAGGAGCCAGAAACCGTTTAATATCCAGAATTGTGCAGCATGGCCGTGCTGCTACACAAGAAATAATTAGAAGATAAATCCTAGAATATTTGAGAACTTTCTCACCTTGTTAATATGTCTCAAGTTTAAATCTAGATTAACACAAAGCTTTCATCTCCACTAGGTGGTGTGTTTTGTCTTTCTGTCACATATGGCCTTACAAAAATTCCTCCAAATCCTTCATTCACGACAGGGACACAAAATATCATGAAATGTGAAACAGGAGTCTGGTCTACAGGAGTCTGGTTTACAGAAGTTTTATCAGGCCATTCCTCTTTGGTGTTTAATTGTTATGACTCCTTAAAAAAAAACTGCTGTCAGGAAAGGATAACTTACCTCTAGAACGTTCTTAGATCCATGGGGGAATGAAGTATGAAACTGAAACAAAAATATCACCCTCAATTTCTCTTTACCCCAGGTGACATTTAAGTTATTTGTGTGGTTTTGTTTAATGTTTATCACAGTGTAACATTCTTAACAGCTCTTTGTTTTATGTCCAAATTACAAGATGATGCAGTTAAACATATTCCTGGATTTTTCTTGGCCAGTTGCATTTGCACTTGAAAAAATATAGTTACATATAAGAGAAGCAGAGAATGCCAGGCTGCATAACTGGATGCATCTTAGTAGATGTCCCCTAGCTAAATGTAGGGGATACATCCTTCTGGCTGAAACAAAAACAACTTCCTTGGCTGGTGCCATCCAACACTTGGCTTCAGCTAGATCTAGATACAGTCAGAATTTATGTTTTTAAAACAAGCAAACAGATCATAGATTGCTATTAGACATTTGTAGGCATTTATTTTTTTTTTTTTTTATGCTCACTAAATAATAACTACAGACATACACACAGACAGAAAATAATCTAGGAAGCAAGAAGCCCAAGAACTCATCAACAGCATACCAGAGCTCTGTAACTAATCTGCTGCATGGTTCAGTTCTCCCTAAGATTCAACAATAAAAATATCCTTAGTGGGAGAATGTAACTAGGTAATTCTTACTACATGTTTCCACGATGGTTTGTAGGTATTAAGTTTAAACAGAAGTCAGAGAAATCACAAAAACAAACCAGTAAAAGAGACAGTTATTCAAAGCACAAAACTGAATTGAAAAAAAAAACCATCTGGCAAATTGCAGCAAAATCAGCTGTAATTGTCTGTATGCTATCCACCTATAACTTTGCTTGCCCTTGGAGAAGTGACACTGGTAACACAGGCTTTTTTAAATGAACCAAACCATGAGAAAACCAAACAATAAACACATCCAACAAACAGGGAATCAACAACATTTACCACTGAAACTTTCTTGTACTTCTTCACAGTGACAGTCTGCATGGAACCCATGTTGACTCACACTATTTATATATCCAGATACATTCAAGATTAGCCAGAATAGACGTCTCTAAAGAGTTTACATGCCCATGTACCTTCTCCAAGAACAAAATTGAAAATACAGTACAACTACTTGTTATCATTAATAGCATTTCTAAACACAGTTGCCACAGAAGGATTTGTTTCTGAATGCAAACAGACATTTCCTCTGCCAATGGCTGATGCGTGACAAGTCTGAAGTATCTGCATCTACAATTATCAACACTATAGACTTAGTGGAATATTTCAGGCCATATTTCCAAGTATTTCAAGCTTGGATGGAAACAAAACCAGAAAATTCCTCAACAGCTACAATAAAGACTTTAATCTCATGAAAATAAACAGTTAGCAACTGGATTTGTCTCATAACCACTGCTACAGTCTAGTTACTCTGGAATTGTATTTTCTACAATAGAGTCTATATGATAGTACATTGACCAAAGTTTCTAAAAGTGTGACTCTTGATGAGACAGAAAAATAGTAAAGATCATTCTTGGTTGTATGCTCCAGATAAATTGCCCTCTTAATACATCATCTTGTGCACACAATCCCAAGAAGTGCTTTGTGCACTTGTAAACTGATACATGATAAGCTTTGCATTAAGTGCCCAACTGCTCTATGAAACATAGAAATCTGAGAAACTCAAGAAATATCATGGCTAGTGCATGTTTCCCTGTATTGCACATTAGCTATGTCTAATCATTGATGTTGATCATTTTACACCTGATTTGTAGTCTGCTGCAAAATCTCATGCCAGCTGACCGCTTGATAGCAGCACCAATATACATAGGCCTATCATAGGAAAGAAGCACTTGGTGACGGATAAACACATTCTGAAAGTACACTCAGGTGTACTGAGTACTTTCAAGTATTTTCAGGTTGGAGGTTTGTGATCCATTAAGTCACATTCATACTGTCGTTAAAATACACCCCTGAACAGAGGTGAATTTAAGAGGATAAGAGAGAAAAGGAACCTTGGCACAGGGACAGAGATGCCTAATACTGGCATCACATCAACAAGGTAACTGCACTCCAGCCTCAGCAAACACAGGTTCTGCAGACTTCACTTTGTAAATCGCAGCAGCAGATGGCTGAAATCCATCCCCATACAATTCCCATGCCTGAAATGGCATTGCTTACACCTGATATATCACCCTGATAAGAGACTTGGATTTCCAAATAACTGGATAACTTCTTTTCCCATACATTCTGATGCCTGTTACAGGGGGTAAGGACACTTGAAACAACAGCAAAATATCTGGCCACTATTACACAGCCAATAAACTTCTATTTAGATGTGGAAAGAAAATATGCTTAAAAGAAGAAAAATCTAGGGAGATCTATTACTCCCCTGAAATTCAGGCAAATCCCACAGGTTCCCTGGCAGCATGTCAGCGCTTGAGCAAGAGGATGATCAGATTTTTTAAATCAAAGGCTCAAGTTAATAATGGAATACATTGCATTGGAGACTTCAATTCCACATTGCTTCCTGATTGATACAATCTGTGTATGAGGAATAATCCAGATATTGGATTGCACATATTTGGCAGGTCTTGCACCCCTCTTCACAGACAATGGTTTTGTCATAACTTACAATGAAGTTATTATAATACTGCTCAAACAGCTTGCTGTGTGGCACAGACAATTGCTTGGCCATTTCATATAAGCTTTCAGGCTTCAAGTCTTCAATACCATAAGCTTTAGTCAGGATGTATTCTAATTTCCAATCCGATTCATTTTTCTTGTTGGCGTCTCTGAGGTCCAAGTAAAACTGCCAAAGATCCTACAGTTTGAAAAAAAAAAAATAGGCACGGCTGTATTGCTTTCTTCCCTGCTTCATTAAGTCTCTAGAGTGATATATTGATTAGGAAGCTGTCACTCCTCATTATTCACAAATGAATAGAAGGTCATGTCCCACCCCAAGAGCTGGGCTTACACCCAAAGCTGGTACTTGCAACGTGGTAATGGTGGGGGGATGGGGAGAAGAAAAAGGAAACACAAAAGGCAGCAGAGGCACTGTTAGAAGTCTTTCCTGTCCAAACTGTAAACCAAATTCCACTATGCTGGTGTCTGGCTTGGGTCTGGGGCAAAAGGGTGAAATCCAGAACTCTTTTCTGTGGACACTGCTCGAGGGGCAGAACGGACAAAGAACAGCCCAGGGAGAATTCAGAGGAAAGGGAGAGATGGAGATACGGGAATGAAAGCTGTGCAGGAAAGAAGCAGACAGCATTAGCACACATCTCCAGAGGGAAACCCCAGTCTCAGTCAAGCTGCAGGATGTGTTGTCACTGAACTCGGCAAGGTCAAGATTTTACTTTGAACTGCTGAGAGAATGTCTGACTTACTCAGAGCCAAAATCATCATGCAGGATTCACTATATCTCCAAAAACATAAAGCCTACAGAAGTATTCTAAGTTTTCTCCTTTAAAATGTCTTTACAATTTCCTATTAAAAGTATAAACCCTATATAGGAAGCTGCATAATTATGAAAGGCATCACATAGCTAGAAGTGTGATTTTTTTCATCTGCTCTTCTATACACTGTAGAAGTACTTCATGCCTCCCAAAGCTCAGGCAATCACCAGCAAAACAACACTGGTATATAAACAAACCCAGGATTTAGATGAACATTTTCACCATTGCAGAGCTGAGCTCCCTGCAAACAGTTTCAGGATTATGCCCAGAAAATTTCTGACCATCTTTGATTCTACATCATAGGAATGTTCAGAGAACAGGAAGCCCTGGGTAGTCTTGCAGTCAGACAGACTGACCAAATTCTCTTTCAGATTTTATCTTCATTGCCCAAGAAGAAGAATAACAGTAAGCACCAAAGTTCCACTGATTACCAGAATACTACAAAGGCTGACTCTCACTGTAATTTTTAGTGACAGTGTATTTAAATATTTACGTCCTAAACAATGCTTTAAAATCCTTACTTACCAGCAAGCTATAATCAAGAGGGTCATATTGATAGAATCTGACACCCGGGTTATTGGACTCCATTTGCCATACATTCTTCACCGGGGTTACAGCAGGTGCCACAAACAAGGAATTTACTGGCTTTTCTGGAGGAAAAGGGAGCTTGAGGAAACAGTTACCTTTCAATAATTTCTTTCTCAAACACGTTTTTATGGAGAACCAACACAGCAAGAACTAGAGTGAGAAGATTAGGTACATCAGCTATTTTTTAACCTGGATTAGTTACACCACTATGAATTCCTGTATTTCCACTCGACAGACCAAAATCTGTGTGAAGTACCATAGCCTACATTCCACTGCTTATCAGTTAAGTTTATCTATACCGGAGGCTTCACACCAATTCACCTAAGTGCTAAAGGGTCTTGCCTACAGGTAAGGTTTCTGTACTTTGTACATTTCTACTGAAGAAATATCCAGAACTTTGAGTAGCTTCCCTCACCCTACACTTTATATGTTGCTTTATGTATTTGTTCTTCATGTATTTATAATGTCATTAGAAACACCAGGGTATCAAAAACTGACTCTGATTTCACTCATTTAGACTAGCCCAGAACCTAGTTAGTAAACACTGGTCTTTACAGTAACTGAAACATAAGGACATACGAAAGTTTAAATAGGCAGAATATGCAGGTAAGAGTATTGAGAGGTTCTCTGTGGAACAAAAAGAAACCCTAACCATTCCTTTCTCCAACAACATCATGGTGGTGAAATAACAAGGCCAGTCTCCGCAAATGATGAGAAACTTTTAAAGCCTTGAAATCAGTAGATACTTCCAGAAGAAATAACACTGAGCTCTGTACCTCAGTATGCTGATGTTGGCTATAGTATTATATTTATCTTGAATTCTCTGAAATTTTGTCAAAAAGAAAAATGACATAAAGAGAAGACAACGTAAAACTGTACAGATACAACACAAACTATATCAAGCTATGTGAAATTTCACTGTTTGGATTTTGACAAAATATGAAAAATTATTAAAATACTCTGGAAGTAGTTACTTGCACATAGAAACTGTAATGAGAATGCATCAAGTTCTGTCTATTCTCAGTGAAATTTGCAGTAGAGGTGATGATTTCATTTACAAATGGGACAAGGTACAAAAACATGCATGTGTAAGACTGTTCTGAAAATCATTTGAACATATTAAAGGCCATTTCTTTCACTTGGGTTGGATTAATTTTTACTGGACATTAATTCCATGTTAACGGTAAGCAAGAAGGTAAATCATTTAAAACTCTGTTACCCTAGTCTGCATTTTGGGCATTGTTTTTATGAGTTCATATAAAAACAAACATAGATATGGAGCCAATTAATATTGGGATATTTTATGTAAATCAAAGAATTGTACTCCTCACTATGCTACAGACACAAGTATTTAATTATCTACTTGTTGGAGATCTTCTGCTAGAGATGTAAGAGTGCTTCATACAGAAATATCCATGCTTAAAATTAGGGGATTTCAAAATAATAAACAAACTTTTCAAACCTGGGTGCTTTTCTTGAAGGGAAATTAGCTGATCTAAGAGATGCAACAAGCAGAGACTTTCATTCCCCTGCCTCCTGCTTACCCCTATCTTAATTAACTTTGAAACAGCAGGGAACTCAGCAGAGAGGCACAGTAATGATGCAGGAAACACAAGAACACTGAGCATGTCTAGTTGCCCTGAGAACATTCCCTTTGACACATTACACAATAGCAACTGGCTAGTACAATTTGCCCATGTCACTGAGAAAGTGGAGAGAAAAGAGTAGAAATTCTTGTCTAGGCATGAGCATTCATTAAAAATAGAGGAAGCCTGCAGAGTCTCTTCAGATTTCAGGAAAAAAAAAAAAAAAAAAAAAAAAAAAAAAAAGTCTGTCTTGCAAGGTTTTCTTTGAAAAACTCTGCAAGTGTGTGAGGCTTGAACTTTTGTAGATAAATAGCAGAATTTCACAATTTCCTTTTTCAGTTATTTACAACACAGACTGACCAGTAACACCATATAAGAAAACATTAATTTGCTTTTAATCAAAAAGGAAAAGATGAAGGATTCAATGAGCATCATTACCTTCTTCATCCAGGAGGACCATGATACTATCTCTATGTGTGTGGCCAAAAAACTGCCCAGCAATAACACTACTGTATTTGCGAAAAATCTTCACTAGTCTCTCATTGTAATACTCCCTGATAGCTGTAGTATTCCTTGCATATGGCAAGTATCCTACTGGTACGTGTCCTATTATATACACCTAAGAAATTAGATAGAGAAAACACAATTAGCATCTTCCTTTGAAACTGATAGTTTTAGCTTTAACTTAGAAAAGGTTAACACAATTTTATTCTAATGCTATCTTTGAAATGACATTCTGAAAGCCAGAAATCACAGCAGTTTTATTATACAAAATACAATGAGTAAGTATGTTTAAATTTATAATGAGAAAAATATTTTTTCTTAGTGCATTCTATAAAAAAAAATCTGAGAAAAATGTGATCAATTATTTCAAATGAAAATCTAAGTTCACTAGGAAAAGATTTATGATTTGGCACCTCAAGGGAATAGTAAAAAATATATATATATGTTAGAATATTATAGGGAATGGTCAGATATTCAGCATAAACACAGAAGAACTAATTACAATCTTTCTGTAAGTTTCTATGTCTGTTGTTCAGACTGAGACTGGGTTCCAACAGCACAAGAAAGGGAAAGATCTCCTTTCCCTCCACTATAATATAATATTTAAAAAGACAATTGTAAACATGTTTCAAACTAAACACTTTTCCTGGTCAGATGATGATCCAATCCCCACACCAATCAATAAACATGAGCAACAAGTTATAATCTCACTTCTGAATATTATTAGGCAATTTCTTATTATCATAGCATTCAAATTGAAGCTTGGCTAAGTTTTGTGGTTGTCAAAAGCTTTTCTAATATCTAATTTTCACACTCATAATTACGTAACAATGTAAATGAAATACACTAACTTTTGTCTCAGACGAAGGGTGCACATTTTAAAATTGAAGACTTAGAGTAAAAAGACTCAGAAACAAAAGTTAAAGTATTTTCATACTGGCTCTTATGGCATTTTACATAGTAAGTGAGAAAAAGTATTTTATTGCATAATTAGAGAGGGTACTCAATTATTGTATTAATTGTTGTAGTATGTACACAATGCACATATTCAACAAAGAATTATTAATACAAGTGAAACTGATCTTTGCCATCTCTTTGGTAACATTAATATTATTCTAGAGTCATATTTATATTTCCACTGTCTTTTTTTCTTACTATTTTTTTTCTTTTCAAAGTTTAAACAAATAATGCCAATGGATTCTGTTCACGACCCCTACCTTTTCCTGCTTTTGTGAAGATGCTTCCAATAGTCCCTCCAGCCAAGCCAACTGGTTGGCTGGGTCTGTGATATTCACAGTTACACTATTTGGGCTGTAATATAAGTTTGTGTTCAAACTGATTATCCTGAGTGGTTGAAAGCCAATGCTTGATTCAAACAGTTGTGTGTAGAAACCACCTGTGAAAGTAAGACAACTATCATCTGAAAAAAGAAAGACTTCAAAGCACAACTCTAGAATCAAAGTACAGCACCAACAATATATCCAGTCTTCCTCTTTCTAGTAAAATAGGATTTGTTTAGTCAAGCTACATATCACCTTATCACAACAGAACATCTTAATAATCTGTTTTCAGGAATATTTTGGTAGGAAAAGTTGACATTGAATATTTTATGAATTCTTGCCTGTAATTGCCTTTGTTTTTGTTTCCATATAAAATTATCCAATTCATGCACAAGAAGTGCCCTGTAACATTTCTACCACAAACAGAGATGCAGTAATTGTTAGAAGTATACATTTCTTAAAATACTGCAAACACATAGGTTTGTCCAGGAAGAACTGTTTGAGTTTCATAGCCTTGTACTTTGAAATTCATTTAGCTTTAGACTAGGACATAATTAAGAGCATAGCACACAGAACTTCAATGGGTGCAATTTCATAGTTCATGGACTTCACTAGAGCTGTGACAATAGAGATTTAACAATATACTTTAACATAAGATCTGCTCCTTTGAGGTTTTTTTTCCTAGTAGAATTCCTGCTTCCATTCTTACCCAGATGCCCTTCTTATTCAGGACACAAAACACAAATTAAAATTCCAAATCCCTAACGTCTGGAAATTGGGTTGAATTTTTCAGTCTTTTGCTAAAAAGAAAAATCATAATTAGAATATCCTTATTTTCTCAGTTTAGTTGGATACAAACATGATGTAATTAACAATATAATCACCAAGACTATGTACTACTATAATCTGAAGAAATATATGCCTATTCCATACAGTATAAAAACACAAACACCATGTCATCAATTTCTGTACAACCAAATTTAACTCTTCTTGTGCATCATACATCTTTTTCTAGAAATGTACTTTTTATGAGGTCCTGAAGGAAATAAAATACTTCATGAGTATTGGTAAAGGGCCAATAAAGCTGTCCATGTTACAAGAAGCAGTAATAACTATTTCAAAGAAGAACAAATGTACCCTGAAGATAAGCATTGATATTCAAAAAGCTAAGTAACTTCTTCCAGAAGTAGCATCTTTCTTCCAGAGGAAGCATTATTGTGAAGCTGCCATCATATTTGATAAGTCACAACAGTCTAGTGAAGTTCCCACTGGCTGGAAGAGGGGAAAAATGAACCTGTTTTTTTTTAAAAAAAAAATAATAATAATGATATAATAATAATAATAAATAATAATTTTTTAAAAAAACGAACACCAAGAAACTACAGGCCAGTCAGTCTCATCTCTGTGCCCAGCAATGTGGGACAATACCAAGCACAGATACAGGCTGGGCAGAGAATGGATTGAGAGCAGCACTGATGAGAAGGACCTGGGGGTGTTGAATGATGAGAAGCACAACATGAGCCAGCAATGTGTGCTTACAGTCCAGAAAGCCAGCCATATCCAGGGCTGCATCAAAAGAAGCATGGCCAGCAGGTCAAGGGAAGTGACCTTCCCTTTCTAGTCTGCTCTTGTGAGACCCCACCTGGAGCACTGCATTCAGCTGTGGGGCCCCCAGAACAAGAAGGACATGGACCTATTAGCACAACTCCAGAGGAGGGCCAGAGAAATAACCAAAGGGCTGTAGCACCTCTCCTGTCATAGAACCATTCCAGTTGGAAAAGACCTCCAAGATCATCAGGTCCAACCTTTAACCTAGTACTGAAGTACCACGCTAAGTTCTCAACCTGCAGGTTTCTTGAAGACCTCCAGGTTTGGCGATTCAACCACTTCCCTGGGCAACCTACTGCAATGCCACACAACTCCTTCAGTAAAGAAATTTACCCTAATACCCAACCTAAACCTCCCCTGGTGCAACTTGAGGCCATTTCCCCTCACCTTGTCTCCTGGTGCTTGAAAGAAGAGCCTGATCCCCACCTCGCTATGACCTGTACAATTAAGGTAATTGTACGGCACGCTAAGGTCTCCCCTGACACTCCTTTTCTCTAGAAGCTAAACAACCCCAGTTCCATCAGCCACTCCTCATAAGACCTGTTTTCTAGACCCCTCATCAGCTTCATTGCCCTTCTCTGGACAAGCTCCAGCACCCCAATGTTCTTCTTGAAGTGAGGGGTCCAAAACTGAACACAGTACTTGAGATGCGGCCTCACCAGAGACGAGAACAGAGGGACAATGTGGGGGAAAACAGAGTGCAGAGGGACAACTAAGAGGACAGGCTGAGGGAGTTGGGGTTGCTCAGCCTGGAGAAGAGAGGGTTCTGGGGAGACCTTATAGTGGCCTTCCAGTGCCTAAAGGGGGCCTACAGGAAAGCTGGGACTCTTTATCGGGGAGTGTGGTGATAGGACAAAGGGTAATAGCTTTAAACTAAAGCAAGGGAGATTCTGATCAGATGTAAAGACAAAATTCTTCACTCAGAGTGTGGTGAGGCCTTGGCACAGGTTGCCCAGAGAAGCTGTGGATGCCCCATCCCTGGAGGTGTTCAAGGCCAGGCTGGATGGGGCTTTTGGCAACCTGGTCTGGTGGGAGGTGTCCCTGCCCATGGTAGTGGGGTTGGAACTGGATGGTCCTTAAGGTCCCTTCTAACCCAAACCATAATTCTATGATACTGATAATAGTTTTAAAGGAAAGTATTGACATTAGTCTAGTTGTGATAATGCAAGCAAGTAAATATTTAGCTGATTATTTAGTAGCAGGGTAGTCAAGAAATACTGTACAACCCCAACCCAGATGTATAACCAGAAGTTTCAGTTCCCTTCCGTCCTTTCCTGGCTCCAGGTCTAAGCACTTGCAGAGAAGCAGTGTTAGCTGCTTTCCACATGCCTGGACATGCCAGTGTCTCAACTCATCTTACTTCAAGTGCCACTTTAACATACATCTGTGCTGTAATGCATAAAAGGAACCTGCTGTGCAATAACATCTTATGTAAATTGTGAGTTGTGGTTGTTGCTACAGCTCCACTAAGCATTACAAGCACATTTCACCCCTCCAATTTAACTGGCCTTGGCAGGGAGGTTGGAACTGGATGGTCCTTAAGGTGCCTTCCAACTCAAACCATTCTGTGATTCTAGAGAATCCATTGTAACAATTCATTCTGTAAGAAAGCTAAACAAAGGGGACAAATCTATAGGATCATTAGTTCTCTAAGCCCTAGCTTTATGATGTATTGCTGACATACTTTACCTTTTCTGAAGGTACTGATTGCTTCATCAGTTAGCCAAGGCTTCCAGAAATCTGCTACAGCATTGTAAACTTCACTGGTGGTTACAGGAAGCTGATCCTGTGAGACAGCAGAACTTGCCTAAGTCTTATCATTCAGACACACATACAAAAATAATAATAATAATGTATCATCCCACCTGATTTCTCCCATAATACATAAGTGTAACCAGCAATCACCAGGTAGCACATCAGAAAGCAATAAAACTTCTTACCTTGCAGTATTGCTGATCAGGAAAAAAATCCCAATCTTAGAACTGACAGCATTAATAATGTTAATGCATTGTTAAACTAATGCCAGAAATATTTCAAGTCTTAGGAGCACAGCTAAGTAGAAAACCATACATCCTGAAAAATTATAAACCATCTTTAAACTATAAACCATCTTTAAACCATCTTTAAACTATAAACCATAGATTCACCATCTATTTACCTTCTAAAAATACAGTCTCTTGGAGGAGAAGCTTGAACCCAAGTTTCTTATATAGCAGGTGAATTTTTCACACAACTTGGGATACATAGCTCCCCAAAATTCTACTAAAGCCCTCAGAAATACATCAGTGAGATTAATCAATATTTCCACGATATCCTGTAGTTCTGATTTAAAATGTAAAAGAAAAAGTTTTTTCAATGTTTTCACACATCAGCTCTAATAAGGACTGCAGCACTTTTCAGTCTGAGCCAAGCAATGCCCAAGTGCCACAGCCTTATTAGAGCCATGCTCCCATCTCGCCCTGACAGGGAGATATTCCAGTTTGTCCTTGCCTTTCCTAAAATACCTGCTTTGATCTTTAATGCTAGGGAAGGAAAAAAAAAAAAAAAAAAAAACAGAGGTCAAAAAATAGGAACGCTACTACAGTGCATGGTTTCTTAAACATAGAATTTGACCTTTCTAAGACCTTTGAAACTAAACTTACTTTATTAGAGGCTTAGGCACTAAGTCTCTGTCTAGAAGCAGTGCAATCAGTAGTCTGTTCAGACATTTGTTGCTTGTAATGCACAGATATTAGTTACTAAGAAAGCTTTGAGCCACACCAGTTCAGCCAGAGTTAAGTCACTAAGACACAGCAAAGTCTGATCTCAGATAAGAGGCCATGTTATGGACTGAAGGTGGTTTGGTCTTGGGCTCTAAAAGGCAAATCAGTGTTCTGTGAACATTTGGATCAGACAGCAGTTAGGGCATTTGTTGTAAGCAGGAGCAAGAATGTGAAACAAAGTAAGACTATGCAGAAAGACCAAGGTCACAGTAAAAAAAAAAAAATCTAAAAGGTATCCCAGTGGTTGATTAACCCGAGTAGTATTTTTAACAGGCTTTGCAAGAAAAATCATCCAAGACCATGAAATCATTATGATGGATAGGTCAGAATGCAATAGAAAGCAATAACATTATTTGGTGCATGGTAAGCAAACAGCCCCCACAGCTTCTCTGGAACAGCCTACTGAGTGCGGCTTGCTCCACATTACTTCCAGTTTATGGTATGTATTGCCAAGCACATCCACAAGAAAAATAAAAATGTCTTCAAGAACAACAACAAAAAATCCAACAACCTCATAGTGGGGAATTTCTGGTCCCATGGTCTTTTTCCAACAGTAATAGAAAAGTATGCCAGTTCTGTGCATTAGTGGAGTCTGCCATTTTGAAGCAAAGCACCACAAAAATACTCATGTGTGGGTTTGGACACAAAACTACAGCAGTAATTCCAATAGGCAGCCTGCTTCAAAATGCTCTTTGCTGTCCAGCTGCCCCTGCTGACCATCTTTTTTCTACCTTCAAATTTAATTTCACAATTAAACTCATATTTGTCAAAAAAGTGTCACTACATTCAAACGTCAATGTCTGCCATGTGGATTTATATCTTTCTTTGTTTATGGGGTTACTGTATATAGCTTTTTTCCTTTATACCATAAGAGACTGCTGAATGACAACTATTTTCTGCTTTTATTTTTTAATTAAAATTAAAACAATATAACGGAGTTAAACTTCATTTAAGGTGGTATTTAACAAATCATCAGTAGTTTCTGGTGAACTAACCTTATTTCCTGTGAGTGCCAATGACAAGCTCAAGCTATACTAAAAGCTTGAGACCACAAAACACTCCAGTCCCAGCTTGGTCTGGGCACTCACAGCTCCAAGCTATGCTACATGCTTAGCTCTGATTTTCTTTTTCACATTGCCCTCTTCCCTCTCTAAGCAGTTCCAATACTCCCTGATTTTGGAAGCACTACAGGCAATGATACTACTATACCAAAGCCATCTACCCTACCACATATCCCACAATAGGCCTAATTAATAACACAGAAGGCTGGAACAAAAGTCTTTATCAAATTGTTTTAGTTGACCTGCTCAACATCCCTTCCGATCCCCTCAGATCCAATGACAGAATTTGTTTCTCAGTCCCGTGTGCTGCCAGACCACCTTGCAATATGCTTTAAAGGACAAATGAAGCAACTGTTTATTTTTGTGCTATGCCAAGAAAAATATTCACAGATCACTGACTGTAAAGAAGCACTGTCCTCAGCTGCAATGGCCCACATATCTAGTAAATAGTTAATGGGAATATTTCTAAATTTTGAATAAGAAGGAAGGAAGGAAGGGAGGAAGGGAGGAAGGGAGGAAGGGAGGAAGGGAGGAAGGGAGGAAGGGAGGAAGGGAGGGAGGGAGGGAGGGAGGGAGGAAGGGAGGAAGGGAGGAAGGGAGGAAGGAAGATTTTTAATAGTAGTGGCAAAACTATGACAACATTATAAAAGTTATTACATCAGTGTGATAATAAATAAATAAATAAATAATGTCCACAGGTAGACTTCTAGTAGGTCTTTCGGCATACTTTGAACTTTACCACATGCTGCTATATGCACTAAGGATGTTATCTCTGTTATGTTAAGCTATTGTACACACACCTGACTTACACATATGTATGGCTTACATAGCAAGAAAAAGCATGTATTGACACACCAATGAGAGCTGGTGGTTCTAAGCCATGAGGAGAGGAATGGTTAACAGTAAATTTGCATCACCTCAGGTGATGCACAGATTTTACCTGACACCAACATTTGCTTCGGTAATTTAACACATAGAAATGTACTTTGTATTTTTGATTGAAATTATTTATTTATTATTTTAAATGCTAATTGGAAAACCATAGGATACAGTTTCCAGAATAACATTTATACAAATTTCACTGTTCGTTTTTTTTTTTTCCAAACTTGCCTTCTGAGGAATCAGAAACACACTCAACGTGGTACCTAAAAAAACTTCTTATTTGTTTTACCTGTGGCCAGTAATCATGATTTCCCAAGGCTGGGAAAACCTGAAGATCTGGAAAGAAACTACGAATTGTAGAACTCATGTTGCCAATGATGTTAATGACAAGCTTTGTTGAGAGTTCTTTCACTGGAACATGAGGAGGGCTATCTCTGAAAACAGAGAAGGTTTTATTAACAAAGAGTTTAAGATGAGAATTCATAAGCTATAATATAGCTAGATTCTAGATACATCTTACAGAACCCACTACCTAATATATAGTCAAAGGACATCTAAAAAAGGTATCCACTTTATATTTAATGACCTCAAGACTTAAAAAATACAGTGTCTTCCATGATAATTCATTCCAGTCAGTTAATCCTCTGACCTTTCCTTTTGCTTTCATTTTTCTACTTTCCACCCTCCCTGCAACACGTTTATTAACTTGCACTAATCAAGTCATGTAGCACATGTGACAGTGAACAGTCCAACAATACCCACAAATGGTTACAGAGATCAAAATCTGTTCCTGAGGCCTTATATACTCAATCTTCCACTTATTAGCCACTCAGACAAGTGGAGACTCTTTAAAGGTAGCATTTGTGAGATACTAAACTGATGATGTGTTGGTGTGAATATAAATTTGTGAATTACTGCACTATATGCCTATCCAGCTGTTAAAAGCTTTAACTGTAGAGTGACTTAAACACTTACCCAGTCCAAATCATGAATGAAGCCTGCTGCTTTGAATCCTTCATGAATGTAAATGCTGACAAAATAAGTTGATAAGGAGAATCACACAAAAAGTCTCCAAAAGGGCCTGGGTTAGAGGCTTTGGCTCCTTTGGAAGAAGAACAAACTTTGGTGCGATCAGGGGTAATGTGGTAAGTTGGATCTAAATGCAGATCAGATACATGCCAGAACTGTCCTGTTTACAGAAAACAAAGATTAAAGAAAATGTATTATTTCTCACCAGGCTTCTAAGAATCACATTCCTTATATAGCCTGGGGAAAATAAATAAATAAATAAATGTAATTAGCTGAATCTAAAGTTGACCAGGAATCTCTGACATTGCCTTCTGAGAAGTGCAAATATTTTACTTAAAAAATATGTAGTAGTTCTGTGACTTTCTGATTACAACTTGCAAATGTGAACTGGGCACACATGGATAACCCCATGTTTGCTCCATTTTTTCTACTGCTGTTCCTCTTTTAAGTTTTGTAAAGGAGAATGAATTTAAGAAATTGATGATTATCATGCCTGATAAGTGTGCATGAGTGGTGCATTCCTGACAAGAGTACTTCACAAAGTCTGCTTAGAAAAACTGAAAACAGAAGCAGAGGCATAGGTTTCAACAATCCATCAGGAAATAAATAAATAAATAAATAAATAATGGAGGTTGGTAGGGGCTGGAATATGGAGCTCCTTTTCATTTATATCAATCTGGAAACAGAAGAGCAGAGGAGGTGATAGAGGGACTTCTCCATTCTACCACCTGAAAAGAGAGGGAGTAACAATTTTAATTATTTTTCTACACCTTCCCTTGCTGGAGGCTGCTATAAAAGATAATGGTCTAGAAGGAAAGGCAAGAAACAGCATGTGTGCAGATTTCAAAGCGCTTCTCCCTAGCAGCCACAGCAGCAAAAAGATTGGGCTTCCTACCAAAGAGAGGTGTATCAGCCTTAAATACTGAGTATTTTCTTGGCTGACACATTCTTAGTCACTTGTCACTTAGCACCGCACAGGAAAAAAAAAAAACAAACAAACTCAATAGCATGGGAATATATTGAACAACATGAATTAAGCTTGTACGAGACCAGCAGCCTTCAAGTTCCATGTAAAACATGAGCAATTTCTCTCTGTCAGTTTCAAAGCGTTTGGAAAAGGCAAGTCTATTGGAGGCATGGGTTGTGAAACTGGGACAGATATAAATTGATTTTCCCAAGGTCACATGCTCACTCAGTGACAGAGCAGCCAACACACAGCTCGACCTTGTGGAGCTTTATTTCAGGAAGCCAAGCCCAGCAGCAATCTTTCAGATCTACAGCGCTGCGCCTTCTGCAAGCACAAGGCACAGAAATGCCTGAACACTGCTGCGCGCTTGGTTTGAGACGTCTGTGATCACAGGGACGGCAAATCCCGTACAAACAATGTCAGAGCACTCACCTGTAACTGTTGCTGTGCCGGAAATCAGGCCAGGCAAAGCACGCTGCTGGCTGACAGCACAGACACAGCACTCGTGTTTGCAGGGCATGCTCCAGGGCACCGCACGGCGGGCAGGGCACGGCTCACCTTACCTGACACCGGCTGGAGTACGGCATACCCTGCTGACTGCCTGGAGACCCTGGTTAACCCGCACCTACCTGGAGACCTTGGTTAACCCGCACCTACCTGAACAGCACTGCATTCAGTTAGCTAAAAGTTACAGCTAGCTGGGACGTAAAACAGCAGCAGCCTATATTTGGGTAAAAACACGCAGGGAGGCTCCAGACGGGGTTTGCCCCTCGGGTCGGGGCACGGTGCGGGTTACGGGTCCCGCAGCCAGGGCAGCCGGGCCTCCCAAAGCTGGCAGGGGACCCCCGGGGCTGGCAGGGGCCTCCCCTCCCGAGCCCCCCCTCGGCCGGGCGGGCATTGCGGGCCGCAGCTGCCCCCTCGCTCGCTGCCCCTCCGCGGGGCCGGGCCCCCGCCGCCCCCCGCTCCGCCGCGGGGCCTGCCGGCGGCCTCACTCACCCACAGCGGAGCGGAGACCCGGGCCGGCCGGCGCCGCCTCGGCCGCCCTCAGCGAGGAGCAGAGCAGCGCCAGGCCGAGGGCCAGACGGGCGGCGGGTCCCCCCGGCGGCTCCATGTTAGCGGTGCCGGGAGGGCCCTGCCCGCCGATGGCTGCTCGCGGGACCGCCCCGACCGGGAGGGGAAGAAAGGGGCGAGCCCGGGGCTGCCCGAGCCCGGGCAGATCGGGGAACGCTTGGCAGGCCTGGGGGAGGCCAGAGCAAGTCTAGGGTAGATTTTGGAAGGAAGGTTCTTCACAGGAAAATGCTGAGTTGCATTGTAAACACCAGCCCCACTGAGGCGTTACCTTACAAGAGCTCATTGCTCAAGAATAGTTTCCTGTGGAGGACTCAGTTTCAGTTTTGGTAGCAAATTAGAGTAATTGTCATCAATCCCCAAACTGCCCCTCCATGCCCACCTGCTGAGGGTGGTTTTCTGTTCAAATCTTCTTTCCAGTGGTTTGCAAAGCCAGTTTTAGCAGAGCTGGAGGCCCCTTGTGTCAGTGTTTCCTTCACTTTCCCACTCTCTCCTCTGAACACTGCCACAGGCGCTTCATGAACACCACACTTTTCTATTTTTTCCTTAGCTTTATTTATTTTGGCATTAATATTGTTCATCTTTAGAACAGGAAAGTGCCTCACCAATAAGATTTATGACAGTTTCATAAGTTACATATAGAATGCACATCTGTATGGAAAAGCCATTAAAAAAAAAAAAAAAAAAAAAAAAAGTGAAAGTAATGTAAAGTATTCAACATTCAGGCTTTTTCTTTTTTTTTTCACTTCATGCCCCATAAACCACTTGTCACAAGGATGAATGCCACTGATGGAGACCCAAGTCTGTGTTCCTCAGTAATGAAGTAAAAGCAGCTGTTCCCATCTCTCTGCAGAGAGGTGGCAAGGACCACAGACAGTGTGATAAATACACACATGGGCAGATAGGCAGAGATGGGGTGAGACAAATGAAAGCTGAAACTGAGGTTTAAATGAGCAAATAAAACCAAAGGACAGAAGTTGCTGCTTAAGCACATGGAAGCTGAAACAGCCCAAAATAAAAAAGAATCCAGCTCCCCATAATATTGAAACAAGTTTACATTTCTCTGATGAAAAGTTAACTCCTAGATTTTAAGTGATCAATATACACCATTTAAAACATATTTATGATAGCTCCTAATTAAGGACTGTCTTTTACCCGTCTAGTGTTCCCCATAAGGAAGAAGGAAAAATAATAATAATAATAATAATTAAAAAAACCTTTGATGTTCTTTTCAGGCAGCTTCTTTGTGGAAAAGTCAAGCTGACAAATTAAGGCTTGTATTGCTGTTGGCTAGATGCCACAGTTGTGTCTGAACTTTTATTGGATGACTGAGATAAGCTATTGAGGTTACCTTAGCCCTTAAGTAAGAAAGCTGTCTAAGGAAGCAAGAAGCCACTTCCCACAATACCAGGTTGCACACCTGAGGGGAGGCACAAGTGCAGGATCAGGCCTGGGAGGTTGGGCAGGGCTCCCCTCCTGCACCTCCCTCAGCAGCCACACTACCCCTGGTACTGAGCAGCTGAATGCCAGAGCTCCACTCTACCTGTTTAAAGGTTTGCAGCTACCTACATCTCAATATGGGCCACCAATCCCGCATGTCTGAAAACATGGGAGTTTCCAAACATGCTCCTCCATGATGCCAGCAACTGCTTCAGTTTTCCTAAGTATAGGGCAGTTTTTGCCCGACTAATCTTTTAGGGAACATTTTCCAGGAAGGTTTTATTTTTTCTACACAGTGTTTTACCTTAAATTGCTTACAGTGCATTGTTAATTCCAGTACATATTTGCTATAAAACTACAGTGCAGGGAGAAGAATCTCAGGGTTGTCTTGTATTGTTTTCCCTCCCACCTCTGTGGAGATAGATGAAAGACAAGCTTTGTATGTTGGGTTCCCCCAGTCTCGCCCTTTATCATGTCAGTCCTTTCCTCCCATCCTGTGGAACACTTCTCTCTTTGAACACTGATGTACTTCAGTCTTCCGTATATTAGCAAAAACAAACAACAAAAAAAAACCCACACCAACCAAACCAAAAACAAAACAAAACAAAACTCTTCTAACTATTAAAGCAAAAACTATGGGATTCCCACAGAAATCAAAGGCTGTATATCTGCTGACCTTTGCAGGATAACCGGATAGCAAGTTTCAAGTGAAGAGAGTAGCTGAAACTGGGTTGAACCTCTCACCTCTGCCTACACACAAAGACAAGGGCTTTAGATTTCTTCAGCAAAGAAACTACCTCTTCTGAATGAAGGCAGTTTTTCATTTCCCATGTAATCCCTTATCCCATACGGCCAATACCCCAGGGTTTTGTACCACGTTTTCCTACTGCTTAACTGAGAAAAGAGAACTTTTACAACTCCTTCTAAAACACTGGAATATTATCCCACAAAATGTAAAAGGAGCACAGGTTTAAAAAACATTTTATTTTCTGTTGAATCTCCATTCCAAAAACAATTCAAATATGTTCCATTTACTGTAAAAAAGAAAGGCAAGTGTTTCCCAGTTTTAATGCAAAGTTTAACCTGTTGCACTATACAGCACAAGTTTGCCAATTTGATGGCATAAAGTTTTTTTTTTTTTTTTTTTTAAAAAAAAACACCCCCCCAAAAATCTTTATTAATCCTTCATACCAGAAATGTGCATTTAAGCTACTTTCAGTTATGGACGGTACATTAATCCATCCAGAAGTAACATCTGGACAGGGATCAGGTAAACTACGCTTTCTCATAGTGACGAACAGCAACCACATCACCAAAGGTCAGAGTCTGCAAGTCCAAGGAAAAGACAGCGATGTTAGACACTAGACTAATTTTCTGTAATGACTAAGAAGTCCATATAAGAACAAGATTGATTTACATTACATAATATATTAAAAAAATACATTATTGATATTTTAAGTAAACAAGAGGAAAAATTTCAAAGTTATGGTTCCCATATTAATGTAACTTTATCCTTGCTACTTTCAAACCAAAGAAACACATAATACCCACTTAAAATACAACTAAAGTGAGGCTAGAAACGGCTGTTTAATTTTTCTAATTTTGTGAATGTAATTTCTTAAATGTATTGTTTTAATATAGATTTAACACTTATTTTGCCACAGTTAATCAAAACATGTAGTCTAAAATCTGACTCCCTTATTTCTGTATTCTATACTCTTCTGCATAGGCATATACTTAAGGAGAATCTCATACTAAAATAAATGCATTCTATGCACTTATCTAGCTAGAACTGCCAAATATTCCAGCTACTGCAGTTGTTGAAAACATTAAGTGCAGTGTGTGAGCTTTGGAGGTGTTTTGCTAATTGGAATATAGCATCTCACTGCATTCAAATTCCAGAGGAACTGCTTTTCTGTGTATGTGTGTTTCTGTTTCCAAAAACAAAACGTACTTTTCCTTGAATCACTGTCACACTGTGCTGCACTGACTAGAAACTTTAAAAAGTTCATTATTTGTAAGTATCCATCCACACAGATACTGTTTGAAGTATTCAGAAAATAAAGCTGTTTTTCTCCAACAGCCAAATCACATAGATTAATTAAAATAGCTGAACAGGTTTTAATTTGAAAGCTACATCTCTATGCCAAAAATAAGCACGAGTATTTTCAGTCTGGACATTAAATACAGTAACTTATACCATTTATCCATCCCATACTTCTGTTCCTGAAAAGTCAGGAAGATAATGGGAATTTAAAACAAGAACAATTTTTCTTCAGACTATTGTTGTTTTAATCAGTTTTCAACAAGACAGGAAATATAAGCCCTTAAATGAAATATGAAAATACTATTACCTCCTGGAATACTCAAGTTTTATTTTCCTACAGAAATGCTTGTTCTGTGCAATTAAATATGTGCATGCAATATTTACATGTGCACATATAAAACATTTTTAAAGAAATCTACATTATCACTGACAACAAATAGTTGCCTATATAGGAATCAAGAACTTCATATATTTTGCTGTAATTATTTATTTATTTTTGCTCGTGGGTTTACATAAAGTCTAGAAAGAAAGGATACATTTGGCATATGCACAGGTTGGTCTGCCTAAAACCATTAGCAATTTTTGAATTGTCAGTAAAACTAGATGCAAAATAAAAAATAACCATTTGAAAAATCTCTGCTAGCTTTCCCCACCAATTAGTTTTAGGTTTTGTGTGCAAGTAACACTTACCCACAAAGCTGACAAAGTTTGAGATAATGATATTAGTGGTGTACATAGATGTTCAGTGATTTTTATACTTACCATTACCATTTTGCCATCCTTTATTTCTCTAACAAAGTTTGTCTCTTTGCCATCCCACTTCTGTATGTGAACTAGCTTGTCTCCATCCAGGGTCACAACAGACTGTGAGATATCAAAAAATACAGAGACTCATTTTTTTGAGGTATTTAAGATTCTACTCACATGTTAAGCATGCACTTTTCTATTAAGTCTCTCTAGATCCATATGCATCTACTGAAAAGAAAAAGTAGGCCCAGCCATTTCAAAGCCAAGCACATGAATCACCCTTGTTTTAAGGGTGAACTCCATACAATTAGCATTTGTATCAAAGAAAGGAAAAATTTTCCTTTGAGTTCCAGTCTCACAGGAAACATCCTTTCAGATATGCTTTGAGGTAACTGTTATATTAAGCCCTCAATGACACAGGGAGAAGGCATTCCCTCATTTCAACCGGAAAAAAGTTGCACCAAATGATCTTCTATCAAAAGAAAAGAAAAATGAGCACCCAACAGACTTCCTCAACACTGGAGGGTAGAAAGGGGGTTGAAGACCTAATATGTTGATTCAGACAAGATGTAGTGAAAGTAGATAAGATGCAATCTTGTCTTTTTCTCCTGTCCTTCACAGTGCTACAATTAGCAGTAGCAGAGGTTACATTTTTTTTTTCCTTTGACTCTACCCTGCACACGATCCCACCTCAGGGGTGGGGAGGGGAAAGAACAGGAAACAAACAAACAAACAAACAAAAAACACCGCAGCCCAGGAGTTCACTTACTTTGCAGTTCCTATCATCTGGGGTAGTTTCATCAAATTCCTCTCCAAGTTTAAAGCTGATTTCTGTGTTTTTGAAAGTGCTCTGAGTCCTGATCACTACTTTGTCCCCCTCGCTGCTGATAATCACAGTGGGTTTTGTCACATTTCCCACCTGCCGTGTAGCAAACCCCACTCCTAAACCCCCAAGGAAAAACAAAGAATCCATCAGACATTGGTTATCCGAAGACATCCTTCCCGCCACACACCGAGGCACATAAACCTCCTCCCCTGCTCCACAGCTTTAGATTACCGGTGAGAAATGCTACTTTTCGCCCCGATCCCGCCCCAGGACCGCGGCTGCCCCGCCACCCGTCTCCACATGGCCGCAGCCCCGGGCCTGCCGCTGCCCCCGCTAGGTGCCACGAGGAGCCGCCGCGCAGGGGCACAGCGAGCGCCAGCAGCCCGCGGACACCAGCAGCGCTCGCCCTTACTTGGTGCTCGCCCTGCCGCCTCCTGCAGCCGGGGGAGCCGGGGAGGGGGCTCTCCTGCATTCCGGGCTTCCCATGGCGCCCAAGACCCGTCTCTCCCGGCCCTACCTACCCAGCGCCTTCATGTACTCGTCGAAGTTGTGGCTGTCCACCAGCTTCCACGTCGCGCAGAAAGCCTCGACCATGGCGGCCGGGTACTGGTGCTGGGGGTGCCGGGGAGCGCCGTGCTGCCCGCGCCGCCCCGCATATAAAGCCGTCGCCCGGCGGGCGGCCGGCAGGCGGGTTTGGTGGCGGTCCGCCCCTCGGGCAGGCCGGGGGCAGCGGCCCGGAGCCTCCCCGCCCCGCCGGGGGAGGGCGCTCCCCCGCCCCGCCGACCCCGGGCCCCCCCGGGAGGGCGCTAATGGGGGGCCGCGGGCAGGCCCCGGGCGGGAAGGGGCGAGGGCTTCTGGCTGCTGGGAGGGGAACGGGAGTGCTGAGTGCCCAGGGTTGCGGCAGACGGTGCCCACCCGGGGGTCTGCTGTGGGTGGAAGGGCAAAGGGATGTGATCGGCAGGCCCGCTCGCCTCAGGACCCACCACCGTCCACACAGCACCCACCGTCCATGCTGTACTCCCACTGCCAAAGAATCAGGTGCCAAACGTGAAGGACTCAGCTTGAATAAAACTGTACTACCACAGAAACACCTTCATTATAAGCTTTCCCTTTAGGCCTTTCCAGCCCCGTTTGTTCAGTGTTGGCCAAGTGCAGATCCCTTTCCCCTGCCATCTTGTGCTGTTCATCCCAATGCTGCCTGAAATCAGTATTTGCTATCGTTGCATAGAAACGGTGTCTTTCTTGCCTCCCAAACCGACACCATCTGGAAACTAAGAATGAGGACAGAACAGAAGAAAATTGCTTAAAACCATTTCATCTAGTGAGATTTTTTTATGCCAGAGTCTTTCCCTTCTTCTAGTTCTTTGAAATTCATTGAAAGCTCATCTTCTGAGAGTTTTTTCAGAAATCAGTCTGGCGCTGTGGTTCAAGCTATGGTGTGAGCTTTTCCTGACCTATGGCTGGGATAAGTTCCAGAGTCATTAATCTAGCTCTTAGCTGTTACAGCAGTACTCAGGGACTAAGTGAAAGCGATTTCCTGTGCCTTAGGAATAAAACCTCACTAACTGTCTACCTGGTCCAGCCACACAAAATATAAACAATTGTGAATATTTTCGTAATATTTTTAAAGTAGCTTTGGGCTGTCATTTGCATTTATTTCAGGCTCTTGTGGTATGACACCTTCTTTGGGCGTAGGGTGATTTATGCTTGATTTGTCACTTTTTGACTTGGCCTCAGAAAGAATGAACCCATATCTGAACTAACACTAGGGATATAATCCTAATTCCTTTTACCACACAGCACAATTTTGTTGGTTTTGATTACCTAACTAAGGGTATGAACTAGTGCGTCTATTCCTCTTTAACGTTCCATCTACTTATTCTGAAGTACAGACAAAGAAGTAAAGTGTTGATAGTTATGCATGCCCTCCTCCTCTCTGTTTATGTCCAACTTCTTCTGACCCCTATTTCTGAGACTTTTCAACTCATGTTCAGAAACACTGGGAGAGTAAGAGCATCACTTGAAATAACAGACCACCAACTGTTGCTTGTAAGGCAGAAAGAACAAAAGTCCCTTTTTTTGGTCTAAGTTGGAAAATGCTGTCTCCCAAGTATGCAGAATACCAGCATTACCAGTGCATCTCACGTCCATGTACACTAACCTAATGCCTGTAGTTAGTCAAACCCTCTATAACCCCAGTGTAATCAGTAAACCTTGCTCCCAAAGGCCATCCAGGGTGAATGTGGAACAGCTCTAACCTTCAGCCTTTGAATAAAGGACACCAAAAAAAATGTTTTTTTCCTACCTTTCCCCTCTGGTATAGCTCTGTTTCACAGGCCCCCAAGCATTCAGAGAATGAGGGGCACAAATTCAGATCAACTCTGTTCAACCCTTAAAAAAAAAAAAAATCACTTGTTCAACAAAAAAAAACAAAACAAAACAAAACAACAACAACAACAAAACTGCCACCAGGCTCATGTGGTGGAAAAGGTTGTCTTAGGTGGATTCCTCATAATCAATGTTGGGAGCTAGTTGCTGAGAATCTAATCAGTGTGGCCAGTCACTAAAGGCTTATCACTCTGGTTATGGAAAAGTAGTAAAATTAGTGCAGGTAGTGTTTGAAGTCAGGTTTATCTATCTTTCTGCCATGTCCCACTGTGGATCTAACACAGGAGGGCTACTCTTGCTAAAACAACTCAATTAAACCTATCCTTTCAGCACCCGTATAGTACGATAGCCATTATTACTCTGTAGAGTTTGATCAATAGTTAATGTGATATTATAAGACTTCCAGATAATTTAGAGATGACTGTATTATTCAAATATTCTTCTGTGTGGATCAGCAGACCCTGCAGCTGGAGAACAACTTTGCATACATCCATGTATGCAGAAAAAAAGTAGCAGTGACACAAACTCCTAAATCTCCTGATATGAAAGCAAGTGTCGGCACTCAAAGATCTTATATATTAAATCCCACCGAAAGCCAATGGGATTCAGGGTCCTAACTCACTCAGGCATTTGGGGAATCTCATAGAAGGGACTACTTTTGGATTAAGCACATTGAAAATTATGTGTAGCAGGAAGCAGAAGAGATTTCCTAGAGAGCAGACTAGGGTATACTCAACACATTTTAAACTTGTTTGAAGCCCTGCTGTGACTCTGTTCAGCTCTGATATCAGCGTAATATAGAAACAACTGGATTTTAGTAGCTGCTGTGTCAGATGGAATGATGTTGCTTCAGGGCTGAGAATGATTTGATTTTTGGTGCTGTGGAAAAATCTAATGTCAAACAGGGCAGTAGAATGTCCTTAACAAAAATTATCACATGCATCCTCTAGCTGATTTGAAGATCCCAATAATAAAAATAAATAATAGTGCTTTTTGGTGAGTCAGAAAATCACTAGGTTTACTGATGTGCAGCTCCTTAGCTCCTTAGATATCCCAGCTTAAACAAAAGAGATAAATGCCTGATGAAGATGCCTAAATACGCAACTGCACAAATGGTCATAGAATGGTCCCAGGTATAAAGAAGCTGGAAGAATAGAGTTTTGTGCTATGTAAATATTTTGCTGGAACAGCAGACCATATGATAGGCAAGGTGCAAGGTAATTCAGATGGGAGCAGGGAAGACATGTTTATACCACATGCCTTCTAAGAGTAAGGTGTACCTTAGGCATAGCTTAAGGTACATGTTAGCAGGCTTCCTATTAGTGTGAAAGTTCAATTAAAATAATGCCAGGACAGGCTAACATCAGAGCACAAGTTATGCTAAGATCTGTTCCTGGTGTCTCTGGCTAATTGCTGAACACAGAGTGGTCTATGATTGTGGATTTCATTTTGATAGACTCTCTCTGAGGACACAAATTGATGCAACATGAGATTAGGAAAGGCCAAGAAAGTAAATACCTGCTAATACCTCATTATGAACTATTAAGACATTTATTCACATTAATTTAAGCTGATAGGACAGCTGGTATACAATGGTTTAAAGAGTGAGGCAAATACTACTAAATATCTCCAGGGTCTTCACTACTTCTTAAGGGTATTTTGGGGCTTGTTATCTGATATCTAATATTACTATATCTGCCATTCAGAGGACTCTGAAGACTGAAGCTCTCCCCCCACCCCAAAAAAAAAAAAAAAAAAAAAAAAAAAAAAAAAGAATTAGATGGTGCTAAAACTAGTTATCTTCCTGGCTCCCAGTTCTATCTATTGAAGATTAACTTAGTACCATTAGGCCTTTGGTTATTTTAATATTTTCCTTTGCTTTATTTTGTGTTTAAGCATAGAAAAGCTATTTTTAAAAAACTTCAAAAGGTTAACAGAAATGTTAGGTGTCACTTACAACAGCCATCTAGTTATTGCAAAATCAATACTAGAAAACAGCTTTCCAGACTTAGAACTTCAGCATGGCTAAATGCGAGGTCATATACAAGAGGAAGAAAGAAAAGCAATCTTATAAATAAGTAACTATTCCAGGGGCAATAATGACTCTGAAAGAAACTCAGAAGGCATATGAGTAAGATGAACACACTGAAAATAATAATGTGTATAATCAGAAGAATAGCACAGACATTTAAGCTGATTAGATGACTTGCATTTGACTAGATGAAACTTATTCTGGAAGACTTGTGTAGATTTGACCAATGAGAATCCTAGTGGAGCAGAAACACACTGCATTAAGTTTCAAGGATTCTGTATTTTAGCAAAGATAGGGAATGATTTTTAACATCACCAATCCAAACTTTACAATATTAAAGATACAGGTAATCTCTGAGTATCATACTCCCTTTCTACAGCCCTAGTATATGCCATGGAGGCAAGTCTGAGCATTGCAGGTTTAAGATAGCTCATTACTGGCTTTAAATATGGACTAACAGCAACCAAAACTTGAATAAAACTTGTCATCCCTGATGTTGGGAGACAATCCCAGAGAAACAGAAATAAAAGTGAATCTTCACTCCAGTATACAAAGATGTGAAAACTCCAGTCACTGGAAGTTGAGTCTAGAGAAAATTTTATGAAAAATAAAGTGTGTATTAGCTGTGAGGAGGCTTAACCACCAGATTAATTTACAAACTGCCTTGTTAGATATTTCATCCCTGCAAGTTATAAACTGTGCTAACAGCCACTGCTATTAGACGTGATACAGGAAGCAATTCAGTGAAGTTCCATATCCTGGATTATGCAAAAAATCACATGAGGAAGTTACAGTGGAAGACTTAAAAACACATCAGTAACTTGCTGAGTGTGGACTTATGCTTTGCCAAATCCAGCCTCTGTCATAGGAGAAGATGCAGATACGCATCAAAAGGAAAACAGGCATGGAGTCCCTGCATGGATAATCATGGGAGTTACTACGTGGACTGTCCTGTAACAAGTGACAGTGGGAACGTACAGATACATCCTTCAACATGTATACATCCATGGATACGTATTTCAGAAGATCTCCTGCTCCGTGTGGCTGATACATAACCCAGAGCCTCCATGTCTGGCAAGCTCCTTAACTAATTCTGCAATAGTTAAACAAGGCCTCTAATAGCATCTTCCTCCAGACCTCTGAAAATTCTTTCATGAAGAAGGGGTGGGAGCTGCAGACATCCAGAGCCCAGAAGCCGCAGAAGGTACAGGAACAGGGTTGACTCATGCCAAGACAGATTCGGCTGCTCTGATCAAAGAAGGGCTGCAGAAAAGAAAGTAGACCAGCTTTCATTCCTTTAACCCATTCCCACTGTCCTTAACCTCCCCAGGCTTATATATTCTCCTTCTTACATATCAGCATTTTATCCTTTATAAATTTAGCTAGAAATTTCGCTCACAAAAGCCCACACTGAAAACAAACAAGAAGTTACAAAGTCAAGAGTTCAAAGGCTGTCTGAAAGAAAATGCCTGAGACACACTTATTTCAGCACTTTTTAATATTGCGACACCACCTCTATTTACATGGTCACATGCTATTTTTTTTTTTTTTTTTCCCTAGAGCAGCTTTCCCTCTCTCAGTGCCCAAGACAAAGGCTATTCAGGGTCTGGCTCAAGGGTCTTAGGGGTCTGTCTGATATGTAAACTCTCTGTCCAGTACTTGCTGGGAGGAATAGCAATGAATTGTCCTTCTACATCTCATTTTACTGTATATGAAGGCAACTGACGAGACTATTTTCTCACACGCGGTGTTTAAGGCACTAACAGTTGATGTTGGGCATAAGGAGGTGTAGATAGGTCTATGAGTGAAGAACAGAGTGAGCACTGAAAGAAGGCGGTGAGGGGGTTGATGTGGGCGTCTAATGGCGTTAGATAAGACATTCAGACGGGAAAGGAATGGGCTGGGCTGGCTGAGCGATCGAGCAGGCGATCGAGCAGGCGACTGAGGCCGAGGAAGCACCCCCATGGCGGCCCGCACGCCGCGCTGGGGCCGCGAAGAGCCCCGGTCTGCCCCGAGCGGGCGGGCGGGCGGCGGCGCCCTCTGCCGGCCCCACCGGGGAGCGCGGTCCCGCATCCCCGTCGGAGCCGAGATGCTTGCCGCTGCTACAGCTCTCCCTCTTTTTCATGTCATGGATTTTAGCGAAGGAAGCCCAAACTCTGATATTTCTGAGGCGCGGCGAGGCGGGGGTGGGGGGCACTTGTGAAGACCGCCAGGGTCCGGCCATTGGCCTGCCGCGGACTCGGGCGCCATCTTGTGCCCGCCGGCCGCCTCCACTGCTGGGTCGTTTAAGAATGTGACCGAAGTGCTCAAGGTTTCTGGAAAACATATAGATAAGGTTAAACCATTCTCTCAGGGATTCGTTTCTCAGTACGCTGTATGATAGGCACTGGACTTGCAGTCACTATACGGTGGATTCTCATGAAGTAGTAATAAAGCACTGGTAAGGATAGTCTAAATCATTAAGTGAGGGCCCTTTACTTTGCAGGTTTTATATCATCAGCCAAATACATATATTTTCCATAAACATAAGGCTTGCATTAAAAGCCAAGGACCTGGCACAGGAAGAGTGCCAGTGAGTCTGAGAGCATTGTCTGCTGCCTTCAGTCCCAGTTGTGTAAGTGAACTCCCCCATCTGATTGGGGTATGAACTGCTCCTCACCCACCTAAGCAGGAACATGAAGTGAAATAATAAAATAACAGATTCAACATTTATTGCTAACTTTTATCCAACACAGAGCAGCTTCAAATGGGGAAGGTGAAACAGAGTTCGAAACCACTCGTATATGGTGGTATTGGCATCCTAACCCAAAGCACAGAACAGGGATGTAAAGCTGGGAAGGCCACAAGCCAGAGTCAGACATCTGTTTTACTGTGGTGTTTATAAGTTGAACCTACTTTTGGCTAGCTCAGTCCATGGACCCTAAGTTCCTTGCCTTTGTACATACGGTGTGAGTGAGTTTCCATGGGAGATCTGGGTCCTCAGGTCAGAGGTAACAGACACTGTACAAGGTCATGGGTTAGAAGAGACAGCAGGAAGAAGTGCTGCGCATCTGCTAGTGACAGGGCTGGAGGGTTTAGCCAGGATTATTTTCTCAAGCATACTTAAGCCATTAGACTGGTATTCTCAGATGTGCGAGACCTCTGCTGTTTGCGATCACCTAATTTTCTGCATATACACAGACATCAAGGTACTGACTCTAATGACATGTTTGGACCCCTAACAAAAAGCTTAGTAAGTATCTCAGATCAGCTGGACACAGTCAGTCTCTAACCCAGTTGTTGCCTGCTTTGCACTTCACTTTCAAGTAGCTGGCTCCCAGCTGATGCTGAGGTCTCTCAAACAACTGACTCTACCTATTCGAACAATCTGCCTGGCAGACTGAGGATCCCACTAGGTGGCAGGACAGTTAAGTCCTTGTTACTGCTAGCCAAACCACTTTGGAGCTCACGACCATTGTTCCCTAGTGGGCTCAGCACAGCCCAGTGGGGATCCTGGAGACCCTCTACAGCAGGTCTGGGGCTTATGCTCCTTGGGCATAGCAAATCAGGCCTGTGACAAACCGGTGAAGAAATCCATGCAGAAATAAATCTCTGACTTTTTGGTTCTTCCTCATAGGTTTTATCTCACACAGAGCTCGAGCAGGGAGAACAGAAGAATACGAAGCAGCCCTAAGCACTTTTCTACATCTTGAAATATTCCTCTTTGCATGCATGATACCTAGAGATATTTGGTATGCACAATGGTAAAGTGTGGCTTAAACCTCTTCTAGCCACTGCTGTGTTGTCATTTTTAATTAATGCAAGGGCAGTTATAATTCTTTGTATGATTGCCACAGTATTAATGTGTAATAACTGTGTAGCCTCTCACTATTTGGGAGTGATAAAGAAGGTATAATTCCACATCTCTGCTTGTCAAACAGTAGGTCATCATGGTGCAACTGTGAATATGCTGGGATAAAAACTAAAAATAAACAAACCATTAGCTAATATTTTGATATGTGATTCTTACATGGAAGTAGCTAAGCATTATTTAAATAAATTATTTCTACAGAAACTGCAGACCCCTAACAGTGAAACAGGTGATATATGGCAGCTGACCTATCATTTATAAGAATCTGTTTATTAACAGCATCCATGAAGTGAGTATAGGAATACTGATTACTTTTAACATACACTTCAAGATTTACTTTCCTGTATAGTACACATGAAGGAACCTCTATGTGCACAACCCTATTTGTCTGCTAGGCCCCATTTGGAAGAATATTATGCATGTAAAAGACATATAGGTCATTACTGCTCTGTTATGACCTGGAGTGAAAGCTGCACAACAGAGAATTGGTCACATCACATCAAAGATCCATATAACCAAGAATCATATCTTGGACAGTGCAAACATGTATAATGTTTCCACTGAGCAGTCTCCTTGTCTCAATCCTTTGTTCGTGGACTTTCTAAAATGGGAGAAATTTTCTTTATGATTAGTAATCATGACTTAAAACTAAAATTAGATAGAATTCATACTGCAATTAGTGTAAAATGATCTTTGTCTTCAATGACAACTGAATCCAGCCTCTGCATTGCTGTACTATCAATGATTTGCAAAATCCTTTTAAAATATGCCACCCTGCAAACTGTTTTGCCACTCATTTCATCCGACATTTCTCTTTAAGCTCAGCTGATGCAGTATTATATCAGAATACTGACATATGCCATATGTGAAGGTAGCTGTATGAGGAATTATAGCAAAAAAGTTTCACATTAAAAAAAAAAAAAAAAGTTTAATTACTCCTCTTAATCTTTCTAAATTAGAACATTCTAACAATCAGTCCTCTACCTTAAAACCTATTTACTCCTTCATTGCCTTCCAGAAAACAAATTGAGCTTTCCTGATTAATACCAACAAAAGACATGCCTCAGCATGTTCACCCACCTCTTTACATGGAGCTTTTGATAAAAGGCTGTCCAAAGAAAATTACTGTCTTAATGACACCTGGAAAAGATTGAGGCCAGTTTTATACATGTTCAATGCACCTAAATTGTTTTATGCATGCCCAATGAAGTTACAGGGGTTTATTTTTATTTCCTTTCTTTTTTTCTTTTAAGTATGCAGTGTGGCTGAGAATGAATAATTACTTCATTAAGTTCTAAAATTTGGAGACAACAGTTACCTTTTTCTTGGTCCTAATACATGTCTTGGCTTTATAAAAGCCCAGGACGGTGTTTTATGCTGATGAAAAAGATGCTGTTGCCTGTGCTGCACTTGCTGCAAATGGAAATTGGGATTAATGCATTATAATACCAGGTTAGCCTTAATAGAAGTTTGATGGTGTAATTTATCAAGCTAATTAAGTATGTACCTAATTTTAGGCACTGATTGGTTCTATTGACTTCAGTGAGACGAGTCTGCGTTTCGAGTTAGGCACGTTTTAAAATATTCTGCTGATTCAGGGCCATAAATCTGTTACTGTATGGATTAAGAGAAAACACTATCATTAATTATTCATTAGCTGAGCTAATGGGAGGGTGGTATATCCTGGATATTGGTTAAAGCTGGATAAACTGTCTCAGAGGAAAGTATTCAGAAGCACTTAATTGGCTCTTTACAGGCTCAGCCAATGTTCATCAGGATTTATGACCTATCTTCAAGATACTAACAAAAAAAGGAACCACAACTTTAGGGGTGCTTCAGACTGTAACCCTGTCTAAACCCCTAAACTCCAGGCCTGAAGGCCCCCAAAGAGCTCAGAAGGAGCTTGGATACCTCCTATCTGACTGAGTTAAGAGTAATACAGAACTAATAAATTCTTTGATACCAAAGTTTTTCAGCACAATGTTTCTCACATCAACCAGTGTTTGTAGTTCTAGGTATACTAGCCAGAAATATACAGCTGCCTCAGCATAGAAAGGCTTATTTGACAAGATCTAGAGTATAGTTAGCCCTGGTAGCTACTCATCTTCTATATCTGAACTGAGTACAGAAGAGCTCTCTCATGCAGCCTAGACTAACAATTCTTTAGGCACAAACTGTACGTGCATTTTGCAAAAAAAGTATTTCTGCATCTACAACTTAGTTAATCTGCAACCAGATAATAAACAGGCAAATGAGGACTGACTGTAGCAGTCATTTGCAAACCCCACATATTATAGATCAAACATATGAATCTGGCTTTTAATTGAGTTGCATTTTAAATCTTCCTGTTTCCCTTTATTTCTTGTGCAATGTTTCTTTTAACTTTCTTTCCATACAGGTTCATACAACTGAGGAACAAAGTAAGCACCAATTTTCCAGGGTGTATAGCACCCTGCTTAAGGTTCTAAGCTCAACATCTGTGAGCAATTAACTCCATGTGTGTATGTCTGTGGAGTGCTTTTTATACATAGTTTAACACATTAATAATTTGCTAAATTCATCTGGTTCACATGACTGGTATTTTAATAGAAAAAAAAAAAATCTAAATTTCTGAGACTAGCAAAATACTTGTTCACGTACCTATTCCTCTAACCCAAATTTCAGTGTCTGTTTAACGTAAGAGAAGATTCTAAATATATCCAGTGCTGCAACTGTGATTGAAGATGAACATTCAATTTAGGCCATGACCCAGAAGAGTGTTTTAGCATATGCTCCACTTAAAGCATATAAGGAATTCTGTTTCAGTAATGCTCAACCACTTGATTTCCATGGGATCATTTTAACTTGAAACAATGCTTTTATGTGCCCAGATGCTATAAAGGAGGGTGGTGTACAAGAATGGGACTGCAACCCAAACAAGCATGTGTACCACAGATACAAGTTAACTCTGAGTCCCTCTCCACTGTGGTTTCCAACTCTGGTCCTCCATGTCAGCTACTTCAGACTTTCTTAAGCCACCTGTTTTGCACCAGCAGAGTAGACTATTGACCTTTCAAACCTTGAAAGTAATTTTGAGATACTGCACTTGTTGAAATAATGCAGGTAAGTGGAGGGTATTTGGTATTGCCTCAGTTGGATGAAATCCACCCTTTACTGAACGGTCCCAAAAGACAGCCCATGAACAAATGCAAATCCATAGTATGGGTGGTAGCTGTTCGGGAAAACCTCTTGCAAGCTCTCTGCCAGCTATAAAATACACAGGTATTTTGTAGATTGAATACCTGTCAGATGTGTGATGTACCTATTGGGGATGCTTCTTCCCTCTGGCTACAGCCCAGCAAAGAGACTGTATGGGCAAATAAAAGTATTTGATTGTCAGTGGTGGTTAGGTTTCACAAAGCACATAAAATGGCAGCTGCTTTAGACTGCAGTAACAGTGCATGCTGTGCATGAATCTCTGGTCTCCCACAAAAAAAAGGGTGCATGTGGGTATTTTCAGGAGCATGACTTCCACAACACAACAATGCCTTTCAGCGGGGAAAACCCTTTGTAAATATCAAAAACATTGGAACATCTTCATCAGCAGTAAAGAAAAAAAGCAAACTGAGATAAAATAATTTTATATTATGTGTTTTGAGTCTTGTCAATTAAAAGGAACATCAAGGATTCAAGTGAAGACAGAAAACATAATAGCTATTTAATTTCCATAGTAAGATCAAACAGTTTTAATCACTTACAAACATGGCTATTTTATTTCTGATACACATGAATATCTACAATATTAAGCCTGAAAACAGAAATGACAGAAGTAGCAAGACCACTGGGAGTAGGATATGTGAAATGATCTGCCATAATCAAACAGAGTTTAAAGAGAGTTTAAAAACAGACACTGGTGGTTTAAGTGGTATACAAAATACTTTGAAGTCAGGAGAAAGAGAGAAAAATATATCTTTTTAATTTTTTTTTTATTATTTTTCACATTAATCTATATATCCCTAATGAGAACAAAAATCTCTGGAGATGAACGATGAACTGCAGATTAAGTCTGTAATCTAATACATAATTATTATCATCTTAAGGTGGGAAGAATAAATACACCTTTGTGTCAGAGAGAAAGAAGCTATTTTGGAAAATTAAGAAATAGGTCTTTTATTTGAAAGAGATCATTACTTGGTACATCTGCTATTTATATTCATTGAAACTGTCAAAGAAGATTAGTTAGGATGAATACAATAACCATTAAAAAACTCAGAACAACAGATACATTCTTTAGTTCTCTTCCTGTTGGGATGTGTAGAACATTGTTTCTGATGGGCTACAGTAGGAAAAAAAAAAAAAAAAAAAAAAAAAAAAAAAAAGTAGTTCCATCTTAATGCCACCTAGATACAAGGGTGTTGCAAAAGTCTTGTCTGCGCTGCTGCAGTAGCTACCACACTTCTGAACAGGTAACAACACAGGGAAATGGGAAACGCTGTAAAGTCTGTTGCTGAGTTTCACTACTCCAGCAGTCCTTAAGTGTTAGGAATCACTGCTCTTTCCCTCTGCCTCTTGACTTTCCAGCAAGGCTTTGGATGATGGTACTTCTCCACCTTCTGCTCCTTCATCTAGAAAAAACACAGAATCCAACATTTTTACCATGCACACTCTTGGAGCTTTTTAATTGCAGACAAATATTTGGGTTTACTAATCACCTCTATTTAGATTGGCTCTTTATTATCACACTCATGGGTGCTTTGGAAAGGGAGATTAACTCAAAAGACAAAGAACTTGCAAAGGCATCATCCAAAAGCAATTTCCTATTGGTGCTGATTTCCCTGCTCCTTGCACCTGCTGATCAACATGCACTTGGTTGTAAGAATCAGATTGGAGATGACTTTTCTTTATTATTTTTTTTCCTGGGTTATTTCCAAAGTCAGGTTAGAATACTGCATTCCTCTCAGCATTGCTTGGTTTCAGGTAGATAACATTACAGTTTATGAACATGCCAGTTATCTGGCTGACCTTCTTTACCAATAAATACCTAGGAAAATCCATCCTGTTTTCACAAGATGAGGGGATGTGTGGGTATATCTATCTATATATTTATTTATTTTCTCTTGTAGTCTGACTTGGAAATTCATTCTTCCATACATTAGAGAGAAATGATTACACAAGTAGTACAAGTAAAAGCACCTTAGCATAAGTGATTCATGGTTATGATCATCATTAGAACAACAGAATTCAACTCTGTCTCTTTTGATGCTCAATTTCTGTCACTGAGAAATGAGAACTCCTCTTGTCTTGATTTCCTTGCAAAGCATAATTATTTTCACACTATCTTCAAGTCCCACATGGCATTAGCAATGGTAACAAAACAGTTTGTATACCCAAATCTAAGACGGTAGCTTTTCCAGGCTCAGCAAATGTGGTTGTACCATCTTCCAAGTTCCATCCACTCTAACAGTCATAATCTAAGGGGTACATTTTCAGCTATTTGCCCTGAAGACTTCCCATAAAATATCACAAACAGACAAATGAATTATCTATCTTGGTCTCTACCTACCACAGCAAGTCTGTACCTCTATACACAATTTATCAGCTAAAGCTCTTGGCAGAAACTGCTTGATGTTCTCAGCCTGCTCAGTAGTTTGGAGGCTTGGAGTTTTAGACTGGTAAATTAAGAAATGAGTTATTTGCCATCCTTCACTATTACATAGTACAGCACTGCTGTGGAAGGGGAGATAGAGTAATCTTTTCTATTGGCTGCTTCTATGTGGGGTTGGATGTCCAATACCAGTGGAGTCTTGCAAACAGGGTAGAGGAAACATACTTTGCTCAAGGAAATCTAATCTCGTACTTGGCAGCATTTAGATGTGCAACAAGTGCTAAGCTGCTGAGTGCATCAAGTCAGTCATACATAGTCACCTAGAAAAAAATCAGAAAAGTTTTTGGCAGAATTGTCCACTAAAGCAGATTACAGGTGGCCAGCGTAGCCTCTTTGCTCTCAAACTTATTGCAGACTCCTCTTTAACCTTTGGATCACCAGTGACACCAATCAATTGTTTAATGTGGTTCCACTACAACCTCCTACCAGATCACCTATGGGAAGTATCAGCCCTCCAAAACTAACACATCACTAGAGGTAGTTAGGCTATAGATAGCCTTCATTTCAGAATTAGGCTCTGAGAGAAGTAGCTGGTGCTGAAATCTCTCCCATCCATGTCAATGAGAACATGAATTTGGTGCAACCTTCAGGGTACATGGGAATTTGTATCACACAATCCTTGTGTATTCATAAAGAATACATGCATCTTTTCTCAACCAGACAAATGGTATTAGCACATCCTGTTCCTGATCTTTCTCTCTGACAGCAACAGCATTTTAGAAGGAAAGGAAATGTATGATCCAATGAGCATTAGCTAAATTTGAAGCAAGATGGAGAGTGTCCTCCTCACCATTTCCCACAATCTTCACTGAATCTTTCACAGCAGAAAAAAATAGGGCATGCTTTATATAGCCACATGTTCCATCTTCACTTTTCTCATTTATCCAGCCTTTTTGCTCTGAGCTGGAAGTAGCTTTCATTTTGTTAATAGCTATTGTTAAAGCCAGAGATGGGCAAAAGAGTTGCTTGTCAGAGCCCAAAATGTTTCCCAAACTATTTCCCAGTCACAGCATTTGAATTTACAAACTTTCTGTCCATTTTGACGAGTTCCCCTCATTTTGCTTGCTGGCTGATTGGAAGTTTAACTGACAAGAAAATGAGGCTGTAATTCCCATTCGATACTTGCAGAATTCCCAATTCCCAACCCCCAAAAGCACCCAAGGAGGGCCCACTCGTCAGTGTGCCTAACTGTGTCCTGCATTCACTTTCTATTATCATTACTGCAGAATGCTGATAACAGCCGCTGCTCCTTCCAGGCATGCTCTGGTACAGCTATATGCTGACGACAAAAGCAAAGGATAATTCCATGCTCTAAATTGTTCTCCAAATCCTGGCAGGGATGGTCCTTGCATTTGTAAGAATGCATTGGTACATTTTGCTAATACTAATGTAGCTGTGTCATTTCTTTTTCTTTATATGTTGGATGCACACCAGAAGAGGATTATTCTGTCTGGAGTGCCTATTATAAGTTGTGCTGTAACATTTCTTTTAATAAGACATTCACTCTTTCATGTTTATTTTTATTCAGGGGAAAAAATGGAAAAAAAAAAAAAAAGGATCAGAGAGAAATTTTCCATGTTTTAAAAAGTATATAATTTCCAACTACTAAGCTTTCCAGAGACCAAAATGAAACAAACATGAGGCACTTATCTACCACTGCTGTATGTTTTGAGCTTTGTTTAACATGGTTTTGTGCATGTCTCTCAAGGTTCACTGCTCTAAACAATACAAAGGTTAGTTATATGTAATGTAGCACTGAATATTTCAGTGGGTTGGACTAGCCAGTTCAAGAGCTTTACTTCCACAGTTCCTGACACTAATAACAGCAGTAATTCCCATCTGCATCCCCTTTGATAAGGGAAACAGTTCCGTCTTGCTGGAACCTACTCCCTGTTCACCGCATGCAACCTGTGCCAGGTGGAAGAGCTTTTTGAAATTAAAACAAACAAACAAACATCATATTTGAAAATTAAAACATTAAACATTAAGTGTCTGTCTATACTTTGGAATGGATTTTCAGTGCTGAAGTCACACACAACGCAATGGGAAAATCTGTAGGGATGTACTTCTCATATTCTAGGGAAAAATCACTTCTCAAAGCCAAGGAGTTTGAACTGGGGCTTATCTGCTGGCATTAACCCGTGTTATTTTGAATGCACTCTGACACAATGCCCACTGCCTGTCCCACCTGCTCTTCCAGATTCCCCCAATTCTCCTCAGTACTGCCCTTCAACCTAAGTATATCTGACCATGCTTATTGTTTTCCTTTTTTTTTTTTAAAAGTCCACCCTCTCCCCTTTATAAGTCCTTGTTCCCTTTTTTGAAGTTAATGCCTCATTCCAGCACCCATTCAGATCCTTATTTCTCTCTCCTTCCCACATTCAAAGCCAGGAGGTGGTGGTCCAGTCCCTTCTCATTCCTCCTGGAAGTGCTATTTCTACCTGCCCTCTTCTTCATCACCTGCAGTCCTTTGATGTGCCCAAGATGGGTTTGTATTACAGAACCCCAAAGACATGAATATAAATGAAATGTTCAGAGGAAGAACAAATTGTAATCAAAGAATGCCCAACAACTTAATGGTGTTTTAGGAGGCTGCAAATTCAACATCCTGTAATTGCTTTAAGCAATATACAAGCAGGATGTACAGAACATACATTCTTTGTGCCTGGGAATCCTTCCTGTAACCTACTTCAGCTCAGATACATGGACCCTCCATTCCTTAGCATGGGCTTACTGTGCTGCCCCTGCACCATTGCAGCTGCTAGAATTGGGACCACCAGCTGCAGTGATGTTTGTAAGAGTTGCAACAGTGACAGGCATGAGAAAGAAAAAATTCTTCCAAATTAGGACCTGAAAAAGTAGGAGCAAGCCATGCTCAGGGGCAACCTATAATTGTCATTTCACAGGCATCAGAAATCAGACTTTTCCTCAGTCCAGTCTGAGCAGTGAAAAGAATCTGAAAATCTCTCTGAAAGTAAAAAGACAAACAAAACAGAACAAGCACTAAGCAAAACTTCAAATGCAAAGCCAGCATTAATTAGGCCCATGTTCATTAACAGAGCACTTACCAACCTAAACAACATGGCAAAATGCAATACTGCTGTCAGATAGCAATGTCCAAAGCTTAGTAGCAGGAGTAAATAATTGTAAACCCTACTCTTAATTTAAATGTCTGAGTTGGGATGACAGCTGTAATCAGATCAGCAGCACAGCTTACCATCTTGTGCTATGTTATGTCAGTGCAGGAGGAGACCCTAATTTATAGCTGGTGTGGTGGTTTTCCAGGCTACCCAGCAATGTACTGTTTTTCCTTTTCTTCACTGAACTGGAATCCAGTTTCCAGCACCCTTCCCCAGCCTACTGCCCAGAGAATCTGTGGGTGGATGTGGCAGACACAGTCTAGGTTAAAATTAACTTGTCTTGTTAGGACGTACAAGCGGTAACTGCTTTAGAAGGTTGAATTTAATCCTGAATGGAAAAAGAAAGATTAATTAATATTGCCATCAAAATTGCATGACACCAGGATGCATAGAAATGTCTGCTTCTGGGACGTGCAGGCATTACCTTCTGAAACGGAGAGCTCAGACAGTTTGTGCGACAGGTCTGAAGTCCCAGCACCAGCAGGAGAGCCCAGGATATCTGGCAAAGCATTCCGGCGGCCTGACCTTCCTGATGCTGCAAAATCTGTGACCAGGGGCTCCACATCAGTCATTGCTGATGCCTTTCCTCATAGCAACATCTGCAGATAGATCAAAAACATAAGAAGAAAACAGCCACAGCCTGGCAAAAAGAAACAAAACAACAACCATGAAGTCAGTTTGCTTCTTCAGGATGGATGCTAATAAAACATGCTGCTCAACAAAAATGATAGCCATGGGCTTTGCCCCAGTGGGTCTGTTGTTAGTACACATACCTCACATACCTCAATGCTAGATGCTGAAGCTGTACATGCCCATGCATTTCCTTATGTTGCCATTTGCACACCCGTGGAGCACAATGCACAGCTATTGACCTACAGGAAACCTGTAAAGTCAGCAACAGACCTTTCTGCCAGCCACTTGTATGCATTTTTATGACCTGAGCCCTCTTTTTAAAGTGGTTTTGACACACAGCCACTGGGAAGGGAACTGAAACTCTGTTTAGTCATACTGTCTCGATGAAGCAGAACATGTTTTCTTTATTAGGAATCTTGTTTGGACTATTATTTAAAATCTTGTTAGAACAAATTCCTTTCACGAAGGAGTAAATTATATAAAAAGACCTCTCAAAAAGAAAATAAAAATCAGCACAACATTTCTTTATCCTGTAAATTCCAAACCACTTGCTTTCCTCTGCTCCTACAGGAATAACTTATTAGCTTGGTTTAACCTCAGCTTGTGCATGTGATTTTTACTTAACAAATAACCAAACCCTGGACTTAATAAAACCAAGAGTGCTCTGTTCCCTCAAGCCTGTCTCAAAGCCAATTGAACTGAATGTGAAAATTCCTGCTGACCACAACTGGCTTTGGATCAGGAATAGATGTGTTTGCAGGATCACACCCCAGGACGCCAGCTTCTGTGAGAACACCTGGAGCAGAAGGTGGTGATACTTAGCTTCCTGTCACACACAGGGTTAGTGTGTGAAAGCTCCCATTAGCAACTGTTTTATTAAGAATCATAGAAGGCACACAAAATCACACCAGAAATCACACCAGAATTTTGCACAGTAATTTCCAGTAATTAACAGAGTAAATTCTAATAATTAGCCATGAATTGTTCAATTAAAACCAATACTTGCAACACTTGTATGAGTGCGGTTCTGCATGCAGTGTGAGAACAGGAATATTGTTTCCACGTCACTGTGCTCAGCATGTAATGTGGAAAGGATACAGACGGCGTTGGAGACCTGCCTGATGGAAGGCTATCAGGTTTTGATTGACAACTGCCTGTATTTAGAATAAGAGTTAGATGAGCAAAGTCTAATTTTTACTGCTCTTCATATAAGAAATGGAGAAACATAGTCACCACTCTAAAATTTTGCTAAGGTAGGGAAGTGCTCTCACTTCATGGACAGAAAAACCAGGGAAGATCTCTAGGCTGAACACTGCCTGTTCTGATGTGCAGGAAGGGAGGGGCAGAGCTTTGACTACTGATGCTGACCTTTTTTACACCAAAAAGAACATTTCTCTCTTCTCACTCAAACTTCCCTTCAGCTGCATCACTCCAATTACAAGAATAAATATCCTTAATCTTCTTTGTATCTCTGAATGTGTTTAATAAAAGAACTGAATCCTTCTTGGCAAGAAATGAGGTTTAAGTAAAATCTGTAAGTCTGAAAGATGACTTGTACTAGCAAACAAACCACTTTCTTCAACCGAAGTCAGTGACTAAAGGTTCTGACCCTGAGATTTGAAAGCTCCATCCTACATGAAAACAGCCAGGCCAAGTCCAAATGAATCTTTCCTGCACAGCAAAAATATAAAAGTGATAACAGACACTCAAGAATGCAACTTTGAGAAAATATACAAGGTATGTATGCCACAATTCTGGTTTAGATATGGCATTATACTGTGTATAATTACACGATTTTTTATGCATTAAAATGGGTGAGCTCAGCCCTGGACAAGAAACGTCAAAATAAGGAGAATGAATCTGAATTTATAGACACAGTCTCATGGCTTTTTGTAGGTGTTTGTATTTACTTGTAGGTGTCCTAAATATATTTCTCCACATTCTCACCAGAGCAAGTAAAGAGACTGTAAACTGCACTTTAAAACAGAAAATACTCAGCATCTTCCTTTGCTTGGTAAGGGCATTAAGACTGGTGTGACTGCAGAGCAGCTGGTCTCACTTCGGCCAGTTGGTGGGCCAACACTGTTGTGAGCTGGCAGCTGTTCATCAAAAGATCTCCAGACTGACATGAGTTAAAACACACCAGAGACTTTCTCAAACCTGCCTTATCCATTTGTTTTTTCCTCTTTTCTCCCTTACAATTACTTTGGAAATGGAGAAAATCCGCTCTACAGCTACAGCTGTGTCAAACCACCCTCTCCTGTAGCACAGTTTCATCCTAGCCATCTTGGGCACGTATATCAAATCCCTCCCTTTCCTCTCCAGCCTCTTTCTTTGTCCCTGATGTAATCTCCCTTTGGTGCATAATGCTAGGCAACCTAGGAAGATGATGAAGGGCAGTCTGCCATCCTTCCATATACGTGAATTTTGATTTATTATTTGATTTTAAAAGTGTGCAGGGGCAAATCTTAGAATACCTGTTGGACAGGATATCAGCCCATCATTATCTGTCAGGCTGGTGGGCACAATTCAAATATAGCTATCTAAAAATAACAGCAATACACTGTCCTTTGTGTAGCAGTTACCATTATGGTATCAACATCATTTTTTTTTTCTGTATTAAATTTTAGGTATCAGAGGCTGAGGAGAAGGCTGAGTTCAAAAGTTAAGGGCTAATCACTTCTAAGTTTGAAGCACACTTCTAAGTTTGAAGAGAAATGACTGAAGTATATTTCAAAGATGAGACTACTCCAGCAGGCTTATAATTTACAATATGAATCAAAACTTATCACCATTTAGGTTCATATAAATCAAAACTTAAGCCTACCTCCAAACATGGAACAGACTGTATTCAAAATATCTTTCTACAGTACTACAGCTAAATGGCATTTCTTTCTTTAATGTTCTAAGGAATTTGTTCAGTTTCATTCTGCAGGTCCCTTACAATATTTTCTAAGTCCTACATGTAGGTATGGATGTAGAGCTCTTCTGCTCTTCATCTGTGTCTAGCTTTATTTTTTTTTTCACCATTTCCATCAGGAAGTAACTATCTTCCTGAGGCTGGCATCCTCTCACACGTGTTATGTGTACCATTTTTCATGCTTTCTCACAGGGTAAATAATAATCACAGTGTGCACAGCATCAATTTTCCCAATTCCACTCCTCCCACCAGCAACATCTACTTCAGCTTCACTGAGCTCATTTTTCTGTAGACTTATCCTAGATAAAGATACGTACATCTCGCCAATGCCAGCACGCAGTTGTCTTTCTCAGCTTCCAAATTATTATTGTCAAGTTCCTCCCATGTCACCACTCACCAGGCTAATGGTGTATGGTTTTAAAGGAAGAGTGACAGATTGCCAGAGCAGAAGATTTCCTACTTCGCTGCCTCTCTCTTTTCCAAAGCAAAAACCAGGCAGCCCAGATAGCAGAAAGGACTGGGTGGGACATGAGTTGAGCAAGAAAAGTGGCTGTTTGCAGTGGGGTCAACAGTAGGAAGGCAGATGGACTGCCAGACCTGCTCTCCTCCTGAAACTAGAGACCAAGGGCTTTGGCTGTCCTTATAAATAAAAAGTATCCCTACAAGTACTCCACCAGTAAGTATTCCATGGTACCAGATTAATTTTGCTGCTCATTCATGGGCCATGACACAGTGCTAAGGGATTTTCAGGAGTATAGTTAATCTTCTCAGATAACCCTCTGAAATTCCTGCAGGACCACACAGGACAAACAGCAGACCACTCTGGTGCACAAGGGGGAAGGAAGAAGTCTGCTTGTGCAAAGTGGCTACCACCAAAAGTAAAATTTTATTAGTGTACCCATCAGATCTTCAAGTGAGTGTCTTCAGAGAAAATGATGGCAGGCAAACTACCAGCATGTTTTGTTTCTAAGCAAGACAGCTAGTTTGTTAATCTTTGAATCTTCTGTTGTCAGCAGCATAGCCAGCTTCTCTGGGGAAAATGAGTCACAGATTACTTAAATAAATGACAAAGGAAAAGAACAAATAAGTCTCCCAAAACAAATTGTGTTGAGGATCAAGGCAAAAATGCTTTACAGTGTGCAGCTGTAACAGGTGCCACAATCCATGTTAAATGTCACTGCTGTCTCTTGCTCACCTTATCTACTATAAAGTAGATAAGTCACCACCGTACACATTTGTGATAGCTCTATTTTCTTCTCGTCTTTTTACTGTCTTATACAAAGACAAAATACTGTTTTTGTTCTGCTTATAAGGACAAACTATTCTTCAGGACATATCAAAATGTTCCTGACATCCATGTTGTTGCAACTCCACGTAGGAAACCAAACAACAAAACGCATCACTTCTTGCCACTCAGACTCTTTTCTCCTTTTGAAAACTTCTCTTAGGCCTTTGTCTGCACTATTGAATTGAAAGGTACACTTCCCAAACACCTTATCACTCCTTTTGAATGCTCATTAGTGAGAACAGACTGGAAAACATGAAATCCTCTTAGAAACACTTGAGAAATAAAATAGCCAAGTAATACTGCTAGAGCCAGATTAATTGATTTTGTGCCTTGATGGTCTCTTGCTGTAAGATGTATTTCAGCATCTTGTTTTATTCAAGACAAACTTTAGTTGTGTTTTTTTGTTTGTTTGTTTGTTTTGTTTTGTTTTACCTTTAAGTAAGAGGAGTGTTCTTCAAGCAACTTTACCCTAAAAGTTTGTAGGTTCAAAAGTGTTCAAGTAAGGAGAACAGAAAACTTATTGAATGCAGTACTTTCCACTGTGCAATGAGAGGAAAACCACATCTCCTTGCTATGCACTTGACATGCTTTCACATCCTCTTCTGCTGCTGCTGCACCCTTGTGGCTTTGCCTGCTCTTCCCAGAGACATCAGAATAGGAACATTGTCATACGTGCTAATGTAATCTTTACACTTTATCCTGAAGCAGTACAGGACCACAGACAATGAAAAAAAAAAGTTAGGAGCAGTCATGATTTTAATGAAGACTGTCCAGAGATTACGATGATGACTAATGGTAACCTGGACATTCGCATAATTTTTGTGAGATATCTGTTCAGTGTTTTTCCCCACCAATGAAATTTGCAACACATTCATTTGCCTAGTGGTAGGAAGCAAACAAATAAAAGGAAGCAGTCTATAGGATTTCTATAGCATACACAGACATCTTGGCTCTGTTTTGGGCTTAGAACAGGAGACCACACACTTCTTAATACTTGGAAAGGCAAAACAATATAGATAAATATACAAAAGTTAAAAGTGAAGCACTCAGGAAAATAAGTAAATTCTTTAGTTTTTTGTTGTTGGTGGTGTGTTTTATTTATTTATTTATTAATTAATATATCACTAAAGTTGAAATGAGTTTCTGTTATTTTTCAAGGCAGAAAGATGATTTGGCTTTCCAGTACCTCCAGCGATGTTACCTAAACTAACAGGAAAATTAAATTATTTCCAGTCTCTGTGAATCTATAATGCAGAAGCATGTCTGGGTCTACAGACTTCCTACATCTCTTGTCTCAGCCTGGGCTATTACAGCCCATATAACACATGACATCTTGGCATGACATCTGAAAGTTTGCTATGTTTACAGGTTTTCAATTTGGTTTCTCTACAAAGTGAAAAAATCTGGACACACATCTGTGTTTTTCTGCCCTGCATGTGTCTACCTTCACGTACCAAGGGCAATATCATTTCTGATAATCTGAAGATGTTATTTTCAAAGCTTTTTATCACCTAGTCCCAAACCAGTCAGGTAGAGATTGCAAGATGACACCACCCCTTCATTTCCTGCCTTGGTGCTCTCAGAAGCATTGAGTCAAAATCCAAGATCTTGTTCCTATTGTTCAGGTGCTCATCAGTTTGGGGTGCAGAATCCGAAAGGCTGGTCAAAGCTGTAGGATAATGACAGAACCTACAATTTGTGCCCCTCGGTGACATACAATTTCTAGATATATCTTGTCTGTGCTTTCCTTAGAAATGGTTCAAGATGGTGAATTAATTTTGTTAAGTGTTAAGGACTATCACAGTCATCTTCTGTCCAAACGCAAAATATATTTTTTCTTGACCTCTGCTTTCTCCTGTACACAGTACTTGGATTTTCTGATTACTTCCACATAGCTTATGCTATAGAAAAGGGAAGAGAAAAAAGCTACATTGACGTATTAGTCATGCTGCTTTCATCCTTCTGGAGAATGTGCAGATGCTGTGGTGAAGCTCACCTTCTGCAAACCTACACAGAGTAGAACAGGTTTAATGTGAACTTTCATACACTGAGTACACAGTGCTCTGATGTACTGAAAAACACATTACAAGAATAATAATAGCAATAAGTAATGGTACAAATTTCCCGTTGTGAAAGAGAATAAGGAAGAGAGGGGAAAGGTTCATGATGCTGACAACCTAATCAGAAGTTATTTGCAGTAAGTAATAAATGAAGTGACATTAGCTGAAGGCACTCAATACCAGGCAAGAGAATGTCTCTGAGTGACCAAAATCAATGACAGACACAAGTTTTAGTCGAAAATACAGTTCAACAGGGAAGAAAGGCTGATGCATAAGCTATGCTGGGGGGAAAAAGAAGTAAAATGCACCCCCTACTATGAAATAAGAAATGAAGCTCAGTGCGGGGCAGGGGAACAACCTAATTCCTCCTCTTATATTTTGGCCATTCATCCTCACAGTCTTCATTACCCACTGCAAAATGTATACATATCCACATATCCCCTGGCATACATATACAGTTTCCTATCTCTGCCACAGAGCCTCACATCCTTCCTGAAGATTTACACCTGGCCTGAAATCCTAGAAAAGTTTGTCCACTTATAGGCACATACTCAAGAAGTAACTTAGGAATTACTGAGGCATAATTTTTAACTACCTAATTTTCCAGAGGCCCTAAACTTGCCTATTTCAATTTTTCATTTCTGTATTCTGGCTTCATGGTGCCAAACACACAGAAAGAGAAGTCACTATTTACAGACCAAGAATTACTCACAGCAGTCTGTTTAAGGAAGGAAAGAAAATCCTAAAGAGAAATTTAGCATTTCATTGCAAACTACTCATAAGAGTCTGAATACTACATCTAAAGCCAAGCCAGCTTAACCTTCAGCTATTAATTGGGCAATCAAAGCACTAATGTACTGCTAAAGCACCAGAAGCTAATTTTATTTTCCTTATAGCTGCAACAAAGCCTGCTTGTCATTGTCATAGGGTATTTCTAAATCTAGCATTTTTCAAGTTTTTATTATTTGTCTAGCTTCTTTAAGAACCAAATAAAAAGGCAAAGCTGTTGACAACTTCAAATAATTCACTAGTGCTTATTGTTGGTGCTAGCACCTATTCCACTTTATTCACAAAGAGAAAATATCAGTTTGATAGCTGCTTGGATGTTTGAGTAAAGTGTTGGGGTGATGGCTACAAGATTAGGTTCTCAGGGTTGCTACTAACTCAAGTTCTTTGCTTTCACCATGAAGCTTTGCATAACTATTTCCCTCCATAATTTATTCTTTCTCTCACTTTGGTTACTTCTTCTACCCACAAATGACCTGAGTTTCCTGAAATATTCTTATAGCTCACTCACAAATGCTGCTGAAAGTCCAAACCAGAATACTTCTTTTAGCTTTCTTTAGTGGATAGGATTTTGGAAAGCAAAATGTTTTTGCTCAACTTTATGAATGTTTATTTAGGTAATAAAATATAGTTTTATTAACTCAGCTCAGGGGCAGTAAAAGGTCTTTGATTTTGCAAATATAAGTGAGCTATTGTAGGATAATTCTATAAAGCCACCCCAGCTTGAAGAAGAGCTGCCATATCCAAAAGGTTTTGCAAAGACTTTTTCCTAATTAATAAAATATATTTTCTGTCCCTGAAAACTTTTTTTTTGCAAACACATCCTTAGGCCAACACAGGGGCTGGAAAGCTCTTCTAAATCACTTTGATTCAGCCTGCCTTCGGAGGAAGATGAACCAATGCATGTTGCTGTGCTTTTCACAGTAATCTGATGACTTCTAAGTAAGTCCCAGCAGAAAGCAACCACTTGATATGTAAAGTCTAACACAAACAGAACAGAGCTCACCCAGGGCTGCAAGTGACCCTGGTGAACTGAAACACCCCTTAATGAGTTACAGAAGTCTCTTACTGCTGTGTTTGACATCTCAGTGACTTTGACATTCACAAAGATGAAAAATCAATAGGACATAAGGTTGCATTTTGAGAGTTTGTGTTGAACTGCCTTTCTTCACCCTCTTCTAAAATTGTTTTTTAAATCTGGATCATCAGTTTCACTTCTTTCCCCTGCTCTGTATGTTGCATTCAAACTCTGTTTATGACTTAGCACGTATTTTGCTTCGTATACAATATTTCTTCAATATCAAACGAATAATTTTTCATTTTAATTTCACTTTTTGACATGTATCATGTGTATTCTAACATAATTCCAATCAGTCATATATCCTCTACAGCATACCCGTTCAGTCTTGGTAGCGAAAATGTTTACTGATTTTAGTGAAATTTTGGATAGAAAAAATCTGCCTCATCCTATGGTGACTCGCAAGAAAATAGACTGAGATTTGAGAAATGTGTCTGCCTTTAGCTTTATAATTAAGTTAAACAACGACTTTGATTCATGAGACTTCCCAATCATATTTACAGAATATTTTAATGTACTGATTAAAGAAAATCAATTACAATTCACTGTAATATATAACCTGATAGTATAAGTTTACATTTTGATCCTGCAGTTAGTTATGCACATGCTTAACTTTATCTAATTGGAAGGCTTCTGCTCTTTCCATTCAAATCTGACAGTGCAGAAAGGGGGCTAAACTAGGAATATGCACTGTAACCTTCAGGCATAGATCACTGGGTCAGATTTGTCCCACTCAGACTGGGAGACAGCAGTCTTCTCCAGTGGATCAGATGCCTAAATGTTATCTAAACCTCAACAGAATGGGGAGCATGGCAGCACAGATATCTGAGAGCATCTTGTCCCAATTTTCTGGGAATAAGCCAGGTACAGCCTGCTCCCACTGAACAGCACTGCTGAAATTGAATTTCAAACAAATGAAGAAAATACCCCTGAACCCACAATCTCTTGAGGACTAAAGATGGAAACAAGTGGGGTATATGATTAGCCACAGTACACACTAAAAACTTTTTCTTTGCAGCTTATTTGGGATTAATTTTATGCTCAGGTGAAGGGTTTTATCTGCAGCACTCTACTTGCTCCTGCCTCTCTATATTTAGGTGACTGGTTTTTGTTTGTTTGTTTCTTTGCAGCTCTCCTGAAAGGATACAACTGATCACAGCGATTTATAAACTCCCTGACTTTCATGCTATTTCAGATTGTCTCTTTTCCCTAAGAGAATAGGCCTAATAGGAGAAATTCATACTAGTTATAAGGCTAAACAAGTCAGTGGAATTACACCTGGGATTCATTTGGTTTAATTTCTTTAGCCTTTCAATATACTTCCATTTTATGAAAGCATGAATCATTTCTATTACCCTCCAATGCCCTTGCTCTAGGACATTAAACAGCCTTACCATCTCAGAGCTTCACAGATATAGAGTAGCTCAGGAAAATAGACATATTTCAATCAAACTTCCAGTAAAATATACTGAGGAGATGGTTTTATGGTCTGCGATCTCTACCTCCAAAGATTATCGCCTGTTGTTCAAGAACAAACACCAAGCAGCCATTTCTATGACATGTACTGAGCCAGTCAGATAATTTCCACACAGACGAATTAATGTTTTAAATTAATTCAATTAAAATTATAATCAATTCAATCAATAAATCAATTATAATTAAGACAGGTGGCTTTCAAAGAGTCTTTTCCATTTTGGTAAATGATCCTTCAGTAAACATGCCCTTCTACCAAAACACCTGGATAAAATGCTTTAAATAAGAACCAAGGGAAAAAAAAAAAACAAGAAAAAAAAAAAAAACCCTTTTTATATCCCAAATGATAACAAGGCTATGAAAACAACCAGTACAAATAGGACATGTTAAAAGATGACAGAGGAGAAAGTTAAAAAAAAAAAAGTGTGCTTTTATAAATGACTTGAATCAAGCATGGCTAGATCCTTCAGCTATTTTTAGCTGGAACATAACTGAGCACAGAGCTTTTATTTAACTTCCTTAACTACATGAGCCACTAATGCATAAGGGAAGGTGGAGGGGTAGAAACCAAAACATTAAACAGCTTTGTCCCTTGTCAAGTCTGTCATACAAATAACTTTAGTTTGCAGGCCTGCATACCTATTTATCTGGATCTTTTGGTTATAAAAGTTTAACAATCAGCTTTTTCCGTTGTTTTTATTGTTATTTTTTAACATTTTTGTCTGTTGTATTCTGAGTGAGAAACGGGCTTAATTTTGACATATCAGACTGGAGCTTTTCTCTCACAAGCAATAGCAAAAGGAACAAGCAAGACCAGTCCAAGGAAGTGTTTTTACTCTGTTTTTCTGCAGAGCATAACTGGGTGGGATTTCCTACTGAGAGGGAGGCAGCTCACCACAGACACTGTGCTTGCTGTTCAAATCACTAGCTGACAGAGCTCTGATGAATGAGTGCCTGAAAGAACCACTTCCAAGTTGGGTACAGATTGCTTTTCTGTGCTGACATTTTGTAACCTTAACATTTTATGTTAAACTGGAATTACCACCCTTGCAAGCTACTTGGAAGATTTTGCATCCTCCACACAGCAGCTGGCCCATGTGCATACCTGTGTAACATGTTGTGTGAGGTCAGGAACTGCTGAATGCTCACAAATTTTTCCCATCTGCTAAGCTAATGACATCTAAAATTTCTATGAGCTCTGAACATTTCCTTTTTTAGTTTTGCCAGCATAATCATATTACAGCATGACACCAGCAGTGTAAATTAACCTTTTTTTTTCTTTTTCTTTTTTTTTTTTTATGTAAATTCCTCAGAAGAGGATTGCTCCCCAATTTGTCTTATTAAGCAGATACAGGGAAAAAGGAAAACAGACAGGCACTATCACCAAGCATAACTTCTGTTTCTAGACAGACTGAAACCAGCAGAAAAGCAGTTTTGGAGGACACATTCTACGAAGATGTATCTTTCCCAGAAACACACAGACCTAATTGCACTGCTTCATGGGAACTTCAAGGGAGTTTTGTTTGCAGAATATAGTATAGAGTTGAGCTTTTCAAAACAAACCCCTAGAAATTATAGTAATTGTGTAGGTATAACTGGTGTTCTGTTTAATGTTGTTCAAGCACTCCAAACATTTACTTCTTGTTTTATATACTTCTGCATTTACTTTGCATTTAAGACTTTATATGAAAAGACAAAAATAAGAAGGATGCTTGCCTTGCTTTCCCATTGAACATACATCCTCAGAGATGGTAGATTCTGTTTTTCTAGACTCCAGTCAGTATTGGAGATGAGTAGAACCTACACTTCCCTCCTAGAGTCCTATATGAATCTGGGTAAAGAACTGTAGATGGTGAGAGTTCAGGCAACTGGCTTTTCTGAAGATGACTACTTGTTCTTGAAGAGCTACAAGAGGCTACAGGGGCCATGAAAGACATTTTTCTCTGATCTTCTTTGCCACATTTTATGGCTCACTTTAAAATAAGCAGTTGCAAAGTTTACTTTATTCATGAGTTTGAGGTTTTCCTCAAAAAGGGGAGGGATGGGAATAATTCTGTATTTTCTTGGTTGCAGACAAAAAGGCATGACCCTTTCACAGACCTGTATGCTGCACTTATTCTGAGACCACAGGTTACATTCAGTTCCTTATAACATCAACCAAAACAGTACAGATTTGTTCAACACGACAAAGGTTTAGGAGAGAGTTGATAGAAATATCTGCAAATATCCCTCCAAAAAGTCCTGTTCATTCATTCTGAGGAGGAAAAAAGAAAAAAGGCAGGGTTTGTTGCTGCCTTGGAAGTTGTAACACCCATCCTGAACTGTAAAGAGCCTGTCAAATTCATGAAGACTTTATAGAGACCCCATAGGCCAGGTCCAAGCCCAAACAGTGCTTTGTGTTCAGAGCTCTTCATGGCCAGTGCTCCATCTCAGGTTCCCTCTGGTCACAGCCAGCTCCAAAAGCCTTGCAGTGATACAGGTGTCTACAGGATAGACCTGACAGCCTGCATCTGTAGGGTCACATGGGCAGTGGCTCTCCCCAGTTTGGCCTGATGAATCACTCTTCCTCTTGAAGGAGGAAGAGCTGCTTCCACAGAAAAATTGTGGGTACCATACTTCTGTACTGCTCACCGGAGAACTCTGTAAGGCACCCACAGTCACAGCCCAAAAGCAAAATCTGGATATAAATCTGGGAGGCTTTCTTTCCTTTTTTTTTTTTAAAAAAAAAAAATCTAACCACATTCATTATACCAAATAAGTTTCTTACTCTGCTGTTTCAATGGAGGGGCTAGAAAGACTAAAAAACCCTTCTTGGTCACACGTATGTCAAGCCCAGCAAGCAGGAGAACATCAGAAAGGCTAAGAATTTTTAAATAAAAGGGTTCTTTTCTGCTTGCTTAGTTTGTTCAAAGCTGAGTCAAGCACAGCTCTTTAGCTAAAGCTCATTAGGAATACTAGACGCTTATGAAACTTCATAAAATATTAAAATATTTTTTAAAAAAAGCCTAACAGAGGTAGATAACACAAATGGTAGAATACAGCAGATGAGAACATAACTACTCACAGGACAGCAAGAAGGGATATTGAGTATCAGAGAAACAACTAGAACATTACCTCAATTTCTTGCTTTCAACTGACTACAGCAGAACACCAAGGGAAAGCTGAATTGTGGCCAAGAGGGAAACAAAACTTGAACACATTTCAAATAAATAAACAACACATCCACATACAGGGTCATATGCCTTACAGGTAGAATTCTGGGCTTCAACATTTCCATATATGGCACTTCTGATACAAAAATCAGCTTTCTACACTCAGTCCTTAATAACAGAGTCTTAGAATAAATTCTCCATCCTCAAGTAAAAGAGGCAAACTCTCCACACTTGCTGTGCTGCTACGTTCACTTCAAAGGTAGTAATTACTGCCTAGATGCTAGTTAAGGAAGCAAGCTGTGTCTATTCAATGGCATTCTGCTATCAGAAGTGATAATTCAGAAACTGTCAATAGCCAGTCACGACGACACTTTAGCATAAAAATTGCTTTCACACTTATGAGATAAATAATACTTTACCACCCAATTGGCATAAAACATCTACAACAACATATATTCCAGCATCTACACTCTGAGTTTCACAGCAGCCAAGAAAGCTACCTGGAAATAACCACATTGCTTAAGTTTCTAATAGCTGTCAGCTGATTTGCATGGAGAACCGACTGGTCAACAGGGAAGAGGGTTACCTACTATGATCTCTTGGCTGATCTTGCCCAATTTTGTTCCCCAAAATGCCAAGTTCCTTAAAGTTCATGGTTCATGTATGCCCCACAACACGGTCCTTCTGGAACAGGGGCTAGGTATGAGCTAAAAAGAGGAGGGAGCCACTAGTAGATCTATATGCAGTCACTGTGAGGGACATCCAGGAAGGCAACAGCAGCTCTGGCTCTCACCACCCCCTCGAAAATAACCTGCCATCACACAGCTACCAGAGAAGCAAATTGCCAATGGAAAAACCTCACTTTTAAAACTCAGGAGGGCTGAAACAACTTGATGTTGCACAAATGAAAAAAAAAAAAAAAAAAAAAAAAAAAGCTCTTGTGTTCAGAGTGTATCAGCAGGGAAAAACAAGAAAAGGAACACTGAGGAAAAAAAAACTTCTCAGTCAAGGAAATGACTCAACCATTTGTACAACGGCAAGAGAGTCTCTACCTGATATTTTTCAAGGGTCAAATACACATGAGTGGAAGGGGTGACGGGATTTTATTTACCACCGGATAGATTTCTTCTGACACGGAGGACCCAAGCTGAGTAAAACTCTACTGCTGTAAATCCAGAGCAATGCCACAGGCGTTGTGCTCCTCTGGATGTACACCGGGGCAGCTGAGATTAGGGTCGTACCACAGACTGTTCATATCAGCCAATTATTTAGTTACTAAAGTGAAAAGAGCTCATATAAAATGGGATATTTTAGTGGATGTCTGTGGAATCATAGTCAGCAGAAATAGAAATCAATTTGCATAGACATATTCTCCTCTTGTGCACTGTCATCTCTATTTTGAATGTTTAATATAGACATAAAAAGAAGAGAAAAAAATGAAAAAAAAAACTTTAAATGGTTATATTAAGATAGCCTTCAAATCTCTTACGTATTTATTTGTGTATACTGCAAAACCACATTAAGTCTACATTGATCTGATCTACCCAAGAATTCAGCACTTCCCAACATAATGTTCTCTTCCCCGTATTTTCTCTTGGATGACCATTCTTTCCTCTGGACTTTCAGATTAAATGATATTACTCCATGAAACCCTGCACAAACCCAGCAAAAAACCTTGATTTTAAGTACTAGTTATAAAAAATGACGCTCCAGGAAGTTACTAGAATAGTAATACAAAGATCAGCATTTTGAAGTAGGTAGGAGTTTGTTATGGAGAGAATACCATATTTCAAAATGCTGCAAAATCAATTGTACCGCTTCTCCATCTCCACCTCAACATCTTTGCAAGAGGAATTGATACAATAAAAAAGAATATATTTACAAGATAAATTGCAGTCTTCTCTGCAGCTTTTAGCACTCTGTTAAATTAGTTTTCTTCTTGTGCTTGTCAATTATGCCTACGTTATTGGCTTTGATTAAATAACATAATCCAGAAAACTTCAGCAACATAACCATCCTTGGCCACTAGTTATGAGATATGCTTCATTTATTTTACCAGTATAGTTGTAAAATAAAGCAGGAATGGGGGTCTACCTAAGATGCAGGATCTGAAGGGACTAGCTTTAGTCAAGGGAAACAGTAAATGGTATGATGGACAGTCATACCTACCTGTGCTGCAGGAGCAGAAAAGTATGTGGTTGTCATCATGCTAATACATATACACAGCCCAGCTCTGGAAATGTAATAACCAGAGCTCTGTTAGTCCCCTTTTCAACTTATTTTCTTTCCTTCTACCTTCCCCTACCACCCCTTTCAGTAAATTGTGCCTGGTGTCATTAGGGAACCACAGAACTGCAAATGTTTTCTCAGGGTAAAACATTCTCCCATTCCAAATTTGTTTTTTTACCTGAGGACTGAAAATAGTGTTTTTAACTCATTTGCTATATTACTGGACAAACAGTTGGTACAGTCACTGCTCTGAACCACATCCTCAGTCTGAAATACTTTCTTTATACACATGCTCTTTCAAACTTGATATTTCATGTGTTGATTTTAGCTGCTTTATAGTTACCTAAGTGCTGAGGAGAGGAAGAAAACAACATGCAAACATAAAAGGTCTGTTGATGGGTTCTTTCTTTTCTATTTTAAAGTTCAAAAGCATACATATAATACCTCTTTTCCATTTTACAGGGTTTTCACTAGCTAAAGAACAGATTTTTTTCTGAACTGTTATTGCAGTTCCTGAAACTGTGACTCAGCAACCAGTCTCACACTTAGAAATTTGGCAAATGGCTTGGTGCCAGATAAACTATTATCCATCTAACAGCTTCCTCATAAATAGCAGGATGCTCTAATGCAAGCTCACCTACTACCTGTATAAGGCCAGATTATTGCTGTAAATCCAGGTAAACTTCACTGGTCTTGCAATGCTGAAAGCATTCAGAATCTTCCAAGCAACATGATGTTTGTGCTGTGGAAAGTCTATTCTGGCATACCGTCACTAATTAAGAAATAATTTTACAATTCTCATTTCAAGAAACTTATTTTCCAAATAATACTGCTGGGACTTTTCCTTGCTGGCTTTTTCCATACTAAGAAGTTGTACTTAGTTGTTTTTTTAAACAGATGAAGAAAGTCTTCTCAATTTAAGTTCAGTATGCTCAAGCTCAGTTAAGTCTGTCCTACTATATGCCAATCAAGCTATCTTGTACAAAGTCTGTAAAGAAATTAGACTATGAGATATGTAATTGATGTCCAGAATGCTTTTATTTTTATAGATTAAATGCTTACCTATGCATATAAAGGCCATTTCAGGTTATCTGTAATTAGCATTTATTTTGTATTATTAAGGTATGGATACTGCTGTTGACATATAGCTCTTACACCAGTGTCTGAGGACATATGTCATCCAAATTCTTTTTCTTCTAAATGCCATTCCAATGGCTATTAAGGTAGAGACGAAAATTTGACAGGATACTGGAACTGTTCAGGCTCATACTACAGCTGATGAAAAAACCAACCAAACAAAAAAGAAACAGCTTCTATCTAAAGTGAATAAAGATGGGAGTAAAGCTTATTGTTAGCAGCCATAAGCAAAATGAAACTTTTTGTGGATTGTCACTATGAAGGCCCAATCCTGTCCCTGACCCCATCTTGCCTCATTTCTTGTTCCACAGACCACAATGCTTTGCAACATCTGGGAATGGATTCTTCCTCCTTCTTCAGCCAAGTGCATGTGTACACATAAGATGGGTGCCACAACACTTTCATTTGAGGTACCAGTCCTGCAAGTTAGAAAGTATCCAAACCACATAGTAGATGTTGAAGCATCTACAAAGATTGATGCTTCAGAAAACTGCTTCAATCTACAAATCTCATACTTGAAATGAAAGCCACCTGGAACTAAACAACTGATAATACCTGGGAGAAGGACATGCCTAGGGATCCTACCCATGGCAAGGAAGTTAGGTTGCCAGGAGGTACCTCCATCTACTCACCAGCAACTTCATCAGATGAAGAAATAATCACCTCTGACTCCTTCAAATCACCGAGCAGAACTCCGTCCTCCTTTTGAAAATGTGCCGAGAGGGGGAGACGTAGGGCTCTGAAGGAAAACTGGCTTCAGCTTCTGTTTCCTAGGTGAATGCTTTTCTCACTAGGGAAAAGATTAAGCTGAGCAACAACACTTTCCATTGTGCTTAAGATAATGGAAGTAATTCTAAATTAAATTATGTCTTTTTGAAGTCAACTAAGTTTTGCCATAATCTTCACACTTTAACTTCTAATACAATGCTTCCTTCAAGGGAAAAAAAGAAGTATGTCACAGAAGTTGGGGTCAGGACTGACATTAGGCAACCACTTGAAACACAGATGGAAAATATTATGCTTGAAGCCTAAAGATTGCTTCTGTAATTTATACAGTGACTGATTCTTATACAAGAAGAACAAGCCCTTGGTGTCATTGTAAGGTTCACAATTCCTACATTTCCAACTGAGTCCTTTGATGACTGTGCTCATTTTGTCCCCACAAATCACAAATTCTTACCTGTCTTCTCTATCTCTCAAATTGATGGAAAAAAAGTGTTCACAGCAATGAGCTGTCATTAAAACCAAAGCAAAATTAAAGTAAAACCACTGTGTGTTTATTTAAGTAAGACTTAACACTAAAAGCATTGACCATGCTCCAAGGAACTGCTGAGTATTTCTCTGAAAGAGTATTTGCTTTGCATTGCCAATATTACATTGGCAAAGGACTGATAAGGAAAGCACTAAGAGGACCACCTCCCCTCAGACACATCCCAAGTAAATCGCTGAATTTGAACTCAGCAACTGCTAAGAAAACAGTGGTGACAAGATGTCAAAGCAGGTATAACTAGATTATATGAAGCAACTTTCAATAGACAAACTGCTGAGCCTACACCACTGTCCACTTGAGGCCCTATGTTTTCTGGGAGAGAATCTTTGCTCTCCTTACTGTTAGCCAATATAGCAAATTTCAGTTTCAAAAGTAACATTTTGGGGGAAATGATGCATTATCAAACATTCAAGAGTGTCCCAAGGAGAAAGTGTCTTATATACTTCATCATCATTTTAAAAGCATTACATACCATTAATCAACATTAGAAATCTGACCTTCGAGTCCTTTCATTATAGGAAAGAAAATACTTTCTACAATTTTCCTAACTTTATTTCACATTTATTATTAAATCATTATTTCAGGCTATTCTTAGGTACATTTTAGATGATGTCTTCATCTCTTCCCATTCTGTATAAATTCTAACTTTGCTGCTGAAAAAAAAAAAAAAAAAAAAAAAAAAAAAAAAAAAAAAAAAAAGCAAAAACTTTCTGAGTTTTTTCCAAAGTCTGCTGAAGGGGGGAAAGGAAGAATTAGCATAACTAGGAAAAATACCAACAAGTTCAACTTTATCCTGTCTAGTCTTCTAAAAGAATTCTACATATGAAAATGGATTAGGATCACCACTTCCAGGACAACTCAAAAACCTAATTAAAGGAAATTAAGGTATCCTACTTGACTTTGCTGAACACTTTACAGATAGATGGAGTGAACAAGACAAGAGGAAAGAGCAGGGGTGGGAGGGAAGGTGCAAGAAAACTCTGGTGGTTTCTCAGACATCATAGTCTCCTTATGCTTGCTTCTGAATAAAAAACAAACAAATTTAGGGGTATCCCAAAATGTCAGTCTTCTGGAGAAGAAAAAGGAGCAATCATTTCAAAACAAAGATTTTCCTGTTTGGACAATTGCTTACACGTCCTAGGTAAGCACCTCTTTTATGAAGACAAGGTAGGTTTTTTCTCAAATAAAAAGTCTGTTAACATCTCAAAACCAGCACACTTTTTATCATGCCAAGGCTCAGTTGGAGGAGATCAGCAATGATATTTTGTATTAGTGGTAGGTCTCTGAGAGTGGCATAGGACATGCAGTCAGGAGGAGATAGCTGGGACCTGGAACAGAGCCAGAAGCATAGGATAAAGTATGGCTGAAATCTTGGTTATATATAATAACAGAAAAATTCAAGTTGGAAGAGACCTCAGGTCATCTGCTTCAATCTCCTGCTCAAAGCAGGGTCAACTATTCAGAGCAGTTTGCTCAGGGATTTGTACAGTCATGTTTTGAATATGTCCCAGAATGGAGACACTTTCCAAGGATGGAGACTCCACAACCTTTCTGGGCAATCTGTGCCAGGGCTTAACTGCCCACATGGTGAAAATTTTTCCCTTACCTCAAGTCAGAATCTGCCCAGTTCTAGTTTATAACTGTGGTTTCTTATCTTCCTGCTGTGCAACTCTGTAGAGAGCCTGTCTCCATCTTCTCAGTAATCCTTTGTAGGTACAGGAAGGCCAGTCTGAGATCCCCCTAAAGTCTTCTCCATGCTGTTCCTGCCCCAGACCTTCAACTTCTCTTCATAGGGTAAATGTTCCTCAACTTGATGATCTCCTGCTCCAGTTTATCAACATCCTGCTTGTAAGGCAAGGACAAAGCTGGACACATTCTTTCCAGCCATAGCATAACAAGTGAAGCCTGGTATTTCATTACACCTTCCTTGCCATCAGCGTGCTCTGCTGAGTATGTTTATCTCGTTGTAGCCAACACACAAAGCAGCATCAGGATGGCCACAGTCACAAGGAGTTTTCAGGTTGAACTGCTCACCCCCACAGGTGTGCAAAAGACAGGGAGCTATCAACAGAAGCAGTGTGACTTTGCATCCTAAGAGCCTCCATCTTTCTGAAACTGGGCATGGCACCAGATTTCCTGTTAGGCAGAGCATTCAGTACTCCAAATCAGGCATCAAAAATCAGCTTTGTTCTTCTGAATGGGGCTGGCACCGAGACTGGTTTCCAGATGGTTTTCTGTTTCTATTGCATAGAGGAACACAGCAATATCAGAGGAAAAAGCCTTTTCCAGAGAGAAGCAAGAAATCAGGGAAACTGAAGTAAAAATGTGAGGGCTAAGGCAACAATTAGTAAATTAAGTCACTTCCTGTGTCGCTCTTTTCTCAAGAAAGGAAACAGCTGTGGAAGCTCTCACTTCCATGCCAAACAAATCAGTGCTTGACTCTCCCTCCGGTCTGTAGTAGCCTTGGCTGGCATTTTTCAGTCTCATTTATATAGTTATATGCAAAGCAGCCAATTACCGTGCTTATATCTTTATTGACAAAAATGGTCTTTGAAAGGACAGATGCTCTTGTTTACCATCCCCTCAGATTTCCGTCAGTCTCTTCATCAGTGTTTGTACTCTATGCTATACCAAGTCTGACTTCTTTTGCTCTTTATCTGCTTTTGATATGTAATTTTTCAAACAGCTTGATGCCTGTATTAGGGGCTGGTTTGATTGTTTCCATCTCCGAAAGTATTTCTTACAGCTCACTGATCTCAAATTCATTGATGAACATCATTAAAACTCAATGGGAGAAATTAGTTTAAGGATTTGACCCCTGTACTAATTCTAGCTTCTAACAGTAGCTAAGTATGGCTGAAGGGCACACATCTAATAATACAGTAGGGACACAACAAAGATGAGTTAAAGGACTGCTGACGTCACTCACCTTTAGCTATTTAACTACGTTCCATCTATTTATTGTATTTGAGCCCACTTTCTATGTGGCAAAAGACAACTCAAACACAGTAAGGGATAACGTCAAATCAATGAACTGAACTGCAGTCCAATATCAAATCAAATGCCACTTTTACTCCAAAGTTGTAGCACTATTCGTCGCTGTACCACATAGCTCCAATCCATCAGAGCACTCAGTGAAGTGTTTAATTCTTGTAGTTGGATGCTTAAAAACACATACTTAAGCACTCTGTACAGCTGGGGCCATAATTGCTTATTTGATCTTGTTTTCTAATTTCATCTTTCAAAATAGCAGTCACAGGCTTAAGAGAGACCACCAAGAGACAACAGGTCCAAATATTCACATTTCTACTCTAAAGAATCTTGACTATTTTTTGACTTCTACAAATACTGGGGAGAGATGAAGTTATTTAACAGCTTAAAAGATTAAGCTTTACTAAGATTGCAGAAATTTAAAAGCTTTCATTAGAAAAGTTTCTGTAATTATTAAACTCTAGAAAAATGTTGTTTTATAACAGTGGACCTTTCCCTGACATCTGAACTCCTGTAGCCGATACACTGACAGACATGCAATCATGGCCTAGAGCCCAAACCCTCTGAGGAGACCAAAAGGGCAATGAAATCCCAAGTCATGAAAAACAGGATTCACCTTGCAGCTCATCTCATCCTGCCTATGGGCAACCACAGCAGGCTGGGCCTGGAGATCCTTGCTGCTGCTGAGAAGCAGGAGGTGGAGTGGAGGAATTGGGGCAGGAAGGCATGGTACCCTCTGATGCCATGGCTTCTTCACCCTATGCCTCTTGACGACGAAGCCATGTCATGGTTTCCTCACTCCTTAACCAACTTCCCTCTTTTCCTTCCATCTTACTGATGCAGAATTCAAGCTAATAAGCTCTGTGAGCTTATTATTCTTCAAGTGAACTATAAAGTACCTGTCTTGAAGCAGAAGTCCAGGATCTACAGGCTGTGGAAGCCAAAAGATCAAACCTTGAAGACAAGCACTGTGCAGACAGAGGGCCAATTGCAGGGTTAGGGGCACAGGTTAAAAGTTTATGAACAAGAGTAACATTACTGCTGGCTGAGCCATTAAAAGGCAAATGTGTGGCTGCAGTGCTAGGGCCTATGAAATACAAACTGTTGGCAAGAAGCATTTTGAAGAGCAAGGCAATTTAATTTTAATCACCGGTCAGAGATTTGGGGAAGGCTGAGGAGGAGGAGGTTTGGGCTTGCCGTGTCCACAGTGCAATCACAGAGGTGCTAGTGTGGAAGTAAACACCTTTACTGACAGGACCTAGCAGAAGGTGGACATAAGTAGAGCCACATGGACATCACCAGTGCACCTATGGGGTGGATCTGGTAGCCTGAGACACAGAGAAAATCACAGATTCAAAAGGGGCTGGAGGAACGGCAGTCAAAAGCATCTTGCCTTTCCTCTTAGGCTGGTGGAGCGGATGCTGCCTGTCTGTCACACAGGAAGAGAGAGGGGATAGCAATCTCCTCCCAATACCAGTATGTAATCTTGGTGACTCACAGTCAGCAGTCCCACAGACAGACCTCAGTCTGAGTGAGGCTGTAGACTATTTCCACGCAGGTTATCATACTGTGCACAGGATTTTTTAAGTGCAATTATAGTCTCTGACATCCTATCTAAAAGGAGTTATCACCATAGTAACACTGAAATCACACGGCTCGGCACACCTGATACCAATCAAACTTGAAAACATCTTTTTAAAAAAACAGGCTCCTGGAAAACTGCAGATGGATGTTTCTTTTTGTTACCAAGAAGATGCTCTCTTATAACAAAAATGGAAACTGTACATTATAATCTTCTCATTCCTGCATTCAATCCTAATACCTATTTATCAGTTTAAAAAAGGGGATAGAAAATAAAAAGGACAGTGGTTCTGTGCTGGAAAGAATGACAAACGATGAAGTACAGCTGGCATGTTAATGATATGTTGCATTTTGTCCCTTGAGCATTAACTGTGGCTTCTGAGAATAAAATTTGTGCTGAAACAAAACATGGACATTCCAACCGTAATGCCTCTTCAAATTCCCAAGATACCAGCTTTCCTCTCAAGTGTTAAAAACCAGAAATTTTGTCAGCACTTCCTTTTTTCTTTCCCAGCTTGCAATTTACTTCCGTTGATTAGAGTTGTGTTTCTCTGCATGGGTAAAAAATCCTGAAGAAAAGCACGTTTAAGGAAACAATTTTTCCAATCAGTTTGCAGAGCAGGCTGCTGAGCACCACGGCTTCCTAAAGTGCCTTCTGCCATGGGCCCTCCAGACACATCCTGCAGCCAATGCACCGATGAAGCTGCTGATGTCTGTGTGGTTTTGTCTGTTATTGGTTTGTTTTTATCTCTGCACTAGCAGCCTTCGGGCGATCCCGTGCAGTGAATCACGGACTCAGACTCATTAAGGTTGGAAAAGACCTCCAGGATCATCTGGTCCAACCATCCCCCTACCACCAATGTCACCCACCAAACCATGTCCCCAAGCACCAGGTCCAACCTCTCCTTAAACACGGTGACTCCACCACCTCCCTGGGCAACCCATCCCAGTGCCTGACTGCTCTGTCTGAGAAGAATGTCTCCTCATTTCCAACCTGACCCCCCGCCCCGGCACAACTTGAGGCCATTCCCTCTGGTCCTGTCACTGGTTATCTGTGAGCTGAGTGCTTGCTGCTGTGCCTGTTTCCACAGCCTGCTGCCTTTCATTATTCTAGCAAAGCCACTGCTAAAGGCGGATGGAAATAATTCCAGCATATAACCCATGTACAATGTTCAACTAGCCTTAGCATGTTAGCCCTGGTATTTCTTATTTAATTCTATCCCAATTATCACTGCATTTTGAAAGCCTATTACTTCTTAATTTTCCTTCAAAAAAGACTGTTTCTGTTCAGATGGTTTCCATCTTTGTCACCTTCCATTCATCTATATTTTATTTTTCAAGTAAGTCACCGCTGTAATCATTCATTGTGACAGTGCCTCTCTTTTATTAGGCATGATTTCAGAACAGAAGAGCCATTGAATTTGCCAATGCCATTGATTGACAATAACTGGATATCTATCTACCATAATGCTAGTAACAAATTTGCTTAGAAATTCTTCCTCCTACATTCATCCTGGAAATGAGTGTAAGAACATTATGAATAGACAGTGTATCGGTCTAAGGAGCTAAGGAGACATCCTTCACTAAGCCTGCTGAAGCCTGTCCCCGTTTTGCCATTCTCTCAGTGCTGACCCACCAGAACAGATGATGTGCACACAAGCTGTTTGAGCATCTCTGGGTGACTGTGCACTGAAATAGATTAGAAAAATGCCTCCACAACTCATTCCCAGAGAGATGGTCATATCCAGGACTGATTAACTTCCTAAATCATTAGGTGACCACTTCAAAAAAAGGTGTTGTGCTCCCTTCACTTTTAAGAATGTTATCAAGATTTTGATAATAAATAGAGTAATTTGGTGCTTTGACATACATATATAAGGCAGCTGTTAAGATAAGCACTTACTTACATCACTTTGCATATAACACAAATGAAATGCAAAACCATAAAAAGGCACAGATATTTGTTTTGCTTAGATAGGAAAAAAATCCAGTTGCCTCCAGTTTTAGTGCACTGTTGGCCTCTTTCCTACAGGTGTTCTCCAAGTCCAAAACAAGGAACAAAGACAGAACTAAGCTGCTGGCTGTTTTGAAGCTAGAAAAATAAAGGGAATTGCTGATATGTAAACATTTGCAGCAGAATGTTAACACACATCATTAAAGTTAAAGTGCCAATTTGGTGAAAAGCAATCACCTTTGCAGATCACTTGCACAAATGAAGTTCTGCAGTAATTCCCCCAGGACGTTGCCATGCAATACCTGAAAGCAGTACGAGGTATTTGTGCTATCTGCAGCACTTTGGAAACCAGCACAGGTGGTCATGAAGCTCTATTATGCACAAAGAAACTGGGCTACACATCTGCTCTCATAGAGCATGGATGTTAAATTTATTCAGCTGCACTTCTGACTTGTCTCCCGGCATGTTGCATTAGTCTTCATCAGGGCAACAAATCCCCACAGGTAGAAACATTTGTTCCAAAAGCAAAATTAAGAAGCCCCTAACAGTTAAACAAGTTTCAAGCTATGCGATGGCCCAATTACAGTTTTCAAACTGCACAGGAATCAACTGCAGAAGAGAAGCACTGATTTTGGTGAGGATCAAAGACCATAATTTGATTATATCAGTTACCTTTTCTAATGATAAGTGGCAAGGATCAGGAAAGTGCAAATGAGTAGTTAGAGCAACTGATAAAGCTGCATGTAGCCTCTTGAGCTTTATCAGCTTATTGTAAAGAACTAAAACCCCATCCTTCCCAAATTCTTAGTTTAAAGGCAACAATGTAATCTGAACAGTGAAACACATGGAAAAAGTCCACCCTCACCCTGAAAGAGTTTAGCCATAAATAACACATTTACTACACATTTCAGCCTGGAAGGACTTCCTACCCTGGCACCAAAGAAAAACACAGTTAAGGAACAGAATATCACATTGTATTTGCCATATCAGAACGTTGATTCATTTGTTTCCCATATTCACTTATACTCCAGGGGTCATCACAAAGAAAGGTGAGGGTCAAAACACTTCATTAATACTTCCATTACCTTCTCTAGCAGATCGTTGTATGCTTTTGCTGACTTCAAGATCACAAACTCTTCATTCCTATGCAGCTGACTCAGGAACACTGTAGAAGTCAACAGCACTGCAATTTTGCAATGCATGCTAAACTGATGCTTTCTGTTAAGGCTTTCTTTACCTCTGTCCTTATGATACGATATGAACTTCAAATATCAAATATCAGACTGTGAACATGACTTGCACCTTTAAAGTTTTTGTTTTTGTTTTCCACAGTGCTGTCTTAGAAATATAATCTTTATGTAAGTACTTCTACTCTGTGACTTTTTTATCTCCTGATGTTGTAAAGTATAAATAACTATAATAAATAGCTTGCTAAAGATGTATTTATACAAGTAGAGACATCAAACCATTATCTGACAATATACTTTCCTTTTGTACTAGTGTAAAATTGTAGGGAAATTATATTGGCATGACAAAAATTTTGCCCATAAGAAGCAAACAAAACTAGAACAGCAAACCAAACAAGCAAAGTCATTCAGTTCCCCTTTCCAATTCAAAATTGCCTCCCTGGCACCTGTGTCAAAGACTCTATTCTCCTAGCCCAGTTTTAATTTCTGAGCCTCAGTACTATCCTCTACAAGTATTTGCTCACTTTTTCCCCCTCCACTTTCTGAGCCTCAGAATCATCCCCTAGAAGTATTTGCTCACTTTTTTTCCCCTCCACTTTCTGAGACTCAGAGAAGAGCAAACAGCAAAGTCAGAGCTTGGCTTCTCTGACAGGATTTGCCTTCATCCTGTGATAGTTGATGCTGATGCTGTACTGGGATTTTTTTTTTTTTTTTTTTTTTTTCTTGATTTAAACTTGAAAAACATCAAAAACAACAACATCCCTCTGAAGGACTGAGGAAGAAGGGCACCAACTCAGCGCATTGCTGTAACTCAGCCTGAAGCTGTCTGAATAGCATTAAGAACATGTGAGGACAGAGCCATGTCTTCTAACAGAGGATTTATGGTTTTCATTTACCTGAGATTTAGACGGAGCAACCACTACTTACTAGCTGTGAAACCTCAGAGGAATTGCTGCTACCAGCCACAGCCCATGCCCCCCCTTCTCCAGCCATACCAGTGAAGGGCTGCAGCAATATGAGGGTGTGACAGCCACCAGCCCCTACCAACAGGAGTAGACGACCAGGAGCAACACAGACATCCCTTGCCAACCCATGCAAGCCTCTCTCTGGCAGCTGGGACTCGCAGACTGGGGATGTGTGTGTGCTCCCAACCCCATATTCCCAGGGACAGACAAAAGCTGCATTGTGCAGAGCCACCTGGCAGGTGAAATGAGGGTTATGCCCGGGCCACCTGGTTAGCCTTCCCCGCAGTATGGGGGCATCCCTTTTTTTGTGTAATTCTTTAGATCTTTGGTGCGCACAGTTTAGGACTCCTTCTCCACCCCCATCCCCTTCACTTCTGTCTTTTTGCAAATAATTTGACCTATTCAGAGTTAAATGGAAATTCTGGGGAATTTGAATGTGCTAAATGACAAATATTTGGAGCATAGCTTTGACGACCCAGATGTCTGATTCACACATCATGGAAAGTCATGACAAATGTCAGTGCACTCTCCAGACACTCACCTGCCACTGTTTTCCCAAGGTAGCCTGGCCTTTCACAATCACACTCAAGATAAAATGTAAAAGGTTACTGACATGGCAACAAAAGAAGACATGGCATATTATAGCTGCTCTTATGATTTTAGTGCATGCTCTATTTTCAGAATGGATCAGAACCAATCTAGGCCAGTGAAAGCATCTCCACTCCTAACTCCGGCTTCTTTTGGAACCAGGGGTGAAGGCAACTCCAAACACTTACCCTCCCACATGCATCCATTCCTTGTCCAGACTGTGAACTGGAGAAAAGTAACCCAGAGGAGACGGGTCTGTCCCATCACACATGGAAAGAACTAGCCGATAGACAACAGGCTAAAGAAGTGCATCCTTAGAGAGGCCCCCACTGTTCGGCTCCCGACACACCTACCATTTGGCTTATTCTGTCTTTGGGTTAGTTTCCATCTTTCTCAGGAGCCAGCCTCCAAAGTGCTGATCTCTGCTGAAAGATATTTTATGCCAGCTAAGGAAGGCCACAGGCTTGCCAGCCAGGTAAAGCTCTGCAGCAGGTGAGGGACCAGAACTTCAGCCTAGGGACAGAGCTTTCACAGGCTTCCTGCCTGCTCACATGACATCAAGCACAGCATCTTCTCGGCCACAAGAGGACAACTTGCTCTTTCCTCTAAAATATAAATATGGTATGGGTTCAGTCTGTGCAGTGCTTTTACAGAACATCTTTACCATGAACACAGAGCAGTTTTAGAGATTTCATCATCCTTTTTGTGAGAAGTTTCTACATGGTCTCTCCAATGCAAAAAAAAATCCTTTATCACAGTTCCCCCCTGGCCCAATATAATTATATTGATCAGGATGTCAGTGTTGCAAGCTTCAGTGGTGTACCTACATAGTCCATGGAGGCTTTGAAGAAAATAAATAAATAAAGTGGGAGGGAAAAAAAAAAGAGGTTTCTATATTAAAGAAATAGAGATATGAAGTTAAAATGGTTTGAGTACCTGATCCAACTTACAATCAATGAAGTCTGAAGGCAGAGACTTTCCAGGATCCGAGAGTCAGGATAGGGCTCAAAGAGAGGGCTGTTGTATAGGCTTGGACCAGCAGCAGAGAGTTCTGCCCTTAAGACATCTCTGAATCTTAAGAAGATGCACAACTACTTATTCCTCCTCATGCAGCCTATGCTGAATGTGAAGAATATTGGCAGGCCTGATTTCCACACTGTAAACCCACATTTTAGAAGTTTATCTTTCAAAAATGTATGCAGCTTATCAATTTCCACATTCTTACCATTTCCAGACAGAGATATGTGGGCTCTACATCAGAGTAGATAAAAGAGGTTAATTCAATTTCTGATCTCACGTTGTAAACTATTAAGCTACACAATTTGTGTCACAAGCATTATCTACAGTGAAATAAGGGGGGAAATGTATTTCATAAGTTCTGCTTTTATCAAGTCTTAACAAAAATGTCTACAGCTGATCAGTAAGTTAATCTTATGCTTAAACTCCATCCACTTACAGTTGTGGCTCCTTCCTCTACCAGTTATGTGTGTAAGCAAAGAGCACTCTACTGCTTCAAAACAAATTTCACAGCTGCAGAGAGAAAAAACCTTTTTAATACCTTGTGTTACTACTACTTACTCATAAGTATTTCAAACTCTTGAGATATTTAAAACCTGTTCACAGCATTCAGGAATAAGCACCCTGAGAAAGGTTGTTTGCAGCAACAGAAAACTAATTTTCAAAACCAAGTCACTCTACAGCAAAGAGGCCTCAGTAAGCATCCTTCCTTTAAAAACTCTGACTGTAAGCACTTACTGAATTACTGACTGCAGACCTGCTGAGTTATCTGCACTTCTCCTGTGGGGGCTCTACAAACTCAGGCTGAATGACACAATGTAAAAATAATCTACTCTAGTTAGGCTTGATTTTAATAATGTTAAGTTTAGAATTTTTTGTTAGTCATACATTTTCTTCTCATCTTCAAATGCAACATTAAGGAGCTCTACACTCCTGGTCTTATAAATCACCAGGATCATTTTAGTTTCTTCCACAGCTGTGATGAGTTCCTATTTTACTTAACTCCTTTGAGATGTCTGAATGCACACCTTCTGAAATCAAAAGAGCAGATAGACGACCTGAAGGGTGGTCACTGTGCATAACAACCCACCACACCTCAGTACTTCTTTGTGTGCCGAGAGGCAATGTTCCTGCCTTCAAAACTGCTTACCCTGTAAAGTACCAGCCATGTACCAGCACACCTGAAGTGGACAAGGAAACAGTGGTGACGGCTGGGCTAGTGACATAGAGATAATTATAACAGCTGGCAGATGGCATCGAAGAGGTAGCAGTGCCATGAAAAGAAATATGAATCTGGCAACAGTGAGGCTTGGCTTTGAAAAGACTGAGGCTATCATTCTGAATCTCTTGATCCTTGGCCAGGACCTCTGTCAGAAATCAATACTGCAAATTCCCACACCTCCACAGATGTATGGTTTGCTTTCCATTGCACATGATCTTAGCATTTCAGATATCCATAGGATCAATAAGCAACACATCTCTATTGTTCCCAGGACCAAACTTGCTTGGTGTCATGCAGGTGTCATTATGGAGCAATGACTGGATGTCTGAGGCAAATCTATCCTGGACCTGAAAACGGGATTCAGCCTAAAGAGATGATTGAGGCATCTAGGAAGTAATTAATATTGCTGAGAAAGTCAAGAGAAAGAGATAAAAAATCTATCAACAGCTACTAAACACAAAGATACTGCATCTGGCTCAAGTAAGCATGAGCTGCTGAGCACTGTACAAATGGAGAACATAAACGGGAAGTACTGTTGTGTGTTGATAGTCTTTTTCCAATCCATTTGTTTTTGACTTCTGTCAGAGGCAAGATGCTGTACGCTACATAGCCATTCAATCTGATCCAGTACAACTGTTCTTGTACTCTGCAGGAAAATATGAAAATTAAAAAACAAACAAAAACAACTTACAAATGAAATCCCCGATGTGTCACTTCAAATCAAATGGAAAACTTCCCTCCCCTTCCACACCAGAGACATCCAAATCATTCAGTCAACATTAATTTAGGTAAATCCATTTCTTTCTGGACACCCAAGTACTGGCATGGCACAGCGCAGCACACAGAGATTTCTGGTTTGGTGTTGGCATCCTGGTGCTGTGGCAAGGATGACATTTTTAATGAAGAGACATGATATTTTTAATGAAGAGAAGATCACCAAAAATATTTTCAGTTTTGACTTCCACCTCCAGAAGGTGTACACCTGGGGAAGGTGTACAAGACCTTCCCCAGCCAGCCTTACAGCAGTCCCTTCCTGAAGTCCCTTCTGTGACAAGGAAAAGTCAAATGGGTCTGCTGATTTTGGAGAGTCATAAAGCAGAATCTGAAATTGGAAAATTACAAGGGTATTTTGGGCTAGTAAGGCATTTTGTTTTCAAATGAAAATAGCAAAAGACCCTATGAACTGTTCATTCAGTTTAATTTTAGATTTCAAAGAAACTGAGACAATGAGAAAGAGCTCTAAAGATTGAAAAAGCTCAATCAGAAAAGAATATTATCAACTTTGTCTTCCTATTGAAGTTGTGTGACCCCTCCACTTGTGCTGAACTCTACTCAAATGTTAAAATGGAAGTTTTGCAGCATACAGAGAGATGAACACACAGGTTTTTCCATTTTGATCATCCCTAAAGCCCTGCCACTCTCCACTGGTGGCTGCAGAGGCAGCCCTCCAGTGCTGCAGGTTGCCCTTCTGAAAGGGCAGCAACTGGAGAAATCAATTCCTAAAGCAGTGCTCTTTCAAGTAAGGTGATACCAAGGAAATTTAAAAGTCAAATGCCTCAAAGAAATAACACCTGCTCTCCTGTCTACAGAGACATCCCTGACACTGTGCAGTCAGGACATGACAAGTTATGTGCTGCATCTGCATAAATAAAGCTATCAGCATAGATGTGAGTGCCGAAGTCAGCAGTTCCAAAACTAAATCCCTCTTTAAAAAAACATTGTTAGAAGGAAAAGGATGACAGAAGCCCAGAGCCACCTTAACCACAGCTTGTGTTGTTGCTTATCAACCTTCAGCTGAAGCAATCTGCTGTCCCACCAGGGCTTGCCAAAGGCTGAATGAATGGCTTTTGGAGGTGAGGTTCAGGGAGCCCCAGGGAAAGAACATAAATCACATCTGATCCCTAAGGAGGCAGAGAAGAACAGAAGAAGGTTTTCTTCAGGTTTTGTTCTTGCAATATGCAGACCACACAAAGCTGCAGCTCAAGGTGTTCCCTGAGGGTTAGGGCTGTGCCTCTTAGCTCTCCCCTGAACATCTCTGCCAAGAGCACGAGAGAGAAAGCAGAAATTATTAAATCCCAGCCCTACCCTCTGCGTATCCCATCCACAGAACAGATTGCTTTGCAATCCCCCCAGCAAGAACTCTTGCTGCTGTCAGAAGGATAATTCAATTTTACCCATCATGAAAACACGGTATTTGTATTTTCTAGTAGCAATAACAACAACAACAACAACAAAACATAGCTGATGTTAGCAACAGGAGGATGACAAGCCTAAGGAGAAACAACTGTGTTTGAAAGCTACCATCTTGTGTCCAGAATGACCACCGCATGCACCATACTGCCTCACCTAAGACAGGCTGATTTTCCCTCCCCAGATTGATGCCACTTTACCAGTGCTCATCCTCATCCCTTTCTCCCACCCACACTGTTCTGCACAAAACCTGACTATGTTTGTTAACACAAGGGTCTCTGTCATGCTGCCTCTAGGACCATGTCTGCCAGCATTTCTTTTATCTGAGCAGGCTGACTGACAGCACATTACTCTGCGTCAGGTATCACCGAGATCAAACCTCTGATAAACCAAGGGAAGAAAGCCTTGGCACACTGTATATCCAAGGATATCACATTGATTATAACTAAAGGTCACCTCTGGATTCAGTGTGCTATGAAACCAAATCTCAGGTATCCTAATGGTATTCTTGCTTTTCCATCCTCCGCGTATATGGTTTATGTATGACAGGAGACTACTTATTCAGCTTTTAGCAGCCTGTAAGTAAACAGAATTCTGATTTTAATTCACTAGCTTATTATTCCTGGTCCATCTCTCAACTATGCACAGCAACAGAAAAAATATATTCATGTTTATGCACAGTTCACTTTGCTCTTAATAGGGCACTTATAGCAGACATGATTTAAGAAGATATCTCATAAGTCAGCACTGGTGAGGCATCCAGCTGCAGCCCCAGCACCACCACGCTGCAGAAGAAGGGGGGCTACTGGGGGGCCATGGAGTGATTTAGGAAGATGCAGCACATGATGTGCGAGGAGAAATTGGGGGATGCGGCACCATTCAGCTTGGAGATGACAAGGCCAAGGTGAGACTGCCACGGCAGTCTTCCACAACCTCCACGGGCTTACTAAAAAGAGATCCAGGCTCTTCTCAGAGTTGGTAAGTCACAACAAGGAAACTTGCTTTGGGCAGAGGAAGAGAAGATTTATAGTGAGAGTGGCCAAGTTCTGGGAATGGAGCTCAGAGAGGCTGTGGAAGATCTGTCCTTAGGAGATTTTCAGGGCTCAAACAGAAAGCCCTGAGGAACCTGTCCTCACTTTGATATCAGCTGCAATAGGTAGGATAGATCTCACAGAAATGATGAGTCAGGCATTGGAACGGGTTGCCCAGGGAAGTGGTGGAGTAACCATGCCTGGGGGTGTTTAAGGAAAGGTTGGACATGGTGCTTAGGGACATGGTTTAGTGGGTGACATTGGTAGTAAGGTGATGGTTGGCCTAGATGGTCTTGAAGGTCTTTTCCAACCTTAATGATTCTATGATTTTAAGCATGGCCCAGTCCTCAAGAGTCTGTGTATTCAGCCAACTTCCTTATGGGCTTATTTGGGGTGAAAAATATTCATGCATAGCAATGCAGGCATACCATAAACTTTTTCACAAATAATGATCTTCCGTTATCTTCTGCTTGGCACAACTGAATCCAGAGGATGTCACTCATTTGCCTCATTAAAGAAAACAAACTAATTTTTCTTTCAAGAAACTTGGTGACACTGTTGTCTGTTCTGCATTTTGAAGGCTTTGGCTTACAACTCAAAGTAATGTTTATTCTCAGGATTATTATAGATTAGAGGACAACTTGACATTTTTCCGTGAGCATGCACATTTTCCTGTATTCTGCTTTACAGGATCTCAGGCCTACACAAGCATTGCTAATGCTCTTTGTTGAGACTAAACACATACTGCTGGCCTCTAATTTCATTCCCCATCATTTAAAAACAGAAAATATATATATATGTTTTGAGGCAAACAAGTAAATGCAAAAGATCTGGTTGTATAGTCCTCCAGCTGTAGTGGTGGAGCCAGTGAGGATAAGCTGGAGGTCTATGAGGAAATGTACCCCTGTTTCACAGCTCCCCCAGCTGGGAGGGCCACTTCCTACACAGGATGCCCCACAACCACCAGAGGGGCCCCACTGCCAAACCACACTGTGGGGCCATCTGTGAGATGCTACAAGCTAAACCCTGAGAACCTCTTTTCAACTGTTTTGTTGATAGTGGTTTGTGATGAAGTTTTTTTAAAGCCTGAGCTACCCATGAATATATAGTTCTGTACAATTCTTCCGTGATCTGAAAAGGCATTGCTGATTCAAGGCAAAGTCTCATAACAAATCTTTGACTCCCCAGATCCATTAACACAGCTAGTTAGCAGATGGGAAAAGACAGGTACATCTTCTAACTAAAAATCATTTCCTACAGATTTCCATGTTTAATACAGATTTATTTCCTGCTTATGCAGACCCACTCTGTACAATACATACAATATTTCATTACATTTCCTGTCCAAAAAGTGGTACAGTGTAAGATCAAAGCTGTTCCTGAGCTATGGAGAAGAAAATAAGGTAATGTTTGCTACCAAAACAGAAGCCTAATTCAACAGTACAATTACAGTGCAAGAAAATCAGTACAATTTCTGCCAGCCTTCTTTAATAACCCTACTAAACCCAAGTTTCAGCACCAGACCCAGCATGAAGTTGTTAAAGATGGAGCGATCTTTCTGTGGGAAACTTATGACCAGAGGAAACTTCCTAGCCTTGATATTTTTATAGCACCCATTTATTTTTAAATGGAGGACAGAGAGATTCAAGATATCAAAGACGACTGAGTGTCTCCTACCTTGAAGGAGGAAAATAACCTGAATCCGGAGACCCACCACAGCTCCTGAACTACATGTTTACAACTGGGTGCGAATGTTGTTGCCACCACACTTTTGTTTTGTCAGCCTGCACCCTCCTCAGTGGAGGAGGAAAGTATTTGCAAAGTCTTGCTGGATTCACCCTACTCACTCTGGCTATAAAACAAATAGTGACTGCTGCTTCTGTCCCAGTGCTCATGTTTGCTGTTTGTCCTCCTCAAATTAGTGTGTTGATAAAATAAACACAAGGAAAACAACCCATCCGCAGGAGTGATGCAGACAGTACATGTAACTCTCCTCAGAGGAGGCAACACACTGTGCTCGGGGCAACTGAAGTCCTCGCCCTACTCTGCCCCAGCACCTGCACAAGGCTGTGGTGCCCCCAGTAGCCAGTGGCAGAGCTGTCTCCAGGGCTCCCTGGGCAGGAGTGGTGCCAGGACGTCATGCAAAGCCACCACAGCACCAAAACAGGCATCCACCCGCACTTCACTGTGACAGGCAGACACCTTCACAGGTCTCAGAGAGACAGCCAAGGTTTCGGGGGAGTTTTGTTCCTGCAAAACGTTCCCACCGCACTACACGAGCCCAACATTTCTTCACTTCTCTGCTCTACATAACTGATGCCTGTTGTCAAAGTCACCACATGCAGAAAGCCCTTTCCATGCTTTGCATACCTTGTTTTCCAAGTCACCAGCTGGCCAGTCACCCCAGCTTTGTGTCCTACTCCTACGTGCTCTGCCCCCAGCTGCTTTGCTTCAAGTGAATGTCCCACAGACTCAGCATCCCAAATGAGAAGTGCAGGAAAATTATGTGCTATATTCATCCAATTTATGACCAAATATTTTTGTTCCTCTAATTTAGAAAATGAGGGAACAATTTCCTATAGAAAGTAAATGCTACAGAATTCATTTCCCCTTACCCCCTGCTATTTTGTTTAGTTTAAACGTTGAAATTGGAGTCTCAATAAGTGTTTGTTGGCCATTTAGCACAGTTAAACTCTATTTTTATCTACAGCAGTATCATTTCAGATGTCACAGTTCACCAACAAATACTAAGCACCATGTTCATGCAGGCTGGAGTTCCAGTTCCAGAGTTGTTACTGGAAATGCCTCATCCTCCGGAGTGGCAGCTTTTCCACTGAAACATAATTAACAATATAACACATCATTGCAGCTCTTCTGCACTTCCATTTGCAAACAAAATGGTGCTAATCTCCATCAAAATCCTGAGGAGACATTGCTTGTCTCCTCAGCTTCCCTTCCTCCTCACCCTCCCTTCCTCCCTCCCTAAATTCAGAGACATAAATATACAAGAAAATGTGTGAAGACACTTTCCGAAGAAATGGAAAATGGAAAATGATTGTCTGCTATGTTCCTCACTCAAAAAAAAAAAAAAAAAAAAAAAAAGCCTATGTGCCTTTTAGACACTACAGTCCATATGCTTATTTTCTTAACAAGTTTTGAAACACACACACTGACACCAGACGTAGCCATGCCTTAATATTCCTTACTCAGCTTAAGGTGTTGTATGTTTTTTTTTGTTGTTTTTTTTTTTTTTTTTTTTTTTTGTTTTTTTTGTTTTGTTTTGTTTTTTTTTCCCTCTCTCTACAGAATTTGCTTCTCTGAACAATCCCGGAAGAACTCCAACTGCTCACAACTTAGGTGCTCACTGTGCTATCTGCTGGAACTGTGCAAGTACAGATCCAAACACATCGAGCTGTTTTTAGCTCCCACACAACCTTAGACTTAGCATCTTCCCCCTCATCACATCATCCATCTATCCTCATGCCTCTGAACACGAGGATACATGCCCTACACTCTCTCTTGCACAATCAAACCTTAAACAGTTCTCCATCAAAGAGCATGTGTCTCCATCTGCTCCTCTTACAGCCTTGGCCAAAAAATATAGGACAGGTCAACATGAATACCAGAAAAATCAGCACTGGTTCTTACTCTGCACATATTTTGTTCAGCTGTCTATATTGACCCATTTTCTGATGGAGCACCTCACAATGGCATGGGGAGGAGCAGAGCCAGGTGCACCTGCCAGCTCTGCTCCTGTGTGTTTTGTAATTGTTACCTTGGAATTTGAACCCCTCTTCTACACTGTGAAATGTGGTTCAAATACAAAATCACGGCCTTATCAACCTGCTTACAAGCTTCTCATCATGAGATTGGGTGTCTTGCACCTCAGCAACACAATTCTTCCTCTCACAAGGACAATGGGATTAAATATCTTTCCCCTGTGTTCATTCCTCTTTTAACAACACTTATACCTTCTAATTCAGCATCAGACCTATTACTCCTTCATTGAACACTTGCATGACCTTTCCACAAGCTCTGGAAAGTATATCGGCATTTACTTGATATTAGGCAAGAGTTTTTTTGACCTCGTAGTTCCTGGTAAGACACCCAAACAAATAAGAGAAGTTTGATTTCAAATGGTAATTACATCTCACCTTTGCTGGGCTGTCCTTGTCTTCCAAACCTAAATTGCTGGGCTGCCTCACTCATCACAGACACAGCAGATCAGTTGCCATTTATACATAAACTTGGACTCACATCAGATGGTAGCTAAGCCTGTCAGCCCCACTTTACTTCTTCTACAAAATACTGCCATTGGAAAGCCTTAACAAGAAAACTGAAATCACAGGAAATGTCCTCCACTCCAGAGACTACAGTACCAGCTGTTACCTTTGTTCTCCAGTTCTCAGCCAGGTATATTGCAGGAACAAATGCATTCATTCCTACCCTAAAAGAGACAGGTCTGCAGAAAAGCCTGGGAAGCCTGGACTGGAAGTTGTATCTTTTCGGTGGTTTTAATCAAATATAACCAAAACACAGAATCAGACAGTGGAGAGGGGGTTGGGGGAGTGCCTGCACAGTCCAAAATCAGAACTTTTTTTTTTTAAATATGCTTTGATTAAGCTCTAATTTTACATACTTTCCAAGTTCTAGGCAACAAAATTCATTTAAAAAAAAAAAAAAAAGAAATGAGGCAAAGATACAAAATTAAATAATGACCATTTCATAATGTGTGCTTAGAAAACTTTCACAGCAAAATACTTACAGCAAGAGCTGGCAAACAATTATGTTTTGGAAGTTCCCTTTTTTAAAAAAAGTACATCTCCGCATCTCATCTTTCACTTTTTTTCCAGAGTATAAACTTGCATTTAGTTTTAAGCAATAGAACTTAAAAGTTCAATGTTTTTATATAAATTTAAAGAACAAGCAACTTTCAGTATCTTTATGGTGCAAAGATTTAATTGATATTGTTTGGATGTGAAAAGAGGCAAATATCACTCCATGTGAAGTTGCAGAATAGGTCAGCTGGGTACATTCGTTCAGCTTCCTTCTACACTCTTTAGATGCTTTACCAATTACTAATTCTCTCTAAAGAAGGCTCCAAAAGAGTTCCTTCTTTGCATGACATAATTTAACTCTCTACAAAGGCCGGCTTATTAACTAGTCACTTAATTAACACAATGACTATACAGCTGAAGATTGTATTATTTCCATCAAAATAGATGAGTTTCTGTAATAGCATTCAATTTCCATGGCAAGATGCATGAATTGTTACAGTTTTCTCAAAACAAGTAATTGTCTCTACTTAAATGTGATTACAGGAAGTAGGCTTATATTTGGAATTATTTTCTATAATCAGTAAAGTTTAATAAATTAGTATTTATTTATTTTACTTTCAAAACTTGGTAGAACAGAAACAATACACTGGCTCTATTGGTAAATCTGTTCAAGAAAAACATCATCCCATTTACTCTATTTTAAGTGCTACTTCCAGCTAGCTGTAAGTAATGACAGTCTGGAAGGAGCAAAGGTACACAGAAGTGAGATAATCCATTAATAAAAAGAAGTGCATGGAGAGCAAGCATACTCTCTTCAAACTATCAGAGATAAAACTACCAAATTCAGAACAGCAAAAGCTACTGTCATCCTCTTCCTCATAAAGGCATCAAATGCTGGCTCTGTGCTATGAGACTTCCCCATTCAAGTGGAGAGTTTACAACCACATCAATAAAAGGACCATCTATTAGTAATCAGGAGAGATTTTTCTTCAGTTCAATTCCTTTCACAATTCTAGCTGTTCCAGAAAACAAATGAAAGTTCAAGGGGAAAGAAAAAAAAAATATTCCTCACACACTCATCTTCTTAAGCTTTTTTTAAACTCTCCACTGTAAGCAGCAAGCACTGTTAGTGACAATTTCTGAGTAATGATGGGGAAAAGTGAGGAGGTGGTTGAAAGCACCGCTGGCTTGTTAATGCAAACATCTTTATACTACTCAGGGAACATACGTGCAATCGCTGTTTATGAAGCAACTTTGACAACACTGAAAGGAGTTTTTTTGCTTTATGTTTGTTTAAGTGAGACTATATCTGTTTTAGAAACAATTGCTTTTATTTTGCCATGTGCGCACGTGTATGTGTTAAACAGAAGCAAGCCACAGTCTTAATAACAGCCTGCCTAGTGAGTGGCTGTCTTCTCTGGAGACTTCATTATCATGAGGCTTCACCACACTCCAGCTCCTCTGAGAAGACACTTAAAGAGAACACAAGAAGGGTGGTGTAGAATTTCTAAAATTTGAGGTTTCCAAGAAGACAACCAGGAAATATATTTCAAAGGACCTAACCCCACTGAGTGACCTTTTTCTTCAAAGCCTCAAAATCACACCATTACAAGCAATGCCTATTTCTAAGAAAGCAATAGGATTAGTGTTTCATTTCTGAATGCAGAACATAAGCACCACATGCTAACACTTAAACAAAACATATTTACCGAAATCCCTGCCTATTCATAATACTACATTATGCCTTGGAGAAAGCTTCTCTTAGGTTAACAACAGCAGCAGCTAACTGAATTAGACTTGAAGCCTGAAACAGAGCACGTGCAGCACACTTACAAATGATTTTACATAACTGAATTTAACCATATTAAATATATTGATAATGTAATCTCTTTAAAGATGGGGACTGTGAAACTCTATGCTGTTTAAGCGCCTATTTGTTATTTCATATTAAAGGTACTCGTTACTGGCCTTCTAGTCTGGGAAATTAGGGTTCCTCTTCCCCATTACATTTTTTTTTTCATGCACAGACGGTAATATAAACTTAACAGCAACTTCTCAAAGGCTCAGCTTTGAACTTCAGATGATGGGATCTCTAACAGCTGTGCCTGGCTGGGCACTCAGGATGTCCCCATCCCAGCCCCACGGCAGCAGGCTCTGCACTGAAGCCAGGCCGGGCTGCTCAGGAGGAGCTATTTTATATTATATTCTGCTATTTTCAGAACTCCTTGTCCACTCAGAGACAGAATTTCTAGAGACGATCTTCCAAACTTCTGTTCCCTTTATCATTCATACCTAACCAAAGGTGTGAGGCTGGGGCTGGAAACCCTGCGAACTGTACCAGCATGGCCTTCCCTGACAGCCTGTCCCACAGGGGGAAATTTCTCTCTGGATCTGCTCTGAGCCAACTTGGGTTCAACCAAGGCCTTTCGTCTCCCCATCTCCTTCCTATCCACCACCTCTCCTGAGCTGGGCCAGCCCTGGTCCCTCAGCATCTCCTCACAAAATCCATCATGCTCATGATGTCCTATGAGCTCTAGGTACTCTTGCTTCTTCCCCAGGGGGAGTGCATCCTATTTAATCACATTGGCAGCCCTTGTGAACTTCAGCTGCATTACCATTACTCCTTGCTTCAGGGTGGAGCTGTGTTCCTGCATGCAAGGAAGGCTCTGCTACAGGCAGGACTGCAGGCAAACCGCTGTGCCTGTCCTGTCATCTCATCTTCCAACTACAGTTTTTCTCTGAAAGAGCATCCCATTCGCTCTGGGAAAGTGGCAACAGAAACACAGAGCTCGGTTCTGCTCCTTGATGCCAGAACGGTCTCCCTTTTTTCCAAGTACAGTATATAAAGCCAATCCTCCAGATTTTTATTCATACAGCAGCAGAAAAACTCCAGCACTCCCACTATACCCTAGATTTAAATTTAAATGAAGTGCCATATGATTGCCCAACATCTTGTCACACCATCAGCCAAATCTAGCAGTGCTATTCAAAACTGCCTAAGCCCTGAGAAGTGTAGATATACTTCAGGAACTGGGCAAACCACATCGTTCTGTGTGGTGCCAGGGGGGAAACTCTAGTTACATTTCAAATACTATTTTCAGAACTCCTTGTCCACTCAGAGACAGAATTTCTAGAGACGATCTTCCAAACTTCTGTTCCCTTTATCATTCATACCTAACCAAACCTTGTCCACAACAGACAGAAGAGACCAAGTTCTCCACATAAAGATACCTACACAGAAAATCTTGCCCACACTATTTAATGGACACTCTCTTAATTAAGGACTGTAACATCTAACTGTATAGTTAATAATTACTTATGAACAAAGCATACCACATATTGCTCAAGAATTATAGCTATTTTTGATGAGGAAGAGGGAGGACATATACTCACCTTAATAATAATCTCTTTGGCATCACACAGCGGTATGTAACAGAGCACTTTCATTAGTTTGTACGAAATATGTAGCAGCTGCCAACACTTCTGATTCTAAGAAAATACCTTGTAATGAACACATCATAATTATCAATGGGTGAGGTTTTAGCTAGAGGATACAAATAGCACAGGACTCAAAGCTATGCAAAACAGAATTGAAAGGAGAAGTCAAGTCTGAGTAAGAAGGAATATATTATCCAGACAGAATACAAAGTTGCATGAGTTTTATTAATGTTTATCTAGTGTCTTGATCACCAAATGATGACACAGACATCATGAAATACACTTCAGGTATTTTTTATAGCATATATGAAAATATTCACATCAACAGAGCTTCTAAGATAAACTCCAAGAGGTTTCCTATTCAGGATACGTTATGTCATGGTGAAAATTTACTAGCTTTGATGCAAAGTCCTGAAACTACAAAGAATCAGTGCTACTAGGGTTCTGGGCATACAAACTGAAATTTCCTCCTTCATTTTCCTTATTTTCTGTGTTGTTGGTTTCTTTTTAAGACTTACCACACAAGTACAGCTAAGAGTTTTGTATTTAGAACAATCTCAAAAAGTGAAGGGTATCCTCCATGTCATCTTGCTCCATTAAGAATAATAATCATAAGACCAAACCAAGAGATCTGAAGGCATTTTGTTTTGTCTTATAAAAATGGTTTGGGTGCTACAGTAATATTCACTTCCATATTTATTTCTGTTGACTTACTAGCCTCTTTTCACAGAAACAGAGGTGTCTAATGGCAATCCTATCTGATGCCAATTCGAAAGCAGGGATCTGGGGTTCAAATGGAGGAAGCTGTCTCTATCCAAGAGGTGCTGAATTTAGCATGTCTTCCAAAGACATTTCAACAACTTTGCAGTGGCATTAATGAACACAGTTTCAGGTTGCTCAGGGGCCTATTGAGAAGCTTGTGATTTCTCAATTGTAAACCAGTTCTAAAGGTTCATAAAAAGGCTCATAAAAGGTGGCCTATTTGCCCACAAAGGCTGGAAATTAGCAGAAGTTATTTCCCTGTCTTACATCAGCATGTTTAGATCTGCAGACATAAACATGGGCTACAAGCCCACTTCATCTTCCTCTTTTGGATGCACTATGTGGACAGGAAGAGGAAAGCCAACAAAAAGAAAGATAACATGTTGCTAACATTGAGGAAAAAAAAATGCTTTCTGATCAGTTATTGCTTCCCTGGGATTCTCCTAAGAAGAGCGCAGCAAAATTGTAGATTTTTAATTAAGAGCTGCATCCTAGCAGCAGTCTACCACAGAATTACCATTATCTCTCAAGTCAACAAGGAAAGATTTGTGCTATGTATCAAAGAAAACACATGCAGGAGAGCTTCTGCTGCAGATATTCAGCACTAATGGTGTTGTGGCAAGTTAGCTGTAACACCTCCTGTCCAAAAACCTTAGCCTGGGTGCATCTGACACAGCTCCACATTCAAAGATTGCTCAAGGTACACATCTTCCCACATGCAACAGAAATACAACCAATTTAGCAGAACCATCACCTCCCCTCACTGACACTGGGGGATTTTTTTTAGGCTGAAGTCAGCTGATCTGCTTTAGCTGCACCTGACCAAGCTCAAAGGCTGCTCTGAGCCCAGTTTCTGGCTTTCACACCCCAACACACCCTCCTGGCCTCCAAACCCGGGCCAATGCCCTCAGGATGTTTCCCTTTCTCTACAGGATGTTACTGCCCTTCCTTCCCCGACCTGCCAACATAACCCCAGGTGTTTCCACACCCTACCAGATCTGCCAAAGAGATTCAAGTTAAGCACTTTTACTGGCAAGGTTTTTTAAGATCCTCTGGATCCAGTTTAACTGAAACAGACTGGGTAACACCTACATATGCTGCTACATCCTATGCTTCTGAGAGAGCAGCAACTTCTGGTGATGGGTGGGCATGAGAAGCAGCTGTGGAAGAAGCCTCTTCAACCAGCTAGGACAGGACCAGAAGAGGGTGGTTGTGCCTGGTCTCACCTCAGGAGGTGAGTGGGCAGTGCCATGTGGCTTGGCCAGGCAAGAGCCAGGAGATCCTGATTCTTGAAAAGGGTTGGTAGGGCAAGATGTTACACCAGCGTACAGTCTTGCTCCCACAGAAAAAGGAATTTTTATGTACCTCCTTCCTCCTAAGCTGGTAGAATAGAGTTAAGTTTAACTGCTATACAAACACAATGCTCTGTACCAAGTGTGGAATGCAGATTTTAATATTTAAATGATTTCTGAAATATGTAAAGGAGAGCTTAGTGCACCTGCATTGAACGCAGATGAGTATTTGACAAGAAATTAACACTAACCATTAAGAGCTCTACTCAGTTGATTTACTTTATATATATATTCATGCACAGGCAGTAAGTCCAGCTGATATGATTTTTACAGTAGGAGAAGACTAGCAAATCAACTATATCATCAAAACTTTCTAAAAAGCGCCCAAAGGAATTTTCTAGAGAGGTAACAAAAGACAGAAGAAAGGCAAGTATTGTGATGGTATTGATGTTGGAAAGGCAATTAAGGAGAAAATGGGCAATTGCGCAGAAATATAGCTCTTCACTGTAGTTATATATCAGAACAAATTATCAGAACAATGATCGTCACTTAAAAGTCAATAAAAGCAACATTTATTTACAATAAGTCCCTGCTAGATAAACCCATGATGCATTTTAATATTTATCCTCTGTTATGCTTCTCCTGTCATGACACATACATTGTTATGATACCATGCTATGAAGAGAAAGCAGAAGAGAAAGTTTGGATTCAGCTGTAAGCAGAAGAAACAGCAGCGATGGAAGGAAACAAATTACAACCTAATCAAAAACTTGTAAGCAATTCAGAGAAACTGACTGGAAGAAAGTACATTTTATTGTGACCACAGCAATCAAGTGTTTGCACTGAGGCAAGATAAGAAAAGAAAATTACTGCACAATCGGCTATCAACCTGTATTGAGAAGTATTAAATTATGGGTTGGGAAAGCAACAGGTCAGTTTATAAAGTCAAGGAAAAACAGCAGCACTTACATATATCTCATTACCAGAAACATCTCAGGCTAAGAGTTTATTTTGAACCAACTACAGAGCAGAAAAGGTATGATCAAAACCTCCTAGAGACTGTGCACTCCCAAGGAGAAGAGAAATTGAAAACTACAATCACCAACCTTGTGAGAAGCAAAAGCTGTGATGTTCAGCATCCTATGGAGCACCCACATGAATTTTCTGATGTCTAATAAGCTGAATGCTTGCTACTGCTCTCCCCTCAGTGGGGGCATCAACTCTCTTATCTCCCTGGTCACCAGCAGTCTTGAGGTTTGTAAGAATATCATCACTTTGAAATCTCTGCTCTTCTATTTATATTGATTGAAATTGATCCCCAGGGGTAAAAAAAGTTACTGGTGGACAATGAGAGGAACTATCAGTTGGACAGCATTATTATTTCAGCTTCATCTCTGTAGGAAACCAGGTCAAAAAATATACTTAGGACAGAAGGGAAGAAATAACATAGAGAAACCTCAAATTGAGAAAATTCCTAAGACCAGAATTATCAAGTCTAGTATACATCATTTTATGTGTGAAAAGCCAGATTTTTGAGTTTTTCACAAACAGGTCAGTCAGTATTCCTGACTTCTTAGAATTTCTTCCAAGCAATGCTTGCAATAAAAATCTGGATGATCTCCATATCCATAAAAAAATTAATGTCAGAATCTTAATTCATTCTAATGCAGATATTTCACTATTCAAATACTGCTACCAGAAAAGATCACTTTCATTGATTTTTAAAATTCTCCCCTTTCAGTGCTGGTAGTCAGTCTTGGAGCAAAACAAACCCATGGGTCTGAGAGGCCAGCCTGGATGCCAAACAGAGGAATAAATCAGGCCATCAGCAAGCTTTGAGAATCCTAGACTTCTGAATGACAAAGACAGCTCTGGGATATGGCTAGACTTGTTGTCTTCCTGACACGTCTGATACTCATGTGTGCTGCCTTGTTCTCCAGAAGGCCACAACTTCATTACAAATCTTCCAGAGCAAATTCATTGCCTGAGATTATTCAAATATGAGTTGAATCAACATGACACAGTAGCAAGTGTCAAATCAAAAGCACTACATCAATAATTAATTTTACTGTAAGCTATTGCTCAATTCTAAATCCTCAATTGTTTCACTGCTCACAAAACTGTTTGAGAACAAGGAAGATGCTAGGAAGACATTGCAGTGAATGAAGGCTCTTTGGCCCTCAGGATATGGAGAGTGCACAGAAATTTCCCTCACTGTTTCCCCAAAGCTTCACTTTTCCCCAAAAGAGAGGTCAGCAAGGTCCTGGAGCATCTTCACCAGAATGAGAAATCAATAAAGTCTATGAAAAGGCCTGGTATGAGTTCAGGGAGTTTACAGTCTCCCAAGAGAATGATCTTTAGCTTATGGAGAAAAGTACACATATGATTCCTCACAGACTGATCCCAGGTTTTAGAAACCAAAGAAAAGAGGTACATTCTGAATGATTCATTAAAAACTTTCATCATTATACTAGCCATAAACCTTATTTGAACAGAACAGATAAATAAATGGACACAAAACAACAGTTTTGTTCTTCTAGACATTAACAATATGCTATGAGTTTTTCTATTTCATGATTTGCATCAGTATTTTTAAACTTGTCATGATTTTGAAGTCCATGGATATTTTCATAGCATTCACATGCATATTTTGTTGCTTTGCTTAAATTTGTTACTGTCTTGATATATTCCAACAGGTCTCTATTCCAACAGGGTTTATTTCAATATTCCAACAGGTCTCTATTCCAACAGGGTTTATTTCAAAACACCTATGGAACCAAACCTTCTAATGGTTAAGTGATTGCTTTTAGAAGTTATTTGGATATTCCTAGTGATGTTCCAATTTATTTTACCTCCATATAAGCAGTTTTTATCAACCACAATGTAACATTTCACAGATATTGTAACAGAGACATTTATCATTTCACAAGGAGTATCAGCAATTGAAGCTAAAAACAAAAACACCAGATCATCATCATCTTTATGACTTGTTCAGTGAGGAAAGGTAAACAAAGAGTCATGGCCTTTACTTTAGGTGCTTCCAGGTCTCTGTTCTGATCTGGTTTTTTTGCTAGGTACAAAAGATGGTCAAGTTATACTGGGTAAGTGAACGCACCCTACATATTTTCACATTCATAATTCCTCCCTCTGCTGCCCACAAAGTCAGCTCAGATTTTCTTGAAAAAAAGTTTCACTACTTTCAAAAACTCGAACATTTAAGAATGGGGTACACCTGTAACAACCAAACAGCACGATGTAGATCACTTTGGGTATCGCTGCAGGAATATTTTGAATACCCTGTTACTTCATCCTTCTCTAAAAGCCCTTGCCTGCTCTTCATTGTTCACGAAGGACTTTTTAGCAGATGGAGATGAGCATCCACAGCAACTGCATTAAGAAAAACTGTCTTACTGACAACACTGTTGCAAACAGAAAGAAAAACTCCTGTCTTGTGAGTGGTCAAAATCCTCTCCCTGTAAGGACTTTAGTTACAATCACAGAAAGATGAAAGGCAATGATGTATTTTAACTGATTTTCCAGGACTATCTTTTGCATCAACAAACTGAACCCCATGTTACTTCGTTCTCTGAGACTTTGCCCATGCAACTTTGATCGTGGACGTGAAGCACAGAAGTGACCTGTCAGAAATGCACTGTAACATCAGTGAGCAGTGCGGCTATGTGAATAACGCCGCTTATTCCCACTCGCTACTTTCCAGTGTCCTTAGCGCTGCTTAACTTGGCCGCCTGAACAGAGTACGAGAGGAGGGCGAAGAACTGCGGCCGCAGCACCCCTGCTTGCCTGCCTGCCCCGGGAGACCCTCAGCTCGGTTCCTCCCCGACGAGACGTAGTCCAGCGATTCCTCCTCCTCTTCGCAGCCTCTCCAGGCGCTCCCGGAGCATTACCACCCCCATAAACATCACTAAACACCCCAAACCCGGCCCCCAGAACCCCCCAGTAGCCCCCATGCATCCCCCAGTAGCTCCCGGTCTCCCCCCGCAGCCCCTGATGGCAGCGGGAGGGGACGGCGCTTACCTGGAGCCTGCCGCCGTCTATCGTTCTGTCTTTCCTCTGTCTTCCTCCTCCCTTTTCTTTTCCCCCTTTTTTTTTTTTTTTTTTTGGCTTCGCCAGCAGAAGAACGCGGGCCGCCCTCCCGCTCCTGCCCGAGGCGAGCAGCCGGCGGCTGCCAAATTGCGCTGCTGCTGCCGCCGCTGAGAAGTTGGTGGCGACCCCGGGCGGCCCTCGGTGGCCGCAGCAAGGTCACGGGGCTCGTGGTGGCCGCGGTCCCCCCGCGCCTGGCCCCGCCGCTCCTGTCCCGGGCCGGTCCCGGGCCCCGCCGTGGTGCGGCGCTGGAAACATTTGAGTTAAGGGGAGGCTCCGCCGCACCCGGGGCCACCGGGAAAATGTCTCATACACACAGGTTGTGAAGGCTTTTTAAATGACCTCGACATCTTAGGCATTGATTTTGACATAGTTTTTACATTGTACCAAAGGGCTCTAGACTATTCATATGGAAGCCCTTTTTTATTTTTTATTTTGAAATCCTATTACAACCAATACAGTTTTATCTGAGCCTTAATCCTGCCGTCTCACTAGATCCAAACATACCCAAATGATGAGAAAACTCCTGTAGTTCCAAAGTCCGAAATGGACAACACACCCAGAGATGTTTTCCATTTGTACCCACTTCTCTGAACTGCATAGATTCAGCCAAGGATAGGTATCATACCTGTTTGGTTTTTCTTTTTCAGCGGATACCCTACAAAGCATGTCAAGCTTTTCATCATAATTACCTATAATAATAAATAAAGATGGTTGAGAGTTTAGAATTCTGTTTATCTCAAAACTAAAATTGGGATTGATGAATCTAAAATCCCACACTATATGCATTTTTCTACTGTGAGTTAGCACACTTGGGGTCCATTGTCACAATTCTTAAAGCCTTATTATTATAGTAATTCAATTTACAATGGGAACTTTAAACACCTAATAACTCAGTGCATGGTTTAGGATTGGTTGATTGTCTTGCATTTTTGTTAGACCTTTCCAAATGTCCTCATGACCTCTAGTTTGGAGTCATGTTTCTACACTCCAAAATATTTTTCCTTATAGTATAATTTACTACCTATCCTTTAATGATTAGTCCCTTTGTCATTTATTTTGCTATTTGGGCATCTGGATTCATTTCTAAAAAAAAACCAACAACAACAACAACAAAAAAACTCATAACTACTATTTTTAGTTTAATGGCTAATATAACTTACAGGAAAAAAAAAAAAAAAAAAAAAAGTTATAGGAATGATTTATTCAGATAAGGGGAACCTGCAGTTATTTGCCCATGAGAGCAGTATTTATGTGATAGATTTACACTCAGGAGCTCATTTTTTTGCTGCAGGAACTGGAATTCAGTGTGATGTTCACCTGTAGTACATCATTTGCTTGAGGACACATGAGGAAAGAGTACACCCAACTGCTGTACACAGCCCCATTACAGGTATTACTGCCAAAATGGATCTAGCTGTCTAATATTAATGAAGACCTTGACATCTTTCTAGTCTATCTGGATGTCTCCTGAGAGAAACCCCAACCTGTGTACTACTACTTCAGACTGATGCAGGGGTAGAACTTACTTCTTCTGAGGTAGTAGAAGTTGCCTTCCTACACCTTTCCCCTTGCAACTGCTGTCTGCTGCATACAGCCTGGATTTGGCATGTGTTGTTTGGCCTAGGGCTCTTCAGACACCTGATCTGGCCCAGACTTGCAGCCACAGATGCCAGTAAGTGCAATGGTTACCGTAGGCAAGACGTTCTTCTTAAGGGATGTGCATGTTCCTGCTGCGGCACTGAGAGAAGAAACCTTTCTGAAAGGAGCAAATCAGTTGCCTCAGTGATATTCAGTTGTGGAAAGCTGTTTTCAAATCAGCTGGGATCAACTGCTGTGGGCATGCCTTGACATGGAGCAGTCCACTTAGAACCACAACGGGGATTCTTTTCCCTTTGTTCATTATGAACTGTTATTTCTTTCATTTAGTTGCATTTTCCCCCTCTTTATAGCAAAATCAATGTCACTTGAAAAACAGATTTTATATCTGAAAGCCTTGCTAAGAAACGTGTGATGTAGCTCTGTGCAGTCTCTATATTTTAGACATCTGGAGGATTAGGAAAAAATCCTAGTGTACTTTAATAATATTCATCCCAAGCCTTTCTTTATAATGTTGGATATTTCTGATAGAATGCAATAAAAGATTAAATCCCAAAGAAGCTTCTAATAAAATTGCGAGGATCCAGGGAGAAAAATATTGTAGATTAGTATTTTTGAATTCCAGCTGAGAAATTAGTGAAGATTATGTGTTACTATGGTGCCTAGAGCAAGGGAGTGAATTCAGTGGTCCACATCCTTGCTCATCCTGTGACCCTAACGTTTTCCACCTGACAGCTATGATTTCTAAAATGAACAGGATATCAATAAAGTCAAAATGAGACAAAAGCAAAACACAGGACTGTTACAGCCTCGGGGCTGCATATCACTCTGACCACCTTAATTTCAGTGCAAGAATTACTAAGGATACATCTATCTGAGGAAGCAAGGGAGGGTACAGTTTAACAGCATGGCTAAGTCTAGGGGCTGCCAAAAAGGGCCATCTTCCTTCACCCATCAGCAAGCCAGCTCAGGAGGTTGACCTGGCAGATGAACGTACCCATCACCCGCAGGCAGGCCCTAAAACTCTCTTGCTCTCAGTGCGGTGTACCCACTGCAGTGGGCACAGACAGGAAAGGACAGGTACTGGAGCGAGGGAGCAGCAGGGGCTGCAAGACCACTGTCCTGCTCCTCAGCCTTTGCCATGAAGCAGAGGGCCCTTGCAAAGAGCCCTTCCCAGAGCTGTGGGTAGAGCTGCACTCAGCTGGGATTTCTTGGGAGATGAACAGCTGTGGTTGTGGTTGCATCAATACATCAGAGGCTCAGGAGGCCTTTTAAGCTGGAGGCAGAGTGTTGCCTCAGTAAAGGCTTCTGAAATCTCTTTTATTCTAGAGATTTGGCTTTAGAAAGCTGACATTTTGCCCTTATTGGAAGCATCATCTTAAGACATTCAGAATAAATGAATATTCATTGTAAAAAAAAAATCTTGGAGGACTATAAATAAACTGGCAGGGTTAAAAGCAGTAAAAGGCGTTATGTGAAGCTAAAAATCATTTTTCAAAAAGTGCAAGTTGTGTGTAAACAAGGGGGCTTACACAGAACATAAGCCCAGACAAATTAGGCTTAAAACTATAAACAAAGACTTTGAAGAACATCTAGCTAAAGAAATGTATTAAAATTACTTTTTTTTAAAAAAAAAAGGAAAAAGAAAAAGAAAAAGAAAAACTTTTCTCAGGCCATAAGAACTAGGAAGCTTTGTACAGCAGGTAGATAATCAAGGAACAGAAAGATCACAAAGGTCATGGCAGAAGCGCTAACTAAACTCTTAGTTGCAGTGTTCACTACCAAGGAGTTTATAGAGGTCCACACACACTTTCTTTACAAAAATCAGGACTTAAGAATTATCTGACATCAAATGGTTGGAAGAAAAAAATAGCTCACATAAATAAAATGAATAATGAAATCAACTGGCCTAAGTCCTGCCCACGCAGAAGATCCTATAGAGGTCAGATATTGAATAGCTGGTCAACTCACCAAAGTATAAATTTACCATTCAAATAGTTTTTGAAGTCAAACAACTAGAAGGTACCAGATCGTGAAAAGGGCTCCAAAAGGGTATTTGTATTTGAGGTGTTCCATTTTTAAATATCCTAAGGAATAATATCAGTTGGCATGCAAGTAAATCTGAATTAATGGAGAAGCATTGACCTACCTTTTGTGGAGGGAAGCTATGCCTCACAATATGTAAAAGCTTCAAGTTTCTTGTTTCAATTTTCAGTCATCTTGGTGTCTTTTAAATATTATTAATACTTCTGTCAAGGTCTTTTAGGTAAGACCTATGAAGATCTTTATAAAGAAACTCAACTATCTTGAGATTAAAAGAATTAATAAATACCTAAAAAGACATTCAATGAATATTAGGGTACATCAAGGGATGTTAAAGAAAATGGTCCAGATGCAACTTCTATCTCAACATAAGGAAAGAGGCACTAAATGAAATCCTCAAAAAGTGTTTTTGAAACAAGTAAAAGGAAGTACTCTTTCCACATAGCACATTATTAAATGACATTTTGCCCACATAGTCAGAGAATGATGTAGAGGGAAAAAAAAAAAAAAAAAAAGGTAATAAAGGTAATAAAGTGAATAAAGTGTAAGTTATGCAAGAAATATCCATAAGGTATAATTAAACATACACATACACAAAAAATATTTTCCATTCTTTATAAGTATGAGGTCTCTAATAAAAGAGCAAAAGTGACAGGTCTTATGATAGGCTTCAGAAAAAGAAAAGAAGGTTCAAGAGCATCATCAGTGTTACAGCTTTATGGCCTGAAATTTGCCTGCTTGCCTAGGGAAAGCACAGATTCTGAACACACTCAGGGATATTCCTGGGAAGGATGCTATTTGGAAAAGACTTTTCAGTATGAATACTGATTTTTTATTTATTATGTACCAGCATTTTCATTACAATACTGACAGCATCGCACGGAGTCCCTTCTAGTTTGCATAGCACAATTATTCTAAGTGGTAACATTTTATTCTCGTTACCATCGTACACCCATGTTGATCACAAAGAGGGCACTGCCTCCAACATATCGCTCTCCAGCAATGGGTCCCTATTGAGTACAAATCAAGAGTTAACTCCACATAAGTTTAAAGGAGGTGAAGCAAAAATCAGGCTTCTGATTCCTGATGTTACATGTATGCATCCAGATGTATGCAAACTTCCAAACACACACATTCTGTCTTCTACAATATAGCATCAGGCTTTACATCTTACAGTGACCTAAAGCAGGATGGACAACTATATATGTGCTTTGAATTAAAGCATTCAGAGGGGAAAGGAGATTACATTGCCTATATTCAGACATGTCTGTTCAGAGGACCTGCAGCTGAAATGTGTGTATCAAAATTACAAAGCCACGGTTTGAACAGAGATGTTGCTTTTGCAGCCTGGAGTTGGCCCTGACAAGTTGCATGTGAGACGTGCCCCGCAGATATCCAGCTCTAGCCTACTCTTCCTCATCTCCAGGCTCCCACATGCATGCATAAAAGGATTAGATCATTTAAATAGCCTGGTTACAAAATTGTATTGAAACATAGATACTGATGCAAATTGTACAGCCTTTTGGCACTGTATGAATCATGCCAGGCCTAGAATGAGTCTACATTAATTCCAAGTGTGCTGCATTTCCATTTCCAAACTAGTCCTCTTTTGATATTCATATTGCAAGTTGCCTTCATTGAGATTATTTTCTTTCTTCTTGCAATTTTCCTTTGCATCTATTAATGCTCTCACCAAGTTTCTATACACATAGCTGATTTCCAAAGCTTCTCTCCCCCTGTTCTGTTTGATCTTCAGTTCTTCCAAAGGCATGTAAACAATGGCAATTGGAAGTCAAGATAAAGAGGCATTTCATGAACCAGTCATCACAGCCAAATTCTTATTAGAAACAGAACCAAAAGAAGTAGGAAAGGGCCTGTTCACACTGTAAAATTGCTTTTTCTGAGTCCCACATATACTTACAGTTGACTTGTGTCCTACCATTTCAGTCATCCTTGCTTCTTTCCCATTAAAAGCACGCACAACCCTTTGATGCCTGTTACTGTTTCTAAGGGAACACGAGCTGTTCCCCTGCATCACCTCCATGGAGGACACAGACTTACGTGTAGCATCACCAGTAGCACATGCACAAGGCAGCCATCTTCTCTCAAATGCACCTAGAAGAAAGAAGATGGGTCAACCTGGTGATATTGCCTCTGAGGCGTGCGCCTGCTGTAATGGCTGCTGTGGTGAATAGCTGTACATAGATGATACATTGGGGAGTGGTTATAAAACACCTGTTGTTAAGAGTTTTCATTTATTGAGCCAGACATGATGCTGATGAATTTGGTACCCATGGGGATCAACTGGCAAAACGTGTACAGCCCTGCAAGCTTCCCTTTGATCCTTGCTACCAAAAATCACACACACACACAAAAACAACCAACCAACCAACCAACCAAAAAACATTTTGAACAAATACAGTGGTTCATAAATCCCTGAGAAAGCCTGCTGGGTGAAAAGTTCATTAAAAGTCACATTCAATTAACAAATGACTGTCATCACCAGATGTGTATGTCCTGAGGAAAGTTTAATATATGTCAGCCACAGCCAAAATGACAAGATAAATGGTGATTAATGCTTAGCTGACTGTTTTACAAAGCATCACTCTAAGCAAAGGAATAACTCTGAAATAAAGAGCCTAACCTCAGAACTTAAGCTAACTGGGGTGAAAATATGAAATAAGGGAAAAAAAGATGAGGTTCATTTAAAATACAGAGAATTGGAATATGTTTACACTCATTCTCCAGGCAACATTTCCATGTTTCACACAGCTGGGAAGAAAGCATCTCCTTTTCAGATCGTTAAATAGACAAACTTTCTGTTCAGATAATCTACAACAGCAGAGCTCCAAATCCATCCCCAAAAGACAATGAAAGCAAGCTAGAGACTCAAAAATGACTTGCTGGGCTTCTGAAGAGAAGCAGCACTGCAATGTACAGCTCAGAAAAGCCTAACTGCTGCTGTTCATGAGCCTTTCTAGAATTTTGTGGGTTGTCTTCCAAGTCTAATACAGTATTGCCATGATGCATAATTTCATCTGCTCTGCTCAGAGAACCTAGGGCCTTTGTTGACATAAAACATTTAGGAAGTTAGCTCAGCTGAAAGATTTGCACAGTTCCTTATTTTTGGGTTATCAGATTCAGATGCAAACACTCCTTCAACACATCAACTCCTTTTAAATTTATCTTTCTGTTTATTTTTCCTCATTCTATTGGAAAGGTACAAGGAGGTTTGAAGACATTTACTTGTATGGCTGTCTGCAAGGTGTTTCTCTGTGACTGAAGTCAGTTCGCTTACAGAGCTGCTAACAGTGGGTGCTACAATAATGTCACACAGTGCATGAATTCTTGGGCTGAGCATTTTCACTTTTTCTAAGCTAGCTGTCCTCTGCATACCATAGCAGTTAGACAATATGACTGTATGGGATGAGGATATCAAGAACATATATTTACAGTCACCATTAGAAATGTTGGAAAATTGTCCTACCAGGAACAGTCTTCTCAGATGATGAGGATAGGTTGTAATTACTGAGGAAAGGTGTTGAAAAGAAAAAGAAATAAGAGAAAAAAAAAAAAAAAAGGTTGAAACACAAAGAATACTCTCCAGTTTTCTCACTTCAATCAAAAGGGACAGGTTCACAACATCCCGCTAGTCCCCTTTCAGGTTTCCCTCTTCCATGGGGGAGAAACCTGTCTCTCAAAGCTGGCCAATGCAACACAACTGTCACAAAGCACATGTTGCTCAGCTTGCAGAAATGCAAGTAGCAATGAGACATGCCTTCTGCCTACACTTATGTGAACACAAGGTACAACATATGCAGTCTGACAGCAAGTACAGTCAGCCAAAGCTCTTGACATCAGGTTAACTTCATCAGCAGTAAGGACCGCTTGTGTAACTGTGCGGTGAGTTGGTTGCCATAAATAAGGCTAAAAGAGCTACAGTGCCTGGTTCTCTTCTGTAAGCCTAAGATAACACATTCATTCATTCCCTGATAAAATGACGCACATGGGCTGCAGTGATATCTTTGTCAGGTTTTACTTCTCATGTGATTTATAACATATTTCATACTTCTGTAACCATTTCACAATATTGTTCTCTGCTCTTTTATTTTTTATATTTTTAAGCAAGGCAAGTAATATGTGCAAAGCAAATAATGTTACCTTTCAACTGTAAACTCCCAGGGCTATGGAATACAGCTTTTTTCAAAGTGCCAATCCCATTTAAATAACCAGCCACATTAAAGCATCCGGCTTACCTTTGCTAGGTTCATCCTCTGATTTTTGTTAACTAAGGAGCACTCTTCAGCATGCATTTCGTGAAGGAGCTGGAGATTACAGAAGCATACAAGACAGCTTCTAAATGGCTCCAAAAGCTGGAAGAGCAAAAAAGCTCTAAGACACATTAATGAAGCAGAAGTCAGCAGAGACAAAAGATAAGAGAAGCAGCAGCGTTTTGCAGAATTATCTGCATGCCATCACAAGGTGATTAGAGAACTAAAATCAGGACAGGCATGCAAGGCTATGACTATTAATTAATTTGACATTAGTTGTTTTAATTTGGAATCTGAGTAATCTGGACTAAAATGTTTCAAATAAAGATGACACGATGCAACTAATTTGAAATCAAAATTTCAGAGAATAGAATGGACTTGAATTGGAGTTCCCATGTCAGATGTAGAGATCATTAAGTCAGGGGTGATGTAAGCACTGTGTCTTTCTGGGGGTACCCATTTCATGGCTGGCTCAGAAAATTCTCCAGAGAGAGGGTACATGAATACTGAAAAGCAGCAAAAAATTGTTCAGAAGAGGGGTGAAAGGATATTTTGTCTTAAAAAAAAAAGGCAGAGAGAAGACATTTTATGAAAGACCTTCTCAGAATGAATCAGTTGTTTGGAGCATGTCAAATTAGCTTTACAAAACAGGCTGTTTCTATGTACTCACCATTCAGAAACCCAGAGTGAATCAGTGAACTAATTTATTTTGGGAAGTTTCTCAGTAGTGACTTGCCAACATTACTGGAGAATTAATCTTTATAGTTCAGCTGTCAAGCAGTGTGACTGATCACCTATAGTCTTATTCTTGCTGCTTCAGTACATGGTTTCAGCTTTAAGCAGACTTTTTCCCCTGGAAAAAAATAAAAAATAATAATTAAAAAAAAAAACCTTACCAAGTCATAAAATTAATCTCAAATTTAAGCAGCCTCGAAGATCAAAGTTCTTAACTTTGTGTTTATTAGTTTCAGTCAGATAATTGTAGTTATCTAAAAATACTAGGAAAGCAAATGTTTCGTTCTCTAGAAAGCTTGGGAAGAAGAATCACAATTAGGGCACAGATGATGGATTAGAAGATACAGGGTGACCCTCTTATGTAACCTTGTACAAGACTCTCTGGGCTTCTGTAGAAAGGGAATATTAATAATTCAGAAAATCATTAAGAGGATAATCAATTTGGATTGGAGGTCTAAAACATTATACCAGGTAATGAGACCATAGAAGAAGAGAATAAGAATGGACATAACAGATTTGTTCACTTCTGAGGCAAGGAGTTTGAACAAGAATTTAGCTGCTGGAAAGATTGTCAGTGAAAGAGCAGGAAAAGAGATGAGTTTTTAAGAAGCAAAACTGAAATATTTTTCCCCGATGGTAATTAAAATATGGAATGTCCAACCAAAGCTATCAAGACTATTCCAATAAAAATCATATTCAAATAAAAGTTGGATGTTGTCACATGGTACCGATTAGAAACTATATCTTCATGCAGAACCAATGGATGGGTCTATCTCCAATTTACTCATACATCATGTGGCATCAGGATGTCACAGCAGCATCTTTGTTTGCAGTCTTTCCATTATCATGAGACCAGTTACAATGATTCACACAGAAGTCTGATGACTACAGAAATGGTGCATGTGGTCTTTCAATAAATCAGACTTAATATAAAGTTCCTGCCATGACAGCCTAGCAGCAGTATAGAGCTTGCATACATTTCAAATCATCACTATGTAAAAGGCACACAGACTGAGTTTTTTTTCCACTTTCATAATCCCTGAAATATGTGTTTCCCCTAATCATCCAGTAGAAAATGGGACAGTTTACAATATGCAAATGGATGGTCTTCTAAATCAATGAAAATATTTGAAATAAAAATATATTTATATAAAATATATTTTTGTAAAAATACATTTATAGTTGGTCGGTGTGTACCAACTGAATATAACACAAGAGTGTGACTGCTTGGTTAAGCAAGTCTGGGTTTATCCTGCTGCTCTCCACTTTCATTCTCCATCATTGGGATTACGAAATGTATACAGCAAGGATCTCATCTATCTCCTGAAACACATCTCAGTGCTATCCTGAAGCTTTGAGTACTATTGAGAAGATAACAAAGTTTAAAGCCCTCTCTCCTCAGACTCTTGAGTGAGAAAAATAGCAGTGGGTTAACTATCATTCTCTCATTGACTACACAGGGAAGCTCAGGGAACCAGAAGTTAATGAGGCACGTCATTTAAGAAAGCATTAAGAAAGCCTTTGAGTGGCCTTCACTTTGCTACATTGCAAGAGATAGATGAGGGTATTTCTTGGCCTCTGATTTAGCCCAGATAATGGGCACTGGACAGTGACCTTTATCAGACCCCTAGCACCATTCAGTCCAGCACCACGATTTCTCTCAGCTACCATCCACATTGCCCTGAAACTACCCTGAAACCACCCTGCTCTTTCACTTGCTTTTTCAACTTCCAGCACTTGACATGCTGCTGTCAGAGATGTTACAACCTGGGAAGAAAAAAAAAAGAGACAAATTATGTTTTATTTTTCTTGGAGCACCAAAGCTGAAACCTGCCTCTGTTGTTGTATAGCCTGGAGCTCTCTTTTCTTATCTGTGTGCCATGTGGGTAGGCAAGAATGACATCTTCGTCTCCAAGCTCTGATTCATTGCTAAGTGCTGGCAGGAAATCTCATTGCCTTTTTTATGAGACATGTCATGTCCACCTAAAACAGCTTTGCTACATGAATATAGGCAAATGCTATTTGCAACTTGGTCACTTTTTGCCACATCACTTTGCCCGAAAACAAAGCAGGTTGGGGGACATTTTAGAAGTGGTGGGAGGCTGCTGAGAAGTATAGTGCCAATTCCCACCAGCATGCAGCACAACACTGGTCTGACTGTCCTACGTTTAAACCCTGGAGTTGAAATAGGGGTTAACCTCATTCAGCATTGAAAGGTTTCTGTCAGGGTAGGTGTGAAACACTGTCTGCTCAGGACAAACTGTGCTAAGAGTAAGATGTGAGTGTAAGGAGGAGCTGGCAAAGGCCATCCTGACCATGCTGCTGACTAGGTTCTGGAGGGCCAGAGGAGCCCAGTTGCCCCATGCTAAGGCTCTGATGCCTGAGAGATGGAGGGAGGTCAGGCAGCATTTCCTTTACATTAATACTTTTCCTGTACAGCTGCAACACATTGCCAATGGCACATATTGTCATTGAAGACAGATGTTTTGCAGGATAAATTTGAATTGCCATGACATACAAGACACATGATACAAGATACAAAATACAAAATACAAGATATAAGATAAAATATAAGAGAAATACTTTTTAGTCAGAAAGGATATCTATATAAAATAACTGTATTTATACAAAATATAGGAGCAAATCAAGCAAATTTGTTGTGATAACATTCTGGAAAAGCCTGAAAAAAATAAGAAAGCAGATCTAGACTAGACAATATTTACTGGAGATGAAACAGCAAAAATCCAGTTGCACTAATACTAAACAAGAAAAAAAAAAAAAAAAAAAAAAAAAACTTGTTTCAGAAGACTAATAAATATGACCATGATTCTTCTTCCTGCCTTAGGTTACAATAAACCAATCTGCAATAAGCAGAAATCAGAAAGCTACTAGTAATGAATAACCAGTATTGCCACATCATTCTTAGTAGCAGAGTAGATAAACATCCTCTAAACTCTTGCATAGTTAAACAAATATCCCTCTTTCTCAGATGTCCGCTTTTAAGTACAGGAGTTGGACTCTCTAGGGAACATGTTGAATTCACAGAAGACTATGTAAACTTTTCCTGACATCATTATAATTGTCTGATAGCTACCAGCATCCCTCTTTTAACATAAATACTTCAAGAAGAAAAAGAATCATGTCAGAAATAAATATAGGCAAAATGACGGTCTAAGGACAAAACTTAAAACTTTTTTTTTTTTTTTTTTTGAAAAAGGCAGGGAGAAAGAGAGGTGTTAGCACTCCCAAAGAACAGAATCTTTGTTACTAAAATAATAAGCTGTATCTCTGAGGCCATGTAGATTATCCAGGATATTATTCAATAGACCTCAGCAACTCAGGAGTCAACAAATACAGCTTATTTGTATTGAAGCAAATACCTGAAATACATTTGCATTTAGTACCTCCGTGAACTTTTATCTTTCTTGATAATGTCTCCTGGGTCAATGCTTGAACATCAGAGGTGGTTATAGGTCGCAATTTAGTACCTGAAGCACCATCATTCTTACGTGCCCTAGTGAGCTTGCCAGTTGGAGCAGTGGAAGAGGGGCATGCCATGGAGATCCAGAATTCGCAGCAGCTGACACATTATCTGCCAGCTCCATCCACTGATCAGCTGGGCTTTGGCTGTCTCCAAACCAAAAAAGTTCTGCTCTAGTCCCTCAACAGTGCTTAAACATCTTGAAATAAGTTGTGAGGCTGTTGAAAGAGAGACTCTGTTAAAGGAAATTTAAGAAATATAAATAAATAAGGAAAAATACTAAGTTTCCTTTATTTTTCATGATAACAAATTTCCCCATGCAGTATAGTGAACCAGATTTATGAAACAAAACCTTGCTATGCTTGCTTAATTTCATATGCATAAAGAGGAGATAAATTATGAAAATATTCCAGAGCAGTCTTAGAAATAGTAATGCTTCTGAATGTTGCCTCTAGCCTGTGGCTTTTCCACCATTATTACAAAGCAACTATTCTAATACCATTACTTCAGTGTGGAATACCATGAATGATGAGACTCAGATTTAGCAGTGAAAAAGCACTGTTTTTCAAACCAGCCTGTTAAGCCAAAGAAGAAAAATTACAGAAGGTTGTTAATATTTTTCAGTTTTTTTTTTTTTTTTTTTTTTCCTCACAATATTAAATCAGTTTAACTTTTGATTCTGAAAAATAAGTTGTCCATCACAAGAAAAGAAGAAAAAGAGGAAGAGGAAGAGGAAAAGGAAGAAGAAGAGGGACCTAAAAATAGGCATGATTTCTGGATGGCCCAAGTGGTCTGCTAGCTGCAGGTCCAGAAAATCAGGAAGTTCAGCTGCAGTTGTTGGGACTGCAGAGGACTTATGTACATGTAATTTTAGGCTTTTATCTCTGAAAATCATTTTTTCTTTTTCTCTGTAAAAATGAGTTCTATATGAAGACAAAGGATTCTGAAAATAAACACCAGTTTGCTTTCTTGAATGCATTGATCAGTATACATGGTGCCTTTTACTGTTGGGTTATATTTACACATAGGTGATATGTACAACTCCAAAAGATAGCAGCGAACTATTATGGCTTGCCAGAAGGTCATCCTGAAAGCTCAACAGACTGAGAGAGCAGTTCTTCTGTTTAGAACACAGACATAAATCCTTCTTACTAACAGTTTTGTTTAGGAGATAGGACTTCTTTGCATCCACATCTGAGTTTATCACTATATATTCTCACACTGGGAAATATGTACAGTAGGGTAGAATGCTTACTTGTACAAAAGTTGACTGGAAGAGTTTTGCTGTCTCTTATACTCTCACACTCTCTTACACAAGTTGTTACCAATGCAGAGCTCCTGTTGTCATCCAGCCTTTCCTCGTGGTCAGTACTTCAGGACTTTACCCAAGCCTAGCCCTGCCAAGAACACAAGTACTTCTGGCCCACCAGCCTCCCAGAGCTCTGCAAAGGAGGCCTTTCACCATAACTCATCAGACTGCAGAAATGATGTTCCTTCCTCAAAAATCTTCTAAAACCTGTATAAATTATATGTTTCTGCATTGCCCCCTACATTGTACTGAGACAATAATAAAAAAATAAAAATAAAAGGACAATAAGGGATAATTTTGGACAGAAAAGGACAATTTTGTAAGTTCAATTTCCTTCATAAAAGAAGCTATGGATGTGGAAATTGTTATTCTATTTTTATATAAAATTATTATGTTACATGAGGAAGAAATCTTTTATTGTTAAAAAGATAAAAATGTAGATACTTTTATGCCTTAGTGTATAATTCTGTACTTAGCTAAGAATATTGCAAAGGCTGCCCTAGGTCAGAGTAAAAGTCTCCTTGCCCAGCATTATGTGCCTGACAGGCGGATAGCAAATGCTTCAGGAAAGAGTGTAAGTGAAGGACGAGCAGGTGGTGATAGCTTTGCCATCCTAGTTGTAGCAATTACCATTTTAAGGATTTCCTGAATACAGGCTGCAACTGGACAATTATGTTTAATAGCCCTTGATGGATCTTGCTAGCAGCTATTAATCGAAAAGGGAGCCTCTTTTGTCATTTCATGACTGATTAGTTTCTTTGAAAGCTCTTCCTTAGGACCTTGTGTAAGGCTTTTTAAAAATCCAGGTACACTGTACAAGCCAAATCAACCTTATTCATATGCTCACTAACTTTTCTGAAGAGTACTATTAGGTTTGTGAAGCATGTGTTCCCCATAGGCTGAGCTGTGCAGGTGTTCCTGGAGCCTTTGGAAAAATTGGTATCACATTTGTTGTCCTCTGTCTTCTGGGAGAACTGCCAGATCCACTTAAATAATACTTAAGGGTTCAGCAAATTCGTAGTTTAATTTGTTCAGAATAGCCGGTGAACAACATCTGATCCCACCAATGCTATTAATTTATTCAAAATTAGACATACTGCCTGAAATATCAGTCCTAATAGCAAAATGATCCTCAGCTGTTTCTTTCTTGTTACTTCAACAGGTAAATGTTTCTACGGAGCAAATATTAAAACCCTACTGTTTTATCTCCTCGTTATATTATATTTTAGGATTAGAGTATTGCCTCTCATGACTGGCAAACTTTATGTTTAGCAGGAGCACATAACTGAGGGAAATAATCTCCACATTGCTTTTGAAAATGAAGGGAAGGTCATTGATAAGACAACTAGTAACAACTGGTATATATCGGCATAGATCCAATAACATCCCTGCAGATACAGAACAACCATTGAAAATAATAATAATAATAATAATAATAATAATAATAATAATAATAATAAACTTCTCTGAAAAAGTATCAGCTTTCTGTAACAGTTTGGCTTTTATATATAAATATGTATTTTAAAGGTTACTGAAAACAACAACAACAACAACAACTTACTGCAATAATTGACTGCTCCAGATACTGCTGTCCAGAAAAAAGATTAAGCAGATGTTGGTTAGACCACTATCTTCCTCTAGCCTAGGCCTTAACTATGAGGTATAAAAGTCTGAGGTCATTTAGAATTAAATTGTCTCATTTAAGTCTTGCCTATTAATCATGAGCTAAAAATATCTAAATTTCTTGACTTACTTTTAGATGAGACAGTAGTTATATGTATTTTTCAAAAGAGATGCAATTAACAAAATGTTACAGCTTGAATAATTATATGTGCTGCCTACTATATATAGAAAAATAATCACCTTTTTAATGAAGATTGCGACACACATCTCCATTAAATTCAATGAAAACAGGTGACCCTGTGCCAGTTAAGGTTTTGGCCCATATGTAGATTTCACTCAGAATTTATGAGGTATTTATAAAAAATCAGGAAAAGAATTCGCCTCCAAATTAGCCATTACTAACAGAAATAAGTAAAAACCAAATGGATGTGTGCATATAATGTGGAAATGAAAAGCGAGGTACCAAGAAATTCATCTGAAGTTCTGGTATGGCAGATCATTTCAAGTAATATCTTAATGCAAACAGGTACATATGTGCATGTGTATTTGTGTATGTGTACACAAATATGTACATTGATGTGCAACACGCAGATATGTAAATGCACACATATATGTATATATGCACATCTACATGAAAAATGAAAAACAACGAAAACGGTGTTTGTCCACACCTATTAGGATAATTTATACGCACACACATAGGTGGTGATAGCACAGCTTTAAGATCTGAACTAATTTTGTTAATTTTTGTTAAATCTGCTCAGAGTAAAAGCTGAGGAAACCTTCTAAAGAAAAAAATAATTTCTCAGCAAAATCTCAGTGAAGAGAAGCATGTTACCATCCACTCCCAAGTTACGCCCGAGTTATTCAAGGATCCTGGAGGGATCTACTGTTCTCCCAGTTGTCTATAAGGTGTTTGAGGAGAACCATCAATTCTGGGACTTCACACACAGCTGCACAACAGAGGATGTACCAGTTCCTCAGCATTGTCACTACAGCTGCTGGTTGCTTGCCTTCACCAAAAATCATAGACTCTCAGCATTACATGAAGAGCATGGAAGAGCTGGTTTGGTTTCTAACTGAAAGGTCATATTTACTTTGCTAACCTTGGGGGAAGGAGGAGGGCTTGGGCAGGGTACCACTCACTGGCTGAGCACTTCCCTACAGGGAGATGGGAGCACGGACAGCACTGGTTCCACAGAAGATCTCACAGGGATGTGACAGGGTAGAAAAATCCAATGCTCCACCAAAGGAGAAGCAATTCATATTGTTGGCTAAACTGAAAGATACATTACAAGTAAAGCTGTAGATAGATAGATGTACAATAGATAGCTAGATGTACAATAGATGGCATCTATTTGCCAAAACCACTATCTCTTGTGATACATGAAAAATGTATGTGGGAGCTTTCAGAGCATTTGCTCTCTCTGTTCCTGTTATGATGTTGATTAATGTTTGTTCATAGGCAGGGAACAGGGTACCAGAGAAACTGCAGCCTTCCAGTGTGGATTCAGGCAAGCCTAGATCCACTTTGTGCTGCAGCTGCCTCCAGTGGATTCGTCATGGAGGCTTGAGAGAAGAGCCAGCCAAGTGTGATGCCACTTACATGTCCTTATGTCCTCTCAGACACTTGTTGGAGTTCTCTAGTAGACATGATAGGGTGATTTTGGACAACACAAATGGATCCTGGTCTTTTAAAATCTCACTGACTGACAAAAAAAAAAAAAAAAAAAAAAAAAAGAAAAAGAAAAAAAAAATGTTGAATTCCACAGATTTCTTTAAATTTATCCCCGGGATGAATAATACGAACACAAATCTTTGGACCACTAAGAAAGATAGGAATAGACTGAAAGTTGTCAATATTGGGTTTTAAGGGCATGCATCACACACTGATGAAAGGCACAATGCCAGCAGTACTGTACAAGATGCCCATTATTTAAAAACACTGGATCGTACTATGCTACTCAAATTGAAGATGGTGTATTGCAAGTGTTTCTGTCTTTTCCTGTTAAGAAGATAAAGCATTATGTTGAGATGTGGAACTGTCTTGTTATTTTACCTTTGGAGAGATTTTTTTCCAAGCAGACAATAGCAGTGACAGAGGTAGAAATTAGCTTTCCTCCCTCACTTACATTGTCTGTGATGAGGCTTAGCAGGAATGTTAATAACAGCCCTGACCCCACCTTCATTTTACCTTCTGATGCCAAGAATGGACTGACAGCAGTTTGCATAATCTGATGATTTTTTGTTCTTTGCTTCATGACAGTCAAAAAATTATTTTTTTTTTACAGTACTGTAAAAACATTTCAAATTATTCATTGTTTTCTAAAGATTGATTAAATCAATACATATTTATTTTAAAAAAAATCTTGCTTATTGATTTCTGCTCAGTACTATATTTTTGAAGATGACAACTTAATTTTATAAAAATATATAGTAAAGCTCCACCATTTGAATCCACTACATCATTAATTTTGCCAAAATAAAAGGGGTTTGTTAGAACAACAACAACAACAATTGTAAGAAAGAGATCAAGAGAAATATTTATTCTGTACTCTTATCTGTTTCTTGGAATTAGAATTAGATTTACATCTACTCCAGTCCTTTAAAATCATGGCCTCTGAACTCCATTTCACTTCAGTTCTATTTCATATCAGTCTCTGTACAGTCCACCAGAAAGAAGAGTTTTATGTTTTGGGATTATGTAAATTCTTTTGTGCTCGAAGTCTCTCTGACAACAGCGATATAAGCCTGGATATCATAATCTGTTATCACAGAAATTATTGCTAAAATTTTATTTAAAGGATTGAGGGAAAAAAAATAGTAAAGAAAGGAAAAAAAAAGAAAAGAAAAAAAAAAAAAAAGGATTTCTGTAGATTTCACTTAAATATGGCTTAAAACGAACGGCACGTAGCGGTGTACACAGATTTATTGTAGGAATAGATGCCTGTAGACTATTTATCTGTTAACTGTTGAGATGAAAACTCCCCCCATCATCCCATTGCCGATGGCCGTGCACAGCCGAGAGCCGTTTCCACTCTTGTGTTACGCTGCCCTCTAGGGGCTGCTCGCCGCACGGGTGTCGCCGTGCCGTGGGACAAAAGCCTACCTCTCTCCGTTCTGAAGTCGGAAGGCTTTTCCTTCTCAAGAGATTTTTTTTTTTTTTTTTTTTTTTTTTTTTTTCCCCTTCTGAGGGAGAAAATCTGTTCTTTGCCCTTGGCAATTTCTTGGCAAAGAACATGGGAGCAGAGGGGGGAGATACTGTCTGGATGCACTCACCGTGTTCAGCATCATAAAGCTTCTGTCTGACCTGTCCTGGATTACACTTGTGCTATTATGCAGGTGGGAGTCCCTAGATCTCCGACACCTTTAACATAAAATTATGTATTTGGAAAAGCCTTGCCTAAAATACGCCTCTTTACTGTATCTTCTCTATAGATCGCCCTTCCTGTCAGCAGTCTGAGGACATGAACTCAGCATACAAAATGGTAACCAAGGCTTTTCTCCACAGGTTAAAGTGTGTATGGCCATGGTCGTGACCCCCCGCCACCCCCACCCAAAGCAGCTCTGAACCCTTTACATAGCTGATGCTCACTGAAGGGGTAGATGGAAGTTACATACGCAGACCATGGGATAGACTGGTGGTCTCTAGTTTGGAAAAATCCAAACTCATTTTCCAATACACATCTGACAGAAATCCAATTTCTAGGAATAAGCTCCCTAACAGAAATGAGAATAGAGGAAAAAAAAAAAAGAAAAAAAAAAGAAGAAAAAAAAAAAGTGACAAGCTATTTGGGTCCTGTTATTTTCTAAACATTTTCAGAGAGCTACTCAGATAAAGGACATCAATGGTTCTTGTATCTATACAAGTTCAAGAAGTTCACAGGGAAACAGAAGATCACATGTGGAAAGCAATCTGAGGCAGATTTCCAAGTGTGAAGGGGTTCTATCCCTCTTCAAACTGAATAAAACGCAAGCACTGCAATGAAAATAAAGAAGTGACTCAAATCTAGCAATGCTGCAAGAGGGTTTTCTAGTGGCAGGTGGACTGCCAGCAACTAGTTAAAAGAAACTCCTTTACAAAGGAAAGTATTTACCATCATTGCTGAAGGTAAACAAAGTCCTAAGTATTTCCATAGCAGAATATGAACAGGCAAAACAGAGCTTCAAATTCCTGAAGAATAATTTTGAGAAACTGTATCCACACAACCAAGATTTCAGAGTATAATTAATAGTTGGCAGGCAAGCTGTATTTCACTTGAAAGTGAAATAAAATTTCAGAAGATAAATTCCTGTAGCAGATCTTCTCTCATGTAATTTCTTGAAAAATATGTGATGGAGGAGGAGGGCTTGGTTCAGCGAAGTGTACGTAATGTTTCAGTATCTTTCCAGAGCAGATACTACAAATAAGACAGCAGAAATTATTAACTACTCAGAGAACAATGATGTGATTTAATATGTTGAAATAAAAGAGATCAGGTTGCTCTGGGTAGAAACAGTCTGTTGGCTACCAGAGCTTTTTGTAATGAGAAAGAGTAGACTATGAAGATCACAAGAATACTGAAGAAGAAAATAAAACACATTAATTATTGATTCAGTGTTAGGCTTACATGGCAAGGACTTTTGTAGCAGAGGTTCTGCAGGGGTGTCCTCTACAAACAGAAAATCCAGAAGCTGCCCCATAGCAGATCAGAGCCAGCTCCAAAGGGACCCGCTGCAGGCCAGAGCTGAGCCAATAAGTGATTTTGTTTTTTACCTCAGTAAGAGCAGATTTAAGAAAGGGAAAAAAAACAAACAAAACAAACAAACAACGAAAAAAACAAAACAAAACAAAACAAAACAAAACAAAAAAAAACACATTACTGCGCAGCTGCAGCTGGGAGAGTGAGGAGTGAGAAGCAGCCCTGCAGACCCCCACGTCAGTGCAGAAGGGCAGGAGGTGCTCCAGGCAGGCAGCAGCAGTTCCCCTGCGGGCTGTAGAGAGGCCCCTGGTGGAGCAGGCTGTCCCCCTGCAGCCCATGGGTCCCACACGGAGCAGATCTCCACGCTGCAGCCCGTGGAGGAGCCCCCGGTGGAGCAGGTGGATGTGGCCTGCAGAAGGCTGCGGCCCATGGAGAGTCCCCGCAGGAGCAGGCCCCGGGCCGGAGCTGCAGCCCGTGGAGAGGAGCCCACGCAGGAGCAGGAGTCTGGGGGGAGCTGCCGCCCGTGGGGGACCCATACTGGAGCAGTTTACTCCTGGGGATGGACCCCGTGGTACAGAGCCGTGTGGGAGCAGTGCTTGGAGAGCTGCTGCCTGTGGGCAGCCCCCGCAGGCTCAGTTTGGGAAGAACAGCAGCCTGTGAGAGGGATCCCGGGGGACTGGGGCAGAGAGAGACTATAAAGGAGAGGCAGACATGAAGTGTTAGAGACTGACCGCAGCCCCCAGTTCCCCTGGGCTGCTCGGGGGTAGGATGTAGAAGAGGGTGGATGGGGGAAGGTGATTTTAGCTTGCTTTTAGTTTCTCACTCTTTTAGTCTGCTAGTGATGGGCAATAAATTATATTAATCTCCCTACTCTGAGAATATTTGGTCCATAACAGTAACTGACAAGTGATCTCCCTGTCCTTATCTCAACCCTTGAGCCTTTTTTCATTGTGTTTTGTCCCCCTGTTCTGTTAAGGAAGGAAAGTAAATGAGCGATTGTGGAGCTGAGCTGCCGTTGTTGTGAAACCACTACAGACACACATTTGGAGACTCCAAAAAAATTAAACCTTCCTGAAGGAAAGGGAAGTACTCCCATTTTGAGACATTAGACAGGAACCCAGTTCATTAGATGAACCTAGCCACAGTGTTGCCTGTGAGGTGATGTTGGTCCTGCAAGATCTTCTGTCTATTGCGGCAGTGCTATGTAAAAGATGAACAAAGCACACTTTACTGGCTCAAAATAGCGCACAAACAAAAGTGATCATTAAGGATTACTATTGTGGCTTTACTGGCCTAGCTGAACAGGCTTTAAGACTTCCCCCCACCCCTGCCCTTCTGCTGCCCCCCTGGGAGCAGATGGATGGAGGGTGAGCACCTACCTCACCTACAGGCCCCAGGCTTGGGCCTTAGTAGGAGAAAAAGTAGTGCTTGTTGCCTTCGTTGCCCCATATCTTTTCTCTTCCTTCCTTGTCGCACACTACAATTTCACTTCCATTACCTAACACAGGTAAAGGTCCCATTGTATTGCAATATATTATCCGATTAATATTATGAGGAAGATGGTTCAGGCTTCACATTCACATCGGACGGCATCTGCACCCAAATTGCTGTGTTTGCACAGAACTAGGAGATACTGATTTGTAATAGGCTAAGGAGAGCCTGATGGCCACTGGCATGTGGACTTCAGAGAAAGAGCAAATGTATATCAGTCCATTGTGTCTCCCACCACCTAGTACCTCAATTTAGCAACATTTTAACTTTAAATACCTTTCAAAAACTCTTTTAACCAATTGGTTAGGACAGAAAGGTTGCATTTTATTTCAGTTCAGCATTCAGTGTCCACTAAATTCTATGTACTTACATTTCAAATTAATAGGTATAACCACTATGTAAATTAAATTATTCCCATTCCTTTTTTTTTTTTTTTCAATTGTTGGATAACAATTACAGTCTTAAACCATCGGATCACAAAAGTTCCTTCTCAGTTTTTTCTCTTCACATTTTATTTTGAAAATACAGCTAACTTTAAAATCAATTATAGATGATAGATTCAGCAACATTCATAGATAACTTCAGGCTCAGCATGAAGTACCTGATTTCATAAGTTACTATGAATGTAAATTTGTGAGTAGCATGAAAATATTCCTCATAAATCTTATTTATACTTCTTACTTATTAAAAGCTTTTCAATATTAAAACACATTGGACAAATGAGATGGTCATGTTTTTGTAGGCGAAAAAATATCTTCCATATTGCCTAATTATTAAAATGTACATTTTCTGTTCCTTGATCATCCCATTACTGTATAAACCGCTTTTGGTTTGGAACTATGAAGCATTATTTTATGAACTGGTTTTGAGACCCACCAGCAGCGGGCGGGAAGGAGCAGCCACATGGAGCCTCTCCCTTTGCCCCGCCCCCTGCCGCACTGGCCCCGCCCCCGGACGTGACGCTGCCGCCGCCATCCCAGGAGCCGGAAGCGCTGTGCTAGCCGTAAACAGCCCCCGCCGGAGCCCGCGGCGGCGCCGCGTCCATCTTGTGCAGCCCCGCCCGGCGCGAACCATGGGCAGCGTGCTGGGGCTCTGCTCCGTCGCCAGCTGGGTAAGGCCGCTCACGAGCTCTCCTCTCCCTGTGTCCCGCAGGGCGTGTCCCCGCTGCCCCGCTTCCGAGGCCGCGTTACCGAGTGGGAGGCGTCCAAGCAACCCCGTCCCTAACTCCGTAAAAAGCTAATTCGATGTTTGCGAAGTTCAGTGTTCGGTGTGGGGAAGCAGCGTCCATGTAATGCCCCGCTACCGGGCGTTGTGTTCAGGGCTTCTTCCTTGCGGCTTTGTCTGGGGCAGCTCCGCCCTCTGTGACAGCTTTGTCTTGTCGCGGGAGCACTCTGCGCCGTGCCCCCGTGGAGTCAGCGCCCAGCCCCGCGCTGCCAGCCGCCTCTGGGCGCTTGGAAGCAGTGCTCCAAGGGGGATTAAATCGGTTAGCACCGCGCAGAGGAACGTAAAAATCGGTAAAGGTCCTTACCGGCAGGTATCTTCCCTGTCGAGGCATTACTGCTTTATCTTTAAGGGATCGTGCAATGTCTTTCGAAATCTAGGTCCTGTGTGAATAATTCACAGTCACGTGGATGGTGAATCTTCAGATATTTGGGATGAAAATATCAGTGGGATTGTGAAAACCGAAGTTTTCCATACCAAAAATATTTCACTGTTCTTAGGTAAAGTTATATTCATTTAAACAGGAGCTCATATTGCCAGCTTAACAGCCTAACAAAGCTTCTTATAGATTCAAGGTCCTATCTTGATACTATAATACACCAATGGATATAACTTCATTTTTTCCTAGAAGGATGATGTTGACAGTGATGATAACGTAACTCATTAATCAGCTGTGCAAATTCAATAGAAGGACCATAGAGATCATAAATTACTGAGTATGAAGTAAGTTTGCAGGCTGATAGGCATCTAAATAAGCTACCAGAGTGCTGATAATATCCTGCTAAAGAGGTACAGTCAGTGTTCATTTTGCTTTAATCAACCTTTTAAACTCCACTTAATGGATTAAGCTAGTTAGGCTTTACTTGCTAGCTGAATATGGATACCTTAACATTTTCAATCATTGTCAAATACAGGGTGACAGTATAGCTAGTTGTAATGAAAATGCTCAAGTTAATACACACTGCATTTTCAGGTGCACAAACAGCCTTTTTGGTGACTGACAGGCGTTTGTAGTGCATGAAGAATCCCCGTGTAGTTGCTCTTGCTTTTGAGTATAGTTTTCTCTAGAGAGAAATGCTTTCATGTTCTGCTAATGGCCTTCTAGGTAAAATGACTTACGTAGTCATATAATCTTGACTAAATCAGATCTACTGTTGGTAACTCCCATCCCTTCCTTTAAAGTGTCCAGGCAAACAGGTTTTTTTCTTTTTTTTTTTCTGATGGCTTTAAAGTGCTGACTTTCTTTCCATAGTTAAAACCACAGCTAATCGGCACTTAAAGCCTATGCAGCATAGGAGTCAAAAGTGGTTGTGGTCCCTAAGGATGCGTCTGTGTAAACAACTCATGGCTCTGAAAGAGGAACCAGCTGGGGGGGGGGGGAGTGTGTGTGGGAGCCAGATATGGGGTTTGTGTTGGGGTAGGCTGTGCCACGGCTGGGATTACTGCTCTCTGTAGGAAGATGCTGCTGTTGGCATTGCTTTGTGGGGCCGTGCTTTGTGCCACGCAGAGCAGTGCTGAGTAACTGACCTCGGCGTTCAACCTTGTGCCTTTATTTCTTCTGGATTTTTTTGTGTGGTGGTACTCCTGGTTGTGACTGCACTCTGCGGGGCTGTGCTGATTTGGCAGTCTTTAAGAGCAAAGAAGAGACTGTGAGAGATGGGGTGGGCAGAAGCCTTAAAGAGCATCGTCATCTCACTGACAGGTTTCTGATCCCGTTGGCCTGATTGATCAGTCAGTCCTGATGGTTTTGCTGGGGCTTGCTTATATCGCAGTGCTCTCTGAAACAGCTTGTCTGCTGCTTCATATGCTTTAATATTCTCTGTCAAAGCAAACATCTTGATTGAATTGGTTGCTTTAAGCGTATGGGTAGGGATGATGTAGCTAAAACCCAACTAGGCCCAGTGGGCGCTTAGTGTTTGGACAGACACTGAATGCAGTGTATAATCATTTAGACTTTATCCCACTAAGAAGATTACATTTGATATCAAGAGCTTATTAGGTGCACATCAATAGTAGTAACGCTTGACTTTCAGTACACTTATGGGGTTTTCTTTCTCCTGTGTCCTGCGACATTGGTCTTGTGCGATCCTCCTGTAATTTCCAGTATCCTAGAGAAGGAAGTGACAAATTTGGCAAGCATGAGTTAGCTTGTCTGTCAGGCTGGCTGCTCCTAGAATAGGTGTGTTCTTATGGTGCATCCATGAACACCGCTGAGCTGCTTCTTTTCTAAAAAAATGTGCAGGAATGTGTGTTGGTCAGTAGGTTCAAGAATCATTGGATGGCAGTGGATTTTTGTTGTCATGATTTGCCCATTATTGTCCTAGCTTCCTTATGAAAACGAGCTAAAAACTAATTGCGGAGTAGCTCTTTGTCTACATCTGTGACTAAGCTGAATTTCACCTGAGGAGTTAATTTTAAGCTTTGATGTGTATAATAGTAGCTTGTTCTTTGTACCGTGGTATTTTCTGTAGGACCAGAGCTCTGAATTTGGGAGGAAAGAAATTGACAGAGACTGTCCTTATCTCCTATAAACTGCATTCCATAGGTAGATTCCTCTTTGTTCCTTTTTCTATTTGAAGGCTAGTACTCATTAGCAGTAGTTTTGATGATATTACACTATCAAATTATATTATTATACTAATATAGGAGTGGTGTATATTTATGTATCTTATTGGAAGAAAGATGGACTGTAACGTGGCTTCCTGCAGGAGCCAGCGTGCATGAATAGTATTGGTAGGTATCTCTTGCTCAGAGATGTGCATGATCACAGCCTGTAAGAATGAGCTGTCTGGGGCCACATGTTTTAAAAGCTGATGTTGCTCAGACATGTAAAATCAAGCAAGGCACGTTGCTTCATTTAGGGCACGTGTTTCCCAGTAAGGTGGACACAGTCATCTTTCTTTCAGCTCCTGTGAGCCTCTAGAGACATCCAGGTCAGGTGAAGTAAGTCTCATGTGTTCCTTCTGATACACTCAGAAGGAAGCTGCCTCAATTACTTAGGCATTTAACAAGCAATTTAACACTGGGATAACCCAGAGGAGTTATTTTTATGCCCATCAGTCCTTGCACCAACTTTTCTACAGCAGGTGAACCTGGTCTTGTATCCTGCTCTGCTCAATTCAACCTTTTTTCAGCATTTTCAGCAATATCTTAAAAAATATGAATGCAAACAGAATTAGTTCAATAAATTAATGTTTTGAGCAGAAAATAGGAATATCCTTCAGTAGAGAGGTTACTTATTCAGAAGGAGGAAATACCATAAATACATTAGCGCTCTAAAAAGTCCTGATGCACTTGGCCAATATTTGCCATATGTTTCCTGCTTACTAAGCACGGACACCCTAATGTAGCTGCTGATCAGCATCTTCCTACACTTTGTGTTGCAGTGTTTCTGAATAGAGGAGGAGGAGGTCAAAAAGAGCACGCTGGAATAGTTACAGTGAAAACCTACTTAATTCAACTTTTTTTTTTTTTTTTTTAGCAAAGCGATTTCAATTGTGATGTTTGTTAATTTAAAAATGATGGTGTACCACAGCAGAGTGGAAATTCCTGGCTCTTGTGTCCTTAAGAAAGAGCAGTGAGAGGAATATAAGGCAATCATTTAAAAGCCCTGGGTTATGGGTGCAGCATGTGGGTCTGGTTGAACCTGTCAGAAGAGAAGATGTGTCCCTTTTCCTGAGGGCCTCTAAGAAGCATGCCAGCAGCATCCAGGCAGCCTTCTGCTGGCCCTGGGGCCTTGGCAGTGCTGCCAGGCTGCCTGTATGCCAAGTGAGTGACTCAACTGGTAGGAACTCTCTGCCACATGCCCTCACCCTGGATGGTTGAGACGCACTGGTCATGTGGCCCTGTTGCTATTCCTATTCTCCTGTGTTTGGGTGGCTTTTTGGTGGTGGCTGACACTGGTGGTGGCTTTTGTTGCCAGACAGAGGTGTACCTGAGCATGTGCTGGGGAAGCAGTGAGGTTTGCAGCTGTGTGGTTTTCAGGCTGTCTTGTAGATGACATGGAACAGTGCTTGCTTAACAAACCTGGTGGCAACTGTAAGCAGGGGATTTGATTTGATTCTCACATTGGTAGATTTTACTCAAACTGAGTAATATGTGGTCTCCAAAACCTTAGATATTAACCACTTCCTGGGATTTCCCATCTCTTTTTTTTTTTTACATAAAATAACTTACTGGTAAACAAGAAAAAAAGGCATTTTGATTGAATCTTCCCTCTTCTGGCTTACATTTAGTTGTGGGCACTTGCATTTCTTTTGCTCCCTGAATTGTCATGCAGTAAGTGACAGAGAATTGGTAAGGGTTGAGGCACAGGTGTTTTCAATGAATCTGCTCCCTTCTTCCCCCAGCTTTCTGATTAAGAATGGATTTCACTGAATGCAAGTAATTTTTGTCCTCAATTAACCCTCCTAGCATCTACAGCTGTAGATCATTCCTGTTTAACTCTTGCTGTTGGTATTTGGTAGAGCTGATAATGTATGCTTTGCTTTATTTGTGCTCTTTGTAACTGTGCCATCTAACAGAGACTTACATGATACCTAAATGTGAGTAGCTGTCAAAAATGCAACATATTGCAGCCCCATCTTTAGGCAGTTTTACCTGTTGTCTGTGATGCATGACTCTGCCCCAGTAAGAATTTTAGCCCAGCTCCAATAGATGCTGAAGGCACACCTAGATGGTGCTTACACTAGGACTTTTTCTGTGGGATATGTTTCATCTCTGCAGCTGTGGATGGGAGGATGTATTCTCAAAGCAGAAGTAATCCTTGAATCTTAATTATATGAGTTAAAATATTAAAAACAGAACAAGTAATCCAGAATCCAGTCTTCCATTTCTTTGAATGGATAAATGATTGCTTCTGATGTGGCAGTATTGTATTGTACCACTGTATTGTACAGTGGTACATCAGGAACTGCTGCTAAGGCTGTTAGGAGGCTCTGTAACACGTTGCAGTTACTCAGTCTACACTGGTGATGAGATGCTTAGGATGAATCATTTTCCATCTAACTTCAGGAGATCCAGAAAGCCTGATTGCAACCAAGGAATGCAAAGTTTTCTAAAGAACTTGTTTTTACCTTCTGTGTCTGTCAGATACCATGTTTGTGTGGAAGTGCCCCGTGTCTGCTGTGCCGATGCTGCCCCAGTGGAAACAACTCCACCATCACAAGGCTGATTTATGCGTTCTTCTTACTGCTCGGTGTGAGCGTTGCCTGTGTGATGTTAATACCAGGAATGGAAGAGCAGCTGAAGAAGGTCAGGTTACTTCTTTGCTAACTAGTTTGGTAGAACAAATGTTGCAGATAACTGTAAATGATATCCCAAAAGCATGGGTTTTATTTGGAGATGCAAGATTTTGCTGCCACCTGTGCTTCACAATCACTGTTATTTTGATTATACATCAAATAAATGATGAACTCTTGGGAGCATCATTGCATAGATGAAAAGCACTATTTAGAAATAAATTGTATCCTTTCTTTAATAGCTTAAATAAGAAAAGTCTTTCCTCAAAAAGAAAATGTGATTAATATTTGTAGAGGTCTAAATTGTTTATTATTGAGATGCTTGTGTTTGTTGCACTTAATTGATTGTTTGATGTTAATAAGAGTACAAAAGAGTAAAAGAACCACAATCTAACTTTGTCTTCTAGTTTTCATTGTGCTATAAGACTTAAAATTTTAAGTCTGCAAATGGTGTAGCAAAAATATTTTTCACTAAGGACAGTAGGATTTTTTTCACACAGGGAAGTAGGAAGTGCTTAGATGATTTTTAGAGTTTTAGTTATACGAGGTTATATCTACTTTTGGTAGATAGTAACTTCTGTTAGGCAAGCTTTTGTTTTTCCATTTAATTCTTAATTCAGTGCATTTAATATTCTGGTTTAGACTTTAACTATACAGCCCTGCAAAATCACTTTCTGCAAAGTCTAGTTGCATAAAGTTACAATAGTAATGAATTGTATACTAACAAAATGCTAATAGCTATTTACTCACAGGATGCCTTTTACAGATCACTGAAGTATCTTGTGTTTATCACAGATTCCTGGATTTTGTGACGGAGGGATTGGAACAGCCATTCCTGGCGTGCACGGCCATGTGAATTGCGATGTATTAGTTGGTTACAAAGCAGTGTACCGTGTGTGCTTTGGTATGGCCATGTTCTTTCTTCTCTTCTCCTTACTGATGATCAAAGTGAAGAGCAGCAATGACCCAAGAGCAGCTGTGCACAATGGGTAAGATACAGAAATTAGGAGTGAGGTGGGTGGTGTGTGTGTGATACAGCTACTGGGAAAGTTAAGCCTTCAGTTAAGCATACTGGTCAAGTGTGCTGTTCCACAAACAATTTTGAAAAGCGAGAGGAGTATTGTTGCAGTTGAGGGCATTCAAAGTTAGAATTCTTAAAACAGATCAATTTCTGTAAAAGAAAAAGATAAACATGGTGTCAGTTTTCAGAGCCTTAACTGTGACAGTGAGTAATCTGTCCAGATGTTTCCCAAAATGAGTTTCTGCTTTTGTCCAAAGACAAAAAAATTTAAAAATGAACAGTACCAGGTTTCATTCTACTGAGATTTTTTTCACAAGTAGGAAGTTTAAAAAGCCTCATCTGTCCTCTAGGACTTGCATTCTGTTTAACTTTGTTTATTGAGGTTCTCCCCATATGTAGATATGTAACATCTCCTTTCTATCTTTTCTTCAGTCATCTTCTGTAAATAAGGAAAAATAAGTTGTGTGTAGTTTTTGAGCGTCCCGGTATTTGCTTTTATGAGACTGAAGATATTAGTGGAATTTCAGCTTGCGGGTTGACTCAAGTGATACTTTTCTTCCAAGGTCAACCCTACGTGTAATGTAACTTCTTAAAACTGTAGAGGGAAAGAAAATAATTAGGACTGAACAGAATATTGCTTTAGTTCTTTTCTTTGTTTAGGTCTAAAGAAAAAAATCTGGATATGGTATTGTTAAGATGCATTAGCAGTAGGGACTCAGTTCAGATTCTTTTTTTCTCCCCTTACTTTGTTCATGAGAGTGTCCCCGAAATCTTTACAGTACTACCACAGGTAACTCTGTTTGAAAACATACTTGTTAAAAGCAAAAAGGAAATGGATCAAGTGCGTTCTGCTATAAACACTTGGAGGAGTGGGTGTGTGAGGTATTTTTTTAACAATAAAAAACATTTTACATGATACAAGATCTTACTGAAGATCACTTCTGAGGTGTTCAGAATCTTGATACACTTATCTAGAGCTTCAATGCAAATTTCAGTACTTTTTATACATCCTACAACAGTTTACTCTTAGCCAATCTAGTGTCAACAGTAGGAAAAAAGGAAAGATGATGTTCATTGACAGTACCAGTAAAATATTTAATGACATTAGTTCCAACACCTCTGTAACAGGTAGTTAGTTCAATAATATACAGGTAGCCTTATGAAACCATGGGTTTTGATTTTGAAATTGTGTGCATCTTCAGTAATAGTTTGCAATGTAAACTTTGTTATTCATTTGAAATATTCAGAATATTAAGGTTTCCCATGCGTATGTACTTCTTCACACTTGTAAGTCAAACACAGTTGATTTGATCGAGTGCCAGTGTTCGCTTTCTTTGTTTTTGTAACAGCAGTCAGGATGGCTTCTTGCCTCAGGCTAATAAAAATAATAGGGGAAAAAAAAAACCACAGTTATAATGTATTCAGAGGATTGTTGCTGACTTGCACAGAACGCATGGCAGCTGTAGGTGTTATTTCAGAGAAGTTGTCTTTTCAGCTGTCACACAAGCTGTATGTGGATAAAGCATTAAAATCTTTTTAAAAGATCTGGAATTAGAGAATAATTACACAACATTGAAACTGTTCTTATGACATTTGCTTTAAAAAAAAACGTGGTTTCATTAACTAGTTTTTGTGGGTAGTGGTTATGGGTTAGGGTTTTGGTGGTGGTTTTTTGGTGGGTTTTGGTGGTATTTTTTTTTCAATTTTAAGTTCCCTATGCTGGGTATTTGAACAGTCTGCATTTGGTGTGTGTGTGGTGAATCTTTGGAAAATACTAAAAGACTTCCCTGTCTCCTATGTAAGAGCCACCTGAACTGTTGCTTGTCAAGGAGCACATATGTTTTACTGGAAAAAGTGCACTGCTGCTGGTTTTGAGCAAGGGCTTTATATGCAATTGTTTGCTTTCTGTCAAGGATAAATCAATTGTTTTTGCTGCTGTGATAAAACCTCATCAAGTGTTAGCCTAAAGTCTGAAGTTATATGGGAAGAATCTAGGCTTTTATACATCTCTATGTAAGAAATGATTTGAGACTGGTAGGGAACTCTGGCATAAACTTTCTCATTGTAGGCACCAACCAAATCCTCCATCTTTTTAGTTTTAATATTAAGAACAGGTGAAGCTTTTCTTTTGCCCATGACTTAGGTATACATGGAGTTCAATAACCTCATTACTCTAGTTTAAAAACCTTTGGGGGTAAAAAAAAAGCTCACAACTATGTACCATACTGGCTTCATACAGATGGGAGAGATTTATAGGAAGTAAGTATTGAACTCTGAGTTTAGCATGGTTTAAGCATCAATTTCGGGGGGGGGGAAGGGAGGGAACACTTGGGTAGGTAGAATAATATTTTTATCTTGAAAAATCAGAGTTAATGAATGAATTAAAAACCAAGCCTGCGAAGAATGCATTTTGTGTTGTCTGAGTCTTTGTGAAGCTGATCATGTTTCAGCAGTTGCCTGACTTCCTTTTTTTTTCCTTTTAGGTTCTGGTTCTTTAAATTTGCAACAGCACTTGCAATTAGCGTTGGAGCCTTCTTCATCCCAGAGGGACCTTTTACTACTGGTAGGAGAATATTGCCTTCTACTGGATCATGGTGAATTGTACTGGTTTTAAAACTAAATTAAGCATATGCTGATAGCCTAATAGCTTTTTTTCCCTGTAGCTGCATAACTATAGACCTTTTCTGTGTTTGAGAGACAGGCTCTATAAACGGCTCTAAACTGGTTTTATTTCTCTTTACAGTGTGGTTTTATGTAGGTATGGCTGGAGCATTCTGCTTTATTCTTATTCAGCTGGTCTTGCTTATTGACTTTGCCCACTCCTGGAATGAATCTTGGGTTGAAAAAATGGAGGAAGGAAACTCAAGATGCTGGTATGCAGGTATTGTATTACAACTGAAAAATAAATTGATTTCATTGTATACTATGTTGAATACATCGTTCACCACGATAGCGTATTTTACAAGAGTGCAGAAGATCTACTGTGAGCATAAATATTTTCTCAGATGGTGTAGTTCAGCTCAGTTGTCAAGCTGTCCTTTTGGTACCAAGTTAAAAATGGAAATAGAGGGTGGAGGGTGGGGAGTGGGAGAAGAGCAGCTCTTGCTGACTAATAGGATCTAATCTCTAGGCACATGGCATCAATTTATGAGAGCAGAGAAGTGGCTGTTATAGTGTGTGTTTCTTCCACCCAGCCATAGGCTTTTTTACACCTTAGCACCGATTAAAAAATAAACTAGCCTACTACTGTTCGTGTTAGGCATAAGCATAAGTTTGTCTGTCATTCTTCTAAGATACTGTGGTGGTTTCACTCTGCTGGGAAGCTAAACTCCGCCAAAAACACTTTCATTCCTTCTCCTCAAAGGTACAGGGGGAGATCACTTGCCTGTTACTTTCATGGACCAAACAGACTCAGTATAGGGAGATAAACAGAATTTATTGCCTATAACTAACAGACTAGAGCAGTGAGAACTAAAAGAACCTTTGCCCAAACCACATTCTTGTGTCCTCCCCCCTGAGCAGCATGGTGGAATGGGGGTTGTGGTCAGTCCCTAATGCTTCATGTCTGCTGCTCCTTCATGGTCACTCTGCCCCTGCTCCACGTGGGGTTCCTGCCATGGGCTAGCATTCTTCCTGAACTGAGCCTGCGGGGGCTGCCCACAGGCAGCAGCTCTTCAAGCACTGTTCCCACATGGCTCTGTACCACAGGGTCCATCCCCCAGGAGCAAATTGCTCCAGTATGGGTCCCCCATGGGTGACAGCTCCCCCCAGGCCCCCTGCTCCTGCGTGGGCTCCTCTCCACAGGCTGCAGTTCCAGCCCGGGGCCTGCTCCTGCGGGGGCTCTCCATGGGCTGCAGCCTCCTCCAGGCCACATCCACCTGCTCCACCGGGGGCTCCTCCACGGGCTACAGTGTGGAGATCTGCTCCGTGTGGGACCCATGGGCTGCAGGGGGACAGCCTCTTCCACCAGGGGCCTTTCCACAGCCCACAGGTGAACTTTTGCTGCATGCCTGGAGCACCTCCTACCCTCCTGCTGCACTGACCTGGAGGTCTTCAGGGCTGATTCTCACTCTTTTCTCCCAGCTGCAGTTGCACAGCAGTTTTTCCCCCCTATTGTCAATCTTCTCTCCCAGAGGCCCAACCAGTGTCACTCCCTGGCTCAGCTCTGGCCAGTAGCAGGTCCCTGTTGAAGCCAGCTGGAGCTGGCTCTGCTCTGACATGGGGCAGCTTTTGAACTCTGCTCACAGAGGCCACCCCTGCAGCCCCCTGATACCAGAATCTTACTATGTAAGCCCAGTGCAGGCATCTCCTGAGTGAACAGCTGAGATAGTGAAGGAAAGTACAAGTCATTTCACTGGAGAAATACGTTAATTTTAATAAAGCAGTTTCAGATGTGATTTAGTTTTTTCAAAATAAAGCTCAGCCTGTCTGTGCAGTGGCTGCTTCAGTTCGTTCTTTCTTATGCTTAATAAGATGGAATTTGGATATAGGCTTTGTATTTCTTTCTATTGGAGAGGTTTTTTGTTTTTGTTTTTTAAGCCTTTATCCAAAGTATATGTAGTAGAACTATATTCCTTCATTCTTGGTGCTCTTGGTTACTCTTAGAGCACTGGGAAATGAAATACGGCTTTGGGCTTCACTTTTTTTTTTTTTTAACATGGTTATTTAGAGAAATCTACAATTCTGTCTTCATATAATATATCCAAAACATGGTCATCACCCAATATTATTTCAATTTTACTAGTGTATTGATAATAATTTTTTACTGGTTTTGTTTCTCTTCACAGCTCTGCTGTCAGCCACAGCTGTCAATTATCTGCTGTCTCTAGTAGCTATTGTCTTGTTTTATGTTTATTACACTCATCCGGAAGGTTGTTCTGAAAACAAGACATTCATCAGTGTTAACATGTTGCTGTGCATCGGTGCTTCTGTAATGTCAATTCTGCCAAAGATTCAGGTATGTTATCTTTAGTTTTTCTGTATTATTTTTTCAGTGTTAGAAACCTATTATGCAATCATGCCTGAGATCTTTTAATTGCTTAACTTTGCTTTTTTGTGACTACTTCATACAGGAATCTCAGCCAAGGTCTGGTTTGCTGCAGTCTTCTGTGATCACAATTTATACCATGTATTTGACTTGGTCAGCCATGACCAATGAACCAGGTAAGTGTAGCAGCAGTATATGGCTTTTTGGGTGCCAGGGTAGCAGTAAACTCTATTTTCACCTATTTGCGAGGCAGTTTTGGAATGAGGTGTTAAAATGAATGCAAGTTAGAGACAGGCATAGTTTGCGGTTTCTCCCACAGACGCAGCTTTCTGTAGTAACACCGAAAAAACAGTTCTTTCAAAGATCATGTTTTTGACTTGCTCTTATATTTATTGTATAGAAGAATTTCTACATGTTGTTGACAAGGTTGCAATAGTCTAAAATGGGTACAAGGCTCATCTCCATACCAGGTTTGAAGCTTCTTGTCTGGTGACTGAGATGCTACTGATTGTATTTTTCCTAGTGGAAGATATTTTATGTTGTCTGGAGAAGAACTGAACATCTCTTTAATAATAAATAAATCAATTCTGTTGATGAACATAAACTGCCAAATACTGATTTTGGGGGCTTTTAATTGCCTCTGGCATTGAAATGGCCCTTTAATCTTAATCATGGACAATATTGTACACTTCTGTGTAACAGCATTGGCCTGAGTCAGTATAACTACTGAAGTGTTACTCGAAAACAATCTTATCTGATACTTTCTTCTGTTTCTTCTGTATTATCTCTGGATGCTGAGAGTTAGAGCATTCTTTTCTAACTTTGAGATGATTCTAATAACCTACCTATGGGCTATATGGTTGTCAAACTTGGTTTCTAGCAGTAGAATTTCTTACATTTAATGTGCAGAGCACTTTTTTCAATCTAATTATGAGGTGCAACAGTAGATCACTTGATACATAGAGTAGATAAAGGATTTATAATCTGTACTAGTGTTTTATGTACCATACTGTCACTTCTCTGCTTTAGAGATTCTATCGGCTACAATTAGATTTGGAGTTTTTATCATCCAAGACTGACAGTCACAAAGTTTCTCTGTATTACTCTGCATTCACTGTAGAAATAAAACAAGAACAGAACAAATATTTAAACATCTATATAAGTTCTAACGCAATTTCCTTCACAGATAGGCGCTGTAATCCAAGTTTGCTGAGCATCATTGGCTACAATACCACCACCATTCCAACCCAAGGTCAAGTAGTGCAGTGGTGGGATGCACAAGGAATTGTAGGACTGATTTTGTTTTTGCTGTGTGTCCTCTATTCAAGGTAGGATTGCTTTTAAAAAAAATCCTATTAGCTTGTATTACTTCTGTTTGTTAGATACTATATTTTATTCATTTGTGTAACGGTACTGTATTCTTTCCTGTCAAATACAGCATCCGAACATCCAATAACAGCCAAGTTAACAAGCTGATGCTGACCAGCGATGAATCAACACTGATCGAGGATGGAATGCCCAGGAATGATGGCTCCCTTGATGATGGAGATGATGTTCACCGAGCCATTGATAACGAAAGGGATGGAGTTACTTACAGTTACTCCTTCTTTCATTTCATGCTTTTCCTGGCATCACTGTATATCATGATGACACTTACCAACTGGTACAGGTATCTACATTTGATAATACAGTATGCTAATAATCTGCATACAAGAAACTACATTTAGCTGGTCAGGGGGTCACAACTGGTGTGCCGTGAGGAATGTTGGCCTTCACTGGGACTTCTTGAGGGAAGTTTGCCGTTTGATCCATATTAAATGAATTGTATTTTAAAATGGCAGTAGTCAACCTTGCTCACAAGCACCAGTCATGTTTTCTAGAGTAATTCTCATGATTCACTGCACTGATGAAATATGCCCTGTTGAAGGGAAAATGATCAAGTCTTATAACAACTAAAAATAACAAGGATTGACCAGGTGTTTACTGACAGAGAGCTAGAAAAAAGAGGTAGGACATGGTAAATGCCAGCAGGTCAAGGGAGGTGTTCTTTGAGTGCTGAGCCGTGAAACAACTACTCAGCACTGGTGAAACGACAGTTGGAATGTTGGGTCCAGTTCTGGTCTCCCCAGTATAAGCAAGACCTGGGTGTAATAGAGTCCCACAAAGACGATGAAGTGACTAGAGCCTCTCCTGTTAGCAGAGGCTGCGAGAGTTGGGACTGTTCAACCTGAAGAAAAGACTCAGGTGGAACCTCATCTGTGTGTATAAATACCTCAAGGGAGGGTGCAAAGAGGACAGTCAGGCTCTTCCAGTGGTGTCTAGTGACAGGACAAAAGGCAGTGGACGCAAACTGGAACACGAGCATATATGAACATCAGTAAACAGTTTTTTCACAGCTAGGGTTATCAAGGACACTAGCACAGATTGCCCAAGAAAGGTTGTGAAGTCTCCCTCCTTGGAGATACACAAAAGCTGCCTTGACATGGTACTGAGCAACCTGCTCTAGATGTGTCTGCTTGAGGAGGGAGGTTGGAGCAGATGACCTCCAGAAGTCCCGTTTAACCTCAGCTGTTCTGTGTTGGGGTCTGTAGTGGAAGCAAATTAAATCACCTGCTTGCTGAAACATCTTCCTAGATATGAATTCAGTGAGTTATTTGGGAAGTCTTTCTGCTATGTACATTTGCTAATATACAAACAGTTGTGTAACAGCTTGAGCAGATGTTATTGAGAATTCAAAACAAAAATTAAAGGTCTCTAATAATTTGATAATGGACTCTTTGTACCAAAGTAACAGAACTAGAAAGGTTTTGTTTTAGAGTAACTCTTAATAGGTAGTTCTGTATTTGATTTGTGGCCCTTCTTGGGTCAATATTACAAGAAGATTATTAAGTCTCAGGGGTTGTCTTTGCACAAGGTAAATTGCATTACTAGAGTGTGTAAATACTATCCAATTCCTCTTTTCACAGATTTGCATAGTAATTATTTCTGCTTCTTGGCAGATTCTCTTAAGTACATTCTGAGCTGTTACTGCTTTCCAGTCTCCTGTGACATCAACTCAAAAATGGCATTTTCATAGAGATTGGTGTGAACTGACTGGAAGAAGGTGTCCTTTGAAAATGTTGAAGAGTAGCTTACTATACTGCCACGTCATATTAAAACAGAAAAGCAAACTTTTTTATTTTATTTATTTCACAGTCCTGATTCTTCTTATGAGACAATGACCAGCAAATGGCCGTCTGTCTGGGTGAAGATATCTTCCAGCTGGATCGGCATTGTGTTGTACGTGTGGACTCTGGTTGCTCCTCTGGTTCTCACAAACCGTGACTTTGACTAAGCAAGCATTGCATTAGCTTCATCATGTCTTTGAAACAAACAGTATTCCAGGTTATAGTGTAGCTGTAAATATGTGTGCACTTGTGCTATCCATGTAGTATACCCCGCTTTATTCTGCATGATCACCTCGAACCGTGTATCTTTGTCATTTTACCAAATGACTTTTTCTAACTGAGCTCAGTGACAATTGCTACGATGATGGTTTTCTTAGGATTACTCTAGATCTAGTGCGTTGGAAGCATTAGATAGATCAAAGCCTTGGGGAAGTAGGTCTCTCTCCCCACTCCTCAATTACATTAAACAAGATTAGGGAAAAAATGTGCAAGTGTTAATTAGAGTAACAAAACTGTATTAGATCAGGCCCTGCAAGAAAAGGGGGGGAGCTGCCTTTGATAATCCATGTTGCCTTGAATCCAAAAAGAAGTCTTGAGTAAGTGTTGTTAGACTCAAAATTGCACATGTTAGAGCTTATGGGACATGTTGCATCATGTTGGCAATAAAAGCTTAACCTTTTCTTGTAAAGGCAGCAATACCTTTAGCCCAAATATTAATTGGGGAAACTTGCACCTGAGGTTGTGGAGAGGCTAACATCTTCCTGGGAATGACTGGATCCATTGCAGACAGGAGGATGGACAGACTGGGGGGAAAAAACATCTTGGTAGCAGATGCTCAGATGCATGTTTTTAAGGCACCTGTTTACAATATGCATCTACATATTTTTAAAAAGTAGTTCAAACTGAATAGCTGTGCTGTAATTTATTGCTGTTGTGTGTGCCATCTTTCTTGGCTAAGTTACAATCAGAAGGTTTGCAGGGAGTCAAGTGATGAAAACCGTAGGCCCTTCAGAGGAATTTCTGTGGCATAGTGATTAAAATAGAAGCAGAGGAAAAGGAGCACTGAGATTGCAGTAACTAGTGGAGGCTTGCATTAAATGAGACTTCAACAGATGTGTTTCTTAATATATCTGGGGCTCTGAATTTTGATCTCTTCTAATGTTTGTTTTTTTTTTTGCTGTCCATTGCTGGAGATGGACTTGAGCCTACAAAGTAGTTTTAGACAAAAGGTAAAACATTAGATGTTTGGTTAAAATACTGTATAGTATTGTGCAGTTATGAAATCTTAAATGCTTTTGTGCTTGCTGCTTTGTAATTGAAGTATGTAAGCTGCATTATTTATATATTTCTGTTAATTGCTACAAGCTGAGATTTGAGCAGTCTGATTGGGGATTACCCTAAAGCCTTTAGCAGATGTCACAATTATCTGTTACTGTGGTGTTCATAGTTACTGCCTGTTGCTAATTCTTCTCTAAGCTTTTATTTTAAATTTACTCCCAGACACTAACACTTACTGCAGAAATGGCATGTCAGTCAAGCTTGAGATGGTAATTGAAAGGATTAGTAAGGCTTGTAGTAATTTGGAATATGTGGTTACATTATTAATAAATAAATTTGGATGAAACTGTGTAACGACTCTTCATGTCTCATACTGCTGAACACGCAGATGGTACTTGGTTTTGTATTGTATTCTAATCTTATGTTCTGTGCACACTTCATCTTACAAGAGTATACTTTAGACAGTTTGTGGCCCTTTAGATCCTGTTTAAGTCTGTGTGAGGTTTTCCAAGTTGTCTCTGCCCTTTAGTCATCTCTCCCACATGTGGAAAGCTTGTTAGTGTTTTAACTGCACACCCTACTTCATTATGAAGTAGAGCATGAAATAATTTGGGCTGCATTATATTGCACTTCAAGCTTAGGTAAGACAGCTGAATGCTACTGTTAATATGGTAGTTCCAGAGTCCTGTAACAAGTAACTGGTCCTTCCCTGAAAGAGGAAGGTGTGTAATCAGATACTTATGTAAGTGGCTAGACTGTGCCTTGGAAATCTAACAGAAAACCCCACTGTCAACAGTAACTTTTAATACACTTCCACTGCTGTAGAAGACATTTTTCCTGTTACAGTTTCTCTGATTACTGGAACATCATACCATGAAGTTTCTTACAGAGCACTGTAGCTACAGCTTTGAGGATAAAGAAGCTCTATGTTTATGGATTTAGCATACCCTAAATCAGGTGTTCAGAATGATGTAATTTGACTACAGACATGTCACCTACCACAGCTGTACAACCCTTCTGCCAGTCAGCTGTATAATGCAAATGCAGTAACTTGCCTTGAATGAGCATGGAAGGCTGACTGGCAGTAAATGCATACATCTTTGGAGTAACGGTAGAACTAGCAGCCAATGGATTCTACAGCAGTTTATCAGTAAGACAGAAAAGTAAACTTACTTTGTGTACTACTGACTTTGTGTACTACTGAAATGGATTTGCTGTATTAGCTACTACTTTTTTTTTACTAGTGTTGGGGGTCATATGTAAATCTCAATTTGTAGAGGTTGGAACTACTTTCCAACAAATATGCATAGGAAGGCACATTTTGAATAATTTAAGGCATTAAACACAGGCTGTTACTATCCACTTGGCAGCACATGGAATAAGAGACCAACTCTTACCATGTATCACACTTAAGTAACATTTATTTTATCAGAGTAGATGGTCCAAGTTAAAAGTACTCATGCAGTCAAGGGGCCTGGTGGCTATAAAGAACTTTTCCCCAGTTTGTGCTATGTATAAGCACTTCCACTGAAGTGAAAGTAAGGCAGAACCAAGATTTAGCAAGGTACAGGCACTTTGTTCCCAGTTCAAGCAGGGAAAAAAAAAAGCCTACATCAGGTCCTGGTTCCCCCCCACCCCAAAAAAACATCATGTTTATTAAACAAAATGTTGTAAAAAATAGAAAAAACCCAAGATACAGAAAGTCAGTGCTCCCTAACAATACACTACTATTTTATGTTATCATATGTAAGACCAGAAGTGGAAGAAACCATAAATCAAAGCTTATTCTTAACAAGTGTTCAGTTACCTTGGATATTTAGAGATATGTGTAGTATACCAAGTGTTTGACAGCAGTATATTAACAGTCTGACTTGGTATTGCCAACGGTGTCTAATAGTACACTGCGTACACAGTACTATACAGTGTAGTTAAACAATTGCTTGAAGGAAGATAGGAAAGATATTTTAGATTCCACCTTATCTGGTTACATAAAACAGCGATTTACAAAAAACTCATATACCAAACAATATTCTAAATAAATAGTTCATCTTCATGACTATATACAGAGTCCCCATTGCATTAGTTATCCAAGAACGACATGTCTGTGTCCATGGGTGCTGGGGCAAGTTCACATAAATAGAACAGTGTGGCTTCACTTGCTTCTGCCTCTGTCAGCGGCTCCAGCCGCACCAGCTTGCTCTGAGTTGGTTCGGGATCCAAGCTGCTCTCCAGGAGCTCATCCACTTCCAGCGGTTTGTCCACAGAGGAAGGAGTTTCGGTGGTGGAGCTCCCACTCTCACCATTGGAACCTGGGTTCCCATCAAGGAATGCAAGCAGTGGAAATGCAGTATACTGTATGAGTTGCTTATCTAAGGGAAAAAAAAAATCCCCAAACATTATCAGTTCACATGCCATCCTACATGTAGAAAGAAGAAGAAAAAAACCAACCCCCCATATAACTTATTTTAAATAATGGTTAATAATGGAAAGTTCTATGTGCTTGTTTTAAATGATTAAAGAGTTACTACATCCCTACATAAAGTTATTTATCCAGATTCTCCTGCAAAACATCAGATTCTCTATGGCTAGTACAGTGCCAAAAAACTAAAAAGCAAATATAATATTTTGTTTTGGTTATTTGCTTATCAGCATCACACAAACTTAGACAAGCAAATATTTGAGACAGTTTTTAGAACAATGCTTGCTCAACTCTTAAACCATGTCAACAAAACACTACAACTAACCTGATTTGGGCTTAAAAACTTGCGTTTCCTGTGAAGCAGCTGGACCAGCATTATTTTTGGTAGTTTCTATTCCCTTTGTCTCCATCTGGAAAATAAAATAAAATCTAAAATACATACCCTCAAAGCTTTCAACACAATGGCAATGATACTAGAACTTATCTGATCAACAATTAAAAAAAATATTTGTGAAGGGATGCACTGGTATCAGTTACTACCACTAATGGATCATGGCTGAGAAAACGTGAAATGGCAACACAGGTTTATTCAAGCAAGAACAAAAACTAATGCTCATAAACAAACAGGACAAATTCAAAAGAGCTAGTATGTTGCTCTACTGCTTATTCTACTGTTTCCTTTCCCACCAGGCAGCACAGATGAAAACATTTTGACAAAGTATGTTCGTAAGTACTAAACCTTGGGTACAGAAAATACAAAAATCTCTACAAAAGAGGCTGGCAACAATTACAAATTCTAGTTTCAGTTTCAAATGACATTATATGTTGTTAATTAGAGTGCTTTTCCCCTTCCTATTTAAAGCCTAACAGGATGAATTCAACTGCAGCCTTCCTATCCTCATGGAAGTCTTGAAAGCAAGAACATGAAAAAAGTGCTACTATAACAGGAAAGGATGAAAAAAGTTTGAATCTCTCACTACTGTGTACATTGAGCAATGATGGGTTTGAGACTTACTTTGGTATTAGTGATATGATCTGTGGGATTCATCTGCACGGAGCTTGTAAAAAGCTGAATAAGACAAAACATATCAAGCTTTAAGCATCTCGATGTTCCTATTAAGAATACAAGTATGTCTCATCTGCATGTGTGAGAATAATCCCTGCACTGTGTTTTCACCCTCAGTTAGGATTAGAGTTTATTTACAGGTAGTTACCACTTCTGCAAAGAAAATCTTTGGAGCGTACTTCGGAATCACACGAACTTCACTCACAAAGGCAACAACTGTAAGCACGTCTAACTTGGAATGACGTGGTTCGCTGCAGTCAGAGAATTACCAATTCATTCTTACTTTGCTCCATGGAGAATTGTGTGTACAATAAGGAGGAATAGACCTAAACAAGTTTTCAAGTGACACCGAACTGGAAGGAGTCAACAATACATAGGGAGTAGAGCTGTTAAGAGGGATCTTAGCAAGCTGGGAAAGAGGGCCAACAAGTACTCCATCAAGTTCAACAGACAAATGTATCTAGGACACAACCACCTCATGCGCCAGCCTAGGTTAGTGACCAAACAGACAGGGAACAGCTCCTCAGAGACGGACCTGGGAGTCCCGCTAGACAACACCCCACATAAACCAGCAGTATGACCATGCTATAGTGATTGAATGGTTTTAGGTTTCCCAGTATGAGAATTTTCAAACTACAAGAGTCTAAAGGGCAACAGATAGTTAGGGGGCATCAGACATACAATGGGCTGAGAAAACATGGCTTATCTTGTCTGTAGAGGGTAGACAAGGGCGTTAACTGCACCCTTCCACTACTGGTAGAGAGGTGTTACAGAGAAGACAAAATCCACAGAGGTGGATAGAGAACAAGATGCAAGAGTGACATGCTGCAGTAGGGAGAATTTGGACTGACATAAGGAAGTTCTTCACAGAGAGCAAAGCACTGAAGCAGGCACTCAGGGAGGCTGTGGAATTTCCCTTTGGAGACTGCAGAATTTAAGGCCTGAGCAACATGATCTAACTTTTAAGTTGGCCCTTGAGCGAGGAGGTTAGACTAGATGGCCTGCACAGACCCCTTCCAACTTAGATCACTCTGCTAGACATGAACCTGAAGAGAAATTGAGAACATACACATACTCCCAAGAAATAACTTGAAACATCAGAAAACCCAAAATAAGTACCAAGAGCCTTTTTAACCCAAGTTCATTGAGATGACAACAGATTCTGTGCTGGGCCATTTCAAAGCAAAAATATTAATCTAATTGCTGTCTGAGTTCATGTAGCAACAAATAAAAACGTTACTTCACTAAAAGCCATTCTTTCATCAAAAATTTCCATCACTGTCATCACCACTGCATGCACTTGGGCAGTGGTGTAATACAGCTATACCAGTGCCCCAGAAACACATGTTCACAAATATTTATAACTGTCCATTTTGAAAGGAAGAGCAAAATATAATCTTGAGCACTTTAAACAGTAACAGTCCACACAAATATTTTCTTAAGTATATTACCAAAGTACTACAAATATTGAAATAAACAGAGAAAATTACATCAACCAGTAGATCTGGATCTATGCTGAACTGTCGTCCTGATAACATGGCCTGGAAATCCTCTAAACTGCAGTCGATACTGTCAAGATAATCCAGAAGTTCAACTCTAGAAGACAAAAGCAGTATTGTATTACTGTATCCACTAACAAGAGGAAGAAAAAAAAAATCACAAGTTTTACACAGATGTACTACATCATCTAAAAATCTTCACGAGAACTATTTTGACTTTTTCATTAAACATAACTTCTGGAAAAGACTAAAACTTTTAACCTTACTCTTTAGAGGAGGAGCCAAGTAAAGCAGACAAGTGCTCCACAAGACAAATCACATCAACATTAGACTATGATTATCATCAGCAGAGAGAGAACTCCTGCATCTCAATAGTCCCGATGACGTCCAATCTGCCTTCAAGAATCCTGCATATAAATCCTGACAGCATCATCAGTTTAAACAGTGTTATTTACAACATTACACTGCCAGATTATGTACCCCAATTCACTCTCTTCATGATGAAAATCAGAGAGGGTCCCATGGTAAAATACTTAAAATGGAAGGATCTTTAGAACTATAACACTACCAGCGTAAAGGTAACCTATAAATTTATGTTAAGAGAATCTACTGTTCAGTCCTTTGAATTTCAAACAATCAGTTCAAATACTTAAAAACATCAGGCTACTCACTTTCCAAGAAGGTTTATATTCTGTGAAATTACTCCGCTCTCATTGAGTATGGAATCCATCATTGAGACTGGATCTTCTGCAGTTAAAGTTGACTGGCTGTTCAGCTGTACAGCACTTGACATGAGTGGACTTGTACTGTCACTGACAGGGCTGAGGGGATCATTACCTGGGACAGCAACTGATTCTGTGCTTTTATCACCTTGAATTACAGGGGCGTATTCTTCCTCATTATCATCCTCCACAATTACTATATCAGGAGAATGACTGCAGCTGTAAAACAAGACAAATGAATTAAAGTGTTCCACACACAAATTGGTACAGTATTCCATATGCCTAGTTGCTTTTTTTAACGCAGCTCAGCTAGTAGACACTGTTGTGCTGGACCACATTAGCAACTATTAGGAGCATAGAGGAACACTAATATTTTTGCGTTAGAACAAACAAAAACTTTCATATAAACGTGAAGTAACTATGAAGTAGGCCAAAGCATGTGAGGCTGCCAAACAAGACTATGTGTACCTTGCATCTTTCCGGTGGAACAAAATTAAACTCTGGATTTGCTGTAACTTGAAGGATCTCAGTCAACTGTGTTACAGTTAATTAAGCTTGCTTTGTACACCAGGAAGGCAACCAAAACAACCAGGAAAAAAACAGTCTCAAATAACTTGCTTTCCTCTGTACACACTGGTGGTTTTCTTAACCCCTAAGTAGCTGTGCTGTCTTACCTTCATTAAACTTTTCTATCAGAGAATGCATTTACAGACATCAGTTCAACAAACGTAACAGTACTAGTTCAAGCATAAACTACTAATCTCTAAATTTTATTCCTTGGGGCATAATACAGGCCCTATCAGTACCATGCAAATGACAAACTAGTTCTATAGTGCAAAGTACAGAAAGAAGAGATGTACTCCCAAACCATCTGGGACTAGAAAAAAACAACACACTAGAATTCCCCAAATTGACTAGCATAGTCAATTCAAAGACCACATCAACACTTCGTAAACAGCACATGCAAGTTAATCTCCACAAACAAACTTTAACAACAAGGGATGCCATTCCTGTCTGTATTCACAACCAAAAGTAAGAAGACATCAATTATTCTGTCTTTTGACAAGTAGTATACTTAACATTATTAGCAATAATACAGGTTACTTCACGCTTTCTACCTTCAACATATTAAAACTGACAGCCAGTTAATTATTTGGAATCCAGAGGAAACTTAGTGTGAATTCACAGGTGATTTTCCTAGACATGGAGGAGTGTTCTTACCACTTTATTAAAACAGTGTCTAAGACATCTGAATTACAGCACAATATCCAGAAGTGACAGACCACTACCTATCCAGACTTCTAGAGACTTCTTACTTGGAAGAATCTGAAGTGGTATCTTCATTTGCTTCTGGTGTAACAGGAGGATTTTCATCAACCATGGTATTGTCCTCATCGGCCACATCCTCAGTAACATCATAAATAATGATGTCATCTGAAATTTGGTCCCTTTGTTTTAACCCCTCAGTTCTGTTTAGAGGTACCTGATAATTATTGTTAAGAGTCAGGGGACAAAACGACAATTAGATTCAGCATTCTGACAGTTATCACTGCATCTTACAATGTGGCAATTCTAAAACAGTAGAAAAGTTTTCCAACAACCTGGAGATTACAAGGGGTTTGTATGGATCTAAGTTTAATTAAGAAAGACATGAATAAATAAATGAACAAGCTGGAGAAAAGTAGCTACAGAAAAAAAAAGTTCGGCAAGTAATATAGGCTTAGAAATAAAAATATACTAGCAAAAGCAACAAAAAGATATAGACAGGACTACACAAGAAGTAAAAACACTAAAAAAGTGACTACTAGTCTTGACCTGCCATTTAAGTAGTACTTGCTAGAGCACTCATTCTGGTGATTTCTCCACCCACAATTACTTGGACAGGAGAAATAACTTTTGGAGCTGTGACACATTCAAGCAGTACAAAAACTTGTCAGGATTTTGTTGGGTTGGGTGCTGCCTTGCAGAACAACATAGATTTTTGTCCCTGCATGGGGCCTCAGCTCCAGGGGACAACAGCAGAACGTACACATGCTTAAAGGCAATATTATTAAAAGGAAACTGCTTTCAGTAGGATCACACGCAGCTGTATTTAACACACAGGTAAGTGGCTTACACATGCTCATACTGACAAGTGAATGGTAATTATCAACACACTTGGCTTCTGAAGGATACATGGCATACTGCTTCTAGAAGCTGAAAGCTCTCAGTAAACAGTTATGTTTCTACCCCCAATATGACACATTACTTGATCTATCTGCTCCCCCTGTACTCTTTCTTTCATCAGAAAGAATAGCATGCATAAAAGAAAACTTACATGATGGTTACTATCAGCTGGTTCTTTCACAATTTGCTGAAATACATTTGACTTTGTAGGTCCATTAGTGTTCAGAAGTAGAGGCCTAAACCACGGTAAAAGAAGAAAGCCATCTCAGAACTAATTCTTCCATTTTATTTAACAAAACATGTCAGTATACTTACTGGATAGCAAGTTTTCAAGGCCATATTTACCTCTTGCGTTTTAGGCTCACTAGTTGGTTATTCTGCACCAAGGTAACAATAAATTGCACAATCTATGAAGAAAAGAATACTGTCATTAGTCAATCTACCCTATAATCGCTTCTGTCTGAGCACCAACATACCTCATAGCATAAGACTTTGTTAATCAAATCTGTACCAAAATAGCACATCACATATTGAGTGTAGCAATTTTTATATAGAATAATAATAGAATAATTAGAATAATTAAAAATCAAGGTAGATCAGAAAACACGGCTGGTAGTATCATAAAAGAAGAGAGTTAATCAGTTGTTTGAGAGAGGCTTTTTTTTCCACATAGCAAGTAATAATTTTTTACACGTCACTCCGTATATATTATGAAATCCAGCAACTCAGAATATCAGAAGAATTCTAATTCTAATGACAGAAGGCATGTAAGGGTGTTGACTGTATATATAACCTGTATCTATAAATACTGGGCCTGATGAAAGACTTTTTTGACAGATTAGAAAAAAAGACACATACAGTTGACATTATTCATCAGCTGCCTTTCCCTCTAAAATCTCAGCCTATTTTCACATATGTTTTAAATTTAAGGTCTAAATGGAAGTCTCTGGCTTGAACAAACTGAAAAAAATAATCAGTAAAAGGCTCTGCTACAAGGCTGCTTATAGTATTGCTATTTCTGATACATAAACAAAGTAAGAATCTGTAAACTCTTTGCATTTACGTTGGTTCTGATAGATCATAAATCTGACTGTTAAGCTAAGCTAATATATTAGCAGTGGGTTCCATTCAATAACCTATTCTTCTGACAACATCGGATATACACAGTTAGTATTAAGTGGAATTAATCTCCAAGACTTTGTAATTCTTGTAGTATGTTACAGTTTTTCCAGAGATCTGTCAGTACAGTCTATTCGTCATCTGATTCCTGAAGAAATCAAAAACCAATGGACCATTTTAAGGGCATCTTAATGAATGATTTACAATGTTCCTGGAATTCTTCCTTTGAAAATGTTTACAAGGGTTTTGGCCTTAACTTCGGCTTATGGGGTGAAATATACTGAATGTTTGTTTCACAAAAGGTTTGCTCACCACACACCACCCAATTGTTTTTTTTATTAAAAAGTTATTTCCCATGCTATGATAAAAGAGTGAGGGCAAAGAAAGGTAACGTGACAGAGTATTCCTAGCTTAGAAGCACTCACATTGATGTTTGAACGAAGTCTTTCTTACCTTCCTAATAACTTGCTGTTGTTGCAAATGTTTTGCTCTCAGTTCTGCAACTTCTCTCCAAAGAGATTCATTCTCTCTGTTTGAAAAGGATAATTTAAAAATCAAAATAAGGTTTAAAATATTCACAGGAATAATTTTTGATAAAGATCAGTTAAGTTTCATTATAGCTCTTTGAAATATGTTTTTAGGTTTCAGGGAAAAAAAAACATCACAAAGGCAAATACCCTCACATATAACTAACTACGAAATATAGAACCAAACACAACAAATAGCTTCAAGAGAACTTCCAGCCTCCTTAAAACCTATTTTTTTCCCAATAGAGGGAAAAAGCACACGTTATTTACACACACGTTCAGCGTTTCAAAATTAAGTATTTTGTTTCCTTTCACATAAAGTTACCTTCTCTTCATTCTAGTAAATAAATAAATAAAAATTAAACATACAGCTGGTTTCTGGCAGCAGCAAAGGACTAAACAGGCAAGGAATATCCATTGGGAACAGCCCTTTCACCAGTAAATATTGCGTTTCTTCATCTATATTGAGCCTGTATGCTCTTCCTCACACACCTTTTGTTAGATGCAAGATATCTATCAGAAACTACATCCACCTTGAAAGCACCTTTACAGAACAAGCTCAAGCCTTACAAGCAGCTGTAGGTTGTAACAATTGCCTTTATTAGCTTCAGTAAAGAGGCATATATTAGGTGCTGAAAAACAGGAGCACAGCAGAGCTGGCAGCTTTCAGGGAACACTGCCATTTAACAAACCTTGGTTGTTCCAGTTCTCACAAAAGTCCAGAACTGAGATAGTATAAAAAGTGCTGTAAAGTGACCCTTGTTATTGTATCCATGAACCTTCTAGCTTCCAACAGCATAAAGCATATCAATCATAGATAATGAATACCAAAAGCTTCAGTGCATACGACAACATACCACCCTCCTCTGTTTCATAGTTTAGTATTCAACATGGATGAACGCCAAAAGAGGAAGAAAATCTCTCCATTGGTGTTTCGTGTTTTTAGGAAACTTTAAGCTTAATTTCCACAAACAGCTGCTGATAGGCAGTATGAAGCTCAGCAGCAGTCTGAGGATTAATGTCTAACACATAATTTAAAGGCACAGTTCCATCACAAATTTAACAATTGCAGTCAGAGATTCTGAACTTTCTCAACCTTTCCACCAGTTTTATGAAGATGTTTTGTAGGACTAGGTCTTCTGATTTAGCTCCAGTTTCTACTTAAATCATTTTAAACTCGTGGAACAAGATGGGTATCAAACACCGACCATTCTATCTTCTTATCTCTACAAACTGTCAGGTCGTTAGCAACCAGATATCATTTCAGCCAAAGTCAGCCCTGCTCTGAGCAGGGCTTTGAACTTTATGGCCTCCTGAGGTGCCTTCCAACACGAATTCATCTATGATTCAATAGGATGAATGTGAGCATTTATAATTTAGACTGACCGGTTTCTAATATAGGCCCTTCCTGGACAAAACGTTCACATTTGAGCATTTGAATTCTCTATCACACAAGTAATTAAAACTGAAAACACCAACTGAATGACACCATTTAATTCTCAAAACTTGAACATATCGCTTACCTCTGCTGCAGAGACAAGCAGTCATTTATTTTTAAGGAACTAAAATTAATCGTGTTTAATTGCCTACTACTACAGTTCTTCAAACACCAACTTTGCCTATTACTTTTAGTCAAGTCAAAGAGTTCCATTTAAAATGCAATTCTTTTACTGAAATTTCTCTTCCCAAAGCAATAGTTACAGTTGGACACTCAGAAATCAAGAGACCCTTAAAATTGTGTCTCACACTTAAGTCAGATTTGTTCTCCAGTATCTGTTGTCAGAATTACTCAATTTCAGAGATGAGTTGCTGATGTGGCATTTACCTTTTCAGAGCAGACAATCGAGATTCAATGGTCTCTTGTTTAATTTGGACCTTCTGAGCACTACTTATTATTTTGGAGAGATCTTCCTGGCGTATCTTGTTTTCTTCAGGTCTTGAAGAAGAAACCTTTAAAAGATGAGAATCCAGAAGCAACACTTTCCTTTACTCATCACTCTTTATTATTTTATAGATTGAGTATATTTTGTCTATTGTTGATACTACGAGTTAGTAAAAAAACAAGCATCAAATACTAAAATACAGAAACTCCTTACAACAGGCACCATATTAGATTTAGTTATTACAAACATCTGTATTCATTCACATTTTTCAGGCATTCTACCCAGCGCTCTGTATCGTAACTGCTTCAAGCTAACCTACGCTAAAAAGCATCTCAACATCTCCCACCACAGTTTAACTTGTATTTGTTTCGTAACAATTTTCTTATCCACTCTATTCAGAGTAACAACAGAGCAAATTTCAGAAACATATATGTTCCTCCTTGGTGGAAACTACTACTTGTGTTAGCTGCACTCTGAAACAAGCTACATAAACAGACTGTTATATTAGTGATGGCAAAGTTGAAGCATGTGCTGCACTCCTAATACACGTTTGCTAAATATTCTATTTCCACACCTCATTTTTGCTGCCTGTCAAACTCACTATGACAGAGGAATACTTAGATAGAGGAGACTAGTCAAACAGTCAAATCCCCCAAAATACCTTTAAATAAATCTGATATATATAAATATATACGCATATATGAATGAGAGCAGCACAATTTATTCACTTCCCCAGACTCCAAGCTCATTTGCACTCACAATCTTGCAATTAAACATGACATATAATTTGCTAATCATTTACACTTAATGGTACAGCTTTTTTACATACTGAGTTTTCACTAACCTTCCTTTTAATGTGTTCCAACAAGTCCTCCCGACCCTGCTTAAAGTACGGGTGCTGAAACTCTACTGGACCATCTCGCTCCAGTTTGACAATCCCAGAATCAACATGGACAACTTTACGGAAACCATCTTTAATATATATTAAAAAAAGAAAAAAACATCTCTCAAAGCCCACATTAAGGAAAACAAACTATATCGCTCTGTCTTTTTATCAGTTTCGAGAATGAGACAGCAACCTAGTAGCAGAGAACATAGCAGAACTGCTCAAGTGAAATAATCTATAACTAGACACATGCAGGATTCGTGAACTGTGCCAGAAACCAAGAAACCCCAAGAACTTACACATGTTTAACTGTCTGACAAAGCTTGCCATGTTGTTGTGCTTGAAGTATTTGGGAAGAATCTCTTTTGCAAATCTCTGTTCATCCAACACCAAGAAACTCTGGCCATTCTAAAAGAAGAGAGACATTAAGCTTCTTAAAGACTATTATAGAAAACACTCTGGGCTTTTAGAATTAATCACCACATAGGAATTCTTCCTTTGTGCATGCAGTGTACTTGCCTACAGTTTTCCACAACAAAAGCGTACAACCCCTGCAGTTGCAAAGCAACAGAGAATTCCTAATTTACATTGCTATCCATATCTAAAGGGAAACATTTCCATTGTTACTCTTCACTTCCTCGAGATAAATGAACCAACGATCAGTTTACCAAGAAGTATCAGTGTCACTACAGCAGAATACTATCAATGTTGTACTTAGCTTCACAATCTTGGGAAGGAATACAGCAAAGACACTGTGCAAGGTAAAAAAAGTCACCACAGCACAACAAAACACAGCTTAAGTCCCTTCTGCTTCTCAGCATAAAAGCATGACTAGTTTGGTAAGACCTGTAGAGAAGATGAAGCTGACAAAAGCTGAGAGTGTCCACTGGATTTCAGTTACTGAACAGCACTCAAGACAATACCTCCCTCCCTGTGATACCAACTGTGAAGGAGGACTGATCTTTTCCCCACTGAACTGGTCCTCAAATTTCATCCACAGGTTGAGACTAAAATAGAAAGAAGTCTCTACTCTTTGTTCTTCCATGATCTTGCTCCATTAACTAAAGGACAAGTAATTGGCAGGATCCAAATCAGCTGCTTCAAAATGATAGAGGTTTCTCTGTGGTCTACCCATGGTACTCTCACTGCACCTATGGAGAAGCCTACCATCTTTGACAAATGCCGTCACGGATACTCCATCTTCTCAGAAGCTCTTTAGTTCAAGGGGCCCCACTTCTTTCTTACCCCCAAACGCCAGCAGCTCTATGTTCCCCAAGCAGCTTGAAAAACCAGCACGAGACCATGTGAAGACCTTTGCCTAAGATCTTGTTTTTGACAAGCAAGCGAGGCTCATCAGAAGCAGGATTTATAAATGAAATGCCATTAGATGAGTTACAAGCACAAATCTGAGAACAGTAGGAACATGAAAGCTTCCCAACTTCCCAGTAATGTATACCTATCTCCCGCTGAGAATCAGTCACCGTAAGGAAAACGGGAAGCAAAACAGCAGGAACAGATGACTTCAGCTAATGCATAAACATAACTCACCAGCTGAAATTATTCAACTGGTGCTACAGTGACCTGTAACATCAACAGATGGCTTTCATGCAACACCTGACTTCACTGTTACTTTGAAAATTTTCAGACCTACAGCAGAACAATTCAGGAGACAGTTCTACTAGTCCTTGTTGCTGTGACTATCATTTACACCGATGTTGTAAACAGATGTTTGGTTAAGGCCTGACTTTAACTCAGTGAAGCCTTACCACATAGCTGAATACAGTTTTCAGGTCTTATTGTTGCTGACATTAGCATACTAGAATTGTCCATGTATTTCGTTTGTTATTCCCTGTTAATGTTTCAATGTCACTCCAGCCTCCACTAAGATACGCACATGGAGAGACAAAATGTAATTTTCTGCTTAAATTTCTATCCACCCAGTGTAGAGACATGGATTTGTATAGAAAAAAAGTGAAATGTTACAGTAACAGCACTATTTCTCCACTATTACACCTGACATAGTATATTTTTAAAACAGGCAAACACTTGCATACCAAGGGCTGCCAATACCCTCCCCTATCCAACTGCTAAACGCTGCTAACACGAACCAATCTTCCTTCCGCAAACAGCCTTGTTGAATCTCTAAGAATTTGGCCTAAATTTTTAATTAACAAAATAATACAAAGATACCTAGCAATAGCCTTGGTGCATTTACTTATGATAAATACAAGCAAAAGATTTGGGAAGTGTCCATAAGGTGCCAAAAATGGCACGTAAACTAGGCATCACTCCCTGCAGCCCTCAGCATCTCTACTCCAAAGGAAACAAGCAGATGAAAAGCTGCTGTGGTCTAGGCAGAATCCATGTCTCTTTCTCCAAAAGGTTCTGGTTGAAGTTACTGGTAACCTACTATCGGTAAATGCTTAAGGGAATCTTTAATGGTTGCCTGAATATTTAAAATAAACTGAGCTGAAAGCTACTATCTCAGCACCACTCTAAGATGCCAACGCGGTTTGAGAACAGGCCTTTTAAACAAGCTGTTGGGAAAACGTTGAAGATAGGGAAAAGCATGACGTTATTGTAAAACAATCCGCGCGGCGCTACAGGAGAGCCTCCGCTGCCTGCCTCCAAACCCCGCGCAGGATCGCTCCCCGTGCCTCCCGCATTACCTCGCCAGGCTGCAAGAAGGCGGGCACGTCCTGCTTTACGGTATTTTCAGACACTCGCGGATTTCACAGCCTGGCAATGGCAGCCTGGCACTTTACAACAAAGGATCCAAGAGGAGGGCCGCCCAGAGCCCATTTCCCTTTCCTTATATATTTATTTCTGAAGGACGAAGCCCAGTCAGACGCGACCGATGGGGTCACGGTGCCCGTAAACACACCCCCCCATACCCCCGGGGGGACCCCTCAGCATCCACCGCGGTGCCTCGGGGCCGGCCGCGAACAAAGGCGGCGATATGTGGGGGGGGGGGACGGACTCCAGCACCGCCATCCCCACGTGGCCGCCGCCTGCGGCCCTGCCTCGCGCCCCCGCCACGCCTTCCCTTATAGCCGTTAAACGCCCCCAGCCCCCCCCCCTCCTCAGCGCGGATGCCCCCCCGAGGCGGACGGGCCCAACGGTCGGCGCCGCACCTGGCTCCAGGTGATGAGCTGGTTGCTGGGCGCCTCGCCCACCAGCGCCCACAGCTTGCTGAGGAAGGCCGGCACGCCCGCGCCGGCCGACGGCGGTTGCTGGTGCTGCTGCTGGGCGGGCTGCTGCGGGTGCTGCTGCTTCATCGTGCTCGGGAGCCGCGGCGCTGCGACGCGGTGCGGCCGGGGGAGGGGCAGCAGGAGGAGGAGCAGCAGCAACAGCGGCGCGGTGCGGCCCCGATGCCAGCCCCGCCCCTCCCGGCCACCGCCCGCGCATGCGTGCGCCTGCGCGCTGCGTTTACATAACGGGCCCACGTGCGCCGCCCTCACGTGCCACAACAGCGCCGCCCGCACGTGCAAGTGGCAGGCGGCGGGGGCCAATAGGAGCGCGTGCCTGCTCGCGGGGGGGCGGGACCAGGGGCGCTGAGGAGGCTGCGGTCTTGCGGACGATGCGTGAGGGAAACTGTCGCCAGGCCCTGCCCTGAACCCCGCAAGATGGCCCCGGCCGCTGCTGCCCGGGCACCCCGCGGTTGGTGCCGGCGAAGCGGTGGTCGCGGCTCTCCCGGCAGCAGGGGAGGTGCAGCCACCTCCCCCCAGTCTTCGGCTGCCATTTTGGCACAGTACTTCCAAATATAGGCGGTGTAACTGCGGCCGCCTGCTTCCTCTGCCTACTGCTGGCAAGGAGGTGCATAACATGCTTTTTTTTTTTTTTTTTTTTTTTTTTTAAACCCGAACTATAGGTTTCAGAAAGCTCCTTAAGCTAGTAGAATGGTCAGGAAATAGCTAGTCATATAGAAAGTACAGGTATACATAGCATGCTAATTTAATAGATGACGTGAGAAAAAGAACTTACAATAAGCATATGCACAACACACCCAAGCTAACTCTCTATCAAAGATGTCTTTCTAAGGAGACCTCTTTAGGAGGCAAAGCATTTAAAACTTCAGACATACTGAAGAGTATATGATGACTATAGAGCCTCTGAGAAGAAACAGATTTAAATCAAAAGCATAGCTGGAGGAAAACAGCCTACTGAATGGTAAAAATGCAGTAAAATTTATTTCCTTCCAAACTCCAACCATTCTGATAAGTATTTGCAGCGAAGTCTGCAATTAAGAAGCCCCTCCAAAGCGACTATCTTCACAACAAATCCTCAGCCACTGATAGTGTTACTGATGTTTCAGTTTGTTAAGAGGTACCGTAAAACAGCAAATCAAATCTCAAAGTCTCAAAAAAACAAGGTCAATTTGATCTGCTTCAATCTGCACTGGGAACAGCACAATGTAATAGAAAAGAAAAACACATTAAGAAATTTTAGCTTGATAGCTTGCAGGAAGATTAATTTAAGTCTTTTATATTCAAACTGTATGTCACCTAACTTCTCCTTTCTCAAAGTGTTAGCTGTCTATAATATCCTTTAACAGCATTCACTCATGTTCTCTATGTCATGACTGAGAGAAGTCACAACTACTGAGTTTATGGCTTATTCCAATTACTGATCCTGAAAAGCTAAAAATAAATGTCTTAAAACCTATTAAAAACCAAATTTATAATTGTCCAAGCAATTCTTTCATCCTAACATGCATGCAGCAAGTTCATACCAGGTTCCATTTACCTAGCTAGAAATTCCAGATAAGCAGACTGAATACAATTATGATTTAATCTGAACACAGTTTTGTTCTCCATGTCATGTCTTCTGTTTACATCATCTTGATGACAAAGACTTTTAAATAGTATGGTTCCTAACCTCTTAGGATTGAGGGAAGTCTAACCCTTCTTGCTGAACCTCAGTTTAAGGGTAAAAAAAAAGATTTTTTTTCCTGAGGCCTTAAGGCATAAGAACTCAAAGTTATTAATTTAATACTTAACATACTGCTTGCTCAAGTAACCCTTCAATTATTTTTTTATTGTCTTACAAGGTCCGCGTAATGTAATTTCTTGCCTATGTTCTTGAAACTTCCTGTTACTTTACAAGTCAGTGACCACAGAACTCACCAGCTTAACCCATGGCTACTTTACTTCACAGTATCTTCGTGAGCAGTGCCGTCAATCTTTTTTCCACCCTGAAGTAATATTTTCCTCCATTTATCTTGCAGAAATGTGGTAATTATTGTCAGTTCTGAGACAGGTCAAGTTAATTAAATCTTTCACAATACTATTCTCGCCTTCCCTTCATCAGAAAAACATTGGAACACTGTAAAAACTTTACAGGTATTGTGAAATTTTGGGAGTTCAGAAAAAAAATAATCTTCCCATTATCCCTTAATTCTTCCCACATCCCTCAGGCCCCAGAGCAGACAGGATATTTTGCTATTCCTTCCCAACCTCGTGTCCCCTCCCTAGGACCCAGAGTTCCCACACATGGAAGTTCCAACCTAAGACCTTGTGCTTTGGGGACTGAGACCCCACTGTCAACAGGGAACACCTACTTTCCAGACCCCTCTCTTACATCTTTCACAGAGAGTCTATGTAAGTAGCAGCAATTTAAGTCTGTGCAGGAAGGCAACAGAACAAAGCTAGGCATCTATTCATATCATTACCTATTTACTTTGACATCACATATGCTTAGAATCACAGCACCACTTGATCTCTTCCACGCATGGCAGAGCGGCATACAAGCCATAAAGCAGCCCCATTCTCACTTAAATGTGCTTTGGCCACAGATAGCCCTGTTTTGATGTGGTTTAAGCTAAGTTATTTGAAATGAACTCTGTGCTATAGCGTACTTACGGATATACTTACAAAGAGAGGTCACAAAGAACAGCCCTTATGTAATAATGCTTTTCTATTAGGAACTTCATCTATCTTCTCTCAATTCTGATTTTTTTCACCACAGTGGAATACACAGCAAGGGACAACAGCCAAGCTTTTCTCACAGGCTGTTGCTATGGCTCTTTTGAGTCTGAAGTGCAGTCTGTATAAATTCCTGTTATGCCAGACCCTGAGTAAAGCCTAAGTCAACTCCCCTGGGGAAACCAGTCTACAGATTTTCCTTAAGACAAAGAGCATGATGCAAAACAAGCAACTGAAAACTGCAAGGGAGTCAAGGTAAGGTGACATTTCAGGGCAGTGCTCTCTTCTTTTTGTGAGCACTATTTATCCTGACTACATTACACAAAGCTTTTTAAAGGTTGTTGCTATGATAAGGCAATAAAGACAAATGCAGTGCTCCTGTAACTCTCAGACATACTACGTGTTTCAGATCCAGTTATCTTTATTGATTTGCCTACATTGATCACTGTGAAGGCAAAAGACAAAGCAGTCACTGAGCTGGCACATATGTTGCCCCTGGAACAAGGACACAAGTAAACTGTTCTGGAATGCCCATAGTATCAAATGCTGTGCACAGCACTTCACAATCAAAATTTGATCCAAGCCTTAAAAAACAAAAAAAGCATATTATGCCATTTAAGTAACTAAAGTGTGTCCTCCTGAGAGTCTAAACACTGCATGTATTAGCATCTCCTTAAAAGTGTCCCTAAGATGCCTAGCTTTGAGTTAAACTTCCTTGAACAGGGGAAAGCCTTTGAAATTTGTGTCTTCATGATGCAACTGGTTAGTGTAGACAAAGACGCAATTTCAGAGTCACTGAAGAGGTTATTCTTCTAAAATGATTATCCTCTCTGTTTCATGCCGTCCTTGTGCATATGATTCAAGTAGTGTTCAGTTTTTCAGTTCATTTTTTTGGATAGCTGATTCATTTTCCTTCTCTTCTCCACACAACTTGCAAGAAAAGCAGATGGCACTATCAGCACACAGGGTACCTAGTGGTCAATGATAAAATAAAGACTGAGTAAGTTTAAAAATTAAATTATGAAATCTAAGTATGAAATCCATTTCTATTCATGATTCATATCTTTTTTAAAAGGAAAATTCATACTCACATTCATATTTATTACTATCTCTTCAAGATATCTTGCTATAAAAATAGCACAGGAATTATATAGATTTATTTGCTTAGGTAAAAGGAATATTTGTTTCAGGCCTTTCCCACTTAGACAAGATCTTCTAACTCTATGGAAATGCTCAATGCGCCTTAAAAGACTATTTTGATTTTATTACAAGGAAATGTTGCACACTGGGAAAAGATGTTTTAAACAAGCTAAGATAGTGACCAATTAAATGCAATCAGCTTCTTTAAAAAACAACATCCAGTCTCAAAATGCTTGAAGCCATTAAAGAAAGCTTAGAAATGAGACCAAAAATATGAACATAAAGCCAGTTCTTAAGCCATCGTAAGAACAAGTTCCAGTATCAGGCCAGATTATCTGATCTACAGGGCTTTCTGCAAAAATACTTTTTATTGAAGCTTTTGGAAGATTTCAAAGAATGTCCCTTCCATTTGGTTTACTCTTACCAAAAGCACAAAGCACAACAGGAACTCTTCACAAAGTATCAACAAGCAATTTTAACCATGTACTTGACATGTAAAAATAAGTGTTCTTATTAAGTTATAAAATTAAGTTTATTCCCAGAAATAAAACATTATATTAGTTCACCTCTTAAAGGCCATTCAGAGATAATCTGAATGCACAATACCCCCTGCTCTGTGATTATAGAGTCTGTTGTGTCATTCCTACCTCACTCTGCTGATGGCTGTTAAACCACCCTCTTCACCCTGTTTAAACTGAGAAACCCTCAAGACTGAAAATATAACAAACCAAATTGGTTAATCTCAGTCTGATTTACCTGAATCTGAACAGGCAGAACAGTAATCTTCTGCATCTGTCTAATCCACTATTTCTCATTGTTCAAGTTCCTGTAATTTTAAGGGAAAAAATTACTTGATGTGCAAGAACATTACCCAAATACTAGTATTGTGAGAGACAGTAGAGAAAGTAATGTCTTGCTGCAGTTTCCACAGGATTCTACTATTTCCTCTCCAGTTTGGTTAAAACAACAGCTGTAGCAACCACACACCACTGTTCAAATGAAACTAAAATGCCGCCTATGCTGCAACTGCAGCTGTCATCATCTTTGTTTAGTTAGTAAAATGTAATCAAGTTATTTTTGAATTTGCTATCAATGTGTTTTCTTGCTAGGCTGCATATTCTTCTTGCCCCCAAATTGGCTATTATGTTGAGATTATATGTTAAAAAACAGGACAAATCCAGCAACTGGTAGTTTTCTACATTTGGCAGATGTAAGAAGTAAATACACGCAGAGCATCTGGACTTCACAGTTCTGGCAGATGCTGTCTGTGGTTTGCACGTTTGGTGCCTTATCCTGAAACTTTAATGGAGTCTCAGCAACACATCACTTCCTCCTCTCCTTGCCTCTAGATAGGAGATAAAATCAGATCCCAGTCACCTTCTTTAGGGACTTTACAAACGACTGATTAAGATTTCATTAATTTCCCTATTGATCATTAAGGTTCTCCACTCAGTGCTGAGGAACAAGTTTCAGGATGTAGTGCTCTGTATTTGTGACAAGTATAAGGAATGAAAAATGTTTTTATTTGTTTGTTTGTTTTTTAAACAAACAAACCAGTCACATACACACAGATGACAAGGACATTTCACTTGCAGATTTACTAGTTATATTACTAAAGAGGCATATAAACATATGCATCTTTCACCACACTCCTAGGGGAAAACAAAAAGAAAAGCATTTCCCCATGTTCCCGTTCAGAAACAGCTGTCCTCTAGTTCTCTTGAGCTAGGTGCTGCTCCTTCAAAAATATATGAAGAGTACACTGAACCACCTCAGGACACAAAAGACTGTAGGTCTGATAAGCATTTTGTTCTCTCTATCCCTTCAACAATGCCATGATATTCAGTTCCTTCCACCATCTCCACTGTACCATCTCCTGCAGTATGCTGCAATAACTATTAGGTCAAAGCAAACTGGAATATAAAATATAAACAATCAATTCTTTAAACACCTTGGGGAAGGGAATAAATTTTTAACCTGTATCAGTTCTATAACCCAGATCAGATAATTCAGATGCAAAAGCACTTTCATCATCCCAACCAAGAGAAAGGTCAAGGAGTGAAAGTGAGCAGCTAAGGAAGCATGAGTTAAGGCAAATTATACCTTGTCAGACTACAAAAAACAAACAAGACATTTCTTACTCCCCTCCCCCTTACTTAAAGTATAAAGTCATAGGATGAAGACTAGGTTAAGTGATATTCCAGATGCTTAATATTTTTCTGATCAATGAAGACAAGTGTCAAAACAAAATTAGTGTCAACAAGAGACAGAAGTGTTAGAAACAATGTAGACTTAGGTTAGAAGAAATCTAATGTAAATGAACAACAGGCAGAAGTTCAGTTTCTTACTAGATGTTCTCTATTATGATGTCTGACTACTCTGTATTGGATGTATATATTTTAGAAAAAGAATGTAAACGTGGAGGTTGTGTGATGACAACAGTTTCAGTCTTAGAGAAAACACTTTTAGACCATTTTAGATAGATTTTTTCCAACACTAGAAACAAACAAAAATTAAATCCAAACACACAGCAACTCTACCACACCAGTGTCAGAAAACATCAAGACTACTTTCTATAACGTGCACCTTTGCCGGATCTTAAAACGTCACAGGTGTGCTGCCTTACTCAATTTCTGACATGCCTATCTGGTGAAGAGAGGCATGCCTCTTCTCTGAGCATTTTCAGTGAAGTTGAATCTGTTTTCAGGCCAGAAAAGGAGTTTAGTTTAAGAGATTCACTCAATCCCATAAATCAACTCTTTAGAGAACATTTACACTCCAAGATTTTCTACTCTTTTAGCTTGCTAACTTCCCTTAACTCACCAAAAGCTTGGTTTGTCAAGATACACTTTCTTAGTTAATGAACCTGTACATTTTTATTGTAGTTTGTTTTATTCTCACCCTGACCTCATAACTTGATTATACGGACCAATTTCTTTTCACAACTATTCAGTGCAGTACTCCAAATCCTGCTATCTTCAGAAATATTCCAAAAAAGTTGAAAACCTCCTGACTACTACTGTAAAAGATGTATGTTTAAAAGGACAATTAAGCATGTTGTAAATCTAGGACTAAATGCTGCTTCTTGTATGCATTTCTATTGAAACCTGTAGGAGTTAGTGTGGAAGTAAAATGAAAACATTGTTTGTGTAATAGTTTTAACACTACGCAATGCTTAAAACCAAAACACAATTGCCCTCAAATGCAGCCAGGGTAACCAGCAATGAAATAGAGATTTTTTTTTTTTTTCCTCCCCTGTGCCTACAGATGTAAAATTGCAAGAGGTCAAGTCTACTGATGTTTTAAATTTATCAAAGCTTGCTTTTAGATCTGTGGATTTGCTCTGGGAAAAGGAAAAAGTTAATCTAACCTTACACTTCATAGCTGTTTGTAACTATGGATAAACCAAGTTGTCATAGCTTGAAATTAAAGAGAAAAATCACTCACTTGTATTGTGTACGCTGTTTCTAGGTGACCACTAAGTGCAGAGCTCTCCTTTCAAACATTCAAAGCACGAGAAGGCCACAAAAAAAAAAAAAAAAGACATACAGGCTCTAACTGCAGTTTGTACTGGAGGACTAGTTCTTCAAAGTCTTTTTTTAACCTCATTGTGACAAGGGGTGTTCCACTTACCTACTGGACAGCAGTACTAAAACCAGCATCTGGTGTGGAAACATCACGACTAAACACATGAATGCAGTTTATGTATACACTGTATACATCTCCACTGAACTGTAAGGATCCCTGGGTCTCAATGGAGTGGGCCAAACATGACCCAGAAGATCCTCCCCACCCCCAACGTTTCATATTGTGAAATCCATTTTAATAATCTATACAGGGAGCTGTACTTCACTCTAAACCTGTGGAAGTGCTGAAGAATATCAGATTTCTTTAATTCAAAAGGATAATCTGTCTTATTTCCCTCAGGGAAAGATCTGTTTCATTGCGACACATCTGGAAGTATCTAGATCAGTTCCATCAGAGATCAGGAACTGTCTTAAACAGAAAAGTCCAAGTACAACTTGGAAAGGTCAGCAAGGGAAGAAACGAGCAGCTGACCATAGTTCAGTGGGGGAAAAAAAAAAAAAAAAACACAAACATAAATCCAAGGACGAATACAAGGTCCCTGGTAAGGACACGTTCGGTTACATTTACTAAAAAAAAAAAAAAAAAAAAAAATCACCTTTCCAATATGAAACATTACAGAACAGCCTTGAACCAGAGAGCTGGTCAAATAGCTGTAACCCCATAGTAGGCTGATTTTGGAAGTAAAGCTGGCTGAAGGAGTCTCATCCCACCTGCTCCTTCAAGGCAAGAGAGTTCTCAGGAGCTTTTACAGCAGATTTGGCACAGTCTGCTATGATGTTCAATAGGTGGGCACTGCGATCATCTATCAAAAAAAGCACCCTCCCACCTTCACATAGCAGGAACAATTTCACCTTGCTATACATCTGACCTTTCTGACTAGATCAGACAACTACATTCTTCCAGACTCAGGAGGATTGCAGACCAATTATCCCCCTCCTGTATCAGGTGCTGTAAGTTCTGGCATTTAGGGGAAGGTGCTGATTTACTGTTTCTGTATAGGAAGCGTACAAAATATTCACACACAGAATCAGCCTGCAAAATTCCCACGAACGCTTTTTTTTTTTTTTAAAAAAAAAGAGTCAGCTCAGTTCTCCCAGAAAATATTTTCAGTCTGTATAGAGGAAATAAAACAACGGACAAAGAGACTCTCCCTTCTCTAAGAAATGAGGCAGTATTACACAAAGGCTGCTGTCACCTCAGTAATGCATCAGTCCACATCCTACCCCTAAGTTGCTAAATCAGTTACCCTAACAGTTGAACTTTCCAGATTTAGTGACTGAGAGTGGTAGAACTCCAGCTTGTGACTCATGGTCACTAACAGGACAGCTGGAGAGGTTAAAGACATCTGAGACAGAAATTTTGAGTCACCCTGCTCCCTAAAGCATAGACCTGGTGGGATTTTAATCAGACCCTAACCTTTTAAATGGTGATTTGAGATAACTCACATAAGCTTGGCAGTGCTATGTCTATTGACTACCATGAAGATTTGAAGAAAAGGCTGCAATACAGAGGAAAGGTATATAAAAGAGTACGACATGCATGCCTTTACAAAAATAATGGTGGATTAACCAAAGTTCAATATGGATACATCAGAATGACATGATGTTCACAGCTATTTAAGACTTACTTTCCTGAGCATTCTACCAAAGATCTAAACCCATATACAACGCTCATTTGACTGTTCAAGGGTTCTGACTAAGGCTTGCTGTGGTGATGCAGATCCATTTAGAAGCAGTATTGGTTCTGCCTATTTCTTCTTTCTTGATGGCATCTAGGTTTGTGCTAGTGATAAGGTAGTTTCTGCTCATCCTTGAACAGCTGTTGATGAGAACAAAATGCCCATTTACAAGTTTAAGGCTGTCAATACTGACAAATGCAGCACAGAACTAATCTCAAAACCTTTTCTACCCTGGGAAAAATGCTGCCTTAGAAAACGCAGAGATTAACTTCAAAAGTATTGCTACATCAAAGATTATGGGTGTATGCTGGTCTACTATTTAGATAGTAATCTGGAACTGGTAAAGACTACAGAGATAGCACTATGAGTCAATTGTTTACACAAGTTTCTTTTTTTAAAATTATATGTATAAGTGTTGTCTGCCAAGTTAACAACATTATTAAATGAAGCATGCCACATACTGACAACAGAAAATCTTTTTTTCCAAGAAATAAATTGTTGCTGCATACATGAATGATCAGCTAGGCACAAGGATCTACATTACAGACTCTAGAAGTCATCTGTTCTGCACCCCCTCCCCAGCTTTACTCAAGCAAGGCCACCATGAGCAGGTTGCCCAGGATCATGTCCTGCCAACTTCTGAAGAAAAGGATGGAATGGATGCTCCACAGCCTCTCTGGACAGCCTGTGCCAGTGCTCTGTCACTCACACAGCAAAGAAGTGCTTCCTGATGTTCAGCTGGAACCTCGCGTGTTCCAGTTTGTGCCAGTTGCCTCTTGTCCTGGCACTGGGCACCACTGAAAATAGCATGGCTCTGTCCTCTTTGCACCCTCCCTTGAGGTATTTATAGACATGGGTAAGTTCCTCCCAGAGCCTCCCATTCTCCAGGCTGAACAGTCCCAGCTCTCACAGCCTCTTCTCATAGGAGAGGAGCTCCAGACCCTTCATTACCTTGGTGGCCCTGCAATGGACTCTCTCCAGTACGTTCATTTCTCTCATGGACTGGGGGGCCCTGATCTGGACACAATCATCCAGGTATGGTTTCACCAATGATGAACATAGACAGAACTACAGTTACCTCTACATTTGTTAATATTTTTAGATCAGTAATCACTGAGGTAAAGCAAGAAAAGTTCACAACCTCTGCTGCTTCCTGAACATGGACTGCTTTATTCCACCACCTCCCAAAATAATAGCTTCATTTTGATCCAAGATAATACACTAAAGCCACCTACCTCTCAGAACATAGACATATTTCAGCTACTAAGTTAAAACAGGCAGACATCATTTTTTAGGCTCCGTCATTTCACAGTTACTTGTAGAAACAAAACAGAACACTCAGATTTCCCCTAAGTTGGAGAGGACTTCTTTTACACTGCCTGCCCTAATCTCAAAAAATCTTTTCTCTCCGCAAAACATTAGGCATTCTACAGGACAAAATTTCAGATTTGCTCTTAGAAATGCTTTCCATGTATACAACAAATGCTCACTTCAGGTTAAAAGCTTTCATTAAGATGTTAGCTAAAAACTGGAAGTTACTTGATTTGGGGCATGCTGGTGTAATGCACTTGGGCTAAAAACACCACAGAATTTGTTTGATTTTTACTGCTGATGACTTAACACATCAGTATTGTAGCATCATCATTCTACGTACTCCTGAAAACATTTATAGGCAGATGGACTGCAAGGAATGTGAACAAGGAAAGCCAACTCATGCTGTAGGGAGGAACACGTAGTTCTGGCAAACTAAAAATAAAAAGAAAGCATTAACACACCATATGCTGTACAACAGCTAATAGCATTATTTAGAAATGTTCCAGTAAAACAAAGGTAACGATGGCAAAATTCAGACCTACGAAAAAAGGGGACTTAAGTCAGCCACCTCTGACAGTCCTATTTGTCACCGTAAAAACTCATGTTTGTTTATAACTAATAATTTAGTTTCTTTCATTTTACACAAACCTTAGGATAACATATACCTAGTTAAAGAGTTTTCCTCGTGATCAAACTTACTAGCCATGCCAGAACACAGTTGAAATACCACTGGTAAAACAAATTTTGGCTTGAACACAGACCATGACTTAAAAGACTGACATGTCTTGCACCACAATCATACTATCTTCCCATTCAGTAAGTTCTGTTTTAGCCTCTGTGCATCTGCATAATAGTGTTAATATGTATTCTTTCAAGCAATGTAAGAAAAGCAGCAAAAAAAAGGGAGCTCTTCACCAAAGTATTTTCTTGTAAGTGAAATCGTATCACAAAAAGTAACTTCAACTCGGGTAATGTTCAAGTAACTTCGACATTTTGGAAACTACAAACAACATTGGTGTAAGAGAATAGCCTATGTGTACACAGTGAACATTCAATAATTTTTTTTTCATGCTTTCAACCTGAAGATAGCAATCACAACTGGATTATTTCTTAGAATGTGTCAGTTAATAATCTGACCAAGGAGAAGGCTAAAGTGATTTAGAGGAAGTAAGTCTTTTTGGCAATATAAAACACTTCAAACTGCCACAGAGTAGTCAGTAACACAGCACTGGGTAAAGGACTCACCATTAAATGACACCACACCCCTGGGCAAATCTTAACCTGTTCTAATTTTCACTTCCAGTTTATGAAATAGTTGTAGCTTCACATACCTGCAGCAGAGATGTAAAAATCACATAATTGCTCACAGTTTGAAATTCTCAGGACTAACAGCAAACTTCTCAGTCTCAACCTTGTTTAAATGCTCACTCATATTATTAGGGTAACCAGCTCCAATTACAGAAGTACATACATGAAGGTAAGAACTACGTTTTCCACAGCTTTTCCTTCTGTTCTCTTGGTGTCAAAACAAAGAGTTTAGACTTCTCCTTTGTAGCAAAGTAGTTGAAACATGGAATAAAAATAGGACACATTTGCTCAACAGCTCCCACTGTAGCCCAACAGAAAACAGGGAAGGAAATGCAATGGATTTAATCCATATTAAAAAGCTTCAGTAAATCACCATTCCGCATTTAGCCTGTGAGGTGACCTGACATCGGCAAAAACATTCTTAAGAATGTTTTCATTTGTGACTTATATTGTGAAAAGATAAATTTAAAACAAAAAGACCTGTGGTTTAGGCCAGTTAAATTTTACCTGGCAGGTTCAAATAGTCCATTAGAATTTGAGACATTGATTCAAAGCAGCAAATAATGACTCTGTGTGGCTGTCTTTGTTCCAGAAGATAAGTTTCATAAGCATCTCAAACGAAAGTTTCGGAGTCCACAGAGTATGTTCATTCTGGTACAACCAAATGCTATATACTATATAAATTCCCTTTTAGAAATATAACTAGCCATGAAACACTTGTTCCTAATGCAAGAGAGGAGCTGCACTAAGAATTAGCATTTTCCCTCTAGCTAGAAAAGGTGCTGAAACAGAAAGAACATTTCCACATCAAACTAACGCTGAACCCAAGCTATCACTCTGAAGCCTTTTCATTTTACACACATCAGAACCCCACTTATATTCAGCAGCAAAAAGTAAAATGTGTCTCTCACTGTTTGTATTGGGTTTATGTGGCGAGGTTTTGGTAGCAGGATGAGGGCTGCAGGGGTGGCCTCTGTGAGCAGAACCCAGCAGCTGCCCCATGTCAAATCAGAGCCAGCTCCAGTGTTGATGGTAAGGCAAATTCATTTTTAGTTTGCTTTAACTCTCATTGCTCTAGTCTGGTAGTGATAGGCAATAAATTATGTTCATCTCCCTTATGCTAGTTCTCTTTAGCCTGTGACAGCAACTCATGAGTGATCTCCCTGTCCTTATCTCAACCTTTGAGCTTCCTCCCCCCCAGTATTTTCTTCCCCTTTCCTTCTGAGGAGGGAAAGTGACAGTCAGGAATGGTGCTGAGCCAGCTACCACCTCACTTTTCAACTTCTAAATTGCCAAGCAAAAGCCCTGAGAAGCATCAGGTCCATAAGGAAGAAGTGTCTGTAAAAGAAAAAAAAAAAAAGGATTCCTTTTCTCATCCTTATTCCCCTCAAAAAGGGGCACTGTTTCCCAGCCCTCTCACATAACACTTTTTCCTAGAAGCTCTATTTATTTTATCTCAAGAGCAGAGTAGGCCACACAGGGAAGGACATGGATGTCCTTCTCTTTTTGACACTTTTTCAAGACTTCTCATCCCTGTTTTACCACATTCAAACATACAGATTACCTAATAACCTTTCCCAACACATACTCCTACCCACATGTTTTTTTAGTTCAAAAGCAGCTACTACGAACTAGTTATGACCATGAGATAGAGCATGCAGAACCAACTGCCATGAACCAGAACAACTTCAGTCACGAGAAAAAGCAAACAGGTAAACATGCAGGATATTAGTTTAATTTGCTTGCAGCAAAGGTGTCTTGTTACAGAGACCAACAACACTCAACTCCCACATATCATCAATCTTTCCTTGCTAAGACAGATCTAAGAGTTCTGGTACTGTTCTACCGATAAAGTTGAACCCACTGTTCTTACTCTTAGGCCATCCTTTCCCATGTCTGAAATGTGTCTTCTCAAAGTCTTCGATGATCAAGGTCCCTGCCTCCAGCTTCATGTTTGTTTCTGCTTCCTGTCCCATTACACTGATTATTCCAAAGTCTGGAAAACAAAACAACACAAAGCAACTCTGCAACTTGTTCAATATTTGATTTATTACAGAATAAATATCCAAGTTATTTTTGGTTATTCAAATAACGTGACGAGGAGACTGCTACAGGCACTATCAGGGAAATGAGAATACCTAATGGCAATAAAGAATAAGCTCTAACATGCCCTAGCTTCTACATTGTTAACATGACAACATAATGGATGGATCTGTAGTTTGCTTGCTCTCATTGTAAATATTACACAGTGCATGAGGATTTTGTACTTCAGTCACTGATAAAAAGAACTTGTCGGTCAACATCAAAAACAATTAGCATTAATAAGAACAGGCCTCCAAATACTGTATTTTTGGATTGAGAAATTCCATGCATGGGATTTATGGGAATAAATTTAAAAGAAAATATATTTTGACTTTTTGATTATAATCACTACAATAAAATCAATTTTTGTTCTCAACTGTTTAGCAATTGTATGGGAATGTTTGTATGCAAACTATCAACAACTTGAGCAGAAGACAATAGCTTGATTTCTGTCACTGAAAGGAACGTGGTCTTCTGATGACTAGATCTACAAGGCCACCAAGTTATTTTTCTACTCCTATATCAAGGCACACTGTTTTTCTATAGCCCCTCAGAAACTCCATTCATCAGCCTTTCACTGAAAGCTCCAAGCACCATTTCCATCAATACTTTTTAATTGTACTATGAGTTTTCAATAAATAATATTATACAACTTAATCCAGAAAACAGATCTAACACTTTAAAATTCAGTAAACAACTGAATGAGTCCAGGTAATAATTCCAAGAATATCAAAATCAAGTTTTCCTGTAAGTACATTCTAGCCTTGCTTGCTAAATTACTGCCCCATGCAACTATTATGCAAAAGATTAAACTCAATGTAACTTAATACTTAATGTAACTTCATATTTCAGGAAAAAAGCTAACTCCACAATCTCTACATGTTGACATTACTGTGCTAATAGTGTAGTGTGACCACTAAAATATTTTTCTAGTACTTAGAGGTTCTTGGTCTCAAGAAATACCATTTCAATGCTGAATGATTAGAGAGTCATAAAATAGCCCAGATTAAAACGGACCTTGAATAATCACTTAGACCAACTTTTCAGGTTAAATGGGAGCTTAGATGATATTATCCAGCACCCTGTCCAGTCACGTCTTGAAAGCCTCCGGTAATGGGGATTCTATCACATCCCTGGGGAAGTCACTCCTCTGACTGATCATTCTCACTAAAAAAATAAAAATTGTTTGTGATATTAACTTGTATGCTTAAAAATAAAGAGATTTCTTAGGAATATCAACTTAAAAGTGACCATATGTAGGTAGTAACGGTTACTGTCAAACAAGACAATTTGAGAATGCCATGAAGAACACATTTTCGGTTTATTTGACCCAGAAAAATACAATAGAACATGATAGATACGATACATGTAATCAATTATTATTTTTAAATGTTAAGAATACCTCAAAACTGCAACTTGGTACTATGCACAAGAACACAAGAGCGTTCTTACAGTGAAGTCCCAGAAGTTATTACAAACTTGTCAGCTGCACACATTCCTTGCTGTTTGTATATAAGATTGACATCTCACACTGGTAATAAGAAGAATAAACACACTAGGAGTTTTATTATCTACACCAGTATTGTTTTAAGACCATGATCAAGCGGTGATGATTACTAAGGTAAAAACTAGGGAGAATGAGAGCTCAAGGGAAAATGAAAAATCTAAACACATAGAGAAAGAGTTCCCTTGGGAAGTACTGAGCACTACTGTCTAATTAACTACTGTGCTCATTATCATGCCACATAACATCTTACATAAGCTATCATTTCAAGTATAGACTGATTGCAACTCCAGCTAAGACAGTAGTTATGTGCTGAACTAAACCAGTTACTCTAGAGAAGAGCTATGAGTAAAAGTTAATGGTTTATACTGGCTCACTGCAAGTAGTTCTTGAGCATACTGTTGACTGCAGTCTCTCTCCTATGCTATCTGGGGCCCAGAATAGATCATTGAAAGCATCTACAATGCCAGCTTTTCTCACAAGTCAGGTAACAAAGCATTACAAGGAGTGACATAAATCTTAATATTTAAAAATACAAGAAATATCATATTTAGAAAAAACACAACTACTTAACTTGTAGCAACTTCATTTTTCTACTGATCATCTGTTATTTTGGCTTACTAACATCTGCCTTTACCTTCTGAAGGTAAAAAAAAAAAAAAATCATTGCTGAACTACAACACAGGCACACAAGAAGAGATCAGCATCTACCCAAACCTATATATTAAAACAAAGAATATTAAACTCCTTTTCATTTGAATGCAAGGATTTTCACAGCAGAACTCCTAATTTTGCTATCTTCTTCCCTTTCTTGGTACACGTACCTAGAGTTCATTAGAAAGGATATGTTACTGCTTGCATTGGCAGAATTTAAGTTTACAGCTATCGTACCCATTTCATTCATTTTATTTTTTTTATTTTTCCCTCTGTGATACCCATTATGTGATACCCAAACCCAAACAGTTCAGGTACAAACTGGTACAAACTAAAAATAAAACGTCAGATGTTTAAAGATTAAAAAAAAAAAAAGCATACTCCAGTACTGGTGAACAACATTCTCTTAATTAGAAGTGAAAACAGGAGTAATACGAGTTTCTCCTCCCAGAGGGACCTTATAGAGGGCCTTACAGTGCCTAAAGGGGGCCTGCAGGAAAGCTGGGGAGGGACTTTGTCAGGGATTGTAGGGATAGGGCAAGGGGGAATGGCTTGAAACTAAAAGAGGGGAGATTTAGATAAGATATTAGGAAGAAATTCTTCATTATGAGGGTGGTGAGGCCCCAACACAGGTTGCCCAGAGAAGCTGTGGATGCCCCATCCCTGGAGGTGTTCGAGGCCAGACTGGATAGGGCTTTGGGCAACCTGGTCTGGTGGGATATGTCCCTGCCCATGGCAGGGGGCTGGAACTGGATAGTCTTTGAGGTCCCTTCCAACCCAAACCATTCTATGATTCTATGATCCTTCCTACATCTCCTTCATCACAGTCACAGCCAGCAACATGCCAGAGTTATTGTCAGTAATTATAGAACAAAAATCTTGGAAATTATAGAACAAAATCTCAGAAATCTGATGTGGCACCAACTGTATGAAATCCTTCTCTCATAAGATTAAAGATGTTCTAGCTTTCAAAACCCCAAATTACCTTGGAAACGTTACTAAGTGGAAGAGGAATAAGAGTATCGATGTCCAGTGAAGGTAAGAATAATCTACCAAATCTGACCAAAACCTATTTTTGATGTATTGTAAGAAGTGATACATAGGTTATATTAAAAAACAATTTGAAGGCCACAGCTAAAGGAATTTGAAATACTTTTCGCAATCTTCTATTAGTCACTTTAGTAATATTGTCACTTTGGTAATATTGAAAGTGTACAGAAATCTATTTCTTCAGATAATGCTTAGAAAGCTTGGGTAATGCTTGTATCTTTTCTTAAAAAACAGTAAATGCAAAAAGCTTGGGAGAATTTACACATTTTGGGACACTACGGCTATGTTTTCTGATCTTAAAATCAGCATTTTTCTCAGTAATTTCTCACTAATTAGATCACAGTCAATATAAAAATCAAGTTATGTACTGGAAAGCCATTAGCCATTACATTGCTAGCACAAAACTTTCTATTGCTAATGGAACAGATGTACTGTAGGGAATAACAATATAAAAATCATCATGGCAAACAAGCCCTGCTGGCTTCAACTTCTTGATCATTTTAGCTGCCTAGACAGATGTCATATTGATATAAGATGCACAAACTCATATATGGGAAGAGGAAAGACATTAAGGGTATTAGCAAGGAATTCCATTTAAGAATTGATGTTCTCATTCATTTAAGCCAGAATATTTCTTATAAGACTACACAGTTCTCAAATGTAAGCTGATATCAGTCTCAAAGACGTTGGACATAATTACACCATTCAGTGATCATAATCACACTTCTTCAGTGTCAAAGAAGCTGGACATAATCACACCCTTTTAAACTAAAGTTTTCCTCTAACATTGCTCAGCAGCTCCAGTTAATCACTGCCTCAGACCTGTTGATGCCTCATTTGCTTCTGTTCACTATCAAGAACTTCCTTCCAAAGGTTTTTTTTCCTTTCCCTGACAGCTTAAAGGAAATATTTCAGTAGCTCTTAGAACAGCCCAACGTTGACAGAAAAAAGTGTTTTGTAAATAATACTGAGGTCCTCAAAATGATAATTTAAAACTTAATTTCCATGAAGAAAAATAGATTTTCCTCAAAATAGGGAAGATCTAGAGAGACAGAAAACTAAAAGCTAAGGGATCATTATTGACACATCCTAACACCATACCAGTTAAGCTGCTCTTAGTTACATATCTCAAGCAGGAAATACATCCTACACAGAATAGCCATCATGAACAAGTTTCTAGTATCCCTCACTTCATAAATGAAGGGCAACAATAAAGGTGATCCCATGAAGCATTCTGCTGCTTTTGAACATAAGTAAGTTAAAGCAAAGCAAAACAAGTGTGACAAGTATACTGATGAATTATACATGCTTATACATAAAGCATAAGTGACCTTTACGTTCCCAGAGTTATTAACCTGGGTCTCATTTACTAAAACATCCACCAAAGCGATGATGAAACATAGCAGAGGTATTCTGAAGTGAGAGTCCCCATTTCAATGCAGTCAAATTAAATTTGGTTTCCAAATTGACTTAATGAAAAGATCACATTGATTAAAGCAGACTTCATCACATCTTGAATATAAGAACCCTAGAACTGAAAAAAGTGCAAATGACAAACAAGCAAGAGGAAGGGAACTGCAAACAGTACACAGAATAACCCGTTGGTCAGCTTTGATGACAGTTGCCATGTTGTTGCAGCCTTGTACCACAATGACTGTGAGTCAGGCAATGTTTCTATGGAGATGTAATACCTTTTATTAGACTAACTGATATAGCTGGAAAAAAGACCTGATGTGCATCTAGGCACATAACCTCTTGAGGTCACCGTGTGACCTAAAGCTTGCCTGGCACCCTATCCCATTATAAGCTGGTCTAATAAAAGAAGATTACATCCCTCCACAGACCTCGCCTAATCCATATTAGTATACCACGTGCAGTCTCTGGAAAGAGATGATAGTGAAGATCAGGGTGCTGGTTAAGTAAGAATCACGTACAGTGAACACTTTTCATCGTAATATCCAATCTCTTAAAACAGTTGCAGTGCTTCTCAAAATATTGCGAGCAGCAGCAAAGCTATGACAAACAAGCAAAAAGTCCTCTCATATAGTGCAAGAATACTTTCAGAAAGTTACCTAGATCCAAGAAACAGCACACTACCTGCTTGTTTGAAGTCTGAAATGCAGTGCTAAGGAAAAGGGCAGCAGGAAGAAGTTCAACCCATGAGAGAGGGGAAAACAAACCAAAAAACTAAAATTATCACAATAGTATTCATTAGAAGAGGTTCCTCTATTACAGGAGCTGTATTTTGCTTAGAGACAAAGAGCCAACATAGATGAATTAGCAGTCCATTCTGAAAAGATGGAAAGAGATGATGCTTCTCTTGGAAGAACAGAGATTATGCAGGTTCAGTGTAGTCATCTTGTCAGCACCCTGAGATAAATTTGCTTTAAAGGTCAACTCTTCGGGAAGTACTCAAATGCTATGAATGTCTCAATGAGGTACTTTTTTTTTAAAAAAAAAAAAAACACCACTGATTCATTGGTTTTCACTACCAAGATCTCTCTCAGAAAAGCCTCAAGTCATACTAGAACATGTTAGGCATTTTAAGTTTCCCAGATTTCTTTTACAATAAAGGTTTTAAACCTCTGCTTAAGTCACATTGTTCTCATACAAGCACGCATCAGACATCACTTTCCAACAAGCATTAGGCACTCCAGGCATGCTACATTGCAGCCATCTAAAAAACACGAAGACTAAGATACTTACTCCACATTCATGATGCCAAGCACATCCAAAGGGGAAATTTATCCTGTCCTGCAAGGAAATAACTAGGTTTAATAAATCCAATTTTCAGAGTAGCATTCCTCCATTTAGCAGATGGATTATTTCTTCAATTGTCTACCCTGCCAGAGAGTTGTTTCCACAGAGCAGAAGAACATGGCAAACTACAAAACTCTCCCAGCTGAACACTAATATAGCAGATACATGACCATAAGTAATATACAAAGAACACTTCTTTACCATAAGAGTGACAGAGCACTGGCACAGGTTGCCCAGAGATGCTGTGGAGTCTCCTTCTCTGGAGATATTCAAGACCCACCTGGATGCTGTCCTGTGCAACGTGCTCTAGGTGACCGTGCTTGGTGTGGGGGTGTGAACCACCTGATCTTCAGAGGTCCCTCACAACCCATTTTGTGATTCTTTGAACACAGAAGCAATTGGTACTAATTTGGTGAGTACTTGGATCCCAAAGACATCATTTGGGAATGTGGTTCAACACTTCAAAAAGTGACAATGCTTTTTGTGACACAGATGCAGTGGAACATAGGGAATGCAGTATATAGCAGGCATTTCCTACCACATTTTTAAATCAGATAAATCCAATCCTATTGAGCAGGCCCCTGAAGCAATGGACAGACGTGCAGGTTTATTACAGAACAATTTTCCATAATCATAAGAAAAAGTGGAATTTACCAACTGTACCTAAACAAAAATCTTTGACTGCTAGAGATGGTGGTACAGGAAACAAAACAACAAACCTCCCACCACAAACTAAGAGGAAAAAAGAGACATACTCAGTGCCTTGATACATACCAGCTTTAGAAGGATTCAGCATACCTTTTTAATGATTCAAGTGCAGAGTCCATTACCTCCCATCTTCCTTGCACTGGATGAAGAACTGCTAACACCTTGTCAACCTTCTATGGATCAAGGTTACATTTTTTATACAATGTAAAGGCACCTAAAACAAGCAAAATAGAACACTGAATAAAAGCAGTGAGACGCAGAAGGAAAAAACAACTGCTTAAGTCTTTTCATTTAGCATCCTACTCACATTCTCAAAATGTTTATGACGAGAGAAGCATGTATAGGAAAATGAGGCTGAACAACCAGAACAATCCCATACACTTCCAAAACATTAACTGAGACAAAAGTCTTAAATTCCAAATTGAAAATGTTTATACAACTCTTCAGACAAAGGCATTAGATTTGCAAGAATTGTCAGTATTTCAGGATCACGTGCAACTGTGTCTTTCAAGGCAGTACCATACGTGCTTCTTTAGTTAAAAATGTCAAAAGACTTATGATACTGTATTAAGCTGTTCTTGTGCTACATTGCAAATATTTTGAAATACAAAAGGTGCAGACATAACACCTGCACCCAGAACAACTTAACAGTAACAGTACTAAATGGTGCTCTCCGTCAATAAATACTAGCGCATGTTGTCAGTTTTTGTCTGTTCTATGAACTTATACAAAAAGCATAGAGAGCTTAAGAAATGGAAGACCTATCTTTTAAACTTAACCACTAATGAAACTAAGAGTCATGATGAATGTACTTTAAGAACAAATCAAATCAATAAATCCTACCAGTCAAGGCTTCTTCTATATGAACTTCAGTACAAAACTTTAACTCAGTTACAAACCTTCACATTTACCGCAATCAGTATTTAAAAAAAAAAAAAAACAAAAAACAAAACAACTGCTCTGTGTTAAGTTCATTCTTACAGCAGAATATTTAATTCAAGAAAGATAACCCAACCAAAGAGTGCTTCTTAACCCAGATCTCTTCCCTGACCCCACTTCCTTGCACAGCTGGCACACCCTGGGAGGCAGTGCAGGGGCAGGAAAATATACATCAATTCAGCTCACCTGCCTACTTCTCAGCTCATTAACAGCAACTGCTGCAGGTCAGCATGCTCTCAGGCACTCACTCATACTGCCACTAGGAGGAGCCAAGCAGGTTCGGAGACAAAGCTTAAACCGATCCTCATCACAAATAGAGAAAAGTTAAATCTGGTCCCTAAAGGTCATTTAGAGGAGACGTTGTTCTTCAAGAAAAGAAAAAAATGAAAAGAAAACCAACAAAAAACGACAATTCACACATGAAAGAGAGTGAGCGAATGAAAAAAGATCTCAATAGATGTCAATACAAAAAGGATATTCTAGACATCTTCACCATGTTCTCTTTAAAGAACGGATTCACATTTATCCAGCGTATCTGTTACAGATCATAATGTTCAATACTTGTCATATTAGCTGCATATTTACATGCTGCACTGGAACTACCACACCACCACATCAGACAAGAGCTTGTAAACACCACTAATTCGTAACAGACATCTTATTTAAAAGACACACTGAGGAACACAAATACATTTCAGTTATAGAATAAGCCACAAAAATAACATTTTAAAAGCTTAAAATATTTTAATGACTTTCAGGATTTCACAACCCTAGCATTTTAGTAATGAACGACAAATCGTTTTTCACAACTTTTTTTGGAATTGAAATGTCTGGTTTCACTTGATTTAATTGAACACTTGATATTATTCAAGCCTACACAATATTTTTGCCATCACACGCTGTGGTTTCTGGAATCAGACTAACTCTACAGAAGCATTCAATGAAGTGTTCTTTGGTCAGAGAAGACTCCATCATGGGAAAAGAAGGAACAGGGAAGGACTTAACTCCTTCCACCCAGCTAGCACACAAAATCCTATAAAGACAAATAAGAAAGGATGTCAATAACTAAAGAACAAGGGCTAAAGTTAGCCAGTCTGACTTGCAAGTTCAGTGGAAATCCTGAAAGTTACCAAATAAAATAAAAGCCACACAGTCAAACTACATAAACCAAGATCCTCTCCTCACTCTGTCTCAGAGACATCCAAATAATACCTGTCAATATGTTTTTTTTTTTCCTAAATAGAAGAATCAAGTCTCAAACCACAATGTCTAAAGCATGAAAAAAAAAAAAAAAAAAAGTCTCATGAGCAGCCAGCAAGCTCCTTGGAGTATAAGCAGCAAGTCCTCTGTGTGAAGTCTTGCAGTGAGCCCTAAATTCAATATTAACCTGAAATAATAATGCATATACCCAATGTAATGCATTTAATTAACAAAAACAGTGATAAACCACCACAAGTTCTATTTATTGATGTGTGTGTCACATTCCCACCAGGTGTGGATTAATGAGCTGCTCTCAGCCACAGCTGTCAGCTGATCACTTAACAGCCTGAACATAAGGCTGTAAGTCACAGGCTTCAAGCAAATAAGACTCCTCCATGTTCCCCTGAATGATGCAGTCCTTCCCAAATGGACCTCAGCTGAGGCCACCAGTTCTATCACCCTGCTCAAGTCCCGTGCGCTGCAGGAACTGTGCCTGACAAACATACACTGCCTTAGTCTCTCAAGTGACTGAAACAGAACCCACTTTTCTTGACAATGCTTGTTATAAGGAACTTCTCTGCCACTTCCTCTGTCCCCTTTATTTTGCCAAAACTTCTCCTCCAACCTCCAGTTCCCCTTATCTACGCACCTTGGCTACAGTCAAGGTGTGCTGCACCTGACTCAAAGGTGCTCTGATGCTGGAGGCCTGACCAGGGTGCTTACCATGACCACCCAACTGAGCACTGCCTCTTGCAATGCTTAAAAAGCTGAATTCTTCCCTGGGGTGCTACAAGTAACTCGTGCCTCTCTCTTCCATCAGGACCCATAATTTTTTAAGATTTGAAGGATCTTGTCCCTTTCCAGGTGACCTTTAAGTAAAAATACACGTTATGAAGAATTGGCAGCATACACCTCTCGCAGGAGGGTTTCTGGGAGGCTCTCGCAGAACTCCCAGACCTTTGCCAGGGACACGGGGCCACAGCAGGTGTGTTTTATTACCTGAAGGCAGCCGTTACGAGCACCACACCGCGGTACCCTGGCACAGCTTTCTCCCAAAGCGGCTCCTCCTTGGCTTGGAAACACGCTCCGGCTCCGGCTCCAGCCCCCGGCAGGCCGGCCCCTCGGGGACACCCCGCCCCCCCCTCCGAAGCCCGGCCAACCACACGACCCCCCCCCGAGGCGCCGCCAAAGGCAGAGCGCCGCCACCTCCGCTCCGCCCCGCCCCGCCCCGCCCTCACAGAGGGAGGCGGAAGGCGGGGTGTGGCAGACATCTTGGGCTGGGGCGGAAGTCCCTGCCACCGGCCTCCTCTCGCTATGCCCGAGGGAAGGTTCTTGCCCTTAACCAAGATGGCGGAGGGAGCCCCTCTGTCCTGACTTTCCTGCGTGGGTATTAGCCCTTCGCTGCCTGTCCCCAGGTGCATGCAATTGCTCAGATATTCTCGGTATCCCATTTATTTGAAGAAGGCCTTACTATTTTGCTCCCACTTGCCATTTATTTTAAATGGATACTGTGTCTTTTGTGATTGTGGCCTTGCAGCCTCACTGTCCTCTTAGCCCATGCTCCATTTTCTGCCTGTCTATACACCCCAGCATCTCTGTGAACATAAACATCCCTGCAATTGCTCTGGTAAATAATACAGTGAAATCCACTGCAAGACGTAGACGCTGTTTCCCCATGCATTTTCTGGTGGAAGCTGCACCCCAGCCTTGACTGATGAAGGGACACAGGAACACGGGATGACCAGTGGCATGTGAACATATTGAGAGAGTCCTCAGCCAGCCGGACACAGTGGGAGAAGGTCTCCACCACTCACCCACTGGGACACACGTTGCAGATGGAGCAAGGAGTGCTTCTGATGAGCCTCAGCCTCCAGTGCTCAGGGCACTGTGTATGCTAGGAGAGGAATGGGTAAGTGTATTGTCTTTCCTTCATCTTGTGCTGCACCCAGCATTGGACAGAAGGGCTTGGTGCTGTCACCTTTCCACATCCTGCCATGTGGTGACACTAATAGTGACTACTGAGGCTGTATTTAGAATTAAACATTGATGAGTGATGGTGTCATAACCTCTGTGCTAAGAAAAGGACTACCCAGTTGAGCCAGTGAGAAAACTGTATATGCTGAATGACACCATTTTCATAAATTTAAACATTTCCAGACTGCAGAATAAGTCACCTGCATGTAGCAATCAGGACTTAAAATCCTTAAGGTTTATCTTAAGCTTTATCTAGAAATAGGGATGCACCCTGTTGTCTATATACAGAGCTGAGCCAGCAGATATGATGATGGTGATAGTGAAGAGGAGGTTAGAGGTGTGACTGGATGACTTCCATCCAGCTATGAATTAATTTTCTCAGGATCAGGAACCCAACTATCACATTCCCACATTTATTTAAGTAATATATATATTGACTGGAACCTGCAATAAATATTTAGTCATCACATGTGTGTTTACCTGTCTCAGCCAGTTCAGAAAAACACTGATGCTTGTAGGCAGAGACAGAGGGGTTTGAGTAATACCTGTCTTATGTGACTATAGTTCATAGAAAAGCTAGAATATAGTAACTAGGAATTTATTTGGCTAACATAATGTATAATAAGAAACAGCCAAGTATGTAAGGTCTCGTCTTCAAATGGGTACATTTTGAGAAAGGTAGCAAACTGTTTGAAGAGGATAATGTAAACCTGATAGTCATCTGTTAGTGACAGTTTTCACAAAATAAGTTTCAAAACTTTTTCAAGAGGGTGAAGATTTGAAGTACTGTACTAGAAAGATTAGATAGTCTTGACAATGGAGGAAAGAAATGAGGAAAATGAGGAAAAATACAATTACATTAAAAAAAAAAAAGTTATGTATTGGGCATCAACGGCAAAATGTCTTTGAAAAATTGAAACTCATCTGTAGGAAATAAAGGACCTAAATATACTAGACAAACACAGGATGACTGGGAGTCACTGGCATGATTTAAGCCAAGAAAAAGGCAGAGACAATCAGGCTAAGTATTTCTAAGTCTCAAAGAGATCCTTATACTGGTTATTTGTGAGGATGTTCTCAAGGGAAAGAGTTCACAGAGAGATCCGATTAGCTGTGTTCCAACTCAGGAATACTAAGATAACAGTTTTAATAGGAATTCATTAATTCCTTTTAAGTAGTAAAGCAGCAGCAAATGGTGCTGTTGGTCTGTTCTTTCACTGAAGAGGAAATTTTGTCCATTTTAATTGCACAAAAATTCGGACAAGGTTTTTGTTTGTTTGTTTGTTTGTTTCGACAACCCCCCCCCCCCCATTTTTTTCTTCTTAGGTTTCTTTGAGGCTGCATATAACCAAATAAAACATTTTTATTTTGCCTTAAAAATCTCATGTTGAATGAAGGCATTGGAGTGCAACTTTCTATTAGAAGTAACCCTCAAAACCGAAGGCTAAAGGGAACCTTCTGAAACTCAAGAGGTATAAACCAGACATTTTCAAATTCAATCTTTCTGGATAAGCGTCGTTTTAATACATGCCTCTAGGTGGTGCTAATGTTATGCCGGTGGTCAAAATCGCAGTTAAAAGAAACGCTTCAGATATCCCTGAAAACATTTTGTGCACAGCTTTTGAGTAGAGGGAGTCATATTTATTCAACATATTGATAACTTGCAACTAAGAAAAAATCACACAATTTCTGGTAAATGAATCACCCATAAATTTATGTTCAAATAACATTTAAAGGTCTTTGAACCCACAGAAGCTACTCATTTCAGAAATGGGCTTGAAAAAACATCTTTAAGTAAATGTTGAATCAAATAATTGTGGCATGTTGGATATTAGTTTGCTCACTGTTTGGAGAACTGTCTTAACAAAACCACTAATCTAATGACTAAATTTATTTTTAAAAGATACTACAGTTTGCAATTTTTATTTTACATGTGTCTAGCATATAGTAATTTTCATGTAGGCTCCATAGCACTAGAGTTAGTTCTGCCTGCCAACAGTTTTCTGGGCCTTTGTGAAAGCAAGCACTTTCGAGCCTTTAACTGATATATATATAAATGTGAGAAAGCTTTCTAGTAGTAGAGATTTGTGCACAGTTTGCAGAAAATAGGAGCTGGCATTATTTGATGCCTATTTTAAAACAATATACATCCTTTTATAATAAAAGGTGATTATTCATCCAGCCATATTTCCTTTGAATTGTAGTTCAGGATGCGTTTTCTTCCTCCTCCCTCATTTGTACAGACTGACTTGGCAGCGTAGGTTGCTCAGCATTCTGATACTTACTAATAGCTTTTGGATATAAAAAATGGAAAAACACTTCTGAGTCATTATTACTGACTTTCTTTTTCACATTTTAATTTCCAGCTGAGACAAAATCCAGAGATAGGTTGTCCTGTAACTCACCTCAGTGCTTTATTAAATTAAAAGGAAATATATACATATCAGTGGTTCATGTATGGCATGATAGGTGAGCTGCACAGCCTGCTGAGAGAGGAGGCAGCTGGATGATAAGAATGGGCCTTGAGTTTACCACAACTAGCATCCCAGGAGGCACTTTGTCCTCTGTACTCTGCCTGGTCAAGGGCAGTAGGGACAAGGCTGAGCACCCACTCCCTTTCCTGGCATGCATAACAACAGATATTTAATTTTGCTCTGGTGGGGCTTAATTGTTTTTTTCTCTTTCTTTCTTTCTTTCTTTCTTTCTTTCTTTCTTTCTTTCTTTCTTTCTTTCTTTCTTTCTTTCTTTCTTTCTTCTCTCTTTCTTTCTTTCTTTCTTTCTTTTTATTTTTATTTTTTCCTTTTTCTTCTTTTTCTTCTTTTTTTTCTTTTTCTTCTTCTTTTTTTCTTTTTCTTTGACTTACTTTACTTTTTTATTTTCTAAAGTACATTGTCCTAACTCTACCAATCTGAAATCCATCAAACATTTGTCATCCCTTAGAAATATCTTTTCAATTAGATGTTGTGCACTGTTGGAGCAACAGTAGGATTTGAGGACAGACAGTGCCTTGCAGAGCCAATCATTTAATTTATAAGGCAACACAGATGTGTGATCAGCATGGGTTTCAGTGTGGCGAGCTAACCACATAGGTAATACAAATTACTCACTGCTTATGGGTAATTAACCTGCTAATTATTCATAAAACATTTTGCTCTGTGGTGGTTTCATAAATTGACAAGAATCACCCAAGCTGAAAGAAACCTTTAAAAATTCTTTTTACTGTTGCCTCAGTTTATGTCAAGTCACATCATATCCCAGAACAACCTTTTTGTGTATACAATGCGGTAACAGTGAAAAACGAAACTCGTTCCTTCCACATGAATGCCAGCTGTCATTTCACGTAACCAGAGACACCCACCTATACCAGGAATAAAGAGTGCAAAGAGATTGTGTCTGGTACCTGTTCCTGATTCAAATTTTAGTATTGGGATAAGTTTTAGATCAGATCTAAAACTTAGATTCAGACTCTACAGTTTTGTACCTCAACATTTCTTTTTCAAACATAAAAAAGTTTTGTAACCTTGTGTTTCCACCAGTTCTCTGATTCCCTATTTTGGTCTTAGTATTCTGCAAAGGGTAACTTCCCACGCGGGAATGTGTCAGTATGCTCTTAGTACATAATGGATGCAAAAAGAAAATGATGGACACTATGATTTTAATCTTCTAAATGATCAAGGAAAGTATATAGTTCCCAAGTATTGAAAGCTATGCCATGTCCCTGGATCTTGGAGGCTGTTTGGGCAGTTGGGCCCTGTTTTCTTAGGACTTCACATTATGGTGGAGACAACAGCTTACAGTGGTTCTAGGCTTTCTTGGACTTCATTTTTGTCCTTTACCCTGAGAAGGTAGGTTTCTCTGAATCGTAACAATCCTTGTTTCTAATGGGATACACACATTTGCAACAAGCCTCCCAATAGATTTTTATGATGAAGGATGCCGTAACTCAGCAGACCTTTTCCCGTACTTTCTCAGAATCACCACTTTTCCTCCTCAACTGATCTCATACAAAACACTTTCTCTAGTCCCATTTTCTAGCATTTTAGTAGAAGGAAGGAGGATCCACGAAAAGGCATGAGAGATACAGACCACTTCCAATCATCAAGACCATTCTTCCTCAAGATGTGTGATGAACATCTGTTTCATACCTGATGGACTTTGAATTATGGAAGTGCATAGGCTCCCTTGGCAAGATATTTCTGTTTCACTGTGTTATGACTTTTTTATTTCTCCTTAATGTCTCATATGAATCTTCAATGTTATGTAAACACTTTGGTATTTGTTATATACACTGAGAGCATCCATAAGCTTATGTCTATACTCACTATGAACAGCTTGTTCATAAACAAATTTTCTGTAGTTGACTGCTATAGTTGAGTGTTATTCTCCTCTCCTCTGCCCTGCCCTCTCCCTCTCCCTCTCCCTCTCCCTCTCCCTCTCCCTCTCCCTC
>CM021733.1:64892938-65047399 GCA_011075105.1 Heteronetta atricapilla
CTCCCTCTCCCTCTCCCTCTCCCTCTCCCTCTCCCTCTCCCTCTCCCCGCCCTTCCCCTCCCATCTTGGATAACACAATGAAGTTACTTGATAAAATTGTTTCCCTTAAGATTTATTTTTTATAGGATATAATTAACAATAAAGTAAAACAAACAAACAAAACAAAACAAAAAAATAATAACTTCTGATATACTTATCCCTTTGCATTAAAAAAAAATGATACATAAAGAAAGAAAAATTTATTTGGATACTTTGTTCTGGGATTCTCCAGAGAATCTAAGGGAATGGGAGCCCACTGAAATTCAGCATGAGCTCTTTTGAACCCTTCAATTCTGGTCTTATGAAATAGGTGGCATAATTATCTCAGACATGTCACTGCTTGTACTTTGAAAAAACAAGCAGAACAAAACAAAACCAACCAACCAAACAAAAACTTTATTTCCTTTAAATCACAGACTGTGAAGAGTTTTAGACTCTGGAATGATATATGTACTGTAACTAAGCCATAGGGGCAACACAAATGCTCATTTCAGAAAGGGTACATGGACTAAAGGGCAAAGCCGCATAAGACGTATTAGTTTATAGTAGAACGTTTGTCTTTTGTTGGTTTGTTGTCTTTGAAAATGGCTATTGATCTGATGTGTAGGAGTAGGGAAATTCATATAATCCACTTGGCCAGTTGTGAGACAGGCTAAGAACAGGCTAAGATAAAGGACAGGCTTCATGCAGAAAGGGAGTCAAAAGAACAGTGAGGAAATCAGCTGTGTTACCTGACAATTTACAGAGGCGTTAAGGGTGGAAGAGACAAAGTACCACCATTCCTGTCAAGTCCTAAAGGGTACAAAAGGCACAGCAGAAAAACAGCACTTGGACTGCAATCTAAGAAAAGTGATGTGATGAATACTCAGTGTCCCTTGTCCTCCTTGCCACTGAAGTGACCTTGGCCAGACTACTTGGAGACATGAACATGTGAGTGAAGTCAGCTCTGTTTAAATTACCATTTTCTATTACACAGTTTCACGCTGAGTTATGTGCAGCCCGAATATTGCAAAAAGTACCTAGTTTGAGGCTGTGCTCAGATCCATAGGTAGCCAAGAGATACAAATAAAGGACAGAACCTAGTATGCAGTTATTTGTGTGTGATTTTTTTCCATCATATGATACAAGCTTTGTAAACAATAGTGTGAATATTTCAGCTATTTTCTGGCTTAGACACAGTTATCTTTGAATCCCACATTGTATAAAGGATGGTGCTGAAGCAGCTCAGGTAGAGAGTGGAAGTACAAAATACAAGTTAGGTTCTGAAGACCTAAAGAATCCTAAATCTTTCTACTACACACTTGGTAGGGGTTTGCACACATAATCCTTTCAGTTTCACTGAACTTCTTTGCTTGTATCCTTTGCTTCTATTTATGCTGCAAGGATCGTCAAAAATATGGTAAACTTCATCATTTAACATGTCAGAAACGGAAGCAGCAGAAACTTAAGCAGCATTTATTTCCTCCATAAGTAAGCCTACTGAAGACTCAAAGAATCAAAGGGTAGGGAATGAAGCCATTTGATAGTTTGCAGATGTATACAGCTTCTTCACCCACGGCAAGTCTGTAGTACAGGCTGTTCTAGAGATGCTTTGCATTGTGCTGCTAAATGACAGTGGAAGATTCCTGAAAATAAAGGTGATTATTTTACCACCAGAGACCTGCTTACACAAGTCAGGGTTACAAATAATTAGATTTTTATATAGACTACTTTGAGAACTTTGAAGAAGTTGTTGCTTGTAGCAACTTGCATTCTCAAGGTAAACTAGTTTTTATTTCCTTGAATTACCAGAAAATTATAAAAAAGTCACAGCAATGGTCTCACCATTCTTTCCTTTGCACACAGTCTGACACAAAGCAAACAGGAGAGATGGGAAAGCTGAAAACAAATTTCTGCAAAGAAACAATGGTTCGTTTTCTTTATTCTCCTCCCCCCTTCAAAACAAAGACGAAGCTGAAAGTTACCAATTGGGAATACTTTGGGTTATTTCTTGCTAGGTGGATGGCCAATTACTGTGGATGAATTTGTCCATTTTCAGAAATGGAAAACATTTTTTGCCTTTTACTGAAATATGGTCTTCATTTGACCTTCTTGAATGCTTCTCACAATGAGCCTTAAAACACAATATAGAGATAAAATACCAAGCATAACCATATTACAGTGCAGTTGTTGACTTCTGTGTTGAATGAATAACCAGCTAAAATTTCCCTTTCTTTGTTTTTGAGAAATTATACTACCTTCACAGCAGGCATGCTATTTTCATGATTTATGACCTATGTAGTGTGTAATGGTGATTCTTATCAGGGTTCAGGAAGTTTAGTGGAACACTATACAGGAGGATAGGGGTTGCTCATACAGAGTAGGCTATAAGAATAAATGGGATTTATGGTCTGACCTTCTTTTTAGCATAGGTCATAGAACTTCAATCTGTATTTCTTGCATGAAGACCATTATTTGTGATGGAGTGAAAGTATCAGATGACCTGGGAGTTAGTATTTGTACAATGGGGGGAAATTCATTGCGTATAATTTTAGATATATACAACACACACAGCTACACCTACCTTAGTCACTCTCCCCTTGTGGAAAATTGAAGGAAATAAACACTTCTAAAGTTCAAGTCATCTAATTTATTTTATGCCTAAGACTTTTGAATGAAAGGAATCATTCCCAAAAGTGAGTGGAGTTTAGGGAGAAAGCACACTGCCCAGTAGTAACTTAGACTTCAGGTCTACTGCCCATGGCATAATCTAATACGCCTGCCATCTTCTGTCACATAGAAGAGATTGTTGTCAAAGGTGCCTAGTAACATTTTAGATGCCCTATGCCATCTCTGGAGGCTTGGCAGGTATGGATCGAGTCCTACAGGATGATATACTGGAAAGGCAGCTGAGGCCAAGTGGGATCCATTAAGGCATCTGAAGTGACTCTAGGAAATAAAATAATCCTTTCCGGTTTATTTCAGTTTATACTGTTCTTGAAATATTTACTATGTCTACCATCAGGTTCTCTTCTAATTTTGTTCATCTTCCCTAGCCAAGGGTGTTTTTTCACCCCCTCATTGTTTTTGTTCTGCTTTACACTTGCCTGGTTCTGCATCTTCCCTGAATTATGGTTGAGAGCTATACTTCATACCAGAGCTCTTACTGACATTGGACAGAACAGAAGGATGCCTTTATAAATTTTACAATCTGAAATCCACATTAGAAGTCTATTGTGTTTTTGTTGTTGTTTTAATTATTACAACAGCACAATGTTGTTAATTTGTATTTAGCATGTGATTCTTGATAACCTTACAGCCAGTTTCAGCAGGACGGCTATGTAGCCACTGGCCTACTACTACTCTCTGTTTCCGCCAAAATTATTTTTTTCTGTTTGATCATTTTAATTGTTATTTTGTCCTCTAATCTGACTGCAATCCCTTCCATCTTTGTGTTGTTTAGCAGCTATATATTTTAGCAGCTATACTCTGTATTCTATCATTCAGATGGTTAATTTAAATGCTGAGCCTATTGCATCCCCACAAGACCGTTGTAATAGTTCAGTCATTACATCTTTCTAGTTTCATAGTGTCCCACTAGAAAATATTATATATGTATGGCTATCTGCTGATGCTTTTCCATTCTGTAGACATTTCATCTATATTATGTTTGGTAAGAACAAGTAGAAAACAGATAAAGTCAGTTATTACATTTCCCTGTGTTCTGGTTTCAGCTGCCTGCCAGATTAAACCACAACATCCCAAAAGGAAATTAGAATGGGTTGAAGCAACATGTTCTTGACAAACTCCTGCTCTCCTTTTCTTCTAGGTTTTGAATAATTAACAATCCTTTTTAAAAATTATTATTATTAATAATTTTTGTTTATGAAACAGAACTGAAGTTAGCTTCACACTTTAGGCATTTTTTTATTATTATTATTTACTAAGCTTCTGATGCCTTCCCATGCCTCCAGGAGTTCTTAGGCATAACTAATACCATACTGCAACAGCCTCCTCTGCTGGTATTTTAGAATGAACTCTGTAAGGCCAAGCAGATCTGAAAACATCTAGCTTACATTAACACTACTTTGAAGCTCTCCTCCCCCCCCCCCCCCTTCTTTTTTTCTTCCTATTTCTTATTCTGGGGATTGTAACCTTTGCCTTTTCTTGTCTTATGTACCAGATCTTTTTAATCTGTGATGTCTTTGATCTGATACACACTTCATCAGGAGTCATTCTTGAGCAGTATTGCTAACCATGACATTTTCTGCTTACAATTTCAAATGAGAAATATTACCTTTACGTTCTTCTGTTTTCTGACATTTCCTTTGTTTCTACTGCCTATTTATAGAGTTTCTGGGTAAGGAGTCTCTCTTGCCACAGATTTACTGTTTAGTGCCCAAAACAGAGACTTTAATAAGTCCTTGTTGCTGGGGGTCCTTTGCATTTACTTTTGTAGAAAGCAGAAACTCATCTCTTCCAGGCTGTTTACATGTAGAGGCAAACAAGAATCTGAAGAAGGAATGTTTAGATTTTCAGCTGGACTTTCTGAGAGAGGATTGAGAAATTTGTTTTTACTTCAGAAGTGCATATTGATTGTATATGGGGGGTTGACTTCAGCACAGAGTGAAGCATCCACACAGTTGCTGGCTTACTGTGCTGGCAGCAGGACAGCAGGGAGCAAATAGCAAGAATGAGAGAACAAGAAGACTGAGGGTCGACATAAAGGCAGGGAAATAAATTACCAGTTAAAGTACATATTTTGAATATTTATTTGAGTACTGGGAAACACACAGAAAAAAAGAAAGACGCCCATTCCTGTCTGTTTAAAAAACACCCAGCCCATGGGTTCAGCTGTGTCTTGGGGTGAATCCATTGTAACCATCTGAAACTGTCTGTGTCTTCCACAGGCAGCCCCTGGGCTCTTCTCACAGAGACCACTGCTGTGGCCACCCAACCAGCTAAACCTGAGCACCTACACCCAATACGGTATATTATACCCTGATGAACCCATCTGACAATGCAACTGTGTACAGCTCAGTGAGTTCAATGCTGTCCTACATGGTGAAGTGTCTCTTCACAGAAGTTTTTTTCTGCTTTCAGAAGCATCCATTTCAGGCAATTGTACATTTTTGGGTTGAATTCACTGCATTGTTCTGAAAAATCCTACTACATAGAGTTTTTAGAGAGACTTGGTTTTCCACTCAGTTTTGAAGTGTTGTGCTTTTGTTGTCTTCATGGAAGGCATTATGACCTTCATTGGTTTAGCTCTGTCCATAGGCAATAAGTTAGGATCGCTTTGCTCAGGAGGAGAAAGGGTGAGAGAGGATGCTTGTGTTGGCCATAAAGACAACAGGGCGGTAAATATTAAGAAGGGGGAAAAATGTGTAAGATAACTGTTAAAGTTTGTGGTGAAGCATGTAAGTGTTAATCAGCCACAGATACACTCTGAGGAATTGAGAAGGAGGCCTTCAACTGTCAGAGCCTGATGCTCTGCAATAACCTGGTAGTACAAGTAACGCAGACAAAAAACCACATTGCTCCAGATTGCATTTCTGAAAAGAAAAATATGGCAGGGTGCAATAGCAGATGTTTGGACCACAGGGTTCCTTTCCCAGCTTTGTCTTTTACTGTCTTGAAAAGGCTAGGGGTTAAAAGAGCATCCCGATTCTCTTTTTGCATAAACTGAAGTTTTCACATTCAATAAATATAAAGACTGTCTGGATAACTCCCTTCCAATACAAGTTTATTTTGTTTTGAATTTTCAGTTCTGTCATCACGATCTTTTAGGTTTTCTTAATGCGTAGTTGTGGAATTTCTGTGTAGAACTTGTTTTTGTGCAGAAGGCTCCTGATCACGCAAGCTGATGACCTTTCCTTGGTTTGGGCTGTGAAGCCCTGAATGGGATTTCATGTAGTGTTTACAAAATGGAGTTTTTAGTTGCTCAGTAAATGGGCCATCACCTTTCACTGCAGATTGGTGTGTCTCTAGCCAAGGTAGACTAAGGTAGACTGGACCAAACCTGGGTGTTGTAAACCATAGGAACTGCTTTCCTACTCACATTGAGAAGACTACTTCCAGTGGCAATTTAAATGTGTTGGAAGCAAGAACAAAATAAACCTAGCTATATCTTTAAAGGTCATATGTGAAGAGTTAGTATTTTGGCTGCTGTTGTCAGAACTGAAAGAGTGGAAACAACCTAAAAGTCCTGAAAACTGAGACATTAGTATACTTGCTTAGATCCAGGAAAGCTAAATTATGTCATCCATTTGCCAGATCCCTAGTATAGCTACACAGAGGAAATGGCCAATATGCTGCTAAATTATACTAATTTCTTACACTAGAAGTAGTACAAGATCCAGAATTACATTTCAATTTATCCGAAGTTTGACTTGCATCTGTTTAGGTCAATAGCAGTGAGAGCTTAAAGGCTGATAAATTAGGTTTCATATATCCCAGGACCCTAGACCAATAGATTGTAATTTCTCAGGTGAACACCTACTGAGTTTTGTTTCAGAGTGCAGACCTCACTCAGAGGAAACCCTCAAAATAGAAACAGTGTACTGATGTTAAAATTGTTCTGGTCACTCTTTATGGTGCATAGCTTTGCTTTATAAGCAAAGACCATAATTTACTTCATTTTAGAGTTACATGGCCTTTTCAAATCCCATTTGTTTAGCTGTCTGCCTCCTTCCAAGCCAAAGGGGCTGCATTTCATTGCTGAATATTTTCCCATTAAAAAAAAAAAAAAAAAGGATCATTCACGCTGAGGAACATTGTAAATATAAAAGTACTTTCATGACAGCTAGTTGGCTGTGATGAGAAGCTAAACAAAAACATTTGAATACAAAATATTCTCGGTGACATAATTTCCTTTCAGTATTTTTTGGAAAGATTTTATGAGGTCAACTAATTTTTGCGGTCAATTATATGCTTTTATTTTAAGTCTAACTGGATACAGAAGTCATTCTGTCTGATTCTTCCCAGACCTTGGCAAGAACAAGCTTACTGGTTACAAATTTTCAGTGGGGCAAAAAAATCTAGTGGAGTAAAAGCAAAATGCTGTACCTATATAATGAGTACAGTGGATTATCAATAAATAAAATAAAGAAAGCCCATTTCTTGGGGAAAAATATGGAAAACATGCTCTGAGTGTGATTCATATTTTTTTTGCTCCTGTCTCTTCAGTGATTTTAATGGAGTTTAGCAGATCAGTGTGCAGTAGTGTGACTCATGGTGTGTCACATTTTCATACAAGAAAAAGTTGTAATACACAGATTTCTTCCAACAGTACCGCCTATCTCCCCAGTCTTGCTTCTTTTCCTGACTCCTCTAATTATCCAGTAAGTAACTCATTTTCATCCTTCCCAAGGTAACAATAATCATAATAAATTACATCCCTCAAAATAATACAGATTCACAGCTTTTTTCAGTTTTCCTGGATCTTTGTCAGGGCTATTTGTAGTAAACTTTTCTAACACAGTAATCTCCAAACAGCATTTAAATTATAATTAACAATAACAAAAATCCACAGTTTCTTTGTCCCTGGATCTCCATATTTTGGTCTTTCAAGCACCCTTCCAAAAGGGTTCCAGCCATTTGATTCTGGTTTCTATACTCCCCCACATGAAGATCACTCTTAACCTGATTCATGGTTACCGCTGTTGGCAAAGATGACTTTTATCCCTGGATTGTCTCTACTGTGAACAGAGAAATTGCACTCCATCTGATATTTCTCAGCCATGGACAGGTGTGCCTAGTGGGGTTAACAGAGCTCCGAAGACAGTGCTCAGTTTGGTTTAATTCTGGCTCACCTGATCCAGTACAAGGTTCAAAACTGAAGAAGCAGAGAGGAGAATCGACCTGCTCCTATCCTTCCCACACCAGATTAAAACAAAAAAACAACAGCAACAAAACCAACAAAACTCACCACCAACAAAACAACAAATCTATCATCTGGGTGATAGAAGCAGCTCTGAAAAAAGTAGGCACACTGTGACTTTGATTCTTTTTCTGAGCTCTGCTATTTAGATCGCTGCCATTTTAAGAGCTATGTGGAATGAAAATCAGATTTAGGACCATGTTCTGAAGTCTTTTTGCAAGATGCGTTTTTTTGGGAGTAAGGGTGACAATGATGTTAATGATAATCATGATGAACTAAGAAACAGTGAAGTGTGAATTATTGGAGAAATAAAAATAAGATCCCATACTCTCCTAGTGCATTGCTGGGTCCTTTATTGCAAATCCCAGAATACAACTCAAACTCTACACCTGGTGAATCTGGTCACTGGAGAGAACAGTTTCATGGGGAGAGGGTTGTCCATGCAATCACTATGTGTCAGGGTCTACTTGACTTTTTCTAGTTTATTCAGCTTATTCTAGTAGGCTACTGGAGAGGCTTTCACTAATTTCAGTGACCAGGTTCTACACCAGAAGATGTAAATAGCCACAGACAGAAAATGTTTATGCTTGACCGAATTATAACTTTACACAACGGGTCATTGAAAAGGCTGAAATATAAAGCTACTTGTGTTTTGTTCTTACTCATAAAACTAAAAATGCCAGTCCAGACTTTCAGGACACTGAACAGCTATGCAGCAGCAGCAGCAGCTGTGTATGAAAGAACATTAGGGAAAGCAGTTAGACAGGGATTTCTTCCTATACTCAGTCTTGTTCCCTGTCACCTTCTGTTCCTTCTTATATAAGGATTGTCTAATCTTCATCCTGAAGTATTCGTGCTTTTATTAAAGTTTTATGCCAACAGATCTCAAGAGTTATTGGATAAATCAGCAAGACATATGTACAGTTAATTAGAAATGAATGTGATATTACATCAAAAGGCTTCAACTGTTAAGTTTTAAATGGTTATAATTAACTTGCTCTTTGATTTTGAGCTGGATTGACTAAAGAGTCAATGAAGGTCAATTTCCGTTCACTTGAAAAAATAATAAAAAAAAAAAGAATAGCCATTAATTTTTAAAAAAACCCAAACCCTCAATCATGAATCCTTTCGGTTATGCAGTACTGCCTTGATGTGAAGGCAAGCCAATGAAAATCCTCTTAATTGGCTCTCCTATTATCCTTTATTATAAAAATATAGAGTCCAATTCACTTGATATAGGAAAGAAATTAGAGAAACAAGTAAATATTATTTAGTTATCTCTGTGCAGAATTTGATTTGATTTTAAGACTCCCAAGCTGAGGAAGATTTTTTTTTTTTTTTTTAATATAGTGTTTTCTCCAATGAAAATACATAATAAACTTTTAAGGATTTTCCATTACAGTTAGTGAAATTAAAAATTGACCATTTTTCAAAACATTACTATTTTATTATTATTTTATTTACTAATTTATCTAATTTATCTGAATAAATATATTAAATAGTTTTTTAAATATGTAGGTAAAATTTTAACATCTCCAGTGTCAAAAGCCCTGGCCTGGCCTTTTGCAGTTTTCTACCCATCTCTTTTGGATACATTTATTCCCAGAGAAGTAGCCACATTGGTTTGAGATTTGCTCACTGCTTTGTTTAATCCTAAGGGGATGCCATTAGCTCCTTCCATATCACATGAAAAGGGCACAGGCAACCCATAATCACATAATTAGGACAAATACAAACACAATTATCCCTCAACAGTGCAGCAGAAGGAAAATACAATGCAAACACTGAAATCCTGACTGAATGCTTATCACAGTCTGTGGTTGGTTTTGGATCTGGCAGAAGTTTGCCTGTGTAACCTTCTCAGTTATTCCTACTGTCCTAGTAATGCAATAGCCTGAGCTGCTCTGTGGGTGGCAGTGAGGATAAAATCAGCAACACAGGCTGACTGCCCATGCCACGGATATTTTTAAGACCCTGTCCTCTAAAACAGCGCCAATAAAAGTTTGTTCATGCTGCAACAGGAAATGTCTGCACTTCTGCAACTTCTATCAAAGGTAAAAATAAAGGCAAAGGAGCCTATAGTTTCTGGCCTGTACTGAAACCCATGTCCCACAGAGCAAATTATGCTGTATGTTGTGCATATCATCTAGAAGGATGGTATGATATCACATGGTATCAATGGAAAATTCCAGTGCTAACCTTGTGTTGTAGTTTCATGAACAAATTTCCCAGGGCTTGAGGGAAGGACTCAGAGCAGATGAATGGCTGCAACCCTAACCCCTTCCTGGGACAAGAGACATCCAAATCTGGATTTTTTTATTATAGATTTTGGTGCAGTGGGGAGGTGACTCTGGGTGATAAAGTTTATAAGAAAATGCTTGCATAATATTAAGAAATATTAACATTTTTGGGTGTAGTCTATACATCATTAAAGCGAAGGTACTGCCAAAGAAAAGTTTAAGGACGTAGAACAACAACATTGTACAGCATTTTAGGATAGATATTCCACAATACTGTTGTGAAGGAAACAAAATTTAGGAATACAGAATATCAGTCATCCAAATTTGAATTTTGCCAGGGCACTAGGCTTGATGTCAATGCAGTGAGAAATTTTTAGGACCACTAACAAAAATCATTTCAGTTCTGTGCCTCATCCTCTAGGCAGCAATATCCCTTTGCTTGAAAAGCACGTTCTTAGTTTCTCTATTTAGTACGTAAGAAAAGATGCAATGATTTCACCAATATTTCCTTTGACTGTCTCAGAACATGTCAGTTCTGAGATTTGATAAGAAAAAAATCTGAGCTAATATGGCCACTGTTTTTTATAACTTTTTTTTTTTAATTTAATTTTCTTATGTTTAAAAAGTGAGCTCATTGCACCTGCATTGCAATTACAGTACCTTTATTTGACTGTTTTGTAGCTACAGACTGAGATTTCTGCCTAGATACTTATTTAGATATCCACTTTGTATCTCAGAACTAAGCAGTGGGAAAACTTGAGCATTCAGTACTATTAATGCTCAACTTGTGGGTTTTCTGGATTCAGACCTGAATCTGAATGAGAGCTCAGTGGCCTTGGCCAAGTCTTATAGCATAGCTGTGAGGCTGGAAAAACCTGTTAAATACCAAATCATTCCCATTGTTATCACAGAAGTGCACCCTCTGAGGCTGCACTGAATGAAATGAGACTGAAGGCTCTTCAGCTGTAGACTTTTTATGGTAGATCTTGAGTAAAGTTTCAATTTTCAGCTGTGACATCAGATTTGGTTTGATTCTTACCAAGACGGATGCCACAAAGCCAGGATCACTAAGCTCTCCAACTAGGTGGGCAGAAAGCTTGGTACACAAGTATGTGAAAGAGTATCTTGCGTTTATAAGGTGTGTTAAGAGGCAAGTATATTTGCTTTGGGAATATACAGTGTCATTCCCCCTCCCCCCCTTTTTTAAAATTTTCTCCAGACAAGCAGACAAGTTTCTTCCTAAGAAAACGCTACACAATACTTGGAAGGTGGGAAAGGCCCTTAGGAAATATATCTTCAGATTGTGCTAGCCTGCACATATTTGGCTGTACATATTTTCCTAGGAGGGCCAGGGCTGGAAGGAGAAGGCTTTAGGCAGTATATAATCATGCTTAACAGAGCAATAAATCAGAATATTTGCAAGAGTTTCTAAATCAGCCTCATCCTATTACACCTTTTCTACTTTCTCTCTGGAAATCTCTTCTCAACTGCAAGTTGGGGTTTTCAAAAGGATAGCAAATAAAATTATATGATGTCAGTAATTTGTTTAACAGGCAAAAGAAATTTTGTGGATAAGGATTAACTGTGCTTAACTCTTCATTTAAAATATGCTAGCTAGTTAAGGAGGTTTTAACTTTGCACATTTCTCCCCTTATTTGTATGTAGATGGAAATTTGTACAGCATCCTTTTGAATTCTCATGCTATATGTGTATATGGTGTGTATTTATCCATGTATATTTATTAATTTTAAAATGTAAATAGCAATGAATGTAGGAATTTGTCATGATCTTTTCATATTTTAGACAAGTTTAAGCTCTTTCACTTATTTTCTCAGTAGTTTAGTATATTTCAAAAGATTATATTTTAAAACGTATTGTTTCAATGCACCACTTTAAAATCTGAGATAGCTGAAAATTATAATGGATTACAGAGAATACTTTGCAGTCATCTGGTGATCTACATTTTTAGAAGAAAAAAAATGAAGAAATTGTTTTTAGCTTGTACCCATGTTACAAAGAGTAATTTTGGATTGTCAGCTGTGCTGCAATTTTAAAATCTGATGAATTCTTTATGATCTGTGCTTGTTTATCTTTTTTTTTTTTTCATTCCTCACTCTGTATTAACTGGACTGTAATTATAAAATGCATGTTTTTTTCTGGTCTTCTTTCAGGTATATAGCACACTGTGTAGCAAAAGCTTTTCAATATTATTTGTAGAATGAGGAGGTTGCCTATAAAGCTCATTGCACAGAATTACTTTCTGAAATAAAGGAGTGAACAAGGTAAGGACTAAACTCTCTTTCACTTCAGCTCAAACTTTCTTTAGGCTTAAGGTCATTCCTAAATGATATAAGTCAAAAAGAGGCAAGCCTTATGTAAACTGAAATGAGTGTTTGCATTGCTTTTTGTATCAGTTTAACTAAATTAAATGCAAAACTTAAATAAAAGCATGTAACTTTCCATGTAGACAACTCTTGGCTGACTATTCTGTTGGCCAAATATGCTAGCAGATATTTACTACTTTTTCTCATTGTTATCCTTAATTTGTTGCATATTGTGTAAATGCAATTTATACTTATATTTCATATAAATAGTTTTTGTGGTCAGCATGGCATATACAAAGCAATATGCATACTGAAATAGATTATCCATGTGTGGCTAATTGCAAGAGAGTGCAACACAGATATATCACTTTGTGCTCTTGTAATTAAAGATATGAACACAATACATAAGTAACATGATTAAGGACATATTCAACATTAACTTTGATTTTACATCTTTTGTGTTCTTTGTTGTGTCCTCTTCCTAATTGTTGGAGTCTGTTAAATATATCAAAGACAATTCACTTAGGCAAGTTAATCCTATAGAAGTTATGGAAACAATTTTTACTGGTCTTCTATGTAAGCAAAAGCTTAGCAAATGTTATATGGGACACAATCTGAGAGTGTTTTTCAAGTGTTGTAATTATATACCTGCATACCAGTCAGGAACTCCATAATTCTAGGCTGGAAGTGATAATTCAGTGTTTCTCTGACTGTTTCAATTAATACATTTTACTTGTTCATTTTATTATGTGTCGTTCTGGTTCTCTGGATTGGACTTTACGTTTTCACAGTGCTTTTAAATTACCCAAGAACATAAATGTGTAAAAAGATGATAAAGAAGAATTTCTACCTTGGAGTTTATCAAAGACAGCGTTATTTGATTCTCCTGCAGACTAGATCAATACATACAGAATTGCAAGCAGAATTATGAAAATAATTGGTATCAGTTATCACAGTAGCATTACAGGAGAAAGATTAAAGAGTGAGTGAACAGAATGTCCTGGCTGCTGTTACTATATTCCTCTTAACAGCTTCCTATTTTCTAATACCTGGAGTAACAGGGAAAAAAAAAAAAAAAAAAAAAAAAAAAGAAGGAAAAAAAAGAAGAAAAAAGAAAATTAAAGAACAAGAAAAATCTGCCAACTTATTGTGAAATGTCTGTGATGATATTTTCCCTTGCAGTGAAGTGTTTTAGCTGTGCATAGTTCAGGACCTTTAGCAAATCTGAACTATAAAGTAATGTGAAGATTAACCATTGATTTACTTTTCATTAGATTAAAACCAGTGATGGAGACCAGTGGTGAAAATTTGGTCATTAAGAATATTCATTCAATATTCACTAACAACCTTCTCCTTCCGCCCCCACCAAAAAAAAAAACTTTTTTTTTTTTTTTTTTCCTGAAATATATTTGGATAGTGAATTGCTGTCTCTACAGTGGAGAGGTGGAGAGTCCTCTGTGGGAGTTTTGGCAGTCTGTGGTATGTGTCACTCCTCTCAGCTGAGCCAACTTTAGATGCTCATTTAGCTGAAAAGTCCGTTCTGGAGTCATAGAGCATCTTTCTATTCTGGGAAGCTCCCAGAACAGGAAAAGGAATAATGTGCGTTCACCCAATCCCAGCTATATTTGTAGTATCACCACTTATGTATCACTGCCTCCTCCTCTTGGCCTCTCTCGTCCTTTCCCTGTGTGGGGAAGACCTGCAGAGAAAGTCGGGAAGCGTGGTCTCTTTTAGGTGTGCAGCCGGTGGAGAAAGTATAGATGTTTATAACGTTAAACCTAAGTATCTCATGATAGGATGGTGTAATTCATGTACAACCTGCAGGACAATACAGGAAGCCTTCACCTTTGCTTTCTTATGAAGGTCCACTTTGCATTTGACTAAGGTGATTATTTCTCCATAGCTAATTAGGTTTGCAGGACTGATAGCTGACGAAAAAAAATAAGGAAAAAATATTTGTCAGCTAATTTTGCTACAGATGCAACTGCTAAAGTCATTAACTGCCCATCAGATAAGACTGGCACTTGGAAAATATTGTTGGACTACATGTCAGCCTGAAGATGTGTATGCATGTGTAGAAAATGCCATCAAAATATTTTGGCTACTATTGAAAATATGGTTGGGGAAAATATATTTAGTGAAGTCAAAAGTCTCTGCTTACCCTTTGTTCAGATATGAAGCACTCCAAAATCTTTATGTAGTCACTGACTAGATCTCTTTGCCTGCTGGGGAGTTGAACAGGTCTCATAGTCTGACAGGCTGGGCTTGAGAAAGTGAACCCAGCACTACAAGGGATCCTGTTCTCACATGGTTTCTGCTCTTGTGCTTGGAGCCTTGCTCCTCCCACCACTACGGCAAAGATCAAGTCCTGTTTTCTGCACAGGAAGGATGAATAGGAGTTGTTGATGTGTCTGGATGAGCAGAGGAATAGGCACAACTCCACATGGTGAAGTTCTTGGGAGAAATAATTTCAAACTTTCCAAGGTACGTGTGGTCTCCAAAGCCACTGCTGTAGCCTTGGCTGTTATCTCCTCTTGCAACAGCAGGGAATTTTACAAGGCAGAAAGCCCAACTCTCTTGAGTAATGGCCTGAGAAGACACGTTTGGTGACACATGCAAAACAAGCACAAAGTCTGAGACCAAAAACCAGAGAGAAAAGGAACAAAAATCTATACCCTACTCAGAGGTTCACTGCTAGGGCATAAAAATGTTGTGTATTAATGTTCTTAATTATATTGTATAAATATTTCCTCATTAAACAAAGGTCTGCTTTGGGCCAAAAAAGGATTCCCCCAGCTGGTTCATACATCAAGGAGATGGAAACTATGGCTGTGTAGACACACTGAGAAAATCTGCAGAAGGACATTACCTGATTTAAATGCACAAGGGAAAAAAAAGTTATGTAGGGGGGAGAGAGAGTGAAGAGATAAAACTGATAGAAGTAGACAGAAGCCTGATTAACAAGAAGAGAGAAACAAAACTGCCTCAGACTGGCTGGGAGCCAGAGGAAAAAGGGCAAGTAGGATAGCAGATGAGGCATATTTTGTGAAGATGCTGGATCTGAGAGTCTGGGGAGAGGTATCTGTAAATGGAAGCATGAAATCTGTAAGATGACCTTCAGGCCAGAAGGCAAATTTTTTGTAACAAGGTGACTGACCAAGTCTTAGAGCCAGAGAGGCTGTGACTAGAAAGGCAAAGTGGCAGGAACTGGGAAACCTGAGGAAGCTGAAGCAGAAACTTCATGGATGCTTCAGATTACGCCTCAAAGAGCTGGTTAGTGACGGATGTCTGTAGGGAAGAGAGAAAGGTTCCAGTCCTTCAGGAGGCACATGTGGCTCTGATTACAGAGCTGCATGCTGGAATTCTGGCTGGTTTCTTTTCAGCTTTTGTTTGTGGTGTGTTGTTTTTCTTTTCTTTTAATCTAGGGCATTACACAAAAATAAACTGTCAAAAAACATTATTAAAGTTGCAGTTTCCACTAGCTCAGGAGTCTGTGTAACATGAATCTCTGCAACATGAGGCTCAATGGCACCATACATATGAAATTACAGTGTCCTCATACCAGTAGATTAGTAAAGCTTTTCCAGGACAGCAATTTCTGTTATCACTTGCTTCTAAAGGGTACCTGGAACCAAAGAAAATCTTGGTTATCACTTTTGCATAAATGTATATACGTGTATATGTATACACATACACGTACATATATATACTGAAAGGGGAAATATATGATACAGTATATATAAACTGTTTTCACTTACATCATATATGATATAATGGGGTTTGCATTTGTTTAAATTGAGGACCTGTCTGTCCTGTCAAACAGTATCTGCCCTTTGACAATGGCTGTAGCAGACACCTATGGAAGAATAATGAAGTACATGGTCATATCATGCTGGCTCCCTTCTTTCCAGTTTTCAGGTTCTAGTGATCTCTGTCTCGGAGATTTCTGGTGCTGAAGGTAATACCTTAGTGTTTAATGGACCTTGATGGATTTTCTTCCCATCCATCATATCTCATGACAATGAATTTCACAGTTTTATATGTTGTCAGAGAAAGGATCTTCCTTTACTTGTTTGTACCTGCTGCTTGATGTTCACTAGTTCTTCTCATATTAGTCATACTGAAAAATTGTTCCATGTTCGCTGTATTTCTGCCATGCTTCAGGACAGTTCAGATGCTTGTCGTATGCTTATCGTATCTTATCATATCACATCACCTCTTTTTCAGGCTGAAAAGTCCAAGCCAATGTACCTGTTTGGTACCCTGTGATTGTACTAGTTACTGTGAGATAGTATAATCTTACTCAGAAATAAAGAATGTATATTTGAGTTAGAGCAGGTAGCCTAAAAAAAAACTATAAATTCTGCCCCAAAATAATTTTCTCAGTATATGCCACACAGATACCAGAACATAAGTGCTGGGGTATTTGGTTTGTAAACTTTTTATAAGATGGTGTTTCACTTTATTTCACCACAGTCTTGGTTAGTCTGACTCCAAATATAAAAGTTTTAAGGGAACCCTATGCCCTCCTTCTCCTTCCTTTCATATAACTCAGAATAATTCATTAATATCTGGAAATGTGACAGCTTAGAAGTCTGACATAAGAAAACTTCTTGGTCCACATGCAAGAAAACCAGGAATATTTTTTTACAAGTGGGGTAAGCTATGCCTACAAAGGAAAAAGCTAATAGATTTTAAACCATGACCCTTTCATATACAGAAAAATACATTCATCATACTTCATCATTTAAAGTAATAACAACAACAAAACCACAAAAGCTACAATAATTATATCCCAGGAAAACAGCGCTATACAGCTCCTACAAACAGTATGTATTTGTGGTTTTTACTTAAGTTTTAACACAGGTAATGCTGCCAGGATTATTTATTTTTAAAGTTCATTGACTAACTTTTTTTTTTTTTTTTTTTTTTACCATATTGCCCAAATATTTTCCTTCCTTTGCTTTGAGGAATTTCAGTAGTCTCTAGAGAAGGGCAAGCTAGAGACATTGCATGTAATTTAAGTCTTACCGGAGGATCTTGCTTTTATTAAAAATCACTACACTGATGTTGAAAACTAACAGTAATGGTAAAAAATCACTGCAGTAACTATTGTAAATTGTAAACTGTTGTGGTTTTGTGTGTATGTGTCAATTACTGACTACGCTAATTTTATTTTAAAGTAGAATGAAGGCAAGTGGTCTCTTGAAGATGTTAGATCGCTGGTCTCCCTCTTCATTTTCCAGTCAATAAACAAGAGTGAAAAACTTCCTTGCAGCAGATCCTCTCTAGCGATGTCTCCCACAGCATCGTTCAGACAATGTCCTCAGCAAGCAATGATTCAAGATGCACTGGGGTAAGAAGCACATACTGAACATATCGGGCAACTAAGCCTAAAAACAGTATATGAATCTATCCTATCACTCCTGAAGCAGGGCAGAGAGTAAAACCTGCATATGCCTCTAAATTGAAAACATTAAAAGTTATCACTGCTGCAAATATTTAAACTTTAAATCAGCCACAGCAGAACATTTTAGCATTAAATCCAACAAAAATGAAAACTGAATACTCTTTCCTTTATGTGGTCTGCCTACTATATTGCTATTGTGAGCCATTGTATGTTATTGGAAGTAAATGCAACATGACTAATAGCAACTCTAGGAATATTTTTATAATTCTTGGTAATTAGATTTATTTATTTTGAGAAATGACTCCCTCATGACTCTTTCTAATTTTAGCTGCAGTTTCTAGCTGTATACCTGTCAGGTATTCTCAGTGATAGCACTTGCAAGGATAGAGACTTGTCTGTGGAAATTTCCTTTAGTTTAATTCCATTTTGTTTAGTTTCACCCATGTGAAACTAAAATAAGAAGTTAACTGTGTGCACAAACCACTTTTGTTCTTTCTGCACTAATAGCAGTAGTAGGCAGAAATGAGGTAAAACATTCTTGCATCATGAGAAAACACCCATTCTTTTAGGTTGTTAAGTCTGGTTGAATATTCAGGTGGTGTAACAAGTGGAACTTAAAAAAAAAAATGGGGGAGAAGTATAAAGTAGGATATCAATATACATTTAGGAGGATTTTATTCTCTGTTATCCTGATCTTTACTTGGTAGTAATGCCTGATTTCTAGGATTGGAATTCTGACTTCTGACTAAGCAGTGTAGAGCACCACCTAATACAGCTTCCGGTCCCTGCTGTACACCAGTCCATTTTCAGTGAGATGTGGAAATGGAGGAGTAGGTCAGAAGCTGACCTATTACAAGGCTGAATGTGTGGCCTTATTGATTTTGCTTACCTTGACTGGAATATCTCCTTAGGAACTTCATTTAAAAAGACTTTGCAATTTGGTTCATCTTGAATAATGCCGACTTAGCATCTGATAATGTTAGAGCTACCGAGAATGTGCTGACATAAAAGCCCCATAATTGTACTTGTCTAAATCAAGTCAGACTGACTGCTGTGTTTGTGTCAACTCCAGTTTAGAGTTAAAAAGGGTCCAAGGGCAAACAGGACAGAGCACAGTGCTGGAGGAAGTGTTAATGGGACAATTATAAGCACCACCAGTCTTTGAGAGAAAGTTTAGCTTTCAGTGTTTAAGTTAAGTTAAGGGTGAATCACAGGAAGGAGTGAATTTGGAAGATATCCAGCGTATGTATTTTTTGTTCATAGCAAGATGAGATTGCCACCTGCTTCTTTTGTGTTATTTGCCCCTGTCTTGAGCAGAATAAGTTATCCCCAAAACAAGTTTGTGTACATATGTTCACCTTGTTTGTGAGTTCCTGGGAAGGGGTTAATTGGGTCATATATCATAATTAGGTCACCTATCATTCTGATTTCCCAGAGATTTTAATTTGGTTTTCTTTTTCTCTTGTATGTCAAAATCCTTTTATGGTCTGAGATTTCTGATGTGAGAAAAAAAAACAAAAACAAACAAACAAAAAAACCACAACAACCCTCTGGTTGTTAAAACATACTTTGGAATTTCCTACTATGTTCATGCCAGCAATGCAATTATATCACTTACTAAGAAACAGTCTTTAGCTTGGATTTGAGCAGCTACACAGCATAGTATTTACTATGTAACATTACTATTTTCAAAGGTAGTACATACCAGTGAGGAGCATAGAGCTTCCTTTCAAGTTGTATAGTTTGAATTTTAAATATGAGCTCTAATTCCTATGAATTGGTGGTACAGGTTTGACTGATTTAGGTTGTTGAACACCCTAAATCTTAATTTCCCACGTTTTTTTTCCCCAAGATGAGGGTGAAGTTTGGGTATTTCATAAGTATGGTTTTGTATTTTAAACTGCCTCAGAAATAGAAACGCTATAATCCCCACTGCCTTGTTTCTTGGAGTTACAGGATGAGGGATGCTTTATTCCTGGTGCACTCACATGGCTAATTATCAAGCACAGAAATGGCTTACCAGGGTAGCCTTTTAGTGTTAGATGTTAATAAATGGGTTTCCATCAGTATTCATATCTCTTAGCCCAAAAGACCAGAATTTGGAGAAAAAAATCTATTTTAGCTGCAAGTTCGGACCCACTCTGCGTGCCCCCAAACTTGGACTTAGTGGCTACGTCTCTATGGGGTATATACATTTACCACCTCAGTGCCACTGAAATAGGAAAGCTTTGCTTCTCCTCCTAATGCACTTCTTTTTAGCTTTTTGTTTCAGGCTCTGATTGCTTATCTTGTTCCAGCTCTGGGACTCATGTGAGACAGCTTACCTCATTAATGTGTCAGATAAAAATGTCCATCTGTCTTAATGAGTTAAATCAAATCATGGAAGCGGTCCAGTGGATGCCACAGTGCGGGCAGGAGACACTGGGTTTTCATGACTAGGAGCAGAGGAAGGGAGGAGGAAAACAGAAATTGTGCTGTAACTTGGGTACTTATTAGATGTCTTAAAGCAGAGAGGTTGAGGTCAATGTAGAAATCTGGATAGTTGTTCTTGGACTTGTTGGAGGTGCTCCAGATGTCCAATATTATCAGACACTGTACACCTACAGCTTCTCTTTGAGGCCAGGCTGCATGGAAAATGGGGCAAATGTGCATCTCTTGATGTCAGACTAGTAAAACCAAGTTTGCAATGATCCTTTGTTCAAGTGAAGAACATTTAATCTTTGTGGGAAAAAATAGCTGGAGAGGAATTTCTGCATCATAAGGGGGCATTTCTGAGAAGATTCTTAGATATTCTGTACTTGATTTTCAGGGTGGTGCTTAGAGGCCTATGTTAGCCTAATGTTATTCTTCTGAAGTTTATAGGAAGCACATTCAGTGACTGGGACAACATGATATATTGATTTTGTTCATGTGTTTCTGTTTATGGTGACTGAAGCTGGGATTGTGGTGATACAGTTCCAAAGATCATTAATCTTCTAGCATCTTTTTTGTTCTTTCCCTCTTGTTCAAGTCATAGATCCTAGCTGTAGATATAGCTGGAAAATGACTGTCAGAATGGAATATGATAGGGAGTTGCTGGAAATGAGCCATTGCTGTGCACTGTTACAGATTCAGAACAAAAGCTTTAAAAGAACATTCATGTGACAGTCCTATAACTTCAGTGCGCAGAGCTCTTAAAAAGTGTTTGGAAGAAGGCAGCTGTCCCACCTATTTAACTTTTTAAAGTACATACTGACTACAAGGTTAAAGTTGGTGAAAGCAAAAGAAACCAGTGGAGGTTAATAATGAATTTTGCTGGGTTGGGTTGAAACAAGATCAAAAGATACTTTTGCTTGGAGCAATTAAAACAAAGTCAAACAAAGGACAATATGGAGTAAAAAGAGCTGTTAACTTGTCAATGTTTTTATTAATTTGTTTTAAGAAATGGAGGAAAAACTGAGAATCCACTTGGAAAGTCAGATGTTTGATTGTCAGGTAAAAGAAACAACTGTTAGAGCAATCATGAAATGCATGCATCTTGCAAGGACTCTAATTCTAATTGCTGTGTGTATTACTTAAATTCTGAGTGTGTGAGATAAATTTAAGTGAAACCAGTGCCTCTGAGTGGAGTATTTTAATCCAGGCGTTGAAAGGGATCCAGAGTTACCATCTGTAGCTGTTTCCTTGCTGATGCCTCTCACAGTGATGAGATTACTCTCTCAAACTGCTGTATGACTGCAGCTTCAGGTAGTTAATCATTTAATTACTTGGTTTTTGGATCATTGATCAATGTCATTGATACAGAATGTGCTTTCAGTAGCTCTGTTTATCTATCTGGTTAGTAGATAGATATTCATGGGCTGAACTCTGATCTGTTCAGCTGAGATAAGAGCATAATAACAGCCTATAATTGATATGCTCACTTATGTTTACTATGTAACTACAGAGAAAAAATAAATACTGGTCCTGGCAGTGTTAATATTAATTCTTCTTCTGAAATTGCTTGAGTAATTTTGTAAAGCGTATGTTTCAATATGTTCTCAGAAAGCAAATTGCAATTAAAAATTAAGATGTTTCATAAATTTTGTCCTATAGTTCAAAATATAATTAAAAGGTTTTATGGAACAATTGGATACTTTAGAAGAACTTTAACTTGTTAATTTTTACTTATCCGTTTTTTTGTCATTTGCTTATTTCATTATATGTGTGGCAAAATCCACTTACAAACTTCTCATTCCAAAGTAACATTTTTTTTTTGGATTTTGCCAAATTCCTGGGAGTTGTCATTTCAGTATTCTTACATATGTGAACGGTAACAACTGGCCACATGGCTGAAGGACTGTTTTATTCACATTGCGTTTAATTTCACATCCATAACTTACTCAAATTCTCAACATTATTGCTGTTCATAGTGGCTGTGAAGGCACTGTCACTGACAGGAGATTGGAATAAGCTACTGTGCATAAAAACAACCTTGTGTTTTTCGCTGACAAGAAATTCTTAAGCAGAGGCCCAGAGAAACGTGGCATCACTGACTATTTCTCCTTGAGCATGTGTAGTGTTTTTACAGGAAAAGTACTAAATGGTGCCTCCAAGGTTTTGGCAGTTTATCCAAATATTTCATTCAAGGGCACCCAGGCAGGTCCTGTGTACTTTGTCCCAACTTGCTCAAACTGAAATCACAGTGAAGCTCACCTCTTTCCAAGTCCCTAAGGTGTATATCTTCCTTCTGCTGGGATTTAAACCACCAGGGCTGTTGATTTCCCTCTCTTCCATAAAGAAATTGTGTACAGATAATTCTGCCATATCTGAGATATATACACTATTTCTAATATCTGTGTTGTGACAGAACAGTCAGCTTGGAGTGAGTGGTTCTGAAACATGTTTAAGAATAAATAAATATTCACATGTTCATATTAATGGTCTGGAGCTTTTATCTTTCTCTGAAGCTGCTTATATCCCAAGAAATGGAGCAGCCAGTAAATAAATTTGGTTTATAGCTCCAGAGTATAATATGGCATTAAAGTATGGCACAGTATATGCCAACATAGTATCTACAAACTGATTTTAAAAAAAATATTATTTTCTTTAAATTATTATTTTCTGTCAGAAAACTTATAGTAAAGAAACAGGAAATGTTTGTAATAAATTCTGCTTTTACTATAAGAATTGCAAAATTACTTACTTATCTCTTGTAAAAGAAGACATTAAATTAATAGTGTTGTCTTACGTTTGCAGTCTACTTTATAGTACCTGGGAAACCCTAAGTTCCCATTTTGTGGCTTTTTCAATTATGTCTGTGGTTAAAAGAATGGATTTCTTTAAGCTGACACATTGTGCAGTTGGACTTATTCCCCAAAATGCAGTTCTGCTTCAGAAACGATAATTAATGTTGACAAATTGAACTCCCTAACATCTTGTATGTAGACATTATGATATGACATCTATAGGTCTTCCTGGGTTCCTCCTCCACTCCTTGGTTTGTGACAGAGAACTATTTCCCTTTCTGCTCCTTTTCTTTATAGTTTTATGGAAAAGAGGAAATGTTTCATTTTCTCTTTGTTTACTCTTTTTGATTACTCAGTGAACAGGAACAGCAATATTTTATATTCTAATTCATTCTTTCTGCTGCCTTATATGTGCTAGTAAGTGTATGTCCTGGTTGGAAACTTGCATGTAGGTATATTTACTTTTCATGCTATTTCCAAAGCACCTGAGCTGCCTCTAAGTGACTTCTAGAAGGCAATATTGTTACTCTATTCAGAGCTCCACTGATACTATTTGACTGTGCTTCTTAGGAGAATAAAGGTATAAGGACTCCTAAGCAGCACAGGTAGATGGATTCTTCTTCTTCTATCACTCTGAGAAAAAGATGGGTATGGGACAGAGGACACGGCTTAATGTGCAACGAGTGGTAGCTCTTTGTTTACCTTATGTGTGAACAAGAAGTGAGGACAGTTCTAGATATCCAGTCACCTATGATAGCAGATTCTTTGATACAAAGATGTGGATACATAAATTAGCTTGTCTCCGCCTAGGAAAATCAAATTCAGTTGTGCAACAGTTGCAAACAGTGGCATCAGACTGTGTGAGAAGGCAGCTGCTTGGGGAAACATGTTATTCCCCAGCCAGGAACAGCAGGATCACAGGTCCACATTCCTAGAGTTGCCTGATAAACCTGTCTCACCTTTTACCTCCCAAGGCAGGAGATACAGTTGCAAGCAAATCAGTTTTAGATGATGGGATTCAGTTTTTCTAAGAAACTTTGAGAAGCTAACTCTGGCCCTAGATGATATTTTGTTCGTCAAGCTGGATGTGACACAAGGGAAAAAGGAAAGGAAATAGGAAAGGAAAGAGAAAAGGGAAGGGAAAGGGAATGGAAAGGAAAGGTTCATAAATCATTCTCAGTCATCTGCCTTATAAATTCAGGCAAAGGAAGAGCACTCACTGTGGTCAACAGGAGCCTTCTGGTGAAGGCACCTTTCAAAAGACACTTTGCATAACTGATATATTTCACTCATAGTGTCATCATTCTGTATTTGTTTCAAAAAGTCTGTGCTTGTAAAGACATGAAAATTACCTTTTCTGAAAGCTGACTATAAATTGACTAGACTGTATTTTTGTCCCTTAATATATACCCATTAAAATATGTTTTTCAGAAGAATTCTTCAGAAAAATAACCTTATTAAATGCAAATTGAGACTGTTAAGATTTTAAAAAATATTTGAAGGAGGAATCTCTGTGTCCCATGTTGCTTATATCTAAACTTTTAAAAGTATTTCCTAAGCACTGAAAAAGCTGACTTGAAAAACCAATCTTTCTCTTACTTTAAAATAGGAGTTGTCTGTATTTTTTTGTGGGCACAAGCACGTTTCACACATACTTCAGGTGCTTCTCCAAGGCATCTCTGTTTTTACTGAAAGAGGAAATGAGTCATCAAGTGCTATTGAACAAACACTATGTAGAGACTTCCAGCCTGCCAACCTAATCTTAGTGGTACCCTGAGGAACCATTACTCTGTCCCATTTACAAGCTATTCTGAGAGTTTCCCCCCCTTCTCACCACTTCAAAAGATGTGGTATATGTCTTGTGGCTCTCAGACAAATGAAGATTTTGTTATGAGATTCACAGAGTAAGAATATTAATCAGCTTTATGTAAGACTTTTGATCCACTGATGGCAAGTGAACTGCATCGCTTACTGACCTTAGAGCAAAGCTTTTTGGCCATGGATTGTTCTGAACCTCACTTTACATATGAAATAAGCTTGGCTGAACCCTTATGCACACTTCATGTAGAGACAGCTCAAGATATTAGCAGAAATACTGAACTGTGCAACTCAGCACTCAAAGTTCACAGTTTTGACTTTGTTTTTCTGTGGGCAGGGAGAGAAGACTGCAAAAACCATGCTATTTACTTCAGCTGACAGTACAATATTGGTTCCCTGGTTGTCTGTGAAGAGTGTTAATATGTTCTGCAATGACTTTTACTTGACATGGTATTGATACTCACACAGAGGTCTTCTTGTTATACAATTATGTAAATGAACCCAAAGAGTGTTTAATCAAAAGAAATTTAGTATTTCTTGCTTTAGAAAGAACAGAGTTCCTCTGAAATATGTTGCTGTGTTAGCTGCTGAGTGTCACAAACACAGCATAAATGGTCACTCTCCTTGATGTAGACCAAGCCAGAGGCAGTTTGCATCCAGCTATGACTTCCCAGTTGTGCTGTTAAATAACTACTACCTTTATGTGAATTCTGAGGACAACAGAGAACCACTAGACAGAAGTTTAAAAGCAGAAGAAAATACTTCTTGCAACATACAGTTTTATCTGGGAATGCAGCAGAATGGATTCGGAAACGGGTTTGGAAAAGACATATCAATTCATGGAAAATAATTCACGTAGACCTAATAAATGCAAAGATGAGGATACAATGTCTGGCTTATGATGTCCTAAGGTACATATTTTTGCAAGCTGAAAGTTTAATTACCTCTGTATACTTACCTTGTTCCTTGTACTGTTTTCCTAGATATCATCACTGATCAGTTAGAGGTGGCACACTGGGCTATATTAGCCTTTGTCTAGGTAGACGAATAGTGTCATGTTCATTTGAGATACAGCTGACTGTGCACATCTCAAATGTCTCCATAAATAACAGTCTACGTGATGGACTCTGATTGTCCAGAGCATGTTAATGATAGTAGTTAAGTAGGGGAAAGGAAAGTTGTCTAATTTCTTAGTCAGCCAAAGGCTGGAAAGTATGGACAAAATGCAATGCAACGTGGTACCAAAGGAGAAGCAGCAGACTTGCTTACGCTGCTTGTCTGGAAGTCATTTCCTGATGCCCTCAACAGTGGCCACGCGCTCCTCTGAGACACTCACATCTCACCTTCATCCCCCAAAAGAAGGATGGTGTGGCCTGGCCTGCTGGCGGGCCGCTGGCTGGAGACTGGCACTGCTGTGGGCTGAAATGGGCTCTTGGGGAAGTCCGAGGTGCCTTCGGGGCCCCAACAAATGCTTCACACCTTTTTCACAGGGGAGGTTAGCTCTGAACTCCACATGAAACTCTTTTCACTATGAAATGAAAGCAGTCTTTTTTTTTTTTTTTTAATGGTTACTGTCTGACTAATGGAAAAAAACGGTGCTAATAAAAAACAGTATTGTTGAAAGAAAAAACAAGTGAAAAATGTTTGTTTTCTTGTGTCCTCTTCCAGAAGGCAGAAGGAAAAGGCAGAGTGGAAAAAAAAAATATAAACAGCACAGGAAAGATCAGCTCAAGGAGTTGTTGAGAGAGAGGAATTTGTATTATAAAGAACTGAAGAGACACAGCCAGCTAGCCTGAAGTGCTGGAAGAATAGAGATGTTCTAGGATCAGTGGTGACCTCAGGCAGGAAGACATGTCTGCCAGCATGACCCACTGATCTCCCTGGGCGCCTGTAGCTGGAACAGGCCACCAGGATGCTCAGAAGTTCCTGGGTCCTGGAGGGGGTGCTGGTGACCACCCACCCTTGGAGTGCCTGCGGGAGCAGCCAGCAATTGGCCAGGTCGAGCTTTTTGACCCAGAAAAGACCTGGAAGGTGGGAGACTGCTTCTGGAGAGAAAATCTGGTGACCAAGAGAAGGAGCCTGCTTTAAAGGGTGAATTAGAAGAGCCCTCTGCCTTGTGCATAACTCCTCAGGAAGCATGGATCAAATATTTTTGCCTCAGGATACAGACAGTGGTGACACCAAGAGCTTTCAAAAGGAAGAGTGAAACAGAGTAGGAGACTGTTGAGAAATGGAAATGTAGAAATATCTTATTTCCCTATTTGCAGAAAAGGCTTCTAGATATTACATTGCTAAAAGTACTATGGAATGCAGTAACAGATTGCTTAAACCTGCTTTGCTTAAAAATAAATAAATAGATAAATAGATAAATTGAGACAGCACCCAGAACATTTATAAATGAAATTTTAAGGAACTGGGGTGATCTAGAAGTATTTTAAATTAGGAAATTACTTACAGAAATTAATTAAAATAAGAGCATAATAGCTCCCAAAGAAGCCTACATTTTGTCAGGGCTTCAGATATTTGTTTTATGCCCACGTCAATTAAATTCTGTAATAGATCAAGAACTAACATAAAAATCTGGTAAATTGTCCAATAAATACCCAGATCTTATTTCCAAGATTTTACCTAGTGTAAATACAATGTGTTGCGCAACAATAGATCACAGCAAAAATGAACCAGTAACTCTAGTGTTATCCTTAGGTCCATGTCACAACTGTCATCAGGAGGCTTACCTGCAGTAAAATGGAAGTGCTCACTTCTCCCTGTGCTTTTACTGTGTAGGATAGTTCACAGGTTTTAGTTACCTGAAAATGGAAATGACACACTCTTCCAATAGTGAAGATATGCTCTTAGAAAATGAGCATAGGAATAGCCATAAAGAACTCTAAATGCCTAAGCAGTAGGGACTCAATTCAGTTGCTTAAATGTAAGCATCTGTCTAGTTTGGGTGCTATAGGGTATCCAGTGTGGCTGCTGGCTGCCATACCAGAAGGGAGTGGGCTTCTTATACATCCTCTGTCATATCTGCCAAAGCCATAGCCTGCATTAAACATCTTGTGGCAACTCAGATCTCACTAGATGCCAATGTTTAGGCAACTGAATTCAGCTTCAGAGAACTAGTCTAAGCAGCTCATCTGTGGCTTGTCTATAGGCAGGGAAATTCTGTCTCTGCTTTAGAAAACAATAATGAAAATAATACAAAAATAAGTCTCTTTAATCTTGCTTCAAAGACTTTCTGTGTTGTGGAAGCTACTCTTCAATGCGCCCTACCTTCAGACAGGGTCTGAGGTAGAGGTAACATTCCCTTCAGAAAGATGCTGATCCTTCTGTTTTGATACGGTAGAAGATAGAGCTTGAACAGACAACTAGCTTAGCCTGCATATAGCTGTGTGAGATAAACCTAGCCTTAGTACAATGGAACAACAGAGGACAAAAAGTTTAACAAGGCATGGAGGTGGAGAGGAATTATTCTTTGGATGGAATGAGCAGAGCTGGTGGACTCAAGGCAGACTGGAAGGAGTGTCATATCTACAGAAAGCCAAACCATTTTATTTTGAATCAGCTCTGCATTCATTGCAAATATGAACTCCAAGTGGGACTGCAGCTCACTTAGACTCTCATAAGCCAGCTGTAAACTGGCTAGGGGTGGGTACTGCTCACACTGCAGGTGGCTGTGAGCTGGATCTTGGCATAGATCAACTGTCCCAAATAACCCAGTTCCATGGAGGGGAGTCTGTACAGAGCCGATTCTGCGGCTTTTATGCTCCCAGCAATGTAACAGCTAGCTAGTTTAAAATTAACCTCGGCATGTGTATCTGAGCAAGATATATTCTTAAGTGTAGCACTGGAAATCTCCCCACAAACTGATCATTAACTTTGTTAAATAGACTTTGAAGTAAAAACTACCCTACCATCCTGGCTAGTAAGAAGATATGGAGTATGCTCTTTGGGTTCTTCCACACAAGCATAATGTGATCAAGTCTCAGGAGAACTGGTGGACATTGGAAATTACCTTAAATCAGATTTTGTATGTAGAAAAAAAATGTTAATGTAAAGCTATTTTATGCCATCTGAAGCAAAACAATGTTTCCTCCTAAGTTTGTGTTCAGTTGTTTTACTAAGTGCTGGTGAACTACCACAATTTTAATAGTAATGTTCTGATGCTTTTACAGATTTTCCCAGGTTGTCAAAAGTTAATGGTAAGTGAGCAGTCAAGGGATTTGCAGTTGTTCATTATTAAACTGGTTTCTGTTCTAGTTCCAGAAACTGAAATTAGTGGTATTTAATCAGGCTTAACAGACATATTACAGTTGTAGGAAATGGTAAGTTAGAGGGGAAGTATTCAAGATGGGGGGAATTTAAGTATATATATATATTTTTTTTAAAAGTCTAGTTCAAAGAGAATGTAGACATATAATTTGGGGATGCAATGCAATTACCAGAAATAATTCAAAATGGGTTACTTCACTCGAGTATGACTCTTTGAAGAATAAATAGTAATTGTTTTAAATGCATAATTACTTTAATATTGGCTCCTTTCAGCAAGTTGCAGACTTTCTAGATTAAGCTCTAAGTCCTGTGCAACTGTCCACTCAAATTCTGTTTATACTTTGGGCTGTCATAGTTCCATTACTAAACCCCTTGAGGCCCTTTGATGTATTCCTGCACATAAAAAGACTGGTGGAGACTTTTCATGCAGCCTGATCTTTGCTATGCTAACTTTTTTTTCAGCATAACTGAAGTCAAAGAACAAGTTAAAGTCATCATTAAAAAATCCTGATAACAAGAATTTTAGTATTTCATAAAAGTATTTATGTCCGCATATATATATATATATATATATATATATATATTGCAAAGCCTTGCATGTGAGGCTGCAGAAATATTTTTGATTTTCAGAAATAAATCCAGTATTAGTGCTTGGCTATGTTTCTTGAGAAGGTACAGATTGCTCCCGGCACTGTAGCTACTGACAGTAGCTAGTGCTACTGTCTGCTTTGATCTTACAGCTAAGTAAATACCTGAAGTTTGTTGGGAGCAGTGTTTCTGATTGTTGCAGCAGGTCCTTTCTGGACAGTGCTGTGAGTACCATCTTGTGGACTCTGAGGTGCTGATCACCTGTGGCTTTCAGCTGGGCTCTGTTGATCTACACCACCAAAACTATTTTTATTGCCTTTTTTTTTTTTTTTTGAGTGATTTGCACTGGATGACAGCTATAGCTATTATATGACCAGCCTCCTGTTGTCCCAGACAGAAAGTCAAAATTCTCTGGGCTATCCTTTAAAGAGTGTATAGATACATCCCCGATCTGCACAAATACTCGAAGTAAATATAGTCTGAGACTTCATTAAATTTACTGCTTTTATTGACACAGCATTGAGAGATTTATTGCTAAATGCCTTTTCCCTGGACTTCCAGTTTTTCAGAATATATTTTCTCCGTGGGTGTTCTGCTAATCCTCAGTTTCGTCTGAAGGTGGCAGCAACTTTCTTCAATAGAAAGTTTCAGTCTTGTCGGTTATGTTGTAGACTGATCCTGGTATTTTCTAGGTTCACTACAGTAGAAACTTTTAGCTATGCAAAGAGATGTACTTCTGTGCTTACTTTCTGGAGTAAAGAGCTTTCACAGTGAGATACAACGTCCCTGAAAGTCTACTAATTGTTGTCTGAAGATAACTTGCAATATACAGTAATAAAAGTAGAGCAACTGAATACTTTGCTATTTACATTTTGCATGGTAATGCTGTTACAGAATTTCCTTGACTGCAGCTACCAATTTCCCTGGTACACTGTTGTAAGATGCTTGCTGCTATGGCCCCACACAAATCTGGGGTGCTCTTCTTGCTGTGCTGTGCCCTTCAGTGCTCCTTGAATTTTGGCTGCTCAGCATGTTGGAATTGGAAAGATCAGGATTGGGCCCCAGCACTCTGAAATAGAGGCGTCTGTAGCTGTTCCTGCAGAGTCATCATGCGTGATCTGTGAACATCAGAAAAGCAAGTTTATCCTGGGTAGAGTTATTACCTAGACCTATTACACCAGGGTAAAGAGCTGTCAGTTTCACAAACTTCTGCTCCAAGATGGTTCTGTGATCAAACTTCCTGAGGACTGGGACTTCAATGGCTCCTCATCCTGTCATGACCTTCCTTTGGGTATTCAGGCCACTTCCTTCACCTCTGGGTGTCCCCGTTCCCCAGTTCAGGAGGAGAGAGAACAGCATTGTCTGCCACACACCTTTTTTCTGTCCTGCCAGCCTAGGCTGTAGACTGAGACCAGGAAGTGAGTCTCTGTCATTGGGCCAGGGACTAGTACCAAAAGAGAAAGTTCCTTATCCAGACAGAGAAAGCTTATCATTATCACTGTAAAATAAATAATGATTAATCATCCACTTAATATTAGGACAGCCCCAACTGCAGCTTCTCTCTAAATGGGAGGGAGGGGGGAGCTTGCACAGCTGTGCGAGTGAAGGCTGTTCTGCTGGGGACACGCTGGGTAGCCGATAGTTTCCCAGTCTCTCTGGTAAATGTGTCTGTAATAGAGAAACTATTCCATGCACTGTTGTGCTATCTGTAACACATCTCTCTCTCCCTCTCTCTCTCTCTCTCTCTCTTTTTTTTTTTTTTCCTTAAATTTTATTTTCTGAAATGGCACTGTTGAAGACCTTCACAATGGCTAAACAGATCTAAACAATAGCTGCACAGACCACACCAGCTCAACAAGGCTGAATTACACACAGCCTATCCTTCAAGCTCTGAGTTCACAAGGAAAGAAAGTGGAAAATGTTTTGTGCCTCTGACCTCTTAAGTGTCATCTTCTTAGCAGCTCAAATCACTCTTCAAAATTATTCTATTACTCATCCAGCTCCCTGACATTTGTTTCATCGTTTCCTGTCCAGGCAGTAATCCAAGTAACCAAAATAAATATTTTTTTTTTGAAACAGAACACCTTGTCTGTAAGCTTGCAGGGATGACAAACCACAGTAAATATTCCCGATTGTGTGAAGTTCTATCATTTCGACTTGAAAATCCAAGTGAGAAAAGGGATGAGATAAACATGTGCTTTGGTAAGAAGCTGTTTTTTGCTGCTGTGTGCACACCACACACATTCCTTGCTGGTGTAAATAGTGACATCAGCAGTGATAGGGATACGTCACTGATTTACGCTCACCAGTCTAAATAAACACTGCTTCCTAAGAAGTAGTAAAGAAGAGTATAAGTGGATTGATAGTTTGTCTTGATCAGCTAAATGGTAAAGATTTGGATGGTAAAGAGTTGTCAACACCTTAGACTTATGACTAAAGATACAGGCAGTCAGAACACCAACCAATGCTGATAATTACAGAGCTAAGATAATAACACTGGGTGGGGTTCTGCTGTGTTAAATGGGCCAACACTGATCTCATTTGCTGGGACAAGTGTAAATTCATTACTTCACTAAAGTTACTTGGATTATTAGTGAGATCAGAGTTTGGCTGCCTAACCATTGTTGATTTCTGAAGCATAATTTTAAAGCATTAGCTGAATGTTCTAAAATTCTAGGACTGTGTCTAAACCATCCATCACTGTTTTACATTACCTTTTAGTAGCAGGATCCCCAGATTCCATGGAGAAGCTGAGTAGAGATTTTATCAGAAGTTTGTGGAAGTCCCATCAATCCTTTGGGTCACAGAACCCAGACTCTGCAATCATGGGTGGCCATGAAATGGGTCTTTTGTTTGTGGAAAACAGTCTGAAGTTGCATGGCCTTTCCTCCTGTAGATCTCCAAACACTTTATGAAGGCAGTTAAGCATTATACCTACACATATGAGGCCTATTTAAATAGCAATAAGCCACACTAGGCTGAGAATATGTAGTATGCTGATGCACATTACCAGTGCCTGAAAGCCAGACTGATCATGATACACCTTAGACATATGCCAGTTAGCCTCTCACTGCAGTTTGGCAGTTTAACGTTTTAGGAGAACATAACAAATTAGATTCAGCCAGAGTCCTAGGTGTGGAAAATGCAGTCAATATTATCTTTCATGCTTGTGGCATAGCTTCTGATGGGGACCCAGCAGGCACCTGTTTAAGATAACCACCATGCATTAGTCTTGAAGATAGTTAACCTTCATTTATTTATTTATTTATTTATTTTTGAACTAAGATACACCTTAGTGTATCTTAGATACACTAAGATACACATGCAAAATAGTTCTTTGATATACTGCAGGAAATTTCTGGAGATTGCCCTGGCAGCATACAAAGACAAAATGTCAGTCCCTTGTGCTTGTTGTTTAACATGAACAGTTTGAGAGGGGAAGGGCATTTAGACTTCCTTTAAAAGCTAAAAATTTACTCTGTTCCATGTACTTTTATAATATGTGGTGTAGGCTTGCCCCCTAATAGAGGGGTTAGCTTTTCAAATGGGTAACTTTTTACAGAGTAATCATGGCACATATGAAAATGATGACAGACAAACCACAGGCAATTAAGGCATTGATCTGGCTCACTTAATCATGAAAAAGTTATGATGATTCTGTGAACCTCCAAGATATGTGGTGCATTCTGAGGTTTCTATTCCCGACCCTTGACACTGATCCTTGTCCTGTCAGCTATAGCAATTCACTCTTCTGAATGCAACTTCTCTTGCTCATAAAAGGATCCATGGGGTAACTCTGTGGTCCAATGCTCCCCGTCAGCAGCAGTCAGCAGAAATGGCTAATGTGGTTGGATTGCTCAGCACTACATCTGAACAAACCTTATTTGTTGTGTTAAACATGGCTGCAACAGTGCTCATGTTACATTGCATCATTAGTAGCCTTTTTTGTGACTTAGACTTGTTCCTCTTTTAAATTCACATTAGGACAATAAAGAGGATCATTAATGGGAAAGTGGCCAGTGAGATATACTTAGGGGAGACAGAAGATAATTTAACTAATATTGAACTTAAAAACACATCTATATCTATCTGCATCTGTTCCTAAGTTTATGGATACAGGGGAAAAAAAAAGGTGGTTGTGGATACATCTTATTTCAGTAGATTCTATTTTACTTGGTCATACTGTTAGCATCTGGCACTGAAGCAAGAAGATCTTCACAGGGAGTTTTACTCAGTCTTGTTTCCTAAAAAAATGGACATGTTGAGGCAGGCAAATAAGTTTTCAAAAAACCTAGCAAGCTGTACTGCTTTGGCTACTAAGTCCTTCAGCTTCTGCCAGAATGTCCGTGAGAAGTAGCAAAACTTTTATATGAAGTATAGCGGTGAGATGAGGGTGCTGGAATGGAAACTTCATGCTTTTACTTCCACATGTCACCAATTCAATGCCTGACCTTTGATAAATCCCATAGCTGTTGTACAACTCAGTTTTCCTTCCAGTGGCCTTGTCTTTCACCTTCATTAATTCCTAAAAGGCTGCTAATGCTTCAGAGTCTTTGGTTGAAAGGTTTTAAGAAATTTGAAGCATTATAGTATGCAGTAATAATGATGATAAATATCTAGTTCATGCTTGCATATGTTTGTGATTTCTTGTTTTCTCAGCCTAAACAAAATCATTTTCACATTTTCCTCTCTTCCATCTTCCTTTCTCCTCAATATCCGTTTAGCTCCCCATCACCCAAAATGTCACTAGCTCTATTGCTCTTAGAAGTAAAGAATGAATTCTACTTTTAATCTCTAATTTCTCATATAGTCCTGTAGTCCAGGTAGATGCATTTGCTAAACAGTCTGCAGTATTATGGTCTGCCACAACACAGTACACATCCATTTGGGGGCAATCAGTGTATTTCTGTATACTTCTTTGCTTATGTCCAAATAATCTTTTATGTACATCATGGCTTTGCAATTATTTGAAGCAGAATATGGTAGTGGAAGTACACTTGGCATTCAACTAGAGCACAAAAAGTTATTTCTGTGTTGTGTCCTATGAGTGAATAAAAATTCCCCATATTGGTGCTCAACTCATATAAAAGAGGAATTGGAAAGAACTGCTCTATGTTCCCTGTTGCAAAGTTGATGTTTCCTGATATTAGTGTTTCTGTGGCTGTAGTTCTGGCATCCAGGGTAGCAGAAACCCAGGGGAAAGTGTGATAAAATCATAGTTTCTGTCTTCAGTGTGTTTTCAAAGATTTTTTCCTCTTAGGCATTCAATTCCTAATTATTTAAAGCTTTTTTTTTTACAACTTTTAAAAAGTTTATTTGCGAATGGAAAAATCTATAAATTCCAAGGAACTGTTGTAAAATGGTTTTGCTGGTAACTGAACAAAGGACTGGATTGTGTTAAGCTATTCATGTGAAATGACTATTATTTGTTTCATTTTTGATAAGAGAAAAAGAGCTAACATTAGGGAAAAAGCAACAACAACAAAAAACCAAACAACCTACCTTACACACTTATTTTTTATTTGTAAATTATGTTAGAGGATGTATGTCTTCTGTGTAATACAAAGGTCCATAATATGAACTATATACACATACTATCCATCCATATGAAAACCATCAAGCATCTTGGAAGTCTTCATAATGATCTAAGATATCAGTGAGTTATCCAGAAGTATCAATAAAGTGCTCTCTGAAATGAAATTGAACCATAATTACCACTATTTTTCCAGATATTTGTCTATAAAATCCTTGTCTGCACACACAAACAAGAGCTTACCAACCCAAATGTGAGAGTTATCTGTCCAGCCATGTACAGTGCATATGGTGCATTTGAAGAGTTTTGCACGTATAATAAATATGTTTGTCTGTCTAGAAGTATGAGAAATGGTGCAAGCAGCTCTCATATTCTGCTTGCTTTTTTTTTGAGACAGTAAGGAGCAGGACTGTGTATAAAAGATTAAGTGTTTTCCTTTCAAAAATCCAGATGAATGTATTAGTTTTGCATATGTGCCTATCAGAATATCATGGCAATCTTGCATTCATAACACCACAGAACTGGAGCTTTCAGAATCTTATTTCCTCTAGAATGCCATGGCAGGTCTGAAGTGTAAATGGTACTTCTCTCTTCACTCTCTTTTTCATAACACACATCTGACATAGGAAATTTTGCATTAGTTGTTATTGTTATAGCACTATTGTTATTATTATTTTAAATGGAGAGCATGACCTGTTGGAATGCCCAGTTCTAAACTGAAATATATTTGAACTCTGCACATGGTCAGGAAACAATAAATAAATTTGTCTTGTTCACAAAGACAAACAGAAATTATTTTCTGAGACTTTTTTTTTTTTTTTAAGAAGTATTGGAAGAAAATATTGTGATAGTATAGGAAAACTGTGAGAAAAAAAAAATACGCAAATATGACTGTAATGAAAAATTGCTTTCTTTAGATGTACATTTGCTTTGAAATCCATGCTGGGTCTCCTAGTACCTGCTGAGCTTAGCTTTAAACCCCGAAGCTATGATTTAAAATAATATATATTTGCTCTTTCATCTCTATGCTCTATTGCATCAATTTCCTTGAAAACACCTGGAAGGGTTCTTAGAGCTCCTCATGAACTTTGACTCTAGAGATTTTCATTTTTAGTTCCTTCTGTGAACTGATACTACACATGACACAATCTGAAGAGCTGTCTGTGGTTTCTTTCTAATTTTTGGTATAAAATGTAACATATATTACAGCAACCAGTGCAAACATATTCACCTAGCCTTTGTTTCTTTTTGAGATTCCAATCTGAGTTCATTTTTACTTAGAAAATCAGTATACTGGGCTGATCTCAAGAAATCTGATCTGATAATGATATTTTTTTAAAGTTATCATTAAGGCCTTTGCTCTCCATGGCAGTGAGAAGGGTCTCAGGTCCCTCTCTTTATCAGATGCTTGTACTTTTCCTTTGCAAAGCCTTTATTAATTGAAACCCCACAAAACTTTCAGTCTATTTTGTAAACTGAGGAATATTGATTTTGTTTTGAATATGATTAGTCACTAATCTCCTACTGTTAATGGGCAAAGATAAAAGCATCCTTTAGAGAATAATGTGAATTACAATTATTATGATGATAATTTTATCAAGGATCTTTAGTAAAATATGTCTGGTTATCATCAGGTGATAGTATAATGATATCAACAGCTAAAAACATATTATATAGCTATATAGTTTTAGAAAGGTGCTTAAATATCACTTCTTTTCCAGAAGTCTTGATAAACAGAAAAATTGTGCTATATTTCAAACATAGAAACTGTTTCACTGTCCAAAAACAGAACAGAGGCTCTTCAAGACTTATGGGAAGAGGTTGTTAGTTGTTAAAAAAAAAAATAATAATAATCCAACTGTGTTGGAGGGTGGCATAACCAGGGAAAAAGTGATACCATGATACTGTCAGCCATGGGAGCCAGTCAGCTATCGGTAAAGTAAATTCATGTTGCTAATATTAAGGAGTGAGTTGTCTTTTGAATATAAAAGGTGCCTTGGTTTTGTGAAGTTTAGGCCCTTGACTATGGTCTTTTGTAAGATATTTTGCCAAAATGAGTTCTCCTTTTCTAGAAGATTGTTGAACAATGTTGTGCTCACCCATATGTGTTTCTCTCTGCGTGAAGGTAAGGCCCCTTGGCATTTCCTTCCTCATCCGGCATTAGAAAGAGAGGTGCTAACAGGTCAAGGAATCCTTCCCCTCTACTCAGTGTTGGTGAGGCCACACCTAAAGTGCTTTGTCCTGTTATGTGCTCCCCAGTGCAAGAGAGAAACGGACATACTGGGGAGTGAATCCAAAGAAGGGATGCCAGGAAGACGAAGGGACTGGAGCACCTCTCCTCTGTGAGGAGGAGAGACTGTGAGAGCTGGGACTGTTCAGACTGGAGAAAAGAAGGCTCAGGGGGGATCTCATCAATGTGTAGGCTCATCATTGTGTATAAATATTTGAAGGGAGGGTACAAAGAGGACAGAGCCAGGCTCTTTTCAGAGGTGCCCAGTGTCAGGACAAGGGGGAATGGACACAAACTGCAATATGGGAGGTGTTTAAAAATGTCATCAATTCCTTCATAATTGGTGTCCAAAAGACACTGAGATTAGCCACCTCCCAGGGTCATAGCCTTACTTTTTCAGCTACAGCTGTTTCCACATCTGAGCTACCAGGGGAGAGCAGGAAAAGATCCTGAAGGCCTTCTCCATTCCCAGATCTGCCAAATATAAAGGTCTGGACCCTGCAGTGGCAGCCACTTCTGACTCCTTCCTTGTCTCATGGGAAAACCTGACAGTGGCCATACAGGTCAAATTTGCCTCCACAGTTAACAAGCTAGGGCCTATCTTTTAAGTCTGATGCTGTAGGAGATCTGTGTCTGCCCCCACCACCCTGTTGGAGGCATCAAAACTGAGTACAGACACCACTACTACAATGGTTTGTGAAATACAAGTATAATCCGAGCTGCTTTTTTTTGTGGCATTTTTTTCTCAGGACCTTCCTAAAACCACTCTTTATAGAAGGTAAATGTGGCAAATTTAAAGTTGAATTTCTTTTGAGTCACTTTAAGTTAATGTGTTGTATAGTCTCTACAAAATGCTGTGCAGGTTGGTTACTTAGGTCTTTTTCAGATTTTTTTTTTTTCTTTAAGCCTGGCAAAACCTTAGCCTAACTTTTATATAACTTCATACACTTTAATCAAAATAGATCACATAAAAATTGTGGCTATCACCAGAATTTGAGAAGTGGGATTTGCTAAAGCAGTTGAACGATATGAGTCCCATTAAGCCACTTGTCACCATTCCCGCAATAACGTACACAATTTTACACAATAACTAAATGCAAGCTAAAGAAAAGAGGTCTGCCTGTATTAAGTAATAATGTTCAGATCAAGTGAGAAGGGTGTTAATTTCCTGTCTTTCTATCATGTTTTCCTTGTTAGTAATGCAGTTTCTCTATATCTGAGTTTATGAAATGAAAACAGTTCTGTCAAGCAGGTAAACACTTTACAGTTTCTAGCCTAAACAACAACAACAAAAAACAAAAACAAATAAAAACAAAAACCCTTCACCTAACCTGCAGGGCACTGGAAGTATATCAGCAATAAAATAATCTTGCTGTCTTTAGCTGCACTTTCTGCCACCTCAAGTCAGAGTGCCTGGAAAAAGTGAGAAGTACAAAAATCCATTGTCACTGTGTAAATGGGAACAACCTAGTATCTTTAGATACATAGGGAGAAATAATGGGTTTAACAGTACAGTAAACGCTAATTTTAAAAAACAGTTGACTCAAATAATGTAATGATATGACTTCCACACCAGATTTTAATGTTGAGGAAGGGTCCTAGGCTGGTATTTCTGCAGACTTAATTATCTCAGGCCTGGCTGTTCCTGCAAATGACTGCCAGCAGCTGTAGCAAACTAGTTTATTCTGGGAACTGCAGGTTATAAATTGGTGTCTGGAAGTCTGAGCAGCTGCAGAGAATTACTTAGCTTGGAAGAGAGATGTTTCTTCAGGGATTGTGTTAGGATTGTAATTTTTGCAGTTGTGGTCCTGAAAGCCTCCTGGTGTCATCCTGAGAAGGTGCTTTGAGTCCCTCTCCAGAAAAGCATCACTTGGGTGGAAGCTGTTTGTTAGGTTGCCAGTTTGAATGTTGAATGCCTATTAGTGACAGACACAAGTCATCTTTGATTTGGCATATTTTCTAGATTTAGCTTTGCAAAGCACTGTCATTCCTGGAATGTCTCTCTCTCTCTCTCTCTCTCTCTCTCTTGAGACTGGATGAAATTTGTTGGTCCAGGATATGTGAAAGGGCAGACTAGATGACCTGATGGCTCTTCCTGGCTTCCCATTCTATTAATTTGCTCATCACATCTGTGGGATTAGAAGTGTCTTCTGAGAGTTATGATGTCCAGGATATTTGTCGTGTCAGTTCAGTTATGTCCCAGACTAGGAAACCAGAAATGTAGCTCCCTTGATGTCCTCCAAACATAGGAATTGCCTGATGTCTCTTGGATTAGTTTAGCCCATGTAGTGATTAGGAGATCTTATGTGAAGCGCAAACAAAGTTTTTTTTTTTTTTTTTTTTTTTTTCCTTCAGTCTAGTAACCAACAATTGCACTAGTGGGCCTAACTCTCCACTCTGCTATGATGTAACTCTGCTGGTTTCAGAGTCATGCTGGTATCGGAATGATTTAAAGGACCAGTGAATGAGACATAGCAGCTGAAGTCCATAGACCATTAAAAAAAAATTAACATTTCTGGAAAATTGATTGGAAGCCTCCCCCTTATCCCTCCCTCCCTCAAGACATGGGTGCTCATTTTTTTAAGGAGTTGGCCTAAGAGATAGAAACTAATGTCTGGACTTTTTTTTTTTTTTTCCCTGAGCATCTGTTTATCTTCCCTTCACTTCATGATTGTTCTTTCCTTATTGTATTCTTTGGTGCTTTGTTTAGCACAAGGAGGCTCCTGCCATTTCCTTTGGGTGATATGAACTTGTCTGGATGCTGCAACTGAGCAAAGAGAGTACTTTCCTAATTTTATTCTGCTTTGTATTGACTTCTCTGACTTGAATGTTTTTCCACATATTGTTTTTTGTCGCCTCACACCCTAACAAGATATTATCTTATAAGATAGCCCAATCCGTTATGAAATACTTAGGGCTTGCCAGCAGTTTTTATTAGACACTTTAATAATGATGTTTAGGAGAAGTGGGAATTGCAAAGAACAAAGAATCTCCAGATGTCCTAACAATGTACAATGTAGAATTTGAAGAATATTTCTCTACTTGAGATATTTCTCATTTTTCTTTGGAACAGCACAGTCCTGTATTATCTCTGACTGAATTATGTGAATACAATTTCATTTATAGTTTGTCTCTTATATTAACTGTGTACCCTGAACATGTCTGGTTTATTACTGAAAGTGTATTTTTTGCTACTTCTATTCTGTGTTGTTCTATAAACTTTATTAAAAATGCTCTTACTGAACACAACTTTGTGCAGCACACCTTCTCCTCACACAAGGAAAAAATGTCAAGAATTTAACCATGAGGTTTTGAATTTAACCAAGAGGTCTTTTGAATGGCAAGCTAACTTTCAGCTTCAATATTTTGTGCTATTTGAATTGTACTGTGCAGGGTCACATGATTTAAGCTAATTGGTCCCATGCAAGGCTTGTAAGAAACAGAAAAGCAGAGTTCCTGTGGTGAATTTTTGGGGGCTGAGCTGAGCCTGAAATAGCGAAATTCATCCTCTACTCTGGTTTTCATCAGTAGTGTCTTTAATTTTTTAAAAAAAAAAAAACAAACAAAAACACCTTGCAAATAGGTATATTTGGTAAGTAGGTATATATCACATAACTTAATCAGGAGAAGAACTTATTTGACCAGCTACTGTAGGGAACACGGGAATAGGAATAAATAGACTACTTCGAGGAACTAATTTATAATTCCAATGCTTTGTTAACACACATTAACGTAAGCATGTTTTCTTGTATGTAACTTGTCTTTGCAAACATTGTGACAGTTTTTCTGGATAATGTTGTCAGTGGAGTTTTCCTGCCTGGTGCATATGATGAATGGGAAAAATGCAGAGAGGTACCAGTTTAAAGTTTTCTCCTTATCACTTCTTAATAGCATTTTAAGAGAGGTTTCTCTTAGTTTTCTTTTTTTATTATTATTATTTTTTATTTTTTTCCAGTGGTATCACTTCTTTGCCTTACTTATATTTGGACTCATAGTGAAGCTATTACTCACAATCAGTTCACATCTTTAACTTGTATTACATTCTTTTATTTGTGCAGTGGAAAACAGTCCTGTATCTCATCAAGTTGTGTTCCTTAAAAGGGGAGAGTATTTATGGGTTTTACATGAGCTTCATAATGTTTCTGATTGCTTATTCAGTTTCTGAACTATTCTCTGTAGACATGTACTTTATAAATAGCTTACTTCATAAGTGAAATCTTAACTTTAGTCTTTATTGTGCAGCTATTAGGCTGTGATCCAATAAAAAACTTCATGGAGGGACAAGATTTTGCCTAATGCAGTCACAGGTTGTGGCAGTCACAATTTTTTGTTGTTGTTGTTAAAATTAATGCTAATATAATTTTCTAGTTTTCCCATAATCTGATTCTTTTTTTTTTTTTAAACAGGAACACAATCAGTACCCCAATACTCAATGTTATAAACTACTGTGCTATTAGGAAGGGCAATTTCAATACTTAAAAGGTTCTTATAAAAAGGATGGAAGAGGACTCTTTACTCAGGTAGATAATTATAGGGCAAGGGGGAATGCTTTTAAACTAAAAAAAGGATAGATTTAGATGAGACATTAGGAGGAAATTCTTCACTGTAAGGGTAGTGAGGCACTGGCACGTGTTGCCAAGAGAAATTTTGGATGCCCCATTCATGGAGGTGTCTGGACGGGGTCTCGGCCAACCTGATCTGGTGGGCGGCATCCCTGCCTATGGCAAGGGTTGGAGTTAGATGATCTTTGAGGTCCCTTCCAACCCAAGCCATTCTATGACTTGTAAACTACTTTCTAGAAGCTATTTACAGCGACTTTTCCAGTGCTGTCTCCAACATTGTGCTCATGTCTGTTGAGCTGGGTAACTCTTAGCATAGTCAAATTGCTTAGGTATGTACTGTCAATAGCTTAAGAGCCTATCAACCTAAAACTGATTCCTAGCCTTGCTGGAAAAGGAGAAAAAAGAAAATTTAGAACAGAGCAGTTTACTTAGATGAAATGAATGAGTCAGTCAGGATGACCACTTCCTTGGAAAAATGCTGTTCTTGTTCTTGACAAATTCAGAAGGTAATCTGCCTTTTACTGAAAAAATGCCAATATAAACTCTGTTTAGAACAGAAGGGCTGTTTTTTAACTTACAGGAGCTTACTAAATAGTTTATATAATCGAAATTGTTTGTTTTGCATCTAAATCTATCTGCACATAGTTTGATATATCCAAGCAGTTTGTCTTGTTAGGATTGTATGTATTATATTTATGAAAATGTCTTTCAGCCTGAAGGATCCCAGTGCACTTATGAATGCTTTAATTCATTACTGGAATGAATTCTCTTCCCAATAAATCAGGGGGTAAGTCTAACAGAAGTTGAAGTTCAGAACTATTATAGACAAGAAAAGAATGTAAAATGTGGGTTTTTTTTTTTGTTTTTTTTTTTTTTTTTCCTTCTCTTTCCTCTTAGAAATGCAATTGTGCTATTATATTTGTTAAAAACCATTTTGATGTGCTCTCCTTTATGGGACCAATGTGTCTATATATATTTGAAATGAACCGGTTTTATGCATGGCTCTATGCTGATTATAAGGCAAGACTCTGTGGGAGAGGGAAACTGCAGTTACGAAAGGCAGCCCCAAGCCTTCTAGAAGTTGCACTCTTGCTAAACTAGTAATTAGTGGGTAATTTCATGAGTTACTGAGTGAAGCTGGTAAGGTGTGGGTTATGCGGGTGGTATAATGATGTCTTCTGGGCTTGTAACCCGTATTTCTGTTCTTTTGCTTTTTATGGGGGTTGTAACTGAAGCTAATTTTCTATGGGTATTGTAATATCCAAATAGAGCACATGACTGAGAAATGCGTGCAAGTTTAAAGTAGGTGCAGCTGTAAAGAGACTAGAGGAAAGAGACTACAAGTGTGTTAACATCTTGGGAGATGAGGGCTCCAAAACCTGGAGAGCTGGAAATATGAAGATGGAGGTGTTGAAGTGTATTGCAAGAAGGCTGAGGAAACCCTAGATGGGGAAGTATGATGCTGTTTAGGCTGCAGCATATTTCAGAGGTAAGACAGATATGGGAGAATGTGTTTTACCATCTAACTACTTTTAAAGGAGGTCTCATTCTGCAAGAGGAGAAGACTAGGATACTTCTTAAATTACACCAACCCAGGAGAGGAGAGGGGAGGGGAAGAGAGCCTTCCTGCTGCAGGAAGGACGAAGGTTAAAGATGCCAAAGGAGCACACTGGAACAAATCTTGATGTCTCAAGTACAGAATCTCATACATGCTATGTGTCTTAATCAGATTGTGCCAGGAACATCTTGCCTTATAGAATATCATAGTTTCTGTGACATGTAGGTTCAGTATTCTAAGACTGTATTTCTGAGAATTAAGTCAATAACACTCTCAGGTGAGACAAACTTGTGTTACCTTGGTTATCACAAAAAGAATGTTCTGTCCTTCAGTCCGTTCATATAGAGAATATTTGAGTCTTGTAGAATTTCCAAGGATAAAATACAGATCATTCCAGAATGAGCAGAAACTGCTGAAAACATCAGTTTGGAAAACATTGTTCTACTTTTAAAACATTTAGAAACAATTTGAATGATTAATAGGTTTTAAAAATAAATTTCCTATGTCTTTCAGATATTCCTTCCCCTTTGGCCCATGTTATAAATTACTGTTGTTGTATGAACACAATCTTTATTCCTTTGAATGAATATATAGAACTTTGTTCTACTCACAGCCTTTAGTATTTTACAGATATTGTTATGGAAATGGTTTATCATTTTTCAAAAAGAAAATTCTGCCTTCAGGGTGTTTAGTATAACCTTATTAATCATTAAATGTGTAAAAGGTTTTATTGAAATATTGGTACTGCTTGAAACAGCATAAGCTCCTATTAGAATATCTAACTGGCTTGAGGAAAGCAAGCCAGAAATATCCGCTGTAATTCTTTGTTAGTAACTTCCAATACCCCCAGCCCACACTATTCTGGGATTTTTTTTTTTTCTCTTGGGATGAAAAGGAAAACCATTTCAGAGTGGTACCAGTGTACCACCTCTCCTGTTCCTGCTAAGCCTATTCTTGCCAGATCTTAGTCCTCAGGAGCCTTCATTCTGAGGACAGTGATGAGCCTAATGAGCAGAGAGGAACTTGAATCAAAATTCTCAACACAAAGCTTCTCAATTTTAAAGATGCTTTACTGTACCAGGCTCTTAAAATTCAGGCCTTTGGATACTGGTTAAATTTCTTTATTAGCAGTATGCAATACTCAAGGTAGTAGTAACTGAATTAATTAAGAGTAATTTAGCAAATAACTAAAATGTTTGTATTATAATTATAATAATTATAATTATACATTAATGACTGTTTGTCTTTGCCATTCATTAATAATTGGTAGGCTTTTCTGTGGGGTAATGAATATTTAAGTGGTTGAGAATGTTTGGAAAACATTGTTCTACTTTTAAAACATTTAGAAACAATTTGAATGATTAATAGGTTTTAAAATATATGGCTGCCCTTCATCATATCACTGTTCATACTGAGCACGTACAAATGGAAGAAAAGGAAATTGTGTGTAGGTGTGTCTGGCACAACCAAAATATTTTTTGAGGTCTTAAGAAATCTCAGAAAATGCTATCTGTAGTAGGACTTCCTAGGTGTGCTGGAATCTTCTGAGAAAAACAGGTATTTGTGCAGCCTGGAGCAACTACGCACATGCCCAAGGTCTGTCTGTAATCCAGACTGGGTATCAACCCACTGGTATCCCAGAGAGTGTATTTGCCAAACTGTAAGCCTTTTTTTTTTTTTTTTAAGGGTGTTTTGTTTGGAGGCTATTAGGCTATTAATATGAAGATATTTGTGTCCTACAACAGCCAGTGAAGCTCTACAGCTTCATGAATGACTACAGCAAAATTGCATTTCTATGAAAAGCATCCAATTTACATAAAATAACATAATAACGTGTTTTTTTCCCCTTGTAAAGGTAGAAAAGCAAGGTGGGAGTAGGACACACAGGATGCACTTTATTATGGTGAGGAATGTTCCTGAAGGTTATTAGTCTGAGTACATTCAATGACAAAAAAAAAAAAAGTCAAAACAATAATTCATTTTTTTCGTTTGTTTTCAGTGAAAGATTAAAAAAAAAAAAAGATTAAAGAAGATTAAAAAAAAAAAAAAACAACTCCAAAGCTTTTCATGAATTTTCAGTGTTTAAAAGTAGACCATTTATCACAGAAGAAGAAATTTTGTTTGTTTGTTTTTTGAAAGAAACATTGCATCTGGCTTGAAATCATAATGAATGATAGGAACAAACCACTTGATTCATTAGATACATAGTTCTTCTACAAACTTGTCCTGTTCCTATGTTGTTGACATCAGTGAAAACATTGCCTTTTATGTCAGCAGTCCAGGACTGAACTGGAAAGAGAAATAATTTATTTAGAAGATGATAATCTTCAAAACACTGAGCAGATTCTTAGTGTTTGCACAGGTACTGAGTACCTTTGATTCCCACTAGCTTATAGGGTTAGTCTCAGCAATATGAAAACCTGTTACATAATCCCTCTATTCAGGAATCCTTGATATTATTGTTTATTGCTTAGTATTTTATTTTATTTTTTTCCTGAAATAACTTTCTGCTTTCTCTCACCTTCCTTCATGCACTGGAGGCTTTCTGCATAAAATAGACAAAACTAGAAGATCCTCTGGAATCACTGAATTTAGACCTCCTGAGTGCAAAATGTCCAAGTGGGACAAAATGCTTTCTGAAGACATCCTATTGCCCCTGTTCTTTAGATTAGGGCTGAAAATACATTGGCTTTTGCAGTGGTCTGTTTTGCAATGACCCTCATAAACTTATCCAGTTTCCCACTAATGGTAGTCTGGTTTTGGTTCTGCCAGAATGGTTGTACTCTCCCTGCTCTGCTGGCTGGGGACCTTCCTCTGATTTCTAGCCTACATCTTGTCCTGTTCGTTTCTGTACATTTGTTCATCATTGCCCTTCACTTGAATAGGTATCCTCTCCTATATGTCTGTCCTCATAGTAATGTATATTTCAGGTAGCACACCTATTTTTTCAGCTTTTTTTCTGCTCATGTAAACAGCAAAAAAAATAGTTTTTTTTTTTTTTTTTTTTTTTTTCTTGTAAACAGGTCTGTACTCAGTACTCTGGATAAAGCCTTACCACTATGTACAACAGCCTAAGTACTTCCATATCTTATCTAAAAGTATCTGTTTAGAATAATTTTAAGGCTCATGTTAGCATTTTTATGACCCCGTTGCTTTAGTGATGTTGTTATCCTTAAAAGGGAAGTGCTGGCTTCACAGAAGCCTGTGATAAGGTATTTTTAACAGAATCAAAGTTTCATTCACTACCTTTACATTATTTTTGTATGGTCCTTTAACAAACTATTATATATTTTAACATTACTTAATATCCCTTGTCATACTTCTGACGTTATCACTCATGCATTCTTTAATTCAAAGACAATTTTTTTTTCATTGGTGCCTTTTAATACTGCTATGGTATTACACGCACAAAACAAACAGACCAAAACCAAACACTGTAAATAATTTACAAAGTAAACATGGTACATGGTAAGCAAACTCTTAGCTGCTGTTATCTTTTCAGCAGAGTCAGAAGCAGAGGGTGGGTCTTTGATAAAATTCAGAAAGTAGAAGCAGAGGAATAGTTTTTGCTAGAATTCAGAAGGAATTCAACGACTTATACAATCCTGAGACCTAAACACCAACTGAACTTTCTTTAAAATGCATAAATACTGATTAGAGGGGGTGAAAAGTCAATTTTCAGAATGAGGAAAAATGTGAGAGACCACAGCTAAGTAAATACATGGAAAGAAAGACCAGACACTAAAGGAATGGGCATAAAAATGTGGAGGTACCTCAAAAGAAACCATAACCAACAAACATGAGAGAGGTTGCTGGAAAAACTTTGCAGTTCCACAAAGTCTTAACAAGCCAAGCCACAAGTCTATAGTTGTAGCGGCTGTTCATTTCACAGCCATGAAGATGTGATGCTTGAAGATATGCCAACAAAGTAGAAAAGTCAAGTGTGAATCTATTTTATTTATTTGTTTAAGAGTAATACTTTGCTCATTGTGAAATGGTACTAAGGGAGAAATGACTTGCCTGTTTAGACTGGGCTTAGTGGGCATACTGGCCGTAAACTGTACTTCTTAGCTCCTCCTACATAATATTATTTGATTAATGAAGTGAACCACAATGACACTTCAAAATTGATTATATCAGCTAATCTAGCATGCATAAAAAAATGATTTCAAAACCATGAATTTTTATGCTGTGTTCACAAAACCAATGAAGAACTGTTCCTATCTCCTGTGTACTTATTCAGGACATTTTTTTTTTCCAGTAGGCCCCACCATGGCACAGGGCAGGAAAATGCTTGCCTGAGTTTTCTCATCGGTTAGCGGAACATAGGATTTTAATTATTTCTTATTTTGTTTCTTTTCCTGGCTTCTAGTGGACAGAAGATCACCCTTAAGGTCAGCTTTCAACCCACAACTGGGGGGTTTCCACCTTAGTATAGAGCCCACCCTTGCACTGCAACCTTTAGGCATGTGCTAATAGCAAACCCATAACAATCCTACACTGATCCATTACTGGCTTCTGGTTCCTCTACAATCTAAATATGCTACAAGTACTCCAAAAAAGAGTTAAGAAGATGGAGAAGACTGATTCTTAAAAGTTTAGCAAACCAATACAAATAACCTCTAGAAGGCTGAAGGAAGCTTCATGCTAAGGTATATACAAAGAATGTGGCTCTAACAAGTTGATGGTGACTGGTCACGATGAAACCTAAATGTCTGTGGAAGCTTGCCTTGAATTAACTTAGTCCAGAGTTTGTACTTTTCAGTAGTGCTTGCAGTTATTGCAGATTTTTTGGATTAAACCCAATATGCATGACAATGTTACAGGATATAGAGTCAGTCTATATTCTCTCATTTCTATGCTAAAATGAAATAAAAATCATTGGTTTTGAGGATGCAATGGAGAGCGTATTAACTTCCAAGGGATCACTATAATTTGAAAAGCACAGTCTGAAAATTGTGAAAATAAATTATATGGGACAAATGGATTCAAGTATATCAAATTCAGGTCTGCTGTTGAACAAAAGGAACATGCACAGGCTCTTTCATCATCTGATTGCTTAAAAAGGCCATGCTCTGTGGCTGAAAATTAATAACATATTGAAGCTCTTGAAGTTGATGATATGAAGGAAACTAATTACCTCTGAAACCAATACTAGACTATTTTCAGTTAGTGTTATCTCTTACTCGACTTCAAAAACTGAACCCAAAGCTGACCCAAAATATAATACCATCTTTGTAAAATCTCCAGTTTCTGTTGGAAGAAACAAGATTTTTTGGGCTTAAGATACATGTATTCTCTTAATCTGAAGTACTTGCCACCAGAAATAGCTTTTTGAGAGTGGCATGGGTATACCAAGAATTCTGACTCTCCCTTTGAGAGTACAGAGCACTGCTTTGAGCGTCACCTTCCTCTCTTGCCAAGCTGCCCTTTGAGAAAGCTGTTACCTCTGCAGAGGTACATGGTTTTGCACTGAGCCTACAAAAGGCTCTGTCCAATCGTTCTTACAGTCCCCACAATAACAACTCCATTAGGTGGGTGGTCAACCTAATGCTGCAGCAGCAGCATCTTCCAAGTTCTTTGGTCATCTGCAAAGCAAGTATGTGCTGTTGCATCTAGGAGCAGAAGTTGTTTGGTTTGGAGAAAATGTACACGGATGCTATGTGGAGTAGGGGTGGGATGGGGACTGCAGCAGGTATTAGGTAATCTGTTTAAGTCTGTTTCAGATCTCTAACCAGTCTTTGTATTTCTGAGCTCCTGAAATTTTGAGTCAATCATTCTGGTTTTGATCAGGGTAAGCTTTACTAGTTTCTTTATAGAGCACATATGGACCTGTCACTGGACTGTTTAACTGACACATTTACAGTAATCATTTGTCTGGCATGCAGCCATTAGCATATAAAACACTAGGTTTGCAAAGTTAACTTTAATAATGAGATATTAACATGTTCGGCAGACTTCTTCCACCTTTTTGCAGAAAAGCAGTCTGTGGGCTATCATATTTGCTCATCACAACAATGAGCAGGAGGCATCAACAGCCACCCTATGACCTGCTGGGGAGGAACGTTTCTCTCTTTACTTGTGGGGCAGCTACTTACTTTTTTTTTCATGGAGTGGTGATTAGGACTGGCCAAACTTCACACCCACATAACTTTCATTTCTGTGTATTCCACATGTCATAACTAAAATACATTTGTGATCCTTGTTCCAAGGCTCCAGATGGTACAAAATATTTGCTCTTTTGCATAGTTTTAACATAAAGATATGGGGGTTGCCTTCCAGATGCATTATACTGAATACTTTTGTAACATTTGGAAACCTCTGGAGGTGCAATGCTCCATTTTTCCTGAGGTATATTAGATTCTTGGAGAGGTCTCCTTCCACCATTGTTAGTGTTGCTGTACAGGCCCCTTGTGTTTCAGTTGAACTATAATTATTTAGCACAGCAAATAGATGCTTCATGTTTCCATCTTTTTTTTTTTCATCTTTTTTTTTTGTTTTTTAATATGCTCTAGTAATCAGAAGCTATATGTGTAGCAAGAAGACAAGAAAGTATAGTACAAGTGTTTGAAACATATTGAATGCAACTGAACTGTACTCATCTCAGGTAATTTTTTTAAGCTTTCCAGTAGTAGCAATTTGTGCTTGAGGTTCAGTAATGTAGGTAATTTAAAAAAGCTTTTACAACTACTTATTTTGGCAAGACTTTTGAGCAGAAATTGTTCATAAAAGTTCAGTGGCCTTAATCAACCCCTTATACAATGTAACAGTGAAAAATGGCATGGGAAAAATATTCATACAGGAATGTCTTATCAGGCAAACCTTCAAATAAAATAAAAATTTCCTCTGATGGCAGAGAAATGTTAATTTTTTCTTTACAAGCATTGGGAGCAAACTCTTTTCAAATTGCAAACTTGTGCTCATTTGTAGATACTCAAAAGGAATCTTTGAAAAATTGGATAAAGATTAGGGACAGAAGCAAAAGTTGCTAGACAAGTGTTTTTAGTTCTAAGTCCTAGTTCAGAAAAAAAAAAAAAAAGTTATATCACTTTTGCAGCACTTTTTGGAACTACTTAATTAATGCATGATTGAAGGAGTCATCATTCAAATACAGTAAGTAGCTATTTCTGTATTAGCTGTTCCTGCATTTCTTGCATGGTTTTATTAGCAGTGGAATTGCTGACATTTAAAATGTCCTTACTGCCATCAGAGTTAGCATAGGTAGAAATAAATGAAACCCTTTTACCGTTTGACTTGTTATTTCAGGTTCTCTGTAAATTCAGACAGACAGTAAGCTACATTTTTGAGGTTTTCTTTGTAAGTATAACAACTATACACTGACTTGTAGAAAAACAGCACTCTCCCTCCCTAAAATAAAACAAAATGCAGCTGAGTCTCTGGAGAACATTTTAGAAATCTGGAGAGGGTTAAATTTGCACATTAGCAAAAAGTACAGTGAGAATATTGTTTATTTCTGATAGTAGTTGCTTCTAGTGCCTGGATGTTTTTACATTTTAAAGATAACCATGAAATTGTTCTGCAGGAGGATCTGGAGTACTAAAGTTTCATCATGTAACGTTGAAATATGTAGGTAATTCAGTGCATGAAAGAAGTCTGACTAAATTAAGTCTGACAGGACTATTTTGCTATTAAGGTGGATACAAATAAAATGGGGCAAAGCAGTGGTGTTCTGTTTTTGAACTGGGATCTATAAAAAATGCCCTAAGAGGGATTATGTCTTTCAATACAGTACACAGATGAAATATAAGTCTATAGAGAATGTTATTTTGCATGTAGATGTATTCAGTATGAAATTTCAATTTTTTATGAACTTGGTAAAGTTTGGTAGATGCAGGTGTATTCTCTTGAACAGAAGGCTGGTGAAGCTAAGAACAGACCTAGATTATGTTTGTGTCAATCTGATTACAAAGTCCTGTTCAGCCTCAGATATAGTGCAGGAAAATGAAGTGCCATAGCTACTGCTCAGATGAAACCCAACATGCAAAACATTGAAGATGGGAGCACTGATGGCTTGCATTTTTTTTTCCCTGTATTATCAGTATAAGGAGGAAATTACTGAAGGCACACCTAGTGATGGGCAAAATGTTACAGAAAAAATATATTTAGAAGGAAAGATAAAGGTCACTCAGGGAAAGAAGCATCTAAGAAGGTCCAGAGGTATTTTCTGCTGACTTCAGTGAACAGTGACATTGAGAAAACTGTTAATCCTTGTCATAGATACTGAAAATACAAGCCAAGCTGAGTCAAACTGCTCATATTAACCTATAAAAAACTGTTCCCTTGGAATAAAGTATGCCTGGCTTTATTGTGTTTGCTAGAAAAATGTGTGTAGTAGTTCCAAACTGCTTTGTTTCATTACTCAAAGATAAACTTACCATGTTGGATAGTACATATCAAATGATTTTTACAGTTTATTGTATTCTTGAGATGGCAGAACTGAAAATGAGATGTACATTCATAGGCATGATTGCAGTTAAGTGTGACTAAAACAGATAATTCTGAAAAAAAAAGAAGTAACACATCTTTTAAAATAATAAATTAGCAACATTGAGATGTGGTCTCAAGCTTTTTGAAAGCCAATTTGGCTAAAAACTTAAACCCACTACTTTTGTAATAGTAGAAAATGGCATCTTGGTTGGTGTTAGAATTGCAAAGGAATGAAGGATCAGATGAGGCATCAGAGGAATCTGCACATATTTTATGTGTTGAGAATTTGCACTGGTTCAAAAAGGAGGGTCTGGGTATGCCTTAAAGAGAAAGGTTGATCATAGAAGACAGTAGAGTCCCAAATCCTGTGGTCATCAGCATTTGTTCAGACATAGGTATCCCACGGATAAATGGGGAATACCTGAGACAAGCCTGCAAGTAGCTGTTTTGCCCAGGAAAGTCTAAGGCAGGTGACAGATGAACAGGATTGAAATGGCTGATCACCTGCCCTTGCACAAGTCAGGACTACCTATTATCAACTCAAAACAACAATGAAACATTGCACAATTTGAAAGCCCAGTGTGGGGCTAGTAGCACTGCCCTAATGTGCACTGTATAATTGCTGAAACAGATCAGTTAGCTTGTATGAGTATCTCTGCATGACATGGTCTTTGGCCAGAAAAGAAGCCTTTACTTAGGAGGTCAAAAAAGAGAAATAGCTCATTTAATAAATGCTTTTTTTTTTTTTTTTTTTTTTTTTTTTTCCAAACAATACAACATTTTTCCTTTGGCTTCCCCTGCTGCATGCCAAGAGGCTCCTTTCAGAGAGAAAGAGGAAAAGTACAGAAAGGACACAAAATGTGAACACAGCAGGTCCCTCCAGTGTTTTGTGCAGTGCTCAAAGTACAAAGAAAACATAATGAAGAAACATGGTCTGACTGTCCAGCTTTTCATTCCAGCATTTAAAACAACAACCTGGGGTAAAAGATTAGCAAAGAAGGTCAGATGAAGAGTTACAGGGAGCAGGAAGGCTGGTAGTTTTAGAGGCATATCGCTTTCACAAAACCAGCTGAACAAATTACTGCCTGCATGGAACTGAGCAGAAGACTGTAGAGACTCAAGCTGGGTGTCCCTGAGTGCAGTTGAAGTGGTGCTTGTTTTTCTGAGACGATAAAATGCTCATTAACTTGTCCACATTTGCGAGAGGGGAACTGAGCTGGCACGATCACCACTGGACGAGAAGAGAAAGGAGAGCAGGACTGTGGGGAGACCAGGGTCTTCTGAGACAGGATGTCAGTGGGAAGGGCCAAGGGCTTCGGGTCAGCATTATTTGCTCAGTCTCCCATTCCCTAAAGGTGGCACATATTCCAGACAAGCTGCAATTTGGCTAAGGCAGATAATACTCAAGTAAAAACTGAACTTGAATATTCCTATTATTCTTTGTTCATTTTAGAAAATAATAATAATAATACTGTGACAAGATTCTAAGAGCTGACAGATTGGAGAAGCACATTTTCTGACACTGAAGAGAAATCCATGTGGCCAAATAAACTAAGGAGAGCTTGCCTATTCTTAGAAATTATTACCCTAATAATCATTGCTATGGACTTTAAAACAATGTATTATGTGCTAAATACCAGCAGTGAGATCAGTGGTGCACAGAAAGGGAAGAATGTGCAGATCATACTGTGAGAGCTTCACAGCCTAAAACATCATTGCTGTAAGCTAGAAAGCAATAGAAAATTTGAAAGCTTTGCAGGTTCTACTCTCTGATACCAGGTTACTCCAACTCAAAGCAGTGCTGCAGGCCTCAGAAATCAGGAAAAGCCCTTCACTGTCTGTTTTCCTGTGGTGTGGGCACAAGGAATGGCTGAAGAGATGGGGACCTCTGGTTCACCTGGCTACAGCTGCTGGCCCAGCCCAGTACCCACAGCGCACCAGGAGAGCAGCAGGGAGTGTTCAGGGGTGCCAGCAGCTGCCCTGAACTCGGTGCTCCCTCCCATCTGCCAGGCTTGTAGGAAGCATGCTTGCTTAGTGTGCTGGGAGCTGGGGAGCTGCAGCTGCCCGCACCTCTCACAGCTCGAGCTGCGCGAAAGCACCACGGGGAACCTGGCCAGTTCTGCTGAGCGCCAGTGAGGGACTGGGAATTTCGCTGTCTAGAGAAAAAATGTTGTTATGTCTAACATTTAATGCAGTGCTGGCACCACGAGGCTGCAGGCAGATTTGTTTATTTGACAGGCTTTGCTAGCTTGACTTTTTAAGGGTAGAAACCTACATTCCTATCTGGAAAGGCTTCCTTAAGAATGAATTGAGCAGTCGCATTGATCAGTGATCTCTCAAGAGAGCTGTCAAGGTGTTTCTGGCTGGGGTTTCAGCCCCAGCCCAGTGCCAGTGTGTCACGGTCTAATGCAACCACCGGTTTTGTTTTGTTTTGCAAAAGCCTCCCAAAAGGACAGTCTTCTGCACTGTGGCTGGTTGTTCTCTTCCATAATTATATTTATAAGGAATCAGCCATTGTGGAATCAAAAATGCCAGTCACCTCCACAAGTAGCTTTCACGTTATCTTTATATTACAGAAAAATATTTTGTGTTTCTTCTTGTAATGTGATGCTGTTTAAATTATATCTTAAAGGGAAAAAATGTTTGCAGATATTGTTGATGACTCAGATGGTTTATAAGACAGGCTGTTGTTTTAAGAGCAGCATGTGCTTGTTCAGTGGACACCCTCAGTGCCATCAAACATTACTAACACTGACCAAAAAAGATATTTCATCTTGAATTTGAGAAAGCATAAATATTTGAATCAAAGCAAAGATATAGCTGCAGTGTCAAACGGCCAGTGGAAAAACAACCTGCACCATCATATCTAGAATTGAAGCTTTATAAAACACCTTTATTATAATAAATATCCAGCCTGTTTGTTGAAATGGACTGTATGTTCTATGTCTGTACTAAGGCCAGCAAGGAGAATTGTTGGTCTTTGAGGTATTACAAAGACTTCTTAAAAAGTAGAGGAAAGTTCATCCCAGGAAGGACTGCACCTCCAAATCTCATCTTACTGATATTAAAAATAAATTACAGCATCAGCAGACACTGAGAAGGCAGAGCTGGAGCTCAGATGTGGGAATAGGCACTGGAGAAAGGAAATAAGAAAGGGGGTTGTAAAGAGTCAGAAACTAAGGATGAAAGCTGAGCAAGGAGAAACAGGGTCCAAGGTGAGAAACCAAAGCAACAAGCTCCAGAAACTCCTGAAAAATCTTTTTAAAAGACACCCTCCTGCTGTCCCACTGGTGATTTTGGCAGTGAGGAAGGAAGGCCTTAATGTTCCACTTGTCCCCGAGCTACTCAGGGTGTCTTTGCAATATCCAAGTGTTTTCTGATAATCTGTGTTGAAGGGTATGAACCATAAAAATTAATTTGTTCTAGGTCCATATTTACAGGAATTTTAATGAACTAGCAGTGAACCTGGTCTGTACATTGAGCTAACTGTAGCACTGAAGCCCAGTTTCCATGTAAGAAAAGTATGTGCAACACCATGTATTTTTAGATATGTGAAAATACTTTGCAAATAAATATGTACACAAAGATAAACACATGCAGATAAAATCCCACAGAAAACAAAATATGTTCTACATAGTACATGTTTGATCTACCCTAACTACACATACAGAATGTTCAGCTGTATTTATGCTTCCGAAGCTTAAGTGAAAATAATAGTACTAAAGAATTTTAACTCTTAGTCTCAGTTTCATATCCCTAAGTTTTCTGAAACATTTAAAACTGTGACTGGAATCTCATGCTTCCTATGCTAGGTTTAATTTGGAACAGAGGCTAATGGAAATGTAGTTAATTTAAGCCAAATTTTGATTTTGCTATTTGCAAACAATATAAAGTGGTCGTTACATTGCAAACAATGTAAAGTGGTCTTGGGTATTTATCCTCTGAGGTAGCATGTATTTGCCCCTGTTATGTGATTGCCACCCTTCTCATTAACAGTAAAGGATTTTATTAGTTTGTTTAGGAATTTTAATACATTAATGCTTTCTAAATGAAACCTGCTACTAGTGAGGTATAACAGAAAATCAACAAAATAAAACAAATTTTGTAGCATTTCATATCTGACACTACTGAAAGTTAGTCATCTCATGTGGTTCACACAGAAAATACTGTGGGTGATGAGGTCTTCCTCAAAAAGAAAAATATCGGCATGTCTTTGGGAAGATTTACTGCTCCCAGCTCTCATATGACTTTCCATTTTTCTTTCTTTTCCAGAATGAAAGCACCAACTTTGCTGCTTGTGATGTGACTAGGAACTGCAACTAATGTCTACTTCTTCACAACACAGTCTCTCAGATTTTCCGATCACTGTCATTGATCAGTCATCAGATTTATTGTGAATTTGTATCTCTTTGCAGCTTTGCTTCTGAGGTGAGATATGCTGTGGTGCAGCCATGCAGGTGGGTAGAAGCACATAGCTTTCAAGGCAGTTTAGACAACAACTATGTTCACCAGATCTTCCTGGGCATGGTGACTATGAAAACATACATAGTTTTATTTATTTATTTATTTATTTATTTATTTATTTATTTATTTATTTATTGTAGGGGAATGTTGACTTAGGATTTTTAGCATTTTACACAAGTTTAAATTAGAGATGCTTTTTCTGTTCTCCAAGGCACATTCAATTCAAAAGTAAAAATCTTTTATAATGCATTTACTGCATATACTGAAAATATGCTGCCATTTTTTTTTCTCCCCAAAAGAAATGAACATATACACTGATGTAAAAGAGATACTAATCTAATAAGATGTTTAAAAGTGGTTATTTTGGATCTAGTTCAAGTCCCCATGAGTTTGATCCTTATTTAAATCCAGAGAAAAATTAAACCCATTTTTGGATAGATATACAGAAGAGTACAATGCTGAAACTCTTGAGAAATTTAGGCAGGACAATTGAATTATACCAGGCTGGAATTTGAACATTTGTTTAGACTAACATTTTTTGCTTAGCAAAGGTACCTTTCACTTCCTAGTTCCTTTACCTCACAATTAACTGCTCAGGTTGGGATTTTGGCCTAGAAATCATACTTTCATTGACTTTAATGATGTGCAGTTCAGCACTTGGAGTTCATGGTGCATATTTCATAATGCTGATAAGCTGATAGTTGAAGCTTTTTTTAAATGCTACTGGCTATCTCACAGCAAATTTCCATTTAGAGAGAGTCACGCAATTCTATTATCTGTTCTCATTTAATCTGTTGACAAGGTAGAGCTTACACAAAATTAAATGCATGCTCATACACGGGTTTAGCAATAATAAGGTGGCAGTTGTGAAATATATCTAAAACTTCAGAAGATAAGTTCTCAAATGAAGATGAACTTGTTCCCTAAAAAACATGTATTCTTGATATGTTTTTTATAGACATATTGAGTTTGTGCAGGCTCCAATATCTGAATCAATAGCAGGAATGGAGACAGAGCCCAAATTACGAAGTGATGCTATGGGGGCTCTAGTGCTTGCCTATATAGCCACTGTTGACACTGGTGCCTTGAGGTAGTAAGTAAGGGCTGGAGTTTGTACAGAGGTACCACAATTCTTTTATTTTCTACAGTGTTTATTATAAAAATGTGCAAGTTCAAGCTGAAGACAGCAGGATCCATGTTAACAATGTAATAGCCTCGGTTGTTGTTTTACAACAATAAACACTTCTGATAGTAAAGAGCAATATTTTATCAGGAGATTCCATGGAGTGTGACCCCATGCAATGCAATGTTTCCTGAGATGAGTGTCAACACAGCAACCTGACTATTGCTATAACCATTATTTCCAAAAACAAAATACAGGTCAGATGAGTGAAAGTGAGAACTCTCCCATTTAATTAGAAGAGCTTTCCCATCTGGTTCCTTGTGATTTAAGGAACTACACCAGAAGCCACAGTTCTTCTCTCAGTTAATTATGTCTATATTTAATCAGATTTTTTTTTTTTTCACACTATAATAAAAATGAGTTATGCCAGTCACAGTCAATAAAGTCAATTGCCTTTTGATGGGCAATGTCCTGGTTTAAGACAGCACACTTACCACTCCAGTGGTAAAACAGAAGGCCTTATCCAGTGCTTCCAATAGAGAATGCAGTAAATATGGACAGGAGGAAAGACAGTGGCTGTTTAATCTCTGTTTCTCGTTTGCACATGTTCATAGAATCATATGATTCTATGTTCCATAAAATCACATGAAGATGTGAAAAAGAGAAACAGATTAAACAACCACTATTTTATTAAATGCATTTCAGATGGTTCTGTGATGGTGATGCAGGTTAAATGGTAACTGGTCTTTATTTTAACTTATGTTTGTGGGTGAAAGCTGTTTTTTTAACATTGTGTTATGTTTCATTCTGTCATCATATTAGTATTTATTGTTCTTAATTTCTTTCTTCTTCTTTCCAGAGCTAGCAGAACTTACCAGAGATTTCCCTCACCTGCTTGCCTCATACAGCTGCCTCGTTATGGATGGTCTGCTTCTCCTCTTTCATTTACAATATTCTCTTTCAAAAGACCAAATAAATGCAGCTTTGATAATGTTTTCTTGTCTTTCTCCTGCAAGTGATCATGTCCAAAAGCCTGACAGCAGAAGTCCAAAAATAATCACCTTGTTTGCAGGGCTTCCTGGTAGGAGTTGCCAACTAATAATCAACTAGACAGAACAACTAACAGGCAAAAGGATGTATTACTAGATACACAGTTTAAAAAGTTTCATCAGAAATAGTGCAGGATGCTTTTTACTGTAAAATGGCTTTATTTTTCTTGAAAGCAGGACAACACTGCAACAAGCTGGTGTTCCACTTTCTAATAATAAAAATATCTCTGGGGTCAAAATCAGGATTAAGTGGCTATTCTTATTAACCAGCTTCTTGCAGCATAACAAAGTTGCCACGAATGACATCAAACTCAGTATAACCAGGAAACTTGTGGCAAGAAAAAAATAATTCTGAAATAACAGATATAACAACTTTGTCATTTAAATGTCAAAATATTTGAACTAAGGAAATGTAAATATTAACAAATTAAACCAACCTGCCAAATCACAGTTTGCAAATGTTCCAAACAGGAAGATGGTGAGTTTCACCAAACAGCAGATTTAAGGCTTTTCTTTTCTTTTTCCTTTCCTTTCCTTTCCTTTCCTTTCCTTTCCTTTCCTTTCCTTTCTTTTCCTTTCCTTTCTTTTCCTTTTCCTTTTCCTTTTCCTTTTCCTTTTCCTTTTCCTTTTCCTTTTCCTTTTCCTTTTCCTTTTCCTTTTCCTTTTCCTTTCTGTTTTCAAAGACTCTGACCTTCAGCCTTTGAAACATTTAAATATATTACTTGACCAGTTATCTTTTCCTTTTACTGCACCTTGCAGAACCATGACGAAAGAATGACTCTCAGAGTAGAGAATACAGAACAGATTTAAATACTTAACATTTTCTTTCAGGCATCTGGCTCATCCACCCACATATAATTATAGTCAAGAAATTCTTGAAATACCTTTAAAGTTTACATTTTGGGAGAAAGGCAAAATAAAAATTCCTGTGACAAAGAAAGAAAGAGAGAGGGAGAAAGAGAGAGAGAGAGACAAAGAGAACAAGAGAGAAAGAAGGAAAGAAGGAATGAAGAAGAAAGAAGGAAAGAAGGAAAGAAAGAAGGAGAAAGAGAAGAAAAGAAAAAGAAAAAGAAAAAGAAAAAGAAAAAGAAAAAGAAAAAGAAAAAGAAAAAGAAAAAGAAAAAGAAAAAGAAAAAGAAAAAGAAAAAGAAAAAGGAAAAGGAAAAGGAAAAGGAAAAGGAAAAGGAAAAAGAAAGAAAAGAAAGAAAGAAAAAGGCAAGCAGGCAGGAAGGAAGGACGGATGGATGGACTAAAAACACCAGCTGAAAAGCACTGGCCATATCTGAACATTTTATCTCCTCTCTGCTTCATCTTGCTTTTTCTGCTGCAGAATCACAGTATCACACAGAATCACAGAACTGTAGGGGTTGGAAGGGACCTTGAAAGATCATCGGGTCCAACCCCCCTGCAAAGCAGGTTCCTCAGAGCAGGCTGCCCAGGTAGGTGTCCAGACAGGTCTTGAATATCTCCAGAGAAGGAGACTCCACAAGCTCTCTAGGCAGCCTGTTCCAGTGCTCTGTCACCCTCACCGTGAAGAAGTTCTTTCGCACGTCGGTGCAGAACTTCCTGTGTTCTATCTTGCAGCCATTGCCCCTTGTCCTATCCCCACAAACCACTGAGAAGAGGTTAGCTACATCCTTCTGTCTCCCACCCCTCAGATATTTATAGACATTGATGAGATCCCCCCTCAGTCTCCTCTTCTCCAGGCTGAACAGACCCAGGTCTCTCAGCCTGTCCCCATAGTTAAAGATGCTCCAGGCCCCATATCATCTTTGTGGCCCTCCGCTGCACTCTTTCCAGGAGATCCCTGTCTTTTTTGTACCGGGGAGCCCAGAACTGGACACAGAAGGATATCCATTTGCATGTCTCTTAAAAAGGTTTATTCCCCTTCAGCATGACATTGAGCAACTAACCAGAATATTGCTGTGGACCTTATGCATATTTCTGTTGTCATTAAAAAGTACTGATCTGAGCAGTAAAGCCAGAAATGAATTTTGTATACCAAAACATTCACAATTCTGTTACATACACCAGCTTTGCTGAAAATTTTTGATGAATAGACACAGTAACACTTCTTAGAAATATCTCCTTTCAGTGTGTATTTAGACATTTCACAAGTATTTTGTGGTGCTCTCTCTTTTGTTGTGAATTTTATTTATTTATTTTTGTTATCTGCTAGATATTTGTATTGAAGATATATAATTCTTGCAAAATTCTTTAAGTTAGAAGTGGATGAATAGGTGTTGAGGACTATGAGAGCTTCAGGCTTCCTGTTAACACTCATGATGTAGTAATATGTGTCCTTGCAACACAGCTGTTGTTATGGCTTCATGGCTAAGTAGCATCACTCTGCCCATGGGCAGAGCTACCAGAGAACATGGGGGCTTGTGGGAGGGTGCAGTATCTCATCTTTTAATACCTGACGGACTCCAGCTCTGGGTGCCAATACTTAAATGTTGTTCATAAATCCATCACACTTTATAAAATAATCTGGAGAAATGGATTAGGACCCATGCAAGTGGGAAGTCAGACTTGACGAACTTCCTACTTCTGAGCACCCACTGTGTAACCCCAGTCAACACAGAATGTAACAATTTTCTTGTCTCATTTGAAGGACAAAATGGCATGCACCACTCTGCTGGGAACCTGTTCCTTCAGAAACAGCAATGAATGCTAAATGAGCATTCATTGCTGTTAAAATAAATGGAAGGGAAGTAGAATGTTGCCTCATAGAGGTTTATATTCCATTACTGTCTTGATCTTGATCTGTTGCCTGCATTTGATTTCTAGTTGAAAGAACCATTAGAACTGAAAGCATCTCTCTTCTGCAGAGATCAAGCTCTTCTTGAAAAACAAGTATTTATTTCAATTTCATATTTGTGATCTAAGTGCCCTAGAAATAACATCCTTAAAATTTTGTGAACCTTCCTGTCCTGGAAAGAAGGAACACAGAACCAAAGCCTTTCACAAGCATCTGCCAAGGGTATAAATGAATTTATGTGGCATCACTTAACAGAGATATGGAGATATTACCCAGAAGACTTTTGGAAGCCATTGATCATGACTGCAACACCAAGAACTCTGGAATGGAAAGAAAAATCATTTTGTTTTCTTCTTGTTTCCAATTGCTTATTCTCTTGGTGATGTTTCTTGACAGCACAGCAAAAGCAATGCAGTTTTGTCTGTGAAGCTCAGAAACATTGTATTATGTTCAAGCTTCAGCTAGGACACAGCTTGTAGAGATCAGAAACATCCAGCCTTCTTCTTCCTTCCCTGCCCAACAAAATCTGCCAAAGACAGTGTACATCTTTAGAACAACTAGTGCAATGAGTCAATTTTATTTTAAACAGCCAAGTGAAAAGGCTTCCTGCATTTGTCTTGGGAAACTATTCCACGCTTCACCAAGAGTGTTTTCCTGATTTTAACTGTATTTTCCAACTGGTGAACAGAGATAAACCGCTTAATGTTTGATCCAAACCAAATATCTAGGCTTTTTCTGTAGCTGGTGGAGTAACATTCATACCAACCTGTATTGGAGATCAATGAGACGAATAGCCTTTTACAAATGATTTTTGGTTTGTTTTGGTTACAGTGGGAGCTCACAGGAGTGTACTGGACTAGAAACCAGACTAGTAGAAATCTTGAGAGACAGAGAATCCCACAAGAGCAGAGCAGAGTAGTAGTTTCCTCTTGTAGTACCTGGTCACATGTGGCTCTGATGTACAGTAGTAGATGTACATACTGAAATGTATGGAGAAATAAAACTATGCCAATTAAATTATCAGATGACTGACTGTCCACTTCTTTTCAGTCTGTAATAAAGGTATGCAGGACCCTAGGTGCTGAAAATCAAATTTCATAATACTAACAGCTTAGGAGCTGTTTTGTTGTAGCAGACCAATATTTGTTTTGTGCCCATGACTGGAATCTGAGGCAAGATTGACATCTTGGTCCCGTCATGGTACATCTTGGAAAGACAGAAGATAACTATCTGTACATCACAGGGAGACAGACTCAAATGTGTATTCCTTGCTGTTAATCTTTTCAAATTAAAAATTGCTTTTAAATTCCTCTTTAGACGTTCTCTGATCCTCAGAGTGAGCCAGAAATCACTTCCCAGTAGAAATAAATGCAGAAGAAAGGTAACCTTAAGAAAGGGCTGGTTCTTCAGTTTTATAATATTTTTTCTTTTGTTATTTCTTCCAAGATGTGCGGAATGTCTAAGCAGCCGTGTCATCTGTGTCTGTCTCCCCCCACTCTGAACATAGCTGATGATGGCTTGCAGCAAATATTTTTCATCTTTTTACCTTTTCATCTGCAAAGGTATTAAAGGTCCCTGCAGGATGAAGGGAAGAACTACTAATTGGATTTATGTGGGACAACTACTGTACTTTCTGATGAACCTTTTTGAAAGGGATTTTCAAAGGTTTCTGCTCTCCAGCAGTTTGTGGGTCTCAGTATAAACTACTGGCCAGGGACTTTGTACCACAGGAGTATTAACAGCTTTCCAAACTTGTGTATAAACACAAATAAGAAGTTTATGTATATAGTATTGTACTAGAAAGCACTTACTCTGCATGGAAACTAATGAACATTGAGATCAAGCAACAAAAGTAAAATTGAAAATACTCCTCAGTGTAATTTAACTCAATGGCTCTTGTATGACTGCATATAGTGGATAGAGTCTTGTTTTTCAGGTTCTTTAAAGATTCTGCATGCAATAAGCTATGTGGGATGCAGCTTGCTGTGGGGAAAATCCATATTGATGTTACTGGCCCAAGAATCATATCTTAAGCAAGATATTTATGTCTTTGCATCAGATGATCCTTAAAAACCCGCCTTGTTAGACCACTAGGATCCTGAAAACCCACTTTATAGTTTTCAAGTGTGGGCCCAAGTCTGTGATTGATCCCCATTGTTTTCAGGCACTGGTGTTGGCCAAACTGGCTGCACTGAAGCTCACTCTTTATAAAAGGCTCTGCACACCCAAATCTGCAGGTGGCCATGCTTATCTCCCCAAGTCTTCTGTCAAACATCCTATGACATTGTAAGTCAACATCTGGTAGATAATTTGGCCAGGTTCCTTTCTAGCAGGGTCTGAAATGTCATGAAGGGCAGATGGAGGACAGATGTTCTCTTGCTGGCCAACTGGATGCAAACAGCATGGTTTGGTTTATTTTTTGAACTTTGCTCTCGAAGACAGTGTCAACATAGACTTTGAGTATTTTCTGGCTTCAATTCATTCACTCACTGCCTTACTGTCAATTCTCACACACATTTCTGTCTGCTATCCTTATTTCTGACCTCTCAGGTTGTAACTTTTATGAATGAATGCTGTAGTTTTATATCACACATTGGGTTAAATTCTGCAGCCAGTTGCAATTCCAATGGATTGTAGCCAATGATTGAAAATACTGTAGTCTTAAAAAACAAATCTGACTCCAGATATTTCAAACCTGCCATTTGTGGCAAAACAGAACGGGTCACCTGAAAGATGAGACAGAGTTCATGGGGGTCAAGGTCAAAATGATAATGCACCAATGAAATTTAGCATGTTGTTACAACTATTCATAGAATAGAACAAGGTCAATGGAGTTTCATTATAGTCTTTATATTATACCTAAATATATCCTATCCTATGTACACATATACATCCTATGAATATCCTATATATATCCTACATAGTATTTTTATATACAAGGAATATGCATATATCTTTATAAAATTGTTAACCTTTAAATTAACTTCAGTATCTCCATAGATATGGGTTAGATTGCTTATTTTAGTTCCTTCCACTTAATCTGGGAGTGTGTTCTTTAATAATATGGCTTCACTCTTAATGACTGCAGTCATCTTAAACTCATGCCAGAAAAAACATTGTACTACAGTGCTCTATCATGGGTTACATTCATTATCTGACTGAAAGTCTGCACTCTTACATACAATTACATTGAGGTCGAGCATAAAAATGTGTAAATGTGTGTACTTGTAATAGGAATGTGCTTTGAGGGTTAGATCTCTTAAACAAAGGCAGGAATTATCTCGTTTATTTTGCCAAATCTTGATCTGTCCTTAAAACAGATCCACATCTAGAAAAGCATATCCATGGCAGCCTTCATAATAAACTCTATCTTAAAACAGTTAGGCAGTCTTCAAGGTCCACTCTGAATTTGGATAAAAGGATAAGCAACAGGAGACAACAATGGGCAACAATGGTTAACTATAAGACAAACAAATTAAAACTATATAGTAAAGGAAGTCATAATATTACAAATCAACTGCAAATGTTCAGTGCATTTTTTAAATATAGAAAATAAATTAGAAAAGCACATTTTGGCTTGTTTTGTTATCCTGAACATTTGTAGTTAATTTCTGTGTGTTGAGGTCGTTTTTTATTTAATTGAATAGGATCTGTGTTTTCCTAGGGATGTCCAATATCCTGGCAAGGACACAAAGGTCTGTGGTGGCAGAAAGACTGAATAACTGAGTGTTGGGTTTGGTGTATGCACATGTATGTAGAAAAACAGAGTGATTGGAAACCCTCTGTGCAATGGAAACCCTTTTGCATTGTCTAGAGGAAGCAAAAACATTTCTCTAAGCCCAGTACCAGGCAAATAAATCTTTGAGGTCCAAGTACAAAGAAATCAGCAATAATGAAGTCAGGGAGCAGTTATCGAATCCAAAGTGATATTTCTCTCTCTAGCTGAACTAAGTAGCTATGTGCAAGCTGAAGGAAAGGTTTCTTTCCTCCTTGCAATTGCCTTGAGTATTCAATTACCAGCCTACAGGTCTGCAAAGGGGTTTTGATCAAGTCCTTTCATCCATCTAATAGAAAGGTTCATAAATGAAACCAAATAAGATCTATTGGGCTAAATTGTCATCTAAGGTATTAGATGACAGCTTTATTATAATGTATGTCCAATGAAAAGATTAATTGCCCATGGGCAATTAACTTACTACTAGTAAGTTGCACAGCACCAGGTAGGATTTCTGTTTCCTGAAACTAGTTCTGCTTTTGGTGTAGGAGCATTTCTTAGTGTGTATGGGGAGTATCCTGTGTTACTTGACCTTGATGCCAACATTTCATTCACCCATGCCAAACGTGCCAAATGAGCAATAGAGTATAATAATATATATATACTCCCACATTGAGGACAAATCTGTTCTCATTCTCAGCAGAAACAAAACCACTGCTAGCAAACTGGTGGTAGAACTCATCCTGATATAAAAAGAAGGGTCTGTTTGTATATACTTAATCATCTGTGGAGGATGATCCAGTAACTATTCCCACCAGTACACGTATCAGTGGAGTATGGAGGTTGTGGCCTCCTTCTCTCCCCCACACTTTAATATGGGACTGTCCATCAGACTTCTTGTATGGCAGGATGGCAGCCCTTTGATTGTGCAGAGCACTTATCTATTATGTTCTAATTTTGTTTTTCCTTCTAGAATCTCACAAATTAATGAATGAAGTATGGTCTTATGAAATAGGCATTACTGGCTCTTATTTTATCTATGTGCAAGGAAGTACCAGGAATTAATAATCAGGCTGGGAATTCAGGAACCACGATACACCACGATTGAATGGTGTTTGGCACAGCAGTGGTAATGGGGAGTCAAGATATCTCAGGTCAGTTCTGTACATGGGATCCCAAGCAGTACCAGCCCCATATCCCCAGCAATGTAATTTCCAACAGCTTTTGTCTGCTGTATAGAAACATCTAAGAGATGTACAAAGAAAGCATCAGTCAGACTAATGGGTTTTAGTGGGATGGGCAAGCATATCTTTATTTCAGGCTGCTTGCAAATTCACACAGACTGCAGTATGTGCAGGTTATACTTCTGCTAGGTTTGGCAAGTTTCCTCTAAGCTATATCTAGAAATATTGATTGGTTTATGCTTGAGAGAAAGCTGAAATTCTCCCCTGGTCATCAGGTTTGTTTATGCGGAGTGGGAATACAATGCAGGGCTGAGGCCCCCAGAGTCTCTCCCAACACGTCCTCCTCCACCAGAAGGTAAGGAGGGCACTGGCACCTGTCAGAGGGGATTCACTGCGGAGGGAACTGATCCAGCAGGCAGCAAGTGGAGAGGAGAGAGAGGCATCTCTGTCCCTGTCCTGTGGGAGATACGTGCAGTCACAGGCAGCACATTGCTCTTCTGCCTCTGCTGCCAGAAAGGCAAGGCTGTGAAACTGAAGTGAGGCCCAAAGGGGAACCTTTTCTGTCTGAAAACTATGAGGAAATAAATAAACACAAGTTGTAAGTATGTGCCCAACCTGCCTGTAGTCCTTGGGAGGATGACAGTTATGTGATACCCAGCAGCAGACAGATGACATTTGGGGTTTCTGTATGTCCCCAGAATACAGACTGATGGAGGACTGAATTCCTTCTCTAGCTCTATTCCTCACATAATGCCACAACAAAAAGTTGTCATTTTACTTTTGAGCCGGACTTGCGTGACTTAGATTAGAACTGCTTGGTGTGTTGTGAATTTGTTGAAGTGTGCGTAAAGACATGTTGGCATGTCGAGCTGTTAAATGAAAAATGTGTTTTACTGCCGTGCTGTAGGGGAGCCTTAGAGAAGAGCAGTCAATCTCAATTAATGTGAAAAGAATCTGGCCATGTGTATATTGAAAAAGGTTTGCTTTCTGCCATCAAAGTGCTCCCTCCCCAGCTGGATGTTGTTAATAAATAATCGTCTGGATTCACTTACTGCCTTAAAGTTCAAAATATTCACATTTTATGAGTAGTCAAACAAAGTAGAAAGCAGGAAGATCAGGAGATCTGAGTTACCATTCCTGGATATTACAAGCCATTTTGTATAATCTGATGGTACAGAAGATAATTACTATGGTTGTACATGAAAAGCTCCCTAGCTGCTGCCTGCACTGGAGGGACTTCTTTTTAAAACTACACAAATTTTCCTGCAAATTTCCTGGTTTGGGGAGTTGACACTTGGATCTTTATCAAATGTTATTGGAGTTTCTTTTCCTAAAAGTATCTCTTGATATAATGCAATGAACTGTTTGTTAATCCTTTTATTAGAAAGCAATCTCAGTCTTTCAAAAACCCTACTATATTTTACTTCAGTGCATTTTATTTAGTTGAAGGCTATGTATCACAGCACACCAAATCTGTGTTTCTTTTAAGTATAGCAAAATCTAACCAAGAAAATAGGTGTAATGTAATTAACATTGGTCTACTTTATTGCATTTTACACATACAAACATATATTTATTATCTAGGCCCTATTTGTTGTGAAAATTCTTTTAATCACATATAAGATATCTGAAGATGCCTAAAGGACTTGGATGCTCAAATCCCATTTGCTTCTGCTTACTGCAGAAGTTTTCCAGTGGAGAAAAGTCTGGGAAGTGTTTAACAGAGGACTCACCTCAGAAATGTTATGCTCATTTTTGTCTGCTCTTAGATTCCAGGAGTTCAGTGCATGGAATGAATTTGTGCTTGGTTGATGTTTCCAAGGTTTTACTCTGAAAGACTTGAGCAATTCCCCTCTTGTTAGTATTCCAGGACTTTCGTTTTGGGGAGCTAGTTTTGTAGCTGGCTATTTAAGATCAGTCTTGTGAGTCACCTTGAATTGACATTTGCGCCTCAGTATCTAAGATGGAAATTAAAAGTAAAACCCTGATTTTATCATGTGAAATCAGAACACTGAATGGTTTTCATTTCAGCTCAAAGTTCAAAGTTAAATCAGGTCCAGCCGTGGGCATTTGAGTTATAAACACTTCTTCATTTGTAACCTAACTGATATTTCCAGCAGATGAAAAAAAAAAAAAAAAAAATTTATGAAAGACAGGCCTCAGCTTAGCTAAATGGTGAAGCACAATGCTTTAAGATGGCCTTAAATGTACAGTCCAAGCTAAGGCTTTTGTGCCAACATGCCAAAGTATTGTCTGCAGTCATTGCACTATAGACTAGTTTGGTTGTCTTGCTAAGTAGTCTAGGATCCTTCCAGTAAAAACTGAAATGATGGTAACAAAATGAAGAACAGTAAGCAGCAGTGATTCTCCCCAGTCCTGCCCTCAACACCCCCACCCTGCAAATCTTTCTGTTCTTTTAAAAATATGTGTTGCAATATCTGATGAAATATTGTTTGGCTATATATAGGCTGTAGGTGTAGGTTTTTCCACAGACTTGTCTGGCTCACATGGCCAAATATGAACAATACATTCAAACACCACTAAATGTAGGAAGTTGTATATCAAGACAGAGTAGGGGCCCTGCAAATGGGGGGCTGAGAGGACATGGTGTCAACAAAAGGCCTCAAAGTAATGGCAGATAATAATCTGAGGCTTAGTTTATTAAAAATGAACTATTATGTCTTATGTTTACATATCTCTGTACATGAACACAGTAGGTTGCTGCTCATTAGCAGTGCTAGGTTGAAGACTAAGGATCTTCTTGGAAGCTGGACTACAGTTTAAACAGAACTGTGTTGTGCCCCATGAATATGCCCTAATAGTGAGGTTCATTACAGGCAGTAAAGCTGATTAATTGGGATGTGCTCTTTGCTGTACTTAGGTAATGATCTGTAGTCTTGAGTTACTCTCCTATTGGAAATAAAACAGTTGACTTATCCCTTTGGAGAAGACTGAGACTTCACACAGATGGGAAGAGTGGAGGCTTGATGTTGTTACCACCTTGAAGATGGTACTCTAGGGCACTTGGTTAGCACATCAGACCTTTAGGTTTAATACTTTCTGTGAAAGCACAGTAACCTTGGAATAGGAGACCATTCTGGTCATGGCATTGTACACATTGGTTGTAGAAATGTTTCCACCCACAGGATAGTTGGAATTGGAAGGGACCTCTGGAAATCATCAGGATCTTCCCTCCTGCTCAAGTATGGACACCTATAACATGTTGCCCAGGACCATGCCCAGATGGCTTTTAAAGATCTACCAGAAAGGAGATTCCACAGTCTCTCTGGGCAACCTCTTCCAGTGCTCTGTCATCCACAATACTAAAGAACTGCTTCCTGATGTTTAGGTGGAACCTCGTGCTTGTCAGTTTATGCCTATTGTCTCTTGTCTTAGCAGTGTGCACCACTGAAAAGAGCCAGGTTCCATTTCCTTTGCACCCTCCCTTCAGGCAGGGAGGAAGACACTGATAAGATCGTCCCTGAACCTCATCTTCATCAGACTGAACAGTTCCAGCTCTCTCAGCCTCTTCTCACAGGAGAGTTGCTTCAGTCCTTTGACCATCTTTTCAGCCCTCTGTTGGACTTTCTCCAGTATGCTCAGGTTTCTCTTGCACTGTGGCCCCCTAACAAGATTCCAGGTGTGGCTGCATGGAAGGATCACCTCCCTTGATCTGCTGTCAATATTTTGCCTAATGCAGCCAAGAATACTGTTAGCCTATTAGTGGCAAGGGAACATTGCTGATCCACGTTCAACTTGATGTCTACCAGGACTCCTAGGTTTTGTTCTGCAGAGCTACAGAAATTTTGACTATTTTGAAGATAGTGATTAATGATTAATATGAATTTTCATATTATGCTGTTCCAGTGTATCCACAGCCCTTTTGTTGTTAAAAGTGTTACTGGTAAAAAATATGAAACAGGAACACATGATATATGTCACTGAATTTAATGGTACACATTTTGAATGTAGATCAGTCATCTCAGTATTTACAAATCAGGCTGAAGTTGAAGCATAACACATAAAAAAAACTACCAAGCACATAACTGATTCACAGAAGCTGTGGGCAAGTAACCCACATAAAAATGGGGAAAAAAGTGAAGGATAAGTAATTTATTATGAATAACTCTCCTACAATAATGTTCACTAAAACACACAGACATTTTTTGTAGAGAACTGTTTTTTGCTGTATCCTAGTCCTAACTACCTAACTGTTACCCATGAAGGTACATTTGTAAACTACTTCCAACAAAAGTAACTTCTTTCCAGAAATGAAGTCCAAATCATAATTTTCATTCAGACTATGCTACCTTTTAGGGAATGAGCAGCAAGACAGCCTCTGCTATGAATCTGCACAGCTGCTGCCATGCAGTTCTCAACTTAACCAAGGGAGTAGCCCTACATCACTTTCCTTCATGATCCTGGTTATGTAACATCTCTGTGGCTGCTGCCTTCATAAAGTAATGTTATGGAAAAGGTTATGTGTTTTGTGTTTTTGTATCATCTGCTTTTTAAGAAACTGAATGGGAGGAAAGAGAACCACTGGAGTGATTCTGTGGTAACCAGAGTGAAAGAAATTGGATAATGTTTAGGTGAATGGTCAACTCTTCACAGATCACAGGAAATGTTCTGTTTTACCAATTCTTGCACCATGAGTTTTATTTTTTTTTTAATTAAAAAAAAAAATATTTTATTTTTTATTTTTTTATTTATTAAACTTTTATTTTAAAACATTCTTTTGTTTGGTGTGACTTTTCAGAATTAATCTGGACTAGAAATTATTTTTTTTTTTTTTCTAATTTTGTTTTGGTTTGTTTTAGTGGATCCTCAATCTCTCAATCTACTTTAAAATGAAGAGATCCTTTTTTAGTTCAGGAATATATGAACATTCAGTTGTGTTTACAGAGTTATATAAATGATAGCATTTTTATAGACTTCCCAGTGGTGTTAATCAACATTAAACTGCTTATTTTAAATATCAATAAGAAGTTCGAAGCATAAGAGAAACAGAAAATAATGGAACTGAAGCTATTTTAACTTGTCATTAAAGGATTCGTAAGTTGTAGATCATGGTCACACAGTGATTCTGTTACAGGATAGGGAACACAACTCCAATCTAAATTCACTAAATCTGACTTGAACTGTAAGACCAGTTTTCTCCACTGAATTTATACCAATAGTAAGTTCAAATGTAACTATGCTGACCACAGGTAATTTAGTTTGGTCAGATGCAGGTATAGATCTTACTCATTTTTGTCTTCCCAGAGCAGGTATATAATGACTCACACCTGTGAAAATGTTCTCAACATCTACACTTAATAAATATATACAACATCACCTCATATCAATATATTTATTTAGCCAGATTTATTTTTTGAAAATAAATGGAATTTTATTGTTGCCTAATGCATGTTAACTCAAACCAGTAAGTCTCTATAATTCAACCAGTAAGCCTTGACATATTTTAAACAAGGAAACTTGCCTTTGAGAAGAAAGGGCACACTAAGAATAGTGATAAATCCTTCATCACGCCATATGATATTTTGCATTTGCATCTTGATCCTTTCCTTGTTAGGATTCTATGTCAGTTGTGGGCTGAGTGGGCTATACTAATCAGCAGAGTTTGAAAGATCACTGATATTTAACACAGAATGAATTGAATCTCTTCTTAGCTATAATGACTAACTGATGAGCACACCTGTTTATTTTTTGATTGAAGCAAGGGCCTTGATATTGTACATCTTTGTTTTTTAATAAATATGCTCAGACTTTTTTTTTTTTTTTTTTTTTTTTTTTTTTCCCTCAAAATATCCACATTGTGTCTTGGTGTGGAAGAGTCATGAGAGTCATGAAGCATTTTTTGTGCTAATTCCATGACCTCCTTCCTGCTTTGTCTATCCTCTGGCATAGATGGATTTGTTGCCTTCACCTGAGGATTTGGCTTCAGGCCATAACAAGATGGTTGTTAATAAAATGGTGGTATCCTCTTTTCCCAATAGTAGCAATGGTCATGGATAACGTATTTCTTATATAACTGGCAGAAACTTCAGCTCAACACTGCGTCTTCAGTCCTGCTCACAGGACGCTCTTATACCATGTCCTGTTTTTGCTTTGGTACTACTTCTTTCCACCCAACTTAGCCATTTGCTGGAAAACCCTTCACAGGCATGTTCATGGTCTCTCTGGGCCCATGACCTTGTGGCCAGGGGAAGAGTATACCAGGAGAAGCTTCTGATTCCCAGACCAAATTTTACCATTTTTAGGATGAAAATTAAATAGGTTGATTTTTGTCAACATTGAAGGGAAGCCATGAGCTGTAAAGCACACAGCCTTATTCAGGGTGCTGAATTCATGGAGAAGCATCAGTTCCAGGAGGAAAACATAAAAGTGTAAAAAAGCAACTGTGAAATCAAATTATGTTTTATTTAGAGACAGAAAAAAAATCTGGCTTCATTTTCTGAAGCAGAAGCATGGTTTGCTATTTTCTCTGAACCAGTGAAGTTTTTGTATGCCTGTGGTGGAGATAGTAATTTAACAGTTTTCTGTCTTGGCCTCAGTCTAGGCATAGTGCAGAGAGCAGAATAACTTGAGAAATTGGTTGTGCTTGCAGCACTGAAGTGTTTCTCTCCTTTCCCAAAAACAACTTTTATGTGAAGACTGAGATTTTGAAAACCACGCGGAGCTGGCCTGATTCTCCTCCTAAATGTCATGGGGAGTGCTGGAACCCACTTCTTCTGTGGTCAGCCTGCGACACATACAAGCTTTGGAAACTCTGTAACAGCAGAGATTTCCACGTAAATCAAAACCAAATGCAGTGTCCTGAGAAAAGTTTCAAAGGTTGGACAGATCTTATAAGTCAGAGCTGAGTGTCACTCAGAGGCAGTAGGTATACTGTGTTGCAGTTCCTTTCTTTTCCCCAGGAGCACAAAAGAACTGGCAGGCTCTTTCGTGCATTGTAGATGAAATCATGACCCTATTGACGTTAATGGGAGTCATGCCACTGGCTGAGATGCAGCCAGGATTTTACCCTCTGTGTGTGCAATCCAAAATTGGAGATGCACTGAATAGTCTCTCCATTTTATTACCCGGAATTCCATGTAATGCCTTTTTCCTGCTCCATTCTCAGCATATCTTTCCAATCTACATTTTTTTTTTGGCTATTAAAATTTCCTAACACTGCACCACTTTCTATCTGTATTTGTATTTTCATAGTTCATTCTGTCATTTACTGAAAAAGAATTTGTAAATGAATGCAAGAATTGCAAAGAGGATAAAGATATTTTAGGAAATAGAGGATAAAATATTACCTTGAAGGATATTTTTATTTTCAGTTGTGGTTCACCTGAAAATCTGAGAAGACCACCCAACAAATATTTAAGGGTCTTTTCCAACCAAATATTTTAATGATTCTATGAGCTAGAAAGAATTCCTTATTCAGCAGGGACAGAGTCTCAAACCCCTGCTGAAGGGTGAGGGTATGTACATAGATAAATTGGATTGTAATGCAGGAATCAGGTGGGTTTTTTTTCTTCCCAAATAGTGACAGTTTAAAAGAGAAACAAAAAAGTAGAGAGAAAACCCTTTCTTCCTCTAGCATGGTCTGCCCCATTAAGGAGCCAATATGGAAGAAGATGAATTAAAATGAGCAACTGCATCTTTCTTTGCTCACTTATTTTTCTCATGCGTTTGATGCAAATTATTATATTATAAAAATCTCTCTGGAGCTTCAGGGGCAAATGTCACCTGTGATAACTAATTGTCTGGGTGAAGGGAAGGGAGCTTTTCTGAGCTGTACTGAACTTTTCAAGGATCAAGGTTGCTTGCAAAGTTCTAACTCAGGTGAATAAAATCTGATCTTACTCTACAGAGGGTTATGGTTATTTTTCAAGAACAACTCTTTATAGTACAAATATTTACATGAATAAATGGCAACTGGCCACATGTAAGTGAATGCATGCAAAGATCTAATATCACTCTTGCCAGAGACAACATCTGAAGCACATTATCAGTGTCTGAAAACACTTCTGTTGTGCACATCTCATGCTTACTCCTGGTAAAAGTAGGAGATGAAAGATGGGGACTGTTTATTTGTTATTATTTATTTTGTTGGAGATGAGGGATGTTTAATGCCTATTTATTTCCCTAATTTCACAGTCATGATGACAAAATAAAATAAAATAAATCAAGGAAAATACAGTTACAAAATATGAGAAATAATTTGGTCACCTCTATCTCAAAAGAATATGGAAAAAAGTGCTACAGGTAATAGACCATGTAATGCTAATATGAGTCTTCTAAACCACAAAGGCTTCATTACTTATGACTTTAATAGTCTGAAACCAAAGACTTTCAGGGGAAAATACAGTGAGTTAATGTAATCTATTGCTTTGCAGGAATTTGAGTAAATTAATTACATGCAGAAATGGTTTAGAAATGCTTTGGACACTCTTTAATAATTTTATGTCTTTCTTATACTGTGAGGGTCAAAACTACACACACTACTCGAGGTGAGGCCACACCAATGCAGAGCAGAGCAGAGCAGGACAATCCCTTTCCTCAACTGGCTGGCAATGATGTGCCTGATACACCCCAGGATACACTTGGTCCTTTTGACTGCCAAGGCACACTGGTGACCCATATTCAGCTTGCTAGTGACCCAAACTCCCCAGATCCCTTTCCATGGAGCTGCAATGCAGCCTCTCATCCCTCCAGCCTAATATATTAGGTTTCACATGTTAACTTCCTTTCTCCTACCAAAAGGCCTCCATGCTGGCCAATAATCTTTGCAGGAATTACAACATAGCTTTTTTCACCCTCCACAAAGAGTGTGGAAAAAAAACAGTGGTGGGTACTGGTGTCAGTGTGCAGGCAGTAGCTTCTAACTGGAAGATAGGGAGATGCAGGGGCAAGAGAAGCACAGTTATACTTTCCTTCCTCCTTTCCTGCCCCTCTTGCCCCACAAAACCTTCCTGCCTCACACTCTGCTACTTTTTTCCTGGCTTCCTTCTTTCATGCCCTAACCTTGCTCCTGTCCAGCTGGTCTCAGGGTCACATTCCCACATTCCCACTTTTCCTGCTCTTCTATTTTTTTTATTATTATTATTATTATTATTTTTTTTTTTTTGCTTCAGCTTGGGCATCCTGGCCCATTTAGCTTCTCTGTTCTGATGGAAAACCAATGCTCTGTGTAGTCCTCCTCACCTGCCACAGATTGGAGAGGGAATGCTTTAATGTCCTATTTACTAATGATCAGGCTAAGATTTTTTGTTTATTTACTATATCTGTTACAGATTTACTAGATATGTAGGAAGATATTAATGACATTTCTGATTCAATGACAAAAAGAATCATTTTGTCCCAGGTATTTTCCAAAAGCCTTTCTTGCAACATATCCATGCAGACTAAAACTTTTGCATCTGCAGAAATCTTGTGAGTCCATCTTTAATTTCCCATGGAATGTTTTAGAATGGGTTCCTATCATAACATTACATAGTACAGAAAATATGAATTGGAAGACACCGTCAAGGACCCTTAAAAATTTGAGGTATGATAAAAGTCCACTTGGGTGTTAGGAAACTACAACCAGGTCTGTTTTTCCATGAAAAGCAAGGAAATCCCAGAACACAATAATGCCAAGGCACAGCTGTTGCCTGGCCTGCCTGCACAGCTCCTTATCAGAAGCGAGGCAAACCAGTTTAGCACATTCTAGCCTTCTGTGTCCCAGATGAGAGTGACACTATTTTTGTAATTAGGTAAAAAAAGAATTGAAAACCCAAATGTGACAGGCTGATAATACTGCTCGTAGCCAAAGCAGAAGAATTTAAAGATATATGTATGTAATATAGTAATTTTAGAAATGCTATATATGTAAGTTGCATTTAAAACCCTCTGCAAGCCTAAAAGGATATTTGGAGTTACAGTTTAAAAACAGTGGGATTTAGTGCAACAGGTTTTGGCAAATGAATCACTGCAGTTCCTACAGCTGATGAATTAATGTGGACCCGACAGACTAACATTTACCATGTGTTTGTTCTGGCAGCAAATATGGAAAAATCATTTGGAGAAAAATTGTATTATTCAACAGATTTCTTTTCGTGTTTTGTTTTGTGTTTTTTCCTTCCTTTAATTGAAATCTCAAAGGTAAAGTTTAGAAAGTCCTTCTAATTAGTACCACATTTATCATGTTATGAGAAACTAACAATACCATTACATGATTTTTTATGTCCTAGGCTTTCTAATCATAGTAATTCTCTCAACTACTAAAAGGGAACATTACTCCCTCTGAATCCTTTCTTACAGGTAAACGAAGCAGGTAGATGTCAGACCAGAAAATGCTCAGCAGTTTTTTAAGGTTTCTCATTCATTTGCAATATGAAGCTTTTGTATGTGATTTATGAAAGTCCGAATGTATCTGTTTTCAAGCTAGTTTATGAAAAAATAACAGTGTTTTCCACTGCAATATTAACAAACTCTTTAACTTAGTTTTATGTAGGGTAGACTATATCAATAACATTTTAAGTCATAACTTTACAGATTTCATTGTATTCACCTGTACAATTTAGAACTTTTCATGACTGCAAGGATAAGAAGGACAAAACTGTACCTTGCCTAAATAGAATTTGCAAGTTAATGAACAAGGTTTTTCAAACCTTTAAAACCCCTGTCACACACTGTTTTTTTGTACATTACATTTATGCAGGAAAAAAAAAAAAAAAAAAAAAAAAAAAAAAAGTTTTTTTTTTTAAAAAAAAAAGTTTTCTGTTTTCAATAGCACTTTTTTTTTTTTTTAAGGCTAAACTTATTTCCTTGTTTCCTTTCCTTCTACTTCCTTTTTTCCTTTCTTCTCCATCTTGCTCCCTCCCTCTTTTTTTCCTTTCTTCCTTCCATTCATCCATTATAATGCACTGTGAGATGTAAACCCAATATCCCTGGTAATATCAGGTCTCTCTTTTCTACAGGCTGAGGCATAGCAATGCTTTGTACTTCTACACACTTCAGCAATTCTATTGTGACCATGTCTACACACCACAGAAGCAACAAGGCTATTCTTCTATACAAGTGTTTAAATTAAACTATATGTGTTGGAAAAACAAATAAACAACAACAACAACAAAACAAAATCCATCTCTGGCCCAATTATGAGAACAAGCTAATTCTATGCGTGACATTTTAAGAATTTCTACCAATTTTGTTATGCAGAAAGTAGATTTCTTGATATTAATGCCCTTCAGTACTAAGCTTTCTGACAGATGGTATCTTTTCAAATTCTTTTTGGATTTCCCAATCCTGCTGAGTTTTATTTTATTTTTTAAATCCTTTTAAGAGGTCCACTTTACAAACAATAAACAAATAACTAGTCTTTTCCATCTGCAGAGCATTTAAAAATTTGTTAGTGGTTGGGAAAGTATGTCATGGAAGGCTGGTGTAAAGTGAGGCAAGGAGAGTGACCTCTAATGACCATCAGGCCTGTATTTGCTTCCTTGTGTCCTCCTTCCTCTAAGCTAGCAGCTGGCAGAATCTGTAGAGACTGTTCTGCCACCATTTGTTTAGATTCCTGTGTCTGTGTCCTTCTTTTCTCAGTCTTAAGTATGGAGAGGTCTTCTAGTGTCAAGAGGGGTCTAGTCCCTTCTTCTCCTAGGAGAGTGAACAGAGTGAAGAGCCAGAAGTGGATGCTTAAGGAAAGAAAATAAAAGAATAGACATGTGCAAATTGCACCTTCTAACTCAAACCACCCACAGCTCAGGGCCTCCATCAGAATCTCTGCTAGCCTATTTGAAATCATTGTTATACTCTTTTCCTGAGGCAAGAAACAAATTCTTGTCAAATATGGTGGAATGGTCACCTTCCTCTGAGTCCATGATCAGAAAAAACAACTTCAGAAAGACTAAGAAGACTCATGATGACTTCCAGAATTTCACTTAAGTTCAGTTTAAAGGACAGAGCCAGGACAGAAGGGCAAATCTAAGAGGACTTCTGGTTAGCAGAGGCTGAATAGCTTTTTCTGAACATCATGGTGGCTGCTTGAGAGCCAGAGGATGTCTGAAGATATTCATTTCCAAAGGCTGGTTTCAGTCAAAGCTTTCACAGCCTTGTAACAATTTTGCTTAATTTAATTTCCTTTTGTTTAATATAATTTCCCCTCTTTTAATCTAATTTCCTATGTTGTGTTTTAATAGAAGATGAAAAGTAAAAAAGGAAACAAAATATCAAGAACAGGGACAAAAAGGAGAAATACCCAAACATATATCCAGGCTCTTATGATTAAGTAAGTTATAATTGACATATTTGGTAAGACTGTAAGACTGTGGACAGGCAAATGCTTTTGCCTTTATTTTTTTATTTTATTTTATTTTTTTTTGGTGCATCTCTCTTTCCATGTCTCTGTTTATAGAGTAAGACAGCTCAATACCAATGTCCATGCTTTATGAGGACATGAAAGAAATGCAAATGTCTTGCCCTGTAAATCACTGTGGTTTCATCTAAAGTAATGAGTCTCTGAATAAGGAATCAATGTCACAAGCACATCCCAGAATGAAACAACAGTCTTGCTCGTGTTTGTGCCTAATTTATTGTCTTGTCTGCTCCAGCTGGTGTTGGGACAGTGCTGATCATAAAAAATAAGGGGGATTATGTGTGTACCTTTCAGTAATGCTCTGAGAGGGAAAAGCATAACAAAACTAGCCATAGAAAATTTTAATTTACTAACACAATAAGACAATAGTTAAAGACAAAACAAGACAAACAACCATACTAAACCAAATAACAACAACAAAACCACTTTAATATTTCCTATAGTTATTAGAAAAAGGTTAGACTTCAAAAGAAAGATAAACATAGTAAAACATTTTAGATATTTAAAACATCTTACTTTAGAAAATATCTTTCTTGGGAACCAGCAGATTGGCAATAGTGAAAAAATTAACTGTAGTCACTAGTTAGTTTTCAACATTTAAATTTCCCATCCTCTTAGGTTTTTTTAGCCCATGTGTTGGTATGTGATTAGAATAAGCTTAAATGCCAAATAGCAACTGTCTGAAATGGATGCAAAATTATAAGTATCAGGTGCTCTTTGTTTGACCTTATTGCATGTGACTATAAGGCTTAAGGAGTGCTCAATTACATTTTTGTCTTTAATTTTAATTTCTTAGCCTGGCAGCAACACCAGACAATTAATTTAGGCTCATAAAAATTAAGATGTATTTAAGTCCTTGGTTAGAATTTTCTGGGAAATTCTTATTAAAACCACCCTTCTCTGCAAAAATCAAACATGTTACATCAATTCTTATATTTTAGGCAAGTTTTTTCCCCAGGGAGAAGTTAATCTGAAAAATACCATATTCTTACTCCCTGGCTTAAGTCTGTTTCCAAGAGTTATGTTCATAGAGAGAGGAAATATATTGTGAAAAAAAAAAAAAAATGGCAACAGTAAATATCAATGCTCTGGTGCTCAAGAAATTGTTCTAATTTTTGACAAGGAGGATGACAATTTGGAATGAAATTGGAAGGGTATGGATGATTCAGTAATTAAAAGAAGTGTGATTATACCAGAAGCTACTCATGCTGCCATTTATGACAAAAATAATTGACCGAGGAAAAGAATGTTTTGGCATTAAAGAACTCTTTGCAATATATATATTTTTCTAGGAATTCAGTGTAGCTGGCTGCACATTTGAAGGTTCAAAAGTCTGAGATGAGTGGAAAATATAAGGAATATAAGATAGCTTCTGAGTATATGTCTATACATGTTCCTGTTGATAATTTTTTCTTGCTGTTACAGATGGAGGGGAGCATCTGCAAATCATACAAGAAAAAAAAAAAAAAAAAAAAAAAAAAAAAAAGCTGGTGTTGACAAGTTCACCCAAGGCAATTAAGGATAAGTTATTGCTTTAACAACATATCCCTGAACATGAGGCAGGGCAGAATTACATCACCTAAAGAGGAGCAACTGCAAAATTTTGCTTCTCAAAGCACAAATCCTAAAGGCATTTCTTCCTAGATAGGAAGGTTGGCACAGGGTTTTCCTTGTGGTCCCTGGTATACTTGTGTGAGTAATGTCCCATGTTTTTCTGAAGAGAGTGAAGAGATTTTTTTTTTTTCTTTTTTCTGAATAGCTCTTGTGAAAATCTGTGAAGTGAATAGAAGCTGCTGGATTGCTCAGGCACAGTGGGTCCACAGTTGGCAGAAGATCATATGGCAATTTGGCAGTCTACTCATAACCTTTTATTTGTACAAACTCTGCAATTAATGGGCGAGATTCTCAGCAGATGTCAATCCACATATTTATATATCTCCATTCATCATCATGGCTTTGTAACCCGTGCAGATTGTCTTGATATTTTGTTTTCATTTCCAGGGGTTAGTGTATTGTTTGCAGTCAGATCTGATATGTTCTACAAGTTTGTCCACTTTTGCTGCTTATCTTTGAGTTGATTTTCCAGCTGAACAATAAGTTGAAACAAGAAAACCTTAGCTATAAGTGGGTGTGAGTAGCCTGGAAACGTGAATAACATCTGGTCTGCAACTAAAGAGCATTTGAGCTTGTCCATCCAGTCTTTCTTTTCTCACTCAGACTGGTTGCCATGTGATCCACATGGCTAAAAAAAAAAAAAAAAAGGAAAATAGAAAAAGGAAAACTTACTTGAATCTTTTATTGAAAGGCTTTAAAAAATGTAGTGAAGTGACATGACTGCCAAAAAAACTTTATTAAATAGTCATTAAACATAAAAATTATGTTTATCTGAGAGTCTTGGTCCCAGTTAGCTCTGTGGACTTGGCATACATTATAAAAATTCTGGATTTCTTTTATTTCTGTTGCTTCCTTTTATAATCACTGCTTGAGTTTGGGGCTGAAGACCTATATACTGCTCAATAATAAGCTCCATCTTGTATCTGACGAAGTGCTGAAAGATTTGTGTCTAGTTTGGCAATTCTGTACCCTTTAGAAAATGCCATGAAATGCAGTTCTTCTCTACCACTACTTAAGCATAAAATTTACCAAATCTGACATTTTCTTTGTTGGTATGTTGACACAGAAAGCCCTGAAATATTACCAGTAGCACTTGGTGAGACTTTGAGGTCATCTATCACTGTAAATGATTAAACTAAATGTACAGTCAAACACTACTGAGCACACCATCCATAGTTTAGTGAGGGGCTGGAAGTTTTCTGTATGTCTTCTGCTCTGCTCAGTATTTTTGATAAGGGTAAAATTAAAGGACAGATGTTACAGTACAAAACCTAATGGTATTACCTCTAAAGATGTCTATTTCCATTCATGTACTGTTCTTAATACATTCATAAAAACATGTTTTGAAAGCCTTTCACTTGAGAAACTAGCAGATCACCTTGTTGTGGAGGTTTATTACAGTGGTCCTGTCTCCAGCTGTCCACCCTGTGCTTATACCAGAAACTATTAAATGACACTTTTTTTTTTGGCTGAAGTGGTTGAAGCAACTTCATATTTTTCTTAATTGGATACTTGACAGTAGGATGATAAACTCTTGTAGGGGGCAGAGCAAACAGCTAGTGGTTGTATGATTGTATAATCCTAAATTGCTACAGTTTAGAAAACGATATAGACTTGCAAAAATTATACACATATTTACATATAACTTCCACAAAGCCACTCTCATCTGCTTCAGAAAGAGGGTAAATTAAATGGTATTTATGTTTCAGAAATTCCTTGAATTCCTTTTTTTTTTTTTTTTTTTTTTTTCCTTAAGAGTTCTGATCCAGAAGCAAAACCAAGTTTGGCACCAAGACAGTCATTCCTGCCTCTATCTATTCTGCCATCCCAGGATCCAAGCTACCTGGAAAGACAGGTCATGATGTAATTTGTCAAAATAAACCAGTAGGTATTTCAGTTTTGCTGAAATTCACTGCAGTTCAGTAGTTGCTACATGGTATGTGACTCAAGCAGAGGTGGGGGGACCATTATCATTGGGAAACACTTTACCTATCCCAAGGTAAGCTGCTCTCTGCCTTATGTAGGAGGACAAGTAAACCCATGGAAAAATGAACTGGAACCCCAACTTCACAAGAGTATAAATGTACTTTACTGCCTTAATTCTGTTTTAAACCTCTACAGGTTTTGGTTGGCTCAGTATAGAAATTCTAAATTGTAATCGCTTTGTATACCTAGAGTTACCATTTGTTTACGCAGCAAAGGAAAGGTGCGATTGCAGAATGAACTGGAGCATAAGACCTCTGGGCAAAAGGGTCTATATGTCATTTGCAGTCAGTGTTAAAATCTGTCCCAGTATATCTTCATTGCTCTCTTTACCTCTGCAAACTACTTTGGTTGGTTTTGGTTTGTCTGTGCTAGAGTTGCCAAAGGCAGGAAAAATGATGTACTTTGCTGCTCATACCTGTCCCAAGGAAGTTTAATCTAGTCCAGACAACATTATGTGGGATTCATCTCATCTAATTTTAGCTATTTAAAAGTTACACAGCAAGTTGAACTAGTTAACTTAATAGTCACTGGAGAGGGATGGCCATCTACAGAAAGTGACTTGTCCTGGCCTGTGTCTACAATGAATCATTCTCTGTTGGCACCCATCTCTTTCTGTTTATTGCCGAGAAGCCTAGATGACTAGCTTAGATGAAGAATGTAACTTTCTGGTAGCGGGACTTGAGTAAGATGAATCCCTCCAAATAATTTGTATCTAGGTAAGACAGTTCCTTTCTCAAGGTATGTCGCATATAGCCAGTGCTTGACATACAATATGTACAAGAAAATTGCTATAGAAGCTGCAAATACAAAGAGTATTACAAAATCTTCAAGCCTTCTTTATCCTGGCTAGAGAACAGGGCTCCTCTTATGTTTTCCTTCTCCCTATTTGTTATAATTAACCTTGAGCTGCCTTTTTTCCCAACCATCTTTATGAAACCATACACAAAAGGGAATGATATCACTGATCTTCATACATGTTTATACAGTAATCTATAAGCCACAGACGGAGGCTTAAATACATGTTTAGACTATCAGGAATTAAACTTCAGGGCCTTGTGCAGCTTGGCATTATAGCTGCCAATAAGAAGAAGACAGTCCTTGTCCCAAGGACTTAACACAAATTAACAATAGATGGGTATAGTGTTCTGGAGGTGACCAAGGTATTAAATGGACTGGTCCTGAGAAGATTCACACCAGGCCCAAACATAATTTTATTTGACTAATGATTATCTGGCTCAATTATATTGACTCATAGCATGAACAGAGAGAAGCAACCCAGTGTTTGAAATGATTGACTTTTCCAAACTTGCTAGGCATGTAGTTTATTTCTGATCTGAGGAGATGGGGAAAACAAACCAACCTCCCCCCTCCCCCGGCAAGTAATGTTTCTATTCAGCAACAAGCAATATTTAATCAAGCAATATTTTACCCATTGCTTTAGTGATCTTTTGTCATGCTTTTTATTTTTATCTATTTTTATTTTTTTCCCAGCTCACTAAGATTCTGAGTATGGGAAAGTTGAATTCTTTGTCATCTCTGAGTATTTTTTTTTTTGAAAACTTCTCAATAAATGAAAGGATTTGGTTTCACAACACCTATTTTATAGGCAGAAACAAAGATGTCCTTTTTTCTCCACTTTTTCTTGGAATTGCTTCTTAGAAAAAAATCACAGAAGAGGGGTTAACTTTTATGTAAAAGCTGCTACTTGCAAGTGACTTTTATGTGCTTAACAATTTAAAAGAAATATTGAAGCCTTTGATACACTACACAGACAATTGCCCTTCACATGAAAATCATTGTAGATCACTCAACTACCACGTAGTCTTTGTGTTGTAATAATCTATGGTATAAAACTAAACAGTCATCAAAATAATAATCTAAGCAAAACGCTGTTATTTCATCCAGCAGTATAGTTATTGTAATAATAGTATATCTGAGACATGAGAGACTTTAAGAAAGGAGGAGACAAAAAGAACTTTAAAGCAGCCAGTGTCTGTTTCCACTAAGCTACTAAATCACATCTTATTTCAAACCAAGATACATGTTTAAATTTCCATCCAGTTCTAATCCAGTGGCTTTAAGCTAAACTAGTATCTGCTGCTGAACTGGGTCTGCTTTTTGATAATGTTCCAGTATTTTTTTTTTTTTTAATCATGCCAAGCCACTTGGCAAACTGCATGCTTACAGATCAAGGGCACAGAAGTCTCTCTCCTGCCTCAGCTTCATACCTCTTTTTATCTTTCTGCTTGTTCTGGTTAAAACAATCTCTTTTAAATAATGTGTTATCACTGTAATGTTAAGTTACTATTAATATTAGCAGAATAACAGAATACTGTTAAATTATTCATATTTAAGCACACACTTAAATACTGTGCCAGACTACACCCAAAGGATGGCTATTTACCATACGTGGCTGCATCCACTTTTTGTGGGGGCTTTAGCTCAGTGCTTAGTCTCCATACATAGCAAAGAGTGAGACAGGCACTTTTAAAGGCTATTTTTGGGTGGGGTGAATTTATCTCTAGAGGTGTCTTTGTGTCTCCATCAACTATATAAAAAGTGTCTATTATTACATGCCTTAGCCTGGATGAATCTAAGTTAAAATACATTTTCAGCTTGCACTTTGGAGTTGCCTAATTTACAAATGCCAAACTTTGTAAACCTATGCTAGAACTACAGATGGGTTTGTCACATGTAATATATGTAAACAGTGAGTTTATTCCTGCAGTCTCCCACCTTCAATACCCTCTATGCTTTGATCTCCAAGAACTCGATCCCATTCCACTGCTAACCATGCTTTGTTCCCACCTCCTTTGTCATGGCAGATAACACTAACAAAAAGTTAAGGATGATACTGGCCATTTTAAGAGATATAAACAGCAGCAGCAGCTGTACAATCTGTGACAACAGCTCACATATTATTTTGAGCTCATTTTTCCCTCCACCCTCTTCAATAACCTCCCTCCTCCTGTCCACTGACCTCAATATCCATCTTTTCTCATTTGCTTCCCTCCAATTGCTCAGCGAAGGGAACATATGCTAAGAGGTGGAAATTTTCTACTGCCATTAAGAGGCAGAAAATGAGGTGATCAGAACAGTAGGTCAGCAAAATTTGGGGCTTTAGCTGTGAAAACAATTTTGTTTGTGTGTGTCTATGTGCGTGCATGTGTGTAATGGTCTACATTTACAAAATGCTTCAAAATTTGGAATTTGTTTGCCCATTTGTCAGGCTGAATCTCTTCTGTTCCTAAGTCTTAATTAGGTTGAGAATATTTCTTTTAACTTTCCAAATCCCACCATGAATTTCATGTTTGGTTCCTATCTAACCAAATATTTTAATTTAGACCTAGGCTGCTTGAGAAGGAAGCAACAAAATTTTAAAGTCTGAGATACTGAAGTAGTCTTCAACGTATTTGATAAATGTATATCTTCTCTGTTATGAAGTGGTGGTTAAACAAATACCTATACGCACAAGTATACTAGCTGTAAAAGAAAAAAAATCTCACAGTGCAGTGCCTAAAAACATGAAGAGGTGAAATGATACAGCAGATCTGAGGACTCATCCATCTTCATGTTTTCTGTATTTATTTATTTATTTATTTAATTTTGTGGTACTCTCTCTTGTAGGAAATATGTTAGGGGGCTTATAAAAATATTGGTAAGTGACTTCTTACATGGGCAGATAATAATAGGAACAAGGAACAAGAAGGAACAGTTTTTAACTGGAAGAGGGAAGATTTAGATTAGAAGTTAAGAGTAAATTCTTTACTGAAAGGGTGGTGAATCACAGGGAGAGGTTTCCAGTGAAATTGTGGATCCACCATTCCTGGAGGTCAGGTTGGATGGGGTCCTGGGCGACCTGATATTGCAACCAGGTAGCATCTTTGTCCATGGCAAGGGGATTGGAACTAGAGGGTCTTTAAAGTTGTTTTCAAACCAAGCTATTCTGTGTTGATATTTAATGCACAATACCTGATAAAGCTGTCCTCTAGGGGGTGAAAACCCTTGATATCAATGTATTTCTTTAATATCCATCTGCAGAAGACTGAGTTTCTAAATTAAGAGACTTTTACCAAACTTCTTTATAGTTAGGATCTTTTCTTCTTAGATGAAATTATTGGCTTCCACACCTAATTGAGAAGCAAAGAAAACTTCCACAGCTTTTTGTTTCTTTTGTTTCTATGTTTCTTTGAACTTGGCAAGATGAATAAGGAACTCTTCCTTCGGTTCAGCTGCATGTGAACAGAAACAATGACAGATGGACATTTAACATTGTTCCATTGTATTTATACATTGTGCTTATAAATATGATAAATCTTTTCAAGAATTTTTTCTTAAATGTTGAATCATCCTACTGAGGGATTTCCCTAATCCCTCCAATAACTCTATACCGAAGCAAATAAACATTAGCTACAAAACTTTTTGTAGCTAATTTTGTGATTTTTTTTCACCGTTTTGTGATTTATATTTCTCTTTGCCTTACTGGTGGTACAGAGAAGATCTGTACAGTCAGGATGATGTACCTCCCAGGGGCTTGATCAAGACACTATAAAAACACTGCCAAAATATCCGGTCATTTTTTATCTAACTCAAAACATTCTGCCATGATAGAAAAGAAAAGCTGACTTGAGTGCTGGGAGGCCCAAAATATTCCTACCCAATGGATCATGGATTTTCTTATGTCACTTATCTCACCATTTCAGTGTAGTACCATATGTTCCCATACCATTTTGTAATGTGCCCCATATGTTTGCTTTCCTTGATGAAAACCAAGGAGGCAGCAAATTATCCACACACTGACACACATTTTTTTTGAAGTCCTGAGTTTACATTAATTTACTTTTTTTTTTTCTGCCATTCTCCATTGAATGCCCATATTTCATGAAAAATTGTGAACAACTCTTCAGTGAGTGAATGTACATGAATGTTCATATATAACAAAAGTCACAACATAACCCATTTAATTTTTAAGCTGCCGATGCTATTTACAAAAAATACCATCTAAAACTTCTAAAATGATTAATCATTCTGCAAAACATTAAGAGAAAACAAACTGAAGACCTAATTCTTCTTAGCAAGCAGTGCTATGCCAGAGGTGAATTTGGCCAAAACAGAGATTTGGGTCTCAGCTTTAAACATGGAAATGAATTTGAGTGTCTGCTGACAAAACTCTGACAAGATATGAGACAAACAGAAAAGCTAAATACAGCAAGGAAAACTTAAGAACACTGAAGACACAACTCTCTCTACCTCTATGTGTGTCTGCATGTATAGGTGTCTGTGTCTGTATGTGAAAATAACTACAAAGCTTTGGTCTTGGATGAGGCTTCCAATTGCATAATGTTTTAATGTGGCCTAAGTAACTAAATACATATGGATCAGAGACATCGCTGTGACATTCTTTCTTTTGAGACAGAAAAGATTAACTAAAGATCGATGTAATCTTTTAAAGTCATATGCTGTGTTGGAATGTAGAATACTCTGTTGACTGTTTTATTTGTGTATTTGTGTATTTTGTACTGTGTTTTATTTGTTTTTCACTGCATACAGAACATTTCTTATTGTTTAGACATCTACTAGATTTTTTTTTTTTTTTTTTTTTGGTCATTGAAAATTATGGCACAGATTGTTTCTTGTGGCACATTTGGAAAACCTAACTTAAAAGCCTTTTAAAAATAAGGTAAGTATATGATTTAAAACATATGCTTCAGTATGGACACTTGATCTGGGAATTAAAATGTACTCCATTCAGTTTAACCTAAGTCACTTCCAAAATAAATGTAAATTATTTATATTAAGGCCACCAGGTCATCATGAAGAGATCCATAGAGAAAGCTAAGGCAGATCATCAAGTCCATACAGAAAACCAATTCAGCATAAATTCAGTGGCATCTGGAGTTTACAGTCACAACAACTGTAAATATACTCCTAGCAGATCTAACTTTTTACCTATGTTCCAAAATCAAGTAAAATAAGGGTTAACATGAAAGTCTTAACCCAGCTGATAAATCTGATATGTTTTGAAAGCTTTTTCCTCCATAATTTCCAAACACTAGACTTTGTTGTCTACCCCGTGTGCTTCAGGCAAAAGAAGATGGAATTAAGAATGAATTTTCACAATATTTATTGAGTTAATACAGGATATAAATGCTACATGACAGTTTATTTTGTTTGTTTGTGTGTGTGTGTGTGAACAGTTAACAAACCCCCTCTAGACTGAATTTCTCATTGTGCAATCTATCAAGATGTATGGATGCCATGCCTTCTAACTTCTCATGGGGCCCATTACTTCTTGATCTTTGCTGTCAGATCAAATTCATGACATGGATAAAAAGCAGTTTGGGTCCATTTAAGGTTTATTGATTACTGACCATTAAAACTGCTAAAGTGATTTCTAGAATTGGAGAATATCATATTGGAGACTGGACCCAGGACTTCCGTGTCTTGTGAAAGTATTTATACTTCTGAAGACCTACTATCCTGTTGGTTCACTGTGCTGCAGAGAAAGATCTTTTCTGTCTCCATCAGGATTTTGCTAGTTGAAACACATACCTCAAAATACTAAAAATGGATAAAAGAGTTTTCTAAGAAATGTTAATCCAAAAGTGCAAGAAACCAAAAGATTTAGCTGAATCCTTTCTGTTTTGAATTCCACAGTCCTTGAAAGCTGTGTGTCAGACTTGATGAAGGCAAAGCTGGAGGACATAACAGAGTTAGACCACAGTTTACTCTGAATATTTGTTTTATGCTTCCTTCACAAGGGCACAATGGCCATTATTTCTAAATGTGGGAGTGGGTGACTGGACCTTGTTAAAGCTTTTCCTGGAACTGTTTTCCTGAAGAAAAAAGATCAACTTAACTGAAAATAAGAAAAACTCCCCCGAAAGGACATCAAAACTTCTGCTATTGTTTAAGTAGGACTTGTTTATACTCTTTTCCTTTGGGTTTTACCTTCAACTTCTTTTGCTAGTTAATAGATTTATGTTTTCAGTGTCTTTGTGTTCTTCTGATAGCATACTCATGCAAACTCTTTGTACTGAAACCAAATCTTAAACCAAGAATTTCTGAAGTGATGTTATGTCAATGCACTGGCAGAGCATTAATTTTGGAATATGACTTCTATAAAATGAAGGATGCAGACATAGTATATCTTGGATAGTTTCTCATTTAGTTAATCCTTCATGGCATGTATTAAACTATGCCATCTAAATCTTGGTGGGGCGACAAAGATGACTTTGAGTCAGAGGAAGATTAAAATACTGAAATGCTTTGATTTTTCAAAACTGGGCTGTTCTGAAAAGCAAGCTTTCCAGTGTGATTCTTGGTATTTCTGCTTTAGTTTTATCTGGAAATACTGCAGCACTGGCACTGGAAATAGTATTTCCTTCCTCTAGCTTGTCAATTGGAGAAGACTTCTTGAGAAATCTACAGCACTGGAAAAGAAAGTAGAGAGAGAAAGCAGAGACTTTAAAAACTTTAAAATGCAGAAAAAAAAAAAAAAAAAAAAAGAGAGAGAAGGGAGGCCCTCTGGAGTTGAAGACATGTAGATTTTTAGTATAGTTGGGCAACATTTCTGAAAGTATTCAAGGGACTTCAAAATGTAATCATTAAGGACTTGGAAGTTCTGGTGGATGAAAATCTTGACTTGAGCCAGCAGTGCAAGCTTGCAGATCAGAAGACCAACTACATCCTGGGCTGTATTAAAAGAGGAGTGGCCAGGAGGTCAAGGGAGGTGATTGTGTCCCCCTGCTCTGCACTTGTGAGGCCCCACTTGGAGTACTGTGTCCAGTACTGTGTCTGAAACCCCCAGAACAAGAAGAATGTGGATCTGTTAGAGTTGGTCCAGAGGAGGGCCACTAAGTTTATCAGAGGGCTGGAGCACCTTTCCTATGAGGAAAGGCTGAGAGAGCTGTGGCTGTTCAGTCTGAAGAAAAGTCTCTGGGATGACTTCATTACAGCCTTTCAGTACTTAAAGTGGACAATAACAACAACAACAACAACAACAACAAAGATGAAGAGTGATTCTCTGCTTCATCAGAAAATGATAGGACAAGGGGGAATGGTTTTAAACTAAGACGGGAGATTTAGATTAGAGATTAGGAGGAAATTCTTCACTCAGAGGGTGGTGAGGCACTGGAACAGGTTGTCCAGAGAGGTTGTGGATGTCCCATCCCTAAAGGTGTTCAAGGCCAGTTTGAATGACACCCTGGACAGCCAGAGCTAGTGGGTGGCATCCCTGTCCATGGGGGATAGAACTAGATGATCTTTAAGGTCCCTTCCAAACCAAGCCATTCTATGATACATTGTATGATTCTGTGATTTTGGAAAAAAAAAAAAAAGCCTAGTATCATAAAAGTTACAGGTTTTCTTTCTTTCTGAGTATTGTGCTACTTACATTTTACACTGGAAAATGTTAAGACAATAAATAGAAAGCTATAAGTGAATTAAAACAAAACATAATTTTGCTCAGGTTTAGTTCTAGTTTTTGGCAGCTATTCGGTCTGATAAAATAAGCCGGCTAGTTTTAGTTAAAAAATGGCTCTTATAATTTGTCTTCAAAATAAGGTAAGAGATGAGTGAAAGTCTTATTCATCAATGGTTCATTCTTAGTTGAGGTTTCTTCTGACACTGTATGAGTTAGTGCCATGATTATTTTTTCACTAAACAAGTCTGGGATGGTTGGTCTTATCAGGTAGAGATTAGTCATCATTATAGATGAGTACCTTTTTAATGACATCTTACATCTGGACCTTTCCTGTCAGGTTTAATAGCAAGAGTCAAAGCCCATGTTCTCAAAAGAAAGGTTCATGAGAATAACATAAATAGTACCAGTTCCTCAGTTTTAGTATTTAGTCTTCTACTAGTTTATACTAGTTACTATACTAGTTTATACTAGTTACTATAAAAGCAACTCAAAACTAGAGCTGGTTATACCATAACCGTGAAGGTTCAGAAGATGCTTCACAGCCATGTTAGCAACCTCTGGTAGAGAGGCTGACCATATATATATAGTCAGGGATTTATTTATCCATATTGAATTTGTTTGTGTTTATACATAGCAAGTTGCTTCCTGTTAACCCATTATATCATTTCTTTGTGATAACTCAGCTATAGTAATCTATTTCTCTATACTTAAGAAGAGGTTATTGGGAAAGCTGTAACAGAATAACTATGCAAATAAATAGGGGACACTCCTTAGGCCTGTAGGAGATCTTTTGTCAACATCTGCATAGAGAAAGCTATCATTACTAGTACTAGCAGAATGACATCTTGCTGCAATAGTAACCACAGATTACTGGGCTTTTTGCAGACAGTTATGTTGTGTAGGACCATGATTTTTTTTCACACTCTTAGCTGCTTCATTTTTACTTGACAATATTTTCAAGCCTGTTTATCCCTTTATCATAATCTTACTTTCTTCTCTTGTCAACCATCCTATTGCTTGAGCTTGGACTCTAGTACTTTGTGACTCTTTAGCCCTATGCCAGATATTATGGTGGGAATAAAGAACACAAGACTCTACAAATGCCAGTAACACAAAGAGTCATGAAGATAATCATATGTTTCCCTCAGTGCTTGAGGGAAACATCTTAAGTAGCACAAACCCAGTGTCTTTTCCCCCTTTTATGGTAAGACCAACTACTGTATGCACTATAATTATGTAAGCAAGTATATTTTTTTCCATCTTTCTATTTCTTTTATTTGGGTAGGAATCTTTCCCAAAGCAACAGATCTTGCTTTGCAATCAGAACTGACATGTAAGGTTGTTCTGCTCTTGGGGAAATAATAATAGAGTCATGACACAATTTTTAACCAGTTTGCATTAATGCATCATATCTCCTACAATGATGTAAATCTAGGTCATCTATTGACCATAAACAATTGGGTAATTAATAGCATACTTCAGCTTTGAAATCAAGTCCTTATGATCTAGGAATTATTATTGCATCATAATCACTCTCTGAAGCATTTGGTGGATTCAGATGTAATTATCACCTCATAATTACTGAGTATTTGCTCAGGGATACATGCTTTATAAAGTGGAGTGAAACTAAACATTTATTTTAATTTTCTTTTGTATGTTTATTGCTTGGAATTTTCTCAATCCAACTATTTACAGTGTCTACAGAAAAATGTTTAAGCAGATTTGAAAGGATTTTTTTTAAAGGTTGTGTTGTAGGGATAGCATGAAGAAAACACAGTAATGTCTTAATTTCTTTCTAGACAAGGCAAAGAAGAAAACATGTGATAAGGGTTGTATTAGTGAAACTATAAATTCCCCATATAAAATTAATTTTATCTCTTAGCTATTCTACCTGAAGACATTTTTTTTTTTTTTAATGTGCAAATGCCTCCTCATTCTACAATTATTTTTCTTGCAGCAAACTAAACAATATTTTTTCCACCATTCTTTTTTGGGGGGGGGGGGGGTGGCGTGGAGACACTTAAAAGAAAATGCAAATTTAGTGGTCGATGTAACTTTAAAGTTAACATACATTTAAAGAGCTCTTCGCACAACTGAGATGATATAAAGCATTCTGTGCTAATGAGCTGCAGATCAGGCAGAAATTAAAATACTTATCAGGAGCTTAATTGGATATTCATTTTGATTCTTGACACCTTTCCCCAAGGGTCTGGTAACTAAGGCCAAGTTTATTCTTGGATTGCTTTTCTTATATGCTGACTTATAAGTAAGACATTCCTAGTGTGGGTGCAGTTAGCCTGGCTTTGTTCTGCCATAGAAACACACCCTTCCTCAAAACAAGGGCACATACGATTTGCTGGTATAACTGTCTGAGAATTAAGTGCTTCTGTCAACACAGCAGTGTCAGATAGGGATCAAACCAACACATGCATGGCAAAAGTCTGTCAGAGAAAGCATCTTGGAATCGTGTGTTATAGTCCTTATGCTGAGAACAATGCATAGCACTCTCTCACTGGGAAGAGGAATGAAACATACAGTGTTAATAATAATTCCTTGTTCCATTTCAATATCCAGTGCCTCTCCCAAATGACTTGCATGGAGTAATAAAATAGGCACATTGTATTTTATCTGATGCCTTCTCTACTGTTCTCAGCCACCTCCCTATCTTATATTCTTTCATCCATGTGACTCATCTTCTTTCCTTTAAAGAAGCAAGTGTGTCAGGGCATTCAGGATATAATACAGGAAGAAAGAAGCTGTTGAATTTATTTGTTCTCTTTTCCAGGCTTTTTGCTTGGTAAAAAAAAATGCGTGAGCAGCTGTTGGTTAAAAAGAAAAATTCTGGTTGAAGCATTTCTCATTCCTCAAATAGAATCAGAATGGAGACTTTTGGAAACTCAGTAAAAATTAGTTCACAAGGTCATTTTCTCCTTACATTTTAGTGGTATTTCACATACATTTGCTGCACTTGATTATGAATATTTGTATTGATGCAGTAAAATACATAGGAACACATCATGGTTGAGAGCACATTTTGAGTCTCAAAGACAAAACAGAAAAATAGATTATGACCTAAGGAGCTCACAATCTGAATGGAAAAACAGAGACCATACAGATAGAAACAGACAGAGCAGAACAACAGGAAACTAGTTATCATGCTTTTTTTTTTTTTTTTTTTTTTTTTTTCCAATGTCAAAAGAGAAATAGGAGAACCTGTCTTGTGAAAAAAAGATCCAAAGGAACACCAGGCTTGATTTGCATAGCAAAGTTAAAGGAGAGTGTACTATTCTTAGATACATTTTGGAGACAGGTAAATATCCGAGAAAGAGAATAGCTGTAGAAATATGATAGTTAAAAGCAAAATGCACAAAATTTCACTCTAAAACAAGTTAGCTAGAAGAACATTTGTATCTGTTGGAAGCACAAAAATGGCCTTCCAAAATGGGGAGTAAGAGGAAAGAACCTAAATCACTTCAGGATGGAGCATGAAGCATTTTCAGAAGGGCAGGATAGGGAGGGTCCTGGCATCAGGATCTATAGGTTGACATATGAGTCTCAGACTTTTCAACATTCTGATATCTGCAAGAGAGGCTGAAAGAAAACTTGGTTGCTGTTTGTTGACCCTGCCTGTTTACACTATATCATATTGTAGTTAATTAACTCTGTGTTTCAGGGCATCTGCCAGGTAAGTGTAAGGAAAAGAAAGAATGCCTTTTTCCCCTTTCAATGTAAAACGTGTTTTCTGGGACAGATGGAGTTTCACTTTCTTCTCATATGCCAGTGATCAGTGAGAAGTCCTTGAGCTAGTTAGATGGTTTTGGCTTATGTGCCTTAATCATGTCCTCAAAACTAAAAACAGTCATCATATTTCAGGATTTGTATTGTATTTTCTATTAAGCCACTAATAGACCACTAATGGGAAGGACCATTAAGCTCTGGATTTTGATGTGGAAATTGCCTTCCTCTGTTTTCTAACCCCTGTGTCTATGGCAGGGACCTCGGATACTACTTTTCCCCTGCTCTTGCCTGGTCCCCTCCTTTGTGATAACTTAGTTTTGGTGGTATTTCTGGTGGTATATGTGTAGACACTTTTAATAATGTTCCAAAGATGTCAGGGTGTTTTGTGATTTCTGGCATATGGGATCACATAGTCCAGAGTTCTCTGGACTCAGAGCTGAATGTGGAATACTTGACTGCCTACAATTGCAGAGTATTTATGTTCTTATGATCTGAAAAAAAAGACAATGGTAAATGTGTGGACATGTCTTGTTAGCATGGGTGAAGGGAGTATGGGAGAAGGGCATGAAAATGCATGTCTAAAAAGCTGTAAATGAATACTGTAGGCTGACTTCCCAGGGGCAATGTTTCAATAATTAGAAAGCCCTTGACTTTCCAGGGCATTACCTTCAGTCATCTGCAAGAACAAGGGAAACAATAATGGGTCCAGGCTTTTGTGTGGTGGAGGTCTCTTTCCAAGAAGAGAGAATGATTGAGGAAAAGGGTGTGGAGCACTGCATCTTCAAAGAACGTGCTATGGGGCAGGGTGTGAAATCATCCTTGGCAAGATTTGCTGTGAGTGAGAATAAAATATCCAGGCATGGGGAACATCTGGGTTCTGACCCAGAGCTCAGAATGCTGGAGGCACCTGTGGCTGATTACAAAGGGAGTTCAGACCAGCAACTGCTGCTGGCACTGGCAACAGAAAAGGATGTTTTTTTTTATCCATATATGGAAGTTGCATGAAGTTTCCTTGAAATTATCTTTCACTCTTTGCAAAGTGAGAAATGGATTTAATAATCACAGAAAGGATTGTTAAGTGCTTCTGCAGCAAAATCTACATGATACTTCGAGTGACTCCATGTAAGATGAGAGATTTATCTGATGGACAGATGAAACCAGAAAGGGACTCAGAAATTCATGGGGCTAGTAAGCTGAGGGTAGATGGAATGCCAGCTAATGGCATAAAGTCTCTTGTGTTCCTGGTACTTTCTTAATCTACCTTTCAGTCAAAAATTTTACCACTGTACTAATAAAACTTCTCACAGAAAATAAATAAATAAATACATAAATAAAATTGAAAATATATAATTCCACTAAGACTTTCAGTTTTGGCAAAACAGTATTTTTGTGCTTCTTAATTTATCATTATGCTTTTCTTATTTTACTAAGAAAATTTCTATTGCAGCTACTTGTGACATCTTTTACTTGAGGCAGACAACTGGCTAGGCCCCAAAACAAACTGCTGGATTGCCATTGAACACAGAGAAGGCATTGCCATGCCCCAGGATCCAGGTAGGGTTCCGCTACATCCAGCACTGTGATTCAACATCTTGTTTTCTAACACAAGCTCTTCTGAACAAAACAGTCTGGTGGAATACATCATCACTTTTAGACCATTATGTTCTTAAGTAAGTCTTATTCTAGTGCTGGATCAGAGGAGCAGCACAGTACCTGTGCATTTCATGCAGGCTTATTCTAATCTAATTCCTGATGAAATGCAAAGCTGTTAGGAAATAATCTGCTGAAATTTCTTTGCAAGCAGAGAGTGAAATGTGGGTCTTTTTTTTTTTTTTTTCATTTAAATTACTGTAGTGTTATCTAACTGCAGTTCTCATTTTTCAAATGAAAGTCCATCTCTTAAATTCTGCCAAGATCTTTGCTTCAGATATACCTCATGATACTGAGAAAAACAGATTAGCTGTGAGTAAAAGGGATTAGCTATGAATTAACATCCAAGCGTTGCCTTTTATCAGTTTTAAATCAGTGTCTTTTAATTTCCTTCCTCTTTTCTGGTAAACAAAATGGAAACTGTGTTGACTTTGCCTTTGATATTCATTGCTTGGTAATAATCTCCCAGATTTTCCAAATAAAATAACTATTTAGATTCTGAAACTTGGATATTAATCCATTAATTTGTAAAGAAAAAAAAAAAAAAAAAAAAAAGAAAAGTCTTACAGAAATTAAAAGGAAGATGCATAAAATGGGGATACAATCATGGTACAAAACTGACCTGAAATAACACTTTTCTTCTAAGTTATTATGAAGATACATACTGATATGTATGAAAAGCTTTCAGGACTGGAAACTGGAATTAAAAAAAAAAAAAAAAAAAGCTAATCACTGGAATCTCTACAACTCTCTCTACACCTATTAGAAATCACTGGTGCATGCTGGAAAAATGGCTGATTCCCTTGCTGTACCTTAATAATTATTAAAAAGAATAACATCTATGGATCTTGTTAACATTGTTTCTTTCTGAAGGACAAGATTAATTCTTTCTACTGGATGTAGAGATTCATTTTTGTTTTTCACAATTGCTGTGTGATCACCACCGCATAATAATATTGAAACATGTCATTACTAAACATTCCTCAATAAACACAGTTTACTCAAACTTTCATTCATTTTCATTGACAACTGAAAGCTTTCCTTCTTTTTTGCTATTTGAAACAAGAAATTCCATCTCTCTTGAAAAGTTTTTCATGTGTTTTCGTCAGAAACCAACAATTATTTTTTATGATCTTGGATTTTAATTGTAAATCCAAAAACATCATTATGGAAACTATGAATCTGCAAACAAACCTTGTGTAAATTTTCCAGACTTAGAATCTGAAAGCTTTTATTTTATTTTATTTTATTTTATTTTATTTTATTTTATTTTATTATTTTATTTTATTTTATTTTATTTTATTATTTTATTTTTATTTTATTTTATTTTTTTTAAGCAACAGCTGTTACTTGGTCCTACAGATGTATGACCTTAAACCTCTATGTTCATGCTGTGCATATTACTGAGCAACCTGCTAGCTTTCAAGTAATCATTATTATGACCTTGATTGTCTTTATATCATTTGGCTGAAAAATGAAGTCTTTTGAAACTTCTTGAAAGTCACTCAAGGCATTTTTGCCTTTCCCTCCTGGCCATAAGAGCTCAATATTAACTTGATGATATGGTATGAGACTTTGCAGTTAAGCACTTCATTGTAAAACATTTCAGTTACAAGAAATTAAGCCAAATTACAGAAAGAGAAAATCAAACAGCATCTGTAAGTGCAGCCCTGACAGAAAAAGAGTCCCTCTTTCCCCAAATTAGCAATATTGCTGTATGCCAGCAGAAACATGTGGTTATAGACTGTGCTTTGGGAGAACTAAGGTCCCACCACAGACTTCCTATGTAATTTGGGAAAGTCACTTTTTAATCTCTCTGTGCTTCAATTCCCCATCTTTAAGGGATGGACCACAATACTTTGATTGTTTTGCCTGTGTAGCTTTTTGTGGTACAGACTGTCTCTGGCTGATAGCAATGCACTTAGTACAGCAGAGCTACAACCAAACTGGATTTCCCTAGGGATTTCTGCAATAACTATGGCATGCACTTGTCCTTGTGATGGAGTACATGTTCCTTGCCAGATAGAAAGAGCTTTAAAGGTCCATTACAGTGCTCCATGTCAGTGATTATGAAGTTTGTTTTTAAAGAATACTTGCCAGGAAGGTTTAAGTGGGGAGATAGGGGTGGGATTAGGAGAAATGTCTTTCTGTACTAGTAGGGACAGAGTTTTTCTGTCACCATCTCTATACCAAGAAAAATGATTGCATTTAGCAAGTTTCCTTCAATTCTGGCTGTCCTTTTGCAGGAACTAAAGGGTTCTCTCAGTCTGAAGGCTTGTACAGGGAAAGGTGGGAGGCTAAAACAGTGTCTTGCTGTGACGGACCTCAAGAGAAAGGTCACTTCAGAGGGAATTGTTCTAATGAACTTCACTTGTTTGTAGTGTTGACATTTACTTGAGAGCTAGTTTTCTTGACTCCTTTTATAGTCACTGTAGACAGACACTTCCAAGATGGGATTCATTTGCACTATTTTAGATTATTATTTTAGGGTGAGATAAATCATCCTCTAGAGTTTCCTATTTCTTTTCATTGACTATGAATGGAGTCCAAAAAATTACCTCGTGTGTGGACTTCTACCCTGTAGACCTGGACTTAAACTCATGGTGCTCATACAGCATCTACAGACTTCACCATAATTTCCCAACAAAGTCGGTAACATTGTCTCCATTTTATTTTTTCTCATCATGGAAACTGAGGAGAAATTATATGACCACAGTGTTTAAGGCCATGAAGCAGTCCTAAATTGACACAGTGCTTGACATGCTGAATAACAGTGCAAACCCAGAACTGTTGTTTTGAAAAGCGTGGCACCCATCATCAGTTGAGGCACTCCGTGTTTAAAACTACTGAATACTTGGGTCTACAGATCCTGGACAAAACTGCTCTAAACTAGAAACACAAGTTAACCCTCATAGTTGATGTTTATCATGAATACAATGAGTTTTAAATTTTAGAGAAAACAAATCACCAAAGGCACCACAACAGAAGTTACGAGTGCCACCTAAACTGTGTGATTTCCTTGGACACGTGGCACCTGGTGTTGAGTGAGAACTCTTGTGAGTCATTTCTAAACCACATAAAAAACTGCTGTGTCTGCAGTACCTGGGTATCATAGATCTTAAGATAGATAAATCTCATGGGTACAATTCATTTTCAACTGCCAAAGGATAAACAGAAGAATTAGTAAAGATGGTATAATGAAGCATGTGTAAAATATAAGTGAGAGGATTAACTGAGTTTTGCCTACCTGTTAATACATAATCAGCTAGTTTGTCAGCAGCATGCTACCTAGCTGCTGAATAATTATCTGCTTAAAGCACAGTGTCAATTGCTAGGGACAAGTCAGAGCAGAGCAACCTGTGGGAAAGGTACTTTCATGTGGTTTCTCTGAATTGCTTAAATGGATGTGACTAGTACTCACCATTTTGTGGAATCTGGCTGAAGGTTGAGATAAAGCACAAATAATCTTTTCCACCTATTATATAGTTTTATCACAGCATGCATCTAATCACTCGTAGAGTGTGTCCCTTTGTGAAGGCTGATAATGATGAGCAAAAATGTCAGGCAAACTTCTGGTGATGTAAAATCCAGAGTCTTTACACTCTTGACAGGTTCCTAGGGGGCAATCCTGAGCACTGCTGTGGTGTCTGCAGGGCTCTCCTCCACTCCAAAGGCTGATTACTGAGCATCTTGCCCCCTTAGTTCAGGAGAAGCTACTGTTTCACTTATTTCCATCGTGCTTCTCTTCTTTCTGGCACATCCTGGTTGCTCACTTTTCTCCTTCACCTTTGTCATCTTGCTTCTCTTCCAGCAACCTCTCTGATTTTCTTTCAGCTCTGTGAGAGTGATTTTGAAGCATTCCTAGACTGAGTTTAGAATGTATAGATAGCTCTCTGAGGATATCACAAATAAGCCTATGTAGGGCCTTGTTTAGAGGCATACTTCAATACTTCATTTTTTCATCTTGTTTTCATCTTTTCATGTTGTCTGAGCCTCTCTGTGCCAATATGTCTAATTGCTCAAGACAAATTCAAAACATGTCATCCAGCATCAATTAACTACACCAAAGTGGTAAATCTCTCAAAGTATAACACGTTGTTTGAACATTCTGAAGGAAAAGCTACAATGTGATCTCAAATTGTTAGAAGAGAAGACACAGGCTGTTTTATAACCCAATTAAAAACTATTTAAAACTAGCAATCAAACATCAGACAAATCTCTGGATACATAAATCCTATTATGTAAATGGGCTTTACTTATCATCCATTTCTGATGACAAAAGTATTATGTAAATCAAGGTAGAATATCAAGTATTATGTCAAGTAATTAATGTCAAGTATAGAATATCAAGTATTATGTAAATCAAGGTAGAATATTGTTTTCCATGGCTGTTTAGAGGTATAACTTCTGTTCCTTTAAGGATGTCCTCATCATACTTTGAATTGTATATATATATGTGTACATATATGTATATATGTACATATATATATACATATATACATATGTACATATATATGTATATATATACGTGTACATATATATATAAAATTCTTATATATATATATATATAAGAAAGATTAAACACGTTATGATAGGGAAAGGGCAGGACACTGAGCTTCTCTACAGATTTTGTTTCTGATTCAACAACAGATCATACTAGTGTAATATTTTAAAACAGCCATTTGGATTCTGGTAACTGAGAATGATAAGTAACTTTGCCTCACTGTAGGGACAGCAAAAACTGATGGCCTGATGTTGATTTGGGATGTAATCATGCAACAAAGACAAATGAGTCTAAATTGAGACTGTATGAACTGTTCTACCATTTATTTTACTCATTTATTTTAGCTCTTCTAAGCAACTTTTACATACAAATGTACATATGCACACATTTCTTCAAGTAAACTCTCAAGTAATAATAAAAACACAATAAATTTTACAAAGTTGAGTTTCTATGCTTTGCTGGCAGAATTTCTGTGGCTTTAATCAAGTCCTTTGATTTGTGTGTTTGATGGTGCTGATTTTTCAGAGTGTCGTTGCCCCATTCAGTGTGTATACTTGCTTATTTATTCTGGCTATTCTCACTTTTATTATATTCTAATTACTTAATGCATTTTTTTTTTCTTTAGAAATCTGTTTTACAGTACACTAATTTAATTTTCATGTGGATTCCTCTTTTGTGTTCACCACTATTTGACAATGTTCCCAGATTTCTAATGCAATGTTAATCTTCTTCTGTCTTCTCCTGATTTTTTTTTTTTTCTTTTTTTTTTTTTTCCCTCCTCTACCATAGCTTTTGATACAAACTTTCAGTTAACTGGTTCCCACAACTCCACTCCCATCATTGCCCTCCATATTATCTTCTAGCCCTTGCTAATCCCACTGCCAATATATGTGTTAATTCTCATCTCTCTCATCTTCAATATGTCATTATGAGCAATCCTAATTCTTCAAATCTTTCTACTAGATTCAAGCTGGATGGCAGCAGAAAAATAATGCAAGCTCGAGAGCCTGTTATCCTGTTCTTACCCTCCAACAGGAGAGCTAACCACTTTCCCTGAACAACAGCATGCTCAGTTTTTATTTTTTCTGAGCTAATACCTTTTTTTTTTTTTTTTTTTTTTTTTTTTTTTTTGGTAATATGCAGAGCCATGAGAGACTTGAACAAGTTTAAGAAGATTTTTGCAAAGGCAGGAACTGTATCCCCCCAACCCCAATTAGAGGGACCATACCACCTACTAGTATTTTCAAGTCTTTGCTTTGAAGCATTGATTTAGAGGGTTGCACAGTACCTGATGCAACCTGTTGCACGGTTGCCTGATGCAAGCCCAATGTTTACAACTTGTTCAGTAAGGAGTCTGGGATGGGATGCAAGAGGTGGATGGAGGGGACATAGGCAATACTCCATTTGAGAACTGGCAAAGAATCAGAAATGGAGTGCCTGGGGAATGCTGCCTGTGGGAAGAAGGGCTCAGAGTTTAGACGAAGAAATGTGTGATGTCTGACAAAACTGTGAGCACCACAATTGATGGTCCCTCTCTGATATGTTTGTGTCAGGGGGTTGATGTAGGGGATGGGGCAGCAAGGGTCCAAGGAGAGCACATGGCCTGCTGGGAATATCTTGGAAGGCAGTAATTTGGACACACTGAAAAAATCCAAACTTTTCCAGTAATGGTAATTCAGAAATAGAACTACAAAGTACACTTAAATCTTTCCTATGGAGACTCCATCTAATGACCATGGAATTCAGGTATTGTAGTGTAGGTAAGCTCAGATGAAATGAGAACAATTTCTGTAAGCACAATAGTTACACAAGAAGAGCCAACAAACAAACAGAACTTATAGGGAAAAGTCAAGGCAAAGCCTGGACAGAAAGCCCTCTAGAGTTTCTCTTACTGGGTGTGTGAATTTCTCAGAGCTTCTGCAATGCAAGTGTGTTGCACAACCATGAGAAAGGCATGAGTCAAGCTCCAACAAGTCCAGGACATGAACCTTTGCTCAGCCCAGCACCACAGACCAGCCACAGATGCACTGTTCCTGCAGGAACAGTTGCATTTGGCTGAGCAACGGGGCTGCTTGGGGTCATAGTACTCCACTTTGAGCACCACTGGGGGCCCCAGGAAATCCTGCACTCCCTAAAAAGGCTTTTTCTGCATTTTGTGGCATATAGCTGGGATGCTACCCATGGCTCCAGAGGTCAGGGAATGACCTTTCTTCATCAGCACCCCATCACCAGGTATGGGAGGTTGTGCTGCCTCGTAGTACCTGCTGTGAGCCCCGTTGGGGAGCATCCACATTGCTCCCTACATGCTGAGATGAATTAATATATCTCCATTGCTGCTTAGCTTTTTTCACTTTCAGCAAGAACAGATGGGGCAGGCAGCAGCTACAGAAGAACATAATGCTAAGGGCGAGGAGGGGATGTGCCTGTTCTGAGAAGCTGAACAGATGTGCTAAAAATTAGCTTTATTCCCAGAAGGCCTTTTATGTTAATTTGTTTACTTTTTGGACAATATCAGTCAGACTGAATTGAGCTATTTGGATTTTACTGTCTTGAGAACCAGCTTCATTCACAGAGCTTATGACAAAGAGTGAAAATCATCTAAAACTAAAGGTGATTTCTAGTAATCACAAAGGTCAAAAGATGTCCAAGGTCTGTCTTCTCTTCTGAGAGGAGGAAAATAGAGCTTTAGGCTTTGGAAAGAAAAAATATGGGTACAACTCAGAACTCATTGGCAACTCATTAACTACTAGGACAAGTAAAAAAATGGAAAGGCAGACTTACTGTTGTGATACTCTGGTACACAAGCCACGAGAAGCTCTTTTTAAAGAAATCAGAGGAAAATAATATCTTTAACCTGTGGGGTGATACTCAGAAATTAAAAGAAAAGTGTAGTCATCTCTTTGGCAAAAATAATGGGGAAAAGAACACCATCAATTCTTAGTACTGCACATTTCTGGTGGAATTCACTCAGAAGGAAAGTGGCCAAAAGGCAAAGTCTGAGCAACACTGGAGATATCTGAGCAAAGAAATGGCTGCAAATCAAATCTGTTACACACCATAGTCTGTTTAACTGCAGCCTAAAAATGGGGTTGTGCTTATAAGGCCTACTTAGCTGTTTGTTTGCTTTCCCAGTCATCCAAGTCTCTGCTTATTTGAGTATTTTGATACTCTCATGGATAGCATTTTACTGTACCTTGGTCAGGCTTCAGAAAATAGATATATTTTCATAATGTGAAAACAGTAATTTGAATTTTTTTTCATAAATGCATCCAAGACAGTTTCTTATATACCATAAGCCAGAAGAATTTGCCAAAGTAATGGGTTTGGATGGAAATATATTAGATGAATTCCGTCTGTGAAGTAAACTGAAAGACTTCTGCTTGGTACTGTATGACATAAACTAGAAAACATTAAGTGTTAATAATTGACACAGCTGCTGTCAGTTTTAGAAGACTGAAAACCTTGGATATGGAATATTATCTACTCTTTCAGGACTAGAAGAACCACTTTCTCTTGTAGAATTAGACCCATGAACAGGACTCTGTTAGGGAGACCTTCTCTGACTGCTGTAGCCTATATTTTGAAACATTTGTAAGCAAACCCCTTCAGATAAACAGTACTTGCCATTCAAATGGGATGTCTCTCTCTTATGACCTCTCCAGAGTTACCTTGTTTACTGAGGTTAGTAGGATGGCATATGTGGAACTTAGGTTTGACTTGCCCATCACATTCATCCACATCACTACATTTATATATATTATGAAACCAGTTCACTTCTTTTATCCTACTTTTGCTCCAGTGTAAATATATTTGTTCTCAAAAATCTACAGATTACAAGCTTTACAAGCAAAAGTTACAAGTATAACAAATACGTGCAACAGCATATGAACATGGGAAAGTAAATAATAAAACCAGAGTAACCTGACTGTTTTGAATAGATGTTAAATTTGCAAATGGAAGAAAAGGAATGCGGCAGAATTTTGCAACTTTTCTGAATTTTCCAGTTACTTCTTCTATAAACACTGTTTCAGACCAAAGCACTGGATCAGAGAACGCTTGAAGAGTTTCAGAATCCAAGTCTCCAATAAAAACCTGCTACAGAAACCTTTGTCACTTAATTTCTCTTACATTTGGCTCTCTAGCAATGAATACAGTTTCCTGAAAGCCGAAGTGACTAAATTTGATTGAAGTTTAATTTGTTACACATGTAAGTGTATTTTCCAAATCTCCCTATATGAACCAATAAATGGTTATCAGACATTTTGATTCAACAAGATTCTCTAAGAGACAGTAAATTTTCCCTTCCCAGTGCTTCTGACATAACTCCTAGTGATGTGGCAGTTCATTAGCTAGGAATACTCAGTGCCCTGCCCAGCATCATTGCTGTGGAAGACAAGTTGCTCTACACATTGGAGTGTAATTTTCATTCATTCACGCATCTATAAGAAGGGTTGTAAGGAGGACCCGGGGAACTACAGGCCTATCAGCCTGACCTCAGTGCCAGGAAAGGTGTTGGAACAGGTCATCTTGAATTCAATCACACAGCATGTCTGGGACAACCTGGGAATCAGGCCCAGTCAGCATGGGTTCATGAAGGGCAAGTCCTGCCTGACCAACCTCATGTCTTTCTATGACCAGGTGACCTGCCAGGTAGATGAGGGAAAGGCTGTTGATGTGGTCTACCTAGAATTCAGCAAAGCCTTTGACACAGTCTCCCACAGTATTCTCTTGGAGAAGCTGGAAGCACATGGCTTGGACAGGTATACTCTTTGCTGGGTTCAAAATTGGCTGGATGGCTGGGCCCAGGGAGTTGTGGTGTGAAATCTAGCTGGTGACCAGTCACTAGTGCTGTTCCCCAGGGGTCAGTGTTGGGGCTCATCCTCTTTAATATCTTTGTTGATGATTTGGGTGAGGGAATTGAGTGCATCGTCAGTAAGTTTGCAGACGACACCAAGTTGGGGGAAAGTGTCAACCTGCCGGGGGGTAGGGAAGCCCTGCAGATGGACCTGGACAGGTTGGATCAATAGGCAGAGGCCAATGGGATGAGGTTCAGCATGGCAAAGTGCCAGGTCCTGCACTTTGGTCACAACAATCCCATACAACACTACAGGCTTGTGGCAGAGTGAGTGGAAAGCCGTGCAGAGGAAAAGGATCAGGGGGTGCTTATTGACGCTCTCCTGAACATGAGCCAGCAGTGTGCCCAGGTGGCCAAGAAGGCCAAAGGCATCCTGGATCGTATCAGGAATAGTGTAACCAGCAGGACCAGGGAAGTAATTGCCCCCCATGTACTCAGCTCTGGTGAGGTCTCACCTCAAGTACTGTAATCAGTTTTTAGCCCCTCAGTACAAGAAGGACATTGAGGCCCTGGAACTTGTCCAGAGAAGGGCTATGAAGCTGGTTTGGAACAAAAGTCCTATGAGTAGTTGCTGAAGGAAATGGGGTTGTTTAATTTGGAAGCTCAGGGGAAACGTTATTGCTCTCTACAGCTGCCTGAAATGAAGTGGTAGGAAAATGGGGGTTGGCGTCTTCTCACAGGTAGCTAGTGATAGGACTAGAGGGAATGGCCTCAAGTTGCACCAGGGGATGCTTAGGTTGGAAATTAGGAGACATTTCTTCTCAGAGAGTAGTCAGGCTTTGGAATGGGTTGCCCAGGGAGGTGATGGAGTCACCTTCCCTGGGGTTTAAGGAGAGGCTGGACATGATGCATTGAGACATTGTTTAGTGTGTGACATTGGTGGTAGGGGGGTGTTTGGACCACATGATCTTGGAGGTCTTTTCCAACTTTAATGATTCTATGATTCTAAGGCTGTTGAAAACCATCAGAATATTTCAATATCAGTTAGTTGATTTTTGTATGCCATTTTTGGAGTTTTGCAGTTTGAGATACTTGAAAGGATTCTATATTCATGGGGAAGCTTGTTCAGGATGATTTGAGCAGTTTCTTTTAAGGTGTCTCCAGAAAAGATGTACTAAAATTTGAAATCCTTACTGGATTGCTTTAAGGAAGCTTTACACTCACCAAAAGGAATGGAAAAATAAGGAAATCCTTCCCAGGACTTTCCATCTTTTCTTCAAGATAAATGAAGAAATCCTGTTCCATGTTCTTCAAAATCTCTCTGTATTAATTGTGATGTAAATGAGATTTAAACAAGATTTTCTGTCTATAATAGTAATGCAGATCTTTCTATAAGAAAACATAAAGAATTCAGTTATCTGAAAGAAACTTGAGAAATTCCAAAATCCTTATTGTATGCAGTTTTGGCAAAGTTGAAAAAATATCTTAATGCCTAGAGAACCTACCATCAAAGGGACAGGCTCTTTCAGAAACATTTATCAAGGATTTACTGGGCATAATTCTCATCTGACTTGAATGACCTTCTTGGAATGGAAAAACAAACAAACAAACAAAAACACAAAACAAACAAACAAAAAAAACACATGAAAATAGGAAAGCATTTGTAGAGAATGAAGCTGTAGTTCAGGATTAATTGTGTACACTGAAGTCGCAAGTTTTAGAGCAATTAAGATCAGTTAAGCATGTACCATGTTGCCCCTGATGACAGGTTTTGAAGAGTGCAGCATGCTTTCTGAATGCATTTAAAATGCCTTGACACTTGCCAGATAAAAGGTTTGTTATAAATCAGAAAGTGGTGCAATGTTACTGCTAATGTAGCATCTCATGAGACCATTTCTTCTTACAGAGCATTGCAGAGTATGACTGCAATGTACTAAATGTCCTATCAGCACATTCCAGTAATTTGGTGGCACCACCAAAACCAGGAGAGAAAAGAAATTGTAGTTATTAAAACAGGCAATAATATGAATCTGTTAGCTTATGGTTCAAGATGTTTCTAGACAGGAATGCTGGCACTGACTCCCTAAAACCTAGTGCAGCTCTGCCAACACTGTGCAAGTGGTGCATGAAATTTTAGTGTGAGGGCTGCTCAAAGTAAGCCTTTTGATTCAGGATTAGGAACAGGGAATGCTAAGCTGTAGGACACCCCTGTGGTGTGCTCTACTCCACACTCATAAATACACTTCAGTTAAATAGAGGCCTGGGTCAAGAAAACATGGCCTACATGATGTCATATCTTTCTGAGATGATCTTGAAATGACCTTGTTTCTTTCAGGCAAGGCTGAATATGTCTTTTCTCAATGACACAACATACCTATCTGTGTGTTCTTGTTGCCAAGATGGCTGGGCTGTGCCCAGTTTCCAGGCGGACTGAAAGCAACAACAGCAAAGAAAGTCTTACAGTTTCAAGGCACGTCTCCCGATGAAGCATATTCCAGAAATAAAATGTCAGCCTGTTTAAAGGAAGGCCTTATAACAACTCTCTGATTCATTCCAACAAACTTCTTATTATGATTCAAAGTTCTCCCCACATGTTACATCCACTTGATCAGCAAAATTGTTTTAAGTAGGGTACAAAATGATTTTGGATGCTAGAAAAATATTGTCCTGGAGACCAAATCCAAGAATCCTTTTTTATAACCCAATTCAAAGTGTATCTCAAAGTTTTTCTGGCTCTTTCTATGAAGAGGCTTACTAGAGACTTTCTCTACTAAGGCTGTTTTATTTTTACAGGCACAATAAAGATTTCTTTGCCTATGGGTGGAAAAAGGAGGCATTCCAAAACATTTACCCAAGAATAGCTGTTTACAAAACTAGCATCTATAGTTTTTTTTTGTTTGTTTGTTTGTTTTTTGGGGTGTGGGTAACTTAGCATCCATAAATGGCAAAATGGCAAGAATATTGTTCTGGTACTTCAAGTCCCTCTGTATTATTCATTAGGGAAGCTCAAGCTGAATAACTTTCTCTGGAACAAAGCTGTTGCTAAGCTTAAAGTTTGGGAGATCTAGTAATGCAATTTTGCTTATCCTTCTCCCCAGGAAACTCTTCCACTCACACGATGTGAGGATACTGTGACTTGGCAAAACCACGCTTTGTGCTACTTCCTAGATACTGGACAACAAGACAACTATGTGAAATGAAAAGAAGATTTATTAACCCTGACAATTCAGTAATGAATCAAAATGAAATCAAGAGGAGGCAGAAAAAGGGAGAGAAAAGAGTTGATTCCTCCTGCCATCCTAAATATTGTATGACATGACTTTCCCAAAAATTAGCAAGAAAAAAAGTATGCAAATGTGCATATTACAATGTATACACTAGCTTAAATGACAAATGGAACTTCACTTCTGCTGAATAATCATCTATCTTTTGTCTTATTTAGAGTAACCCAGAATATTCAAGATATCCATTGCTTTTTTTCATTCACTTATCTCAATATGACCAAGTACACTATTTTCTCTGATGCAATTTCACTTTAAGGGCATGGGGATTTCGTTTTTGGATAGCAAAGGAAAACTTGTGTGTTCTAAAAGAGTGGAAGGGAGTGAGGTACAAAGCTGAACTACAGCTTTTACTGGTAGTTAGCTTTGCTCTCAATGCTAGATGTAATCTTGAGGGCACACTCTCCTAACATGGAGGCTTTGGCAAGGGATGAAGGGTGCACTCACCTGGGAAGGCGTACAAGTAAGGTGAAAAGAAAAAAGAATTGTGAAACCAAGCTGTAAGTGTGACGTGTTGCAGAAGTTTAAAGCATTCTTGCAAGATTATAAACAGTACAACAAGACACCCTTTTTCTATGCATCATTGCTTCAAGAAATCCCTGGAGATATATAAGAGTAGTAGAAGAAACAGTTTGAAATTAAGCACAATGCCACTGTGTGGAAAGAAAGCACAATAAACAGTAAGTTAATCTGGCTGCAGTGATACAGAAAAATTGCCAAATGCACTCTGGTACATTTTTCACAGCTCTGACTCTCAAAGGATGTTCTACCTTCCTTCTAACTTAAACTGCAATTCTGAGAAATGACTTCTTGTTTCAAAAACTCCCTTCAAAGGTTAGAGGCTCTTGGAAATGCATTTATGCTGGCATTCTCAGCAGAAAAATCATGGGCTGAGTGAGCACAAGGACTACCTGTTGATCCCTAGAGATGGTTCCTTTGTGGCTATGTGGAGATGGGCTGGCAGGCTGTTAGGAAGAAAGCAAGTACTACTTCCCCAAGGTAGTCTACTTTTGCAGATAAAGATATCAAATATGTTTTCAGTGTTGTCTATCTGGGACTGGACTAGTCTGTGAGCAGTAGCTTTGGTGATGAGGGGAAATCATGCTTATAATACTATTCAGATGTACTCTTAATGAGACTTGTGTATGCTTTCACATTCTTTAAAAACAGCTATTTCAAAATCCTAGTTTGCCTGATTTTCATAGCATTGTGATGTTTATTGTTTTGTTTTGTTTTGTTTTCTTCATCTCCTCACCCCCCCTTTCCCTCTCCCCGTTTAATTTTACCATGAAGCTTGTGAGAAACAACTTTTGAGATTCTGATGAGAAATGAAATTCATCTTTTTCACTCAGATATTTTTCAATATAAATGCTATTTTTAATGTAAACATTTTCATGCAGTTAACTCATATCCGCAGAATATTACACATTTACATACACTACAAGGTCTTCATATTCCTCTTTGGGGATAATAGCTTTCTACTTTGGTCCCAGTTTTGGTCAGTTAAAACAATGCCCTTTTGTGGGCATGTAATGATTAATTATTTTGGCTTTATTGAACACAGAAGATGTGTAAAGTTCTGTCAATAATTATACAATTAATATTAGAGTTTGAATGAAAACAATGAGAAATTAACATAGTGAGAAAGAAATAAATCAAAGCCAAGCAGCAGGTAACTGAATACTGTGCTGATTTCTCTCTGGTTAAAACCACCAAGTTCCTTTACATGATTTATATCAGCATAGTTCAATTCTCAATACATTGTGATTTTTATACTTCCTTGTCATACCTACAGTTGCTCACAGTATATTTGCATTTATTTTAAGTGTCCACATGTTCATTCCTAATGTATAACTGTATGCAAAGCGCCTGTATTGTCAATTTTACAAAAATAGTTAAGTGTCACAGGAATACAGTGTGCACTTGAGTTTGTTTTGAAAAGTATGAGTTGCACTCAGTACTGCACATTGTGCATTTCAGCTTAATGTTTTTAGCCCATGGGCATCTTGTAAAATACTTTTTGTTAAAAAATCCATTCATATGCATGTGCTTTGTTGACTATAAGTGACTATAAGCAATTGCTAGTGCTACAGAGCTAGTAGAAAGTATATATAACCAATTCATAAGAATGTTGAAGAACTTACTTTGTCTTCTAGGGTCATAACGACTAAAAAATTGGTTATGACACTAAGTAAATTTAAGGTTCATAGTGACAGCACTGAAAACCCAGCACTGGAAGGAAAATGGGTCACTCTGACATCCGGTCCAGCTGGGAGCAAGAAGGGTGCTAGCTTGAGAAGGGTGACAGACTGTCATCTTCAAAGGGCCCAAAGTCAGAATTTGTATGTTTGGCCCCCATGACACTGTGTGAGTGGTGATGGCTCTAAGGAGTGAGGGGGAGGAGTCTGTGCAGAACTGCTTCTAAACATAATGCTTTTCCATGCAGCATCAGCTCTTTTTTAATGATAATATTTTTATCTTCAACTAATCCACTTAAGGCAAGACATAACATTCTTGTTCTGTTATTTTATTGGAATTCTTATTTGTTCTAATTTATTTCGAAGTCCCCACACCACTTCTTGAATTCAATTTCAGCCTGAATGGCAGCACAGTAACTGGTTTATAGTCATGAAATGGCTTGTGCCAAATTAGAAAAAAACATGTTGTTATTTTAGCAAAGCTGAACTTGTTAAGGAAATTACGTGAGTAATGTTATGACAAAATCAACCACTGAACCATCATTCTTCTACGCCCAATACTAAAACACTTTATATGGGCATACAAGGTCCAAAAACTGTTTTAAAACCTCAGTGGGAAAAAGCCAAGAGAAAATCAACATAAAACATCAAAAATCTCTGAAGAGAGATTTTGTATTTCCATGTGTCCTTTATAGGATTTTTTTTTCAAGTTTTTGAAGCTTACCGCAGCCAAGAAATAGATGTTTGAATGTAGCAGGACTACAAAGTGGCAGTTGTCCATATTCATCATTCTGATCTGGTCACCCTGCAGAACCCTAGTATTCTTTGACAAAGTCTTTGTTCTAATCTAAAAGGAGCAAGATGCTTTTTCACATAGTTCATTTGGAGACTAGAGATTGCACTAAAATTCTGTGTTTCTAAGGAGTTTTGGATAGGCGGAACAACACTAGATGGGAATTTAGAAGTTTACCAGGCTGTTGAGCAAACCATGCATCTTATATATACTTTCATTTTTCTTGGTCCTAACTTCCAGGTGAGACGAAGACTTTCTGAATATACAGTGTTCTGAAAAAAAATACATGGAAAAGTGTGTCTGCAGAACAGGTTATAAAACCATTGTACAAACAAAATGATGCCAGACTAGGCAAATATATATATATATTTGAAAGATTTTCTTTTCCCAGAGCTAACAGTTCAATTAATAATTTGTGACATTATAAAAATAATAATAATAAAAAAAACATTTTGTTAGTTATTGCCTATAAATGATTACGTATAAATTATAATTCTATTGTTTACAGAAGGAGATTGTATATTTGAATAGAAATATGTATTTCTATATATAATAGAAATAGCGTTTTCAAACAAGTCAGTAAGTAACTTCCAAAATTGATTTTTGGAAATTAGTGCAAAGATTAGATGAAATTTAGACCTTTGAATTCAAGGTAGCTGTCCTTTCCCTGCCTACGTCATGTAGGCAGTCTGAGACACCATGTAAGCAATTAAGCTTTACATGTACTCAGATGGTGTTATTGCACCTGTCATAAGCTGAGCATCTAAATAGATATTTTCTGCCTGTGCACATTTTAATGCTCATGAATCTGGTGAGGATTCCAGGCTGGAGTGGGTTCAGCATTTGTGAATGCCTTACTTACACAGTAAGTGGCACACTTACACAGTAGGATGCTGCTGTTTCTACTTGTTCTGCTCCAGGGAAGAAAAAAAAAAAAAAAAAAAAAAAAAAAAAAAAAAAGAGCTGTGGGCACTTGCCTTTGCTCCCTGAATAGTTAAAAAAGTTTACTTTAGACAGGCACTGGACACAGCCCAAAAATTATCCAGAGCATTGGGATTCCCTGTACCCAGCAGCATGCTTTAACCACCAAGCTCCCTCTTGTTTACTCTTTTTCTGCTCTTCTTCTGGTCCCATGACTGTGTTCATCCTAGATGCTCTTGGCCACATTTGAAGGAAATGGTGTTTGCTTTCTTCATGGAAATATTACCTAGATTTGCTGCTTCACAGATGTTGACTATTCCTTGATACACTGAAAGTATTAAAACAACCTCACTTGTTTTCTCTCTTCTCTTTTCAAAGCCTAAATTTGCATGCCTTTTGCAGTACAATATGATGGAGGAGATATCGAGTACCTTTAGAAATCTGAAAATATCAGGAGTCTCAAAATTCACATTAAACTTAATTAGTCTAGTTAATCTGTCATTCAATATATTACTGATTGAGCTATTTTTTATTCTGACCTACAGGAAGTTTATTTATTTATTTATTTATTTATTTATTCTCCTCAAGTGCAAGAATTATCTAGTGAGCTTGTTCATAGACTTTTTTTTATTATTATTATTTATTAGCAAATAATTCTTCTCTGTCTCAGTTGTTTGCATTCCTATGTGACCTGTTTTGTCAAAAGTTATGCAGCACTTGCCAAATGTACATCCTGGAATTTCATAATTGTACTCTGATTTCTTTCCTCTCATACATCTAAGATTTCTTTTCAATTAAAAAGAAAATAATAAAATAATAATAAAAAAGATGAAATGATGAACTTGGGTGGGCTTGTTGGTATCAACATCTACATGTTCTGCGGTATTATGAAAATGAAACAACATGAGATTAGTTAGAGCCAGTTACATTATTATATATTGTATATATATATTATATAAAGAAGTAAAGGAAGTGTCTTTTCTCTGAATTGTGTAGGCTTCACCTGTGGAATTCATTACCACTGGAAATATTCCCAGTCAAATATTATGGCTAAACTTTTAAAAAAGGATGAACATAAGCATTGTCTAACAATAACGTCTGATGTGATAAATATTAAAATAAGAGTACTTCAGTACACTAGTATTATTAAAAAGAAAAAAAAAAAAAGTAGAGAACTTTTTACAGTATGTGACCAGTATAGGTTTGTTTGAGGACTGGCTGGTCTCACAGAGTATACAAAGAATCATAGGACTGTTGAGGACAAAAGGTCCCTCGTTGACTGTGCAGTCCAATGCCCCTGCTCCGATGGGAGTTGCCCAGACCAGGTTGCCCAGGACTATGTTCTCTAAGGCTAGAGATTCCACAGTCTATCTGGGCAAGCTGCTCCTGTGTTTGACCAACCTCTCTGTAAGAAATATGTTTCCTGTGTTTAAATGGAATTTCCTGTGTTTCAGTTTGCACCCATTGCTTCTTATCCTGTCAATATATAATACTGGAAGGGCCTGGCTCTCTCTTCTTCATTCTTTTACGGTGTTGAATTCACGGGAAATATTGTGAGAGCTTCTCTGACTATCAGCACTTTGTGTGTTGACAGTTGGCGTGAGCCCACATTGGTGATTGAGGTCTCTCCTGTCCACATCAGCTGGCACCCTTTGCGTTCCAAACTGGTCCAGCTCTTCCTCACTTGTTTTTTAGCCATCATCTCTAACCCCTGTTTTTCAAATAGAATTAATGTGAAGCATGGATGAATCCATACAAAGTAATTTCAGTGACATTCCTATAAAATATGCTTTAAAGAGCTGTCTTAGTCTACATTGACTGTACCTTCTTTATTTCTTGATAAGCAGCAGAAAGCCCTTAAGTTTTAAAAACACTTTATTGTGTTTGATTTTTAGCAAACATAATCTGCCAAAAAGTTTTTCTATTGCACATTTTAATCTCTGAACATTAAGAGACTCTTTGTTACAAATGATTGGTTTATTTGAACACAAAGCTGTACAAACATCTGACATGAAAATGACCTTACAAATCTCTCTTTGTTAGTAAGCCTTTGCTGTTGCTTCTAGCATGTATTTTCTGAAAGTTCTCATTTTTTGCTTCCTACATTATCCCGTAAACTCAAAATGAAGAGCAACAACTGGTGTGGCTTCTCTTGTTTGGAGCCCTGGTGCTAATCGTAAGAATTATGTGCAGAAAGTAGAGATTTTATTTATTTATTTATTTCTGTTATAAAGATTTTCACTTTCTGCATCTAAGTATAAAGATCAGGTGTTATTTATCATGTGGCATTTTTCCAGATGCAGCTGTGGGAAAGAAGTGTGTTCTCTGTTAACCCTTAAGCTGCTTGCTTGGGATCTTACTTTTTCCTTACTTGTGAAAATATTTAATGTAGAAATAAGGGTAAATTTACCACTAGCAACAATGAACATGAATTCTCTAAAACTGTGACATCATGGAGGGATTTTCAAACAATAGTTGAGCCTTATCAGGCAGTAACTGTGTCTGTTCTTAACCAATCTTCCTGGGTATTTTTTTCACAAAAGCAATGTCCTGCCTTAAACAAGGGTTTGCATGAACCAAATACTTTGTAAATGGTTAAATACCACAAAGCAATAAAATAATTGACTACAATTGTTTTGAAAAAGTCTAGAAAGCATACTGATGTAAAACCAAGCTGGAGTAATCCAGTAAGAATTATGTTAATATAAATATAAAATTACTTTTAAAATCCTTTTCAAGGCCAGAGGAATACTTAGCGAACAGCTGATTTATTCAGTGATGGAGCATCCTGGTTAAGATTTACATATGGGAATACACTTTGAGGAAACACCTTGACTTGACTTATCTTTATATTTTCTAGCACTCTGATGGAAGGCAGATCTAGAGCTAGTCCAGAAGATCAAGAACACATTCACTCAACAGGAACATAAAACTGGAGGGGGTCTCTTGGTATCAGTTAAGTCCTTAGACAGAGATGTTTTAGGCCATTTCAGACATTTAAAGCATCCTTCTTGGTCTCCGCCTGCCATCCTGGTTGGTTTCCTGCAAGTCATATTGACTTGTACACTAATCTCATGAGGATGTGTCAGATAGACTAACATGTCTACAATGGCAGTTAAGGCCTCAATTGCTCTCCTAATGGCATAATAACCAGCTGAAGCTGCTAGCAGATAGAATTCAGTTCCCAAATTGCCTAAGAACCTTTTTAAAACTACCTAGATTTCCTAGGGAGCTGGGAGTCAGCCTTTTCTTGAAGATAATTAGCAATAGGACTAGAGGGAATGACCTCAAGTAGTGCCAGGGGGGTTTAGGTTGGAAATTATGAGACATTTCTTAGAAAGAGTAGTCGGGCCTTGGAATGGGTTGCCCAGGTAGGTGGCAACCAACCTCCCAGTTACCTTCCCTAGGTTTATTTAAGGAGAGGTTGGGTGTATTGCTTGGGGACATGGTTTAATGGGTGACATTGGTGGTAGGAGGGTGGTTGGACCAGGTGATCTTGGAGGTCTTTTCCAACCTTAATGATTCTATGATTCTATGTGGAGAAATAAGGAATTAGTACTCAGAAATAATTTCCTAATTCATTTTATGCAAATTACATCTGTTAAATGAAAATCTGACTAGTGGTTTAGCACAGTGAGGGCAATGACATCTAAGAGATACTTCTTTCTAGAATAATAATCTGTAGTGTGGTAATGAATGTAATTATGTTCTTCCTCAAGATTCCTTTTAATGAGTAGTCTGTGCAACTCCAGGAAGTAGTTTAATCTATTTAATATTTCACAGCCAAATTCAAATTCAATATATTTTATTGAAATGATATAGCATTTTTTTTTTTTTGTTATCGTAGCAGTATTTTGAGAAAGTTCTTCTACTTAAATAGTCTTAAGCCTGGATTCCCATCTGTTGCTCTGCTGTCTACTCAGAGGATGTCTATGAAGGTCACACATGCTAGAAAACTCTTGATACTTCCTTTTCCTCGTCTGTTTCAAAGAGTAAAAGACAAAGGTCTAAAGACCTTCCAGGCATCAGCATGAAATATGTTTTTTTTTTTTTTTGTTTTTTTTTTAATGAAGAATGAAAAAATTTAGGGCAAAGTACATGGTTTCTTGATTATCGTATGCCATCTTTAACTATGAGCATTCCCTTCAGTTTTTAATGCCTTTGGCTTACCTACCCAAGTGGAAAGACAGCAGTGACACTATTTGTATATTTACATCCAGACATGTCTTAGGAACAATGGCAGGACATAATGTTCAGTATTAGTCCTGTAGTGGACTACAGATCTGGACTTTTCTATGAAATTTTGACAAAAAAAAAAAAAGGCTCCTTTTTGGCTTGGAAATAAATATTGTTTATTCAGAGGCAGCTTTCTGGCTTTGAAGAGAAGCCTTAGCTACTTTTTTGCGATTGTTAAGCTTGTGTTTGTAAACAAACATTGATCTGTCATGCAGATACTCTGAGCTGCTGAAAAGCAGGTATCACTTATACAGCATGCTTATAGCTATTCCATCACCTACCTACCAGATTTTTGGGCATTGCTTTCTGACATATGAGCTTTTGAGTAGATAAAATCACTGTGAATTGTTCTGTTCTATAATACTGCTAAAACCCAGAGAGTTTTATTGACCTTGAAATGTAAAGAAGATTGAAAAATCTGTCAGTGAACATAAAACTGATAAAGTATCATAAAATGTCAACTTATACCATAAACAGTGTGTCAGAGAGTAAATAAAAACCTTTTTAAAGTTGTGTATTTAGTCACCCACAAAAGAGTTTCATGAATTTGTAATTTTTAAGTCTACATGTTTTGAAGGATTTGCTAGGACAAGGGAATAAGTTCAACCAAAATGTAGATGGAGAGATAAACAGATGAATGTATTCCCGATTTATTTATTTATTTATTTATTCAAGTGGATGCTGTGTTGTTTACAATTAGTCATGGTTACTTGTTTTATACATGTAATATGTCCTTGTTTGTGGGGAATTCAGTCCTACCAAAGTCATCGCGTTTAATTCAATAGTTTTGAATGGAGTGCAAAACTATTTAGCATATTCACCATTTAGCATTGGTGAAGTTTATCCAGTCCAAGAAGGATGAAAACTTTGCTGCCAAAAGCATAAAAGTTCTCTCAGCTTCATGCCATCTTGCTCCTGGGAAACATACAACATAAAGTTTATCCTGGTAGGGCTTAACTTCATTTGATGTAATAGAGGTATTTCTGAGAATTCCCTTTTCATTTATGAGCAGATTCTGCTTACTTTCAGCTATTCCTTTTTTGTTTGTTTATCATTCTCTAGTCTCATTAGTAAGTGTACGATTTTCATCATCTGTAAACCTTGTTACTGAGTTAGTATCGTTGCTAACTGAATGTAATAACGCGTCCCTAAAAAAAGGTATGTTAGAATTTGCTAAATGTTAGGAATCAGTCCTTTAGTAGTACTAGACTCTTTATGAGACTTGTAAATTTTGATGACTAAGGGAGTATATTTAGACATCATGTGATACCCCTAAAGATGTAATTTCTGTGGTCTGAACTGTCTTACCAGACTGCCTTCTGTTTCTAACCCATAGATGTCAAAATTCAAGCTGCAGCCTGCATATTGTCCAACTTAACTTTTTTTTTTTTTTTTTTTTTTTTTTTTTGGCCTATCTCACCTATGAAGAATTTTCAGATGCTGTGTTTTCTGTTCCTTTTTTTTTTTCTTTGAATTGCTTTCCTAGACCACATAGCTACAAAGTGTAGATTAATTAAACCTTTAAAAATGTAATAGTCTTCATCAACCTGAAATAGTGATTTGATAAACTCAGCTCCTTATCAGCTTAAAATGATTCTTTAAATGTCACAGTATTTTTTTTTTTTTTTAGCAATGGATATTAACAAGAGTATAGAAAGAAAATTTCAGAATATTTTAGTTTAGAAATGCTCTAGGGAAGTAAAAAGCATAGAGGAAAAAGGGAAGAAAGACAGAAAAAAGAACTGAATTAAGGGTGAGAGAAGAAGGAGACAAAAACACTACCCAGGCAAACTGCTTGTACTCAAGCACACATTGTCCACCTTTGATAGGCGATGACTTTGAAAATCTGCTATTGCACAAATTGTAAATAGTTGCTACCTACATCATGCGAAGTCTGTCTTTGTTCCTTCCATCATCTGTGGGACATCCACTGTAAACCAGGTAAACCTTTAGGTTGGAACTGATATTCCAGCTCACTGAATCCATTACTTCACCCATGTAGTCAGGAACATGAAAGGATGTATTTAGTTTGGTTATAAGCATACAGCTTCTCTCTCTGCCATTCCTTGAATAATCTGAAAATCTTCATCTGCTCCAAATCCAACCTATAAGGAATTTACCTACATTTACACAGAGCCCGAGCTAGCTTGCATCACACATTTTCACTTGTCCAAATGAACATAAATCACTTCTCACATGATCAGAATAAGCAGCCGTAACATACCTGACTGTTGCAATTTTACTGGAAAAATGCAATATCACTATACAACTATGAAGAACAGGAATAATTTTGGGGATATTTTGCAGCTTTCCCATCATTTACATTTCCTTATGATATAGTTCTAGCAGATACATGCTGAACACTCTTGATGGACTGATGGAGGCAGCAGAAATGATAATTTCCTAAAGGTAAGAAGAAATTAATGTCCAAAGAAATCTTAAGAAATATTATTAGCAGCAAATATGCTAGCCATGCAGCAGAGTTCACTGAAGAGAAGGCAACCTATATCAGTCCCAATTAAACTGACAACAAGATATTCTATACAAATAACTGTTAGGCTAAATTATACAATTGCCAGGTCTCATCTCGATTTTTTCTTCTGTCTTCTTTGAAGAGTCTGGAATGACATTTAGTCATGAGGCAATAACTAGAAATCCTTCTCCCATTCTGAATTAGCAGTTTAACATAAAAAGAAATAGCCAGCCTAATTTTATTTCTTTCTCCCTTTCACTGAAAAATCAGACAGCAAAGAAAAGCAAATCAAGAAAAAGTGAAGAAAAAGAATCCTGTATTTGAATAATTTCCACCTATCATACAAAACTGATTTTTCCTTTCAGATTTTTTTCAAGAATCTTTTTACCTGCCTCCAAATTGGGATTTTTCTTCCCAATTTGCAATTGAAATAACAGTTGTTTTTTTTTTTTAAGTCAACCAATGCAGTTGCTGAAGCTATCACATCCAAAAGCTGAATATACAAATTAAGTCTAATGAAACAAAACTAACCAACCACAACCACCACCACCAAAAAAGCTATCAGTATTATTAAATGATAGCATCAAGACTAAGAAACATTCAGTATGTATAAGCTGAAATGTTCAGTATACATGAAATATAAATGAAGAACAACAATTGCAGTGTCAGATACAGTGTTCCCAGGTCACTATATATAAAAATATAAATACACCTGTGTTAATGACATTATCAAAAATAGCATTGTATGCTACTGTTCTTCATTTCTACAATTATTTTTTCTGGCATATTTTCAGCTTTTCAGGACTCAGCTGGTACTGAATATGATATAATGAATCTGCATTTTCTTGTGAAGATCCTCCTTTTATTATACATAATACTCTCAAAATAGAGGAAGTGCCCTCTTCCCCATGTAAACTTGTAACATTAAGTACGTGCTTGGAAAATAAATATTTTTCTAGGCTTTGGAAAGGATAAAGTAAACTGGCATTTATGTGTGACCACCACAATTTGGATCTGCATTCTATATGTCATATTTAATATTTTTTAGAGAGATAATTACTATGTAAGAAAATACTAGGTATTTCCCCCATTTAGCAGATTTTTTTTTTCTTTATTTTTTTAATTCTATATTCTTTTTAGAATCTCTAAATATCTAATAATCTCTAGCTGCCGCATAGCTGGAGATTTATCATGCCAGCACCATATTGGTTTTCAGGTCTGTGAGGGGACTCCAGATATAATTCTCAGGTATTTGTGCAAAGGTGCATTTGTAATTTTGGAAAGCTTTTGAAGGTTCAGCCTCTAGACTTAATATCCCCTTAGGAAATGGAAATTCTTCTCCCATATGGAAATAGTTTCATCTTGTCCGCCTTCTCCTTTACTGCACTGGCTTAATCTACTTAGCTACAGAAAAATGTCAAGTCCAGTTATGAATCTTACTGTCTGCACATGCTTTTTGCCAAAATTTAGTAGAAGACAAACCACAAGGTGGCCCACAAATATTTGCTAAGAGGTGTTAAAAATTATCAGCTAGCCTGGGGCATATCCCATCCCATGCACATATCAAATCCAAGTATCTTTTGCAAAGTACTGAATTATCACTATTCTTATCATCTATCAACTTCTCCATTGACACAGCTAGACAAAAAAACTTGCTATCTTCTATTTTCTAATCTCTTACTCTACCATAAGGCTGCAGGTTCCTGTCTGAATTTTACTTAGCTGTAAGTGGTAACACAGAGTGGGGCAGGAGATATAAGATATGGTTAGCACTGTGCCAAAAGGGCCATGCCATGTACAGGGAAAGGAGATATTGAAAAAGAAATTGAAATTATGGAAGAGACATTTTTTCTCATTGGAAGGATATGTTTGGGCAGATTTTAAGGTAGAAATTTGCTATTTTTATGCATTTTAGGGAAGACATTTAAAGAGGATGAGGCTACAGTGAAGATTAGGCTATCAGGAAGATTTGGCTATCTCAAAGAGAAAAGGGTGCCAATAACAGGCATAGAAATGGAAGAAGAAAAGGAAGAAAAGAGATACTAAAATTATCTTGACACATCAGAAATGTTGGAAAAGAATAACTAAAGATGAAAGGAAAATGAAACCAAAACTATAGACAGCAAAGGTAAAGACAGCAGTGATATCTTGATGCAGTAGATGTCAGTAAGATTTTTGCTCTTGCATTGTCAGGATACAAGTTTACCTATTCTGTCATAGATGAGGAAAATCTGAACTATGGGCTGAGAGAAAGCCAATGGGATTTGGCTTTGAGAGAGCAAATGGGATTTAAATGGGAGCTGATAAAGACTGGAGCAAGATTAAAAAGGGTGAGGTTTACTAAGTATCCTCTGAATTACATCAGATTTGTTGACAGTGACTGGCTTCTTATGAAGCTGCTAAAAGAAATGCTGCTTTGTGCACAAGACAAAGGAAGCTAGGGATGTGGAGTGATTTTAGAAAACATGAATGATTTTCAAGCAATGGGGATGTTGTAGAAGCAATGAAACAAAAGCCACAGGAGACTGTAGGAGAAGAGGTTGCTGCAGAAAAAAAAAAGAAAAAAAAAAAAAGAAAAAAAAAGAAAAAGAGAGATAATAAGAGCCAGAGTGAACTCAGGCAGTGAGGAGGAATACATGGACATGGATGAGTACAAAGCAGGAAGACACACTGGGGAGAGGAAAGAGGGAGAGAACATAAAAATGTCACCAAAACTGTAAGCTGACCAGGACTAGGGGAGTATGCTGGTACACATTGCTAGGAAATGGAGGGAGACCATTTGGGAAAAAGTTTGGATTTCACAACACCATATTTCAAATAGAGTTAGGAGAGTCAGGAGGATGTAAACAGAGAAATATGCAAGTTAGTCTGAAGGGATAACCACATACAGGACAGATAGTGAAAAACATGTGGTGAGTGGATTTGGGTAAAGGATGAAAGTGAAGTGGAAGAAAGGAAAAAGACGAGACTTTGCAAATGGTTTCTCTGCACTGAGGAATACTGAGGTGTTCCAGTCCATTTAGTAGAAGCAGGTCAAAGCCTGCTGGAATGTGTGAAACCTACCAAAGAAGATGAATTACCTTGTGCTGGATACCATGCTGTCACAGCTGAATCATTATTAATACAAGATGTAGCTAGTTCATCTTTGTGATACACCATTTTTTCTCTGACAATGCACTGATGAAAATAGAGTGTGGATGGAAGGGAGAGAGAAAGGCATTTTTGATAGAGAATGCATCAAATAAATTAGAAGTGGAAGACCTATAAGTTAGATTACATGACTGAAGTATAATCATATTATGCAAAGGCCCAATGAAAACCAGAGGAATAATGATGGGTGAAGGAACCCCCCCCTAATCAATTCAATTCCAACAGAATGCCCTGACTTGGCCACTCCCAGGGCTATTGAAAAAAAATCAGACAGTGGTTCCTTGGGGAAAACCACTGGGAGGAGCCAAGAAAAGGAATGCTGATGGATATCACTGCTTCCAGGGGCACAGGACTTATTATAGGGTGTAAGGGACAGAGAATAACTGGATTGGGTAAAACTTGCAATTGGACCTTTTAATGGGACTGTGCAAAGATGCAGGACTTATTAGGGTATGTTTTGAGGTAGAATCAAAGGAAAAGTGAGGGACTGGAGTGGATCCAGAAGGAGTACACATCTATCCCATTTTTATTTTTTTTATTTTTATTTTTAAATTAAATACTCTTTCTAACTGTATCCTGGGTGAGCATGCTTTCTATTTTGTTTCTGTTCACGTGTTGTGCTACTGTTAGCAAATATCAAGCTGGGCTGGGTAGTGGGTTGGATGACAAATCTGAGCACCAGAACCTAGAGACAGTGGGGGGAACTTGGGTCTGAGGGGCATGGAGGTGTAGGGGCCATGGAGTTCTGGGGGTCAGCAGCTGAAGACACTGCAAGTCACAGGCCAGTTACTGCCCTCCCACATCGTATCTGTGCTCGCTTAACTGCTAGTGAAGAGCAACCCACCAGCAGATTTGCGTTTGAGTGGCTAGAGAGGAGGAGTGTGCTGGAGCCATCCATACTGCTCATGATTCACTTTGGGGAATTTTGTGGGTGCCTGTGCTGGGCTGCATGCTTGTGTGTGTGTGTGTGTGTGTGTGTGTGTGCATGTGCGCGTGTACCTATTGCACACACAGGCTCAGCCACTTTCCTCCCCCTCCACTGGGGATGTGGGTCTGCAGAGACCTGCATCCCCGGGGTTGCATCCCCGAGGTGGGCTGTGTCCTGTAGCCCACCAGATTCAGCTACTTCTAGTTTATGCATAAGTATGTATTTATTTATATACACATATATATATTTACATGTGCATTTATTTTTATGTATTTTCTTTATCTGAATAAATACTTGTTTGAATCCTGAATACTTGTTTGAAATTTATTTTAATTTTTATTTTTCAATTTAAAAAGGAGTCTTGATGCCATTCCTGGACATTCTGTAGTTGGAAATATCTAACTTTGTATAGACAAGGAGATGTTAACAGAGGACTGTTTTATTTTTCCTGGCACATTTCCAAACATCAGTGATTTAGAGTCAGTGCTATGAGAGCTGGCCTGAATAGAGGTTGTTGGGATACAATAGAGTTCTGAACTTCTTTTCATTTTAATAAAATGATGTTTTCAACATCTGGAATAATTCTACATTCTCAGTCACAACATTATAATGCACAAAGCATTTAAGGATCATAAAATTTCCCCTTAACACTTTGATTAATTGATGGCTGACTTGAATCCGCTTGCATCAAAGTAAGTATAAATGGATTTAAGTGTTAAGAAAGTCACTGGCTTAGTTTAAAAGTTGTGCTTCTTTAGATGTGTTTCCCCATGAAATTCTTATACTGAAAAAGAATTCTTATACTTAAATATTACTTTGTGTGGTATTGGAGAATGATTCTTGAAGCATTTTTATAGGTCAGGAATAGGAATGGATTAATACTTGTACGGTTGTAGCTCCAAGGATGTGTCAATGTAAGTTAACATTGCACCCTGCCAATTTACTAGAAGTGGCTGAATTAAATCCTGTCAAAAATAATGACGTTTTATTATATGTAAATTTTAATAGGTTTTGGATGAACCACACTGTTTTATATTTGATATAAACAAATAGTCTCCTTGAATTTTAAAAAATCTCCTTGAAAATTGTGTAGAATACTATTGAATCTAATAGTAATGAAAGTTGAAGGAGATATTAAGAAAATAGCCTTGCTCTCTGACAAACCATCCCTGAGTATCACATAGCTCTTAGAGCAAGATAGCAGATGAGTGTCCATAGTGATAAAATTCCTAGTTTACACATCCCATGTTACTCAGATATACCCAGATGTTTAGGTAAAGATTTCTGTCACTCTTGCTTAATCTTTTTAAGTAAAAATGTGGTGATGATAGCTAGAGCTAAGGTAGGCTAGTATATTCTAAATGCCTGAATTTAGCTGCTTACAATGTCACCGAAATCATGTAAGCAGGATTTTTCCAGGATGTCTGCTTTTCATTTCAGGCTAAATTTCTTTTAGAAACTGACTTTTGTGAGACTTTTCATTTCTCAGCTCAGAATTCTCTTTTTAATTGTTAATACATCTGCACATCAAAGGGCTTATAATGGGGAAATCCTTGACCATTAAATTAAGGATATCAGGAAGTATCAGCCAGATATTTTCTAGAGGATATAATGAAGCAAATCACCTCAAATACTTCTGGAAGACTTAGAAAAAAGTAGAGACAAGTTCTGTGCCATGAAAAGGCCATCCACATTTTTAATGGGAGAAAATAGTGACTTTGCTGTTCAAGAAGTTTAATACTTTGGTATTAAACTTAGGAAGATTCAAGCTAAGTTTTAAATATATATATTGGGGGGGAGAAGGGGAAAAGTGACCATGTTAGAGAAAATGTCTTAGATATTGCAGTAATAATTGGTAATATATACAAAAATAAAAATAATAAAAAATAATAAAAACAATAAAAAATAAAAATAATAATAAAAAATAAACACCAGAAACAGGTATAACAAAATGCTCAGAAATTTTAATAGCATAGACTGTTCAATCAGAAAGATTTATAACATGAGCTCTTCAAGCCTTGGAAATAAAAATTATCTAGAAAGTCCTTCAGAATAATACACTTTGTACTATTATAAAAGTACTGAATGTACTACTGAATCTGTAAGATCTAAACTAACAATTAATGAATTACCTATGTAGGTCATTTCAAATTTTTTCACAAACATCATAAATAAGTTTTTTAGTAAAAATGTGTTTGTGTATTTTATGTTGCATATTACATCAATTTATCCTGAAGGAAAATGACATGTCAGTGTTCATCTTGATGAATTCATGTAAAATTTGCCATAAGCAAATTTGGCAGTGTGAAGTATTGTGGAGTATTTATTGATCTTCATCTACTCTGTAGGTGTAGCTTATACTATAAGTGTTGTCATGAGCAGGTAGGTAAAGTTGAAAGGCACACAGCATCCTCTAGTCACTACCCATATGGCAGTAGAGCAATGGGAGCCTGATGCTTGTTGTATGGTTAAGGAAGCTTTCAGTGGATCTGGACTGGATACACAGCTGATTGCTTTGGGCAAGTTCAATTTTCAAGTTGGCATGGAAAATACAGCAAGACTGATTGGAAAGGGTATGTTTATATCCTGAAGAATAGCTGAAAAAAATGTTTCCTTATTTAACTTCTTTTCCTCAATTTCACATTCCAGCATTTTCTGGAATGTTAGTACTAGTAAAATTCATGCATGCACATAATTTTTGGGCCAGGAACTGAACCAGATAATAATTAACCTGTCAGAAGACCAGTCAGTTAGTCCTGTGATCCAGCTCATCAGACAGTCACTGAAAAGTAGGATCAGCAGAAGAAAAGTAGCAGGAATGAGACCACCCCCTTTTGGCATCAACCCCCACTTATGTCAGTTTAGAGTGATAACAGACCTATAGCCAGAGTGAGCCAAGGATTTTATTTCACCCAGTCTGTCAATGACAGAATGACAGATTAATGCAACCAGTTATAGTAACTTCTGTGCTCAAGCCTCTTACACTATTTGTTATTGCTATGAAAGATCCAACTTAAAATTAAGTATTTGAATGTAGTAACATTCAAATTCTATACTGTTTTTCACAGTGGTAAACAAAAGTTTGAGAAACCAACCCACACGCATTTTAATAGTAAAGGAATACACAAATTAGTTTTAAGTTAAACTCCTGATGTTGATTTTTAAGACCATGTAATGGTTGCTTCATGATTGAAATAGACATTACTGTTAAGAAAATGGGGAGCCCTGGAGACAGAAGACACAGCAGGAAGAAAATAGGTGTTTGTTTGTTTGTTTGTTTGTTTGTTTGCAAAGCTGAACAGGGTTGTGTTTGATCTGCTGAGTCGCTGGTAATGCTGTTGATACATGAGAAGGAAAGAACTCAGACATGAATATCAATCAGAGTCCAGGCTGTGCTTGCAAAGTTAGAAAAGTTAGAAAACAAAAACATGTTTTTGCTTGTGTAATAAATACATTTGCTCTGGAAATTATTGAGAGACAGTAAGTGTGTGAAACTTGCAGTGCCATTTTTTGACTGTTTATAAAACTTTGGAGTTAACAGGATGGCATTTCTCTTTAGATGTTTGGACCTAACGAGGCAGCTTTTGAATGCCACATCCAGTCACTTCCAGGGGAGGTTCTAAGTGTCAGTGGGCAGAACCCTAGGGGTTTGGGTGGAAATCTGAAAGCTACAGAATGAAAAGGAGGGTGACACACACAGCCCCTGGCATCTGGTTAGTAGACTGAGCAACTTTATTTGTCTATAAATCAAAGACCCACTCTCAGAAAACTATTAACACATACCAGTGAAACAATGCCCTTGTTTTAGCTATTCTTTTTGACTTTTACAATATATTGTCAAAGAGAAAGACAAATCAGGCAAAATACAATTATGAATGGTAGATGGTCTACTGCAGGGCTGAGAAATGCGAACATGCAAGAACTCTAAGTGGGGTGTAGGTCCTGAGAGGGTCCAAGGAGAGGGGAGCAAATGAGAGGGTTTGATATGGAGTGGCAGGGGAGTGGGGAGCTGGGGAGCATGAGTACTGAGGAAAGCAAGACTCAGGAGTTTAACACTGTGTTCTTGGTATGGACATAGCTACAGACTGGGAAATGGACACAATTCTTGGCCTGGCAGAAGGAATGCACAGGAACAGGTTAATTTAGTGCCACAGTGTAATATCAGATACACCAAGCAATGGAAAGAATGCCTCAAAATGAGTGAATACTAGTGAAACAAATCTTGGGGGAATAAGAACAATTAGATGGAAATGTGACAATAATACCACTGGATGATAACAAGAGAACTATTACAACAGCAGGAACTTCATCATACAAGAAGAGATTACTAATTCTCTGTGTTTCATACCGCCCAATTATTAGACTGTTTAAGGTTTGAACTGAAATCCATTTGGTATTTGATATTAGAGCACATTGGATCAAGACTTCAATTCAATTAAGAAATTGATCTAGTATGTTGCTTCCTATTTATATTAAAAAAGGTAAGAAAAGATATACATCAGTTTTCAGTATCAGAATAGTCTCTGCTTTAACATACAATCACTGTTTTACTTTATTGCATTTCTGTTCTGGAAAACTTATTAGTACCAGAAGAACTAAACTACAGAGAAAAAGAGAACCGCAAGAAAACATCCAGAATATATAAATGCCACTTCCAATAATATAGAACTAAACAATTTCCTTTAAAGATCCCAGTTTGTCAAACACTGAAATGAATTATGTCCTATTGCATTAAGAGCTAAAAGCAGCAATTGGTACACCCTACCCTCAACTTCCACATTCATTCAGATGTAAATCTGAATCGAAGTGATAGCAAAAGAATTTTGCATGCAAGTAATTTGGGAAGAAGCCTTCACAACTTCTCACGCAATCTGGCTGGATGTGTTCTCATGCAATTTATGCTGGATGGACAGAAAGTCACTGAAGGCCTGTGCCAGGGTTCCTAGCACTTCCAGCTGGTGTTGGAATTACATCAGATTTTTATTTTATTTTATTTTTTATTTTTAAATTTCATTTAAAATAAAGAATAAGCTTCAAGTCCTCTGGTCTGAGAAGAATATCTTGAGTACCTGGTCTTGGTGCAATCAGTACCTAATTGCAAGGAAAGTATTTCCTTTTCAATACTGGAGCACTAACTTCAAGATCCACATTTTGAGGGGCAGAAGGGAAGTCACATTTGCAAACTCTGGTCCCAGGTGAAGTTGTTTTACATAAGGAAATTAGCAACAAGCCAAGCTACAGTGACCCTTTCACCCTCCCCTAGAGGGGCAAATTACAGAAAGTCCAAGACAGCATACTTCTTGGGGATATGATGATGGTGCAGTCCCTTCAGACATAACGAATCCTGGAGCAGACAGATTGGACAGCAGCTAAGGGCAATGGTGTAGTATTCATTTCCTTAATCCACCTTCCAAACCAAATTAGTCTGATGATATCTGTGGAGAAACGTTGACCAGAACTATGGTAAGTTCTTAGTAGAAGAAGGACTGTTTTTAAAGAAGAGAAAGAGATCGTTGTCTCTAGCTCTCTGAGATGAATGGGAAGCTCTGGTACCAGGCAAAGGCTGACCATCATGCATGGGATCCCATAATTACCTTCAATATATGACCATGCAGTTCCTTTGATAAAAGTATATACTATTTTATTAGAGATATGGATGAGATGCCGTAACATATCTCATTCCTCTGCCTGGTCTGCTCTATTCCGTACTATATTTCAGATGGACTCTTGGATGAGTAGCCAACTGGATGACTGTCTTCATTAGCGCATGAAATATCTGTGGCATATGTTGCTTGTTCCCTACATGTATACTCACTGAGTATACAGGGTGCTGAAGATAGACTTGTGTTCTTCAGTGCAGCTTAATTTTTCAGGTTATTTAAGTCAAGGTGAAAGAACTATGCCATATAGCTGGATTGGAAGGGCATGTTTTTTTTGAGGTGTTCAGCCACTGAGAGAGCTGTTCAGCCCAGTTTCCAGGAGTATTCTGTGTCTCACCTAGACAGGTTTTCATGTTGTACAATTAACTACTTTTACCAAAAAGCAGAAATGTTAACCAAATTCATATTGTGTTATTTTGTTCAACAAAAGTTATATGGATTATGGATTTTGGGGCACTTTACTCAGCACCCGGCCTGATGGCCGTAGACGGGTCCCTATCCTTTAGGGGAAAAAGGATCCTGGGCCAGGAGCTGGCGGGGCTCATTGATAGGGCTTTAAACTAGGTAAGAAGGGGGATGGGGCTGAAGCATGGATTGTTGGGGCTGTGCCAGGGGGAACAATGGCAAGGCCGGAGGATAAGGTAAAGGCCCAGCTGAAGTGCATCTACACCAATGCACGCAGCATGGGTAACAAACAGGAGGAGCTGGAAGCCATCGTGCAGCGGGCAGCCTATGACTTGGTTGCCATCACGGAGACGTGGTGGGACCAGTCTCATGACTGGAGTGCTGTGATGCCTGGCTATAAGCTCTTCAGAAGGGACAGGCAGCACAGAAGGGGTGGCGGTGTGGCTCTCTATATTAGAGAGTCTTTCGATGTTGTAGAACTCAAGGCTAGGAATGACAAGGTCAAGTCCCTTTGGGTTAGGATCGGCGGGGTCAACAAGGCTAGTGTTCTGGTCGGGGTCTGCTATAGACCACCGAACCAGGATGAGGAGACAGATGAGGAGTTCTACAGGCAGCTGACAGAAGTTGCGAAATCTTCAGCGCTTGTACTCGTGGGGGACTTCAACTTCCCTGACATATCCGGGAAACACAACACAGCCCAGAGAAAGCAGTTTAGGAGGTTTCTGGAGAGTGTGGAAGATAGCTTCCTGACGCAGCTGATTAGTGAACCTACCAGGGGTGGTGCCCCGCTAGACCTTCTCTTCACAAACAGAGAAGGACTGGTGGAGGATGTGATTGTCGGGAGCTGTCTTGGGCAAAGTGACCACGAAATGGTGGAGTTCACTATTCTTGGCGAGGCCAGGAAGGGGACCAGTAAAACTGCTGTATTGGACTTTCAGAGGGCTGACTTTGGGCTGCTCAGGACACTAGTTGGTGGAGTTCCTTGGGAGGTGGTTCTAAAGGGCAGAGGGGTCCAGGAAGGCTGGGAGCTCTTCAAGAGGGAAATCCTAATGGCGCAAGAGTGGTCTGTCCCCATGTGCCCAAAGATGAGCCAGCGGGGAAGAAGACCAGCCTGGCTCAACAGAGAATTGTGGCTTGAGCTCAGGAGAAAAAAGAGGGTTTATAATCTTTGGAAAAGTGGGCAGGCCACTAGGGAGGACTATAAGGGTGTAGCGAGGCTGTGCAGGGACAAAATTAGGAAGGCCAAAGCTCATCTGGAGCTCAATCTGGCTACTGCCGTTAAAGATAACAAAAAACGTTTTTACAAATACATCAACACAAAGAGGAGGACTAAGGAGAATCTCCATCCTTTACTGGATGCAGGGGGAAACTTAGTTACAAGAGATGAGGAAAAGGCGGAGGTGCTCAATGCCTTCTTTGCCTCAGTCTTTAGCGGCAATACTGGTTGTTCTCTGGATACCCAGTACCCTGAGCTGGTGGAAGGGGATGGGGAGCAGGATGTGGCCCTCACCATCCATGAAGAACTGGTTGGTGACCTGCTACGGCACTTGGATGTGCGTAAGTTGATGGGGCCGGATGGGATCCACCCAAGGGTACTGAGAGAACTGGCAGAGGAGCTTGCCAAGCTGCTTTCCATCATTTATCAGCAGTCCTGGCTATCAGGGGAGGTCCCAGCTGACTGGCGGTTAGCAAATGTGACGCCCATCTACAAGAAGGGCCGGAGGGCAGACCCGGGGAACTATAGGCCTGTCAGTTTGACCTCAGTGCCAGGGAAGCTCATGGAGCAGATCCTCTTGAGAGTCATCAGGCGGCACTTGAAGGGCAAGCAGGCGATGATGCCCAGTCAGCATGGGTTTATGGAAGGCAGATCCTGCTTGACGAACCTGATCTCCTTCTATGACAAAGTGACGCGCTGGGTAGATGAGGGAAAGGCTGTGGATGTGGTCTACCTTGACTTCAGCAAGGCTTTTGACACCGTCTCCCACAGCATTCTCCTCAAGAAACTGGCAGCTCTTGGCTTGGACTGGCGCACGCTTCGTTGGGTTAGAAACTGGCTGGATAGCCGGGCCCAAAGAGTCGTGGTGAATGGAGTCAAGTCCAGTTGGAGGCCGGTCACTAGTGGAGTCCCCCAGGGCTCGGTGCTGGGGCCGATCCTCTTTAATATCTTCATCAATGATCTGGACGAGGGCATTGAGTGCACCCTCAGTAAGTTTGCAGATGACACCAAGTTAGGTGCGTGTGTCGGTCTGCTCGAGGGTAGGAAGGCTCTGCAGGAGGATCTGGATAGGCTTCACCGATGGGCTGAGGTCAACTGCATGAAGTTCAACAAGGCCAAGTGCCGGGTCCTGCACCTGGGGTGCAATAACCCCAAGCAGAGCTACAGGCTGGGAGATGAGTGGTTGGAGAGCTGCCAGGCAGAGAAGGACCTGGGAGTGATGGTGGACAGTCGGCTGAATATGAGCCAGCAGTGTGCCCAGGTGGCCAAGAAGGCCAACGGCATCCTGGCTTGTATCAGAAACAGTGTGACCAGCAGGGCTAGGGAAGTGATCGTCCCCCTGTACTCGGCTCTGGTGAGGCCGCACGTCGAGTATTGTGTTCAGTTTTGGGCCCCTCGCTACAAGAAGGACATGGAGGTGCTTGAGTGGTTCCAGAGAAGGGCGACGAAGCTGGTGAGGGGCCTGGAGAACAAGTCCTACGAGGAGCGGCTGAAGGAGCTGGGCTTGTTCAGCCTGGAGAAGAGGAGGCTCAGGGGCGACCTTATCGCTCTCTACAGATACGTCAAAGGAGTCTGTAGCGAGGTGGGGGTTGGTCTGTTCTCCCACGTGCCTGGTGACAGGACAAGGGGGAATGGGCTTAAGTTGCGCCAGGGGATTTTTAGGTTAGACGTTAGGAAGAACTTCTTTACTGAAAGGGTTGTTAGGCACTGGAACAGGCTGCCCAGGGAGGTGGTGGAGTCACCATCCCTGTGGAGTCACCATCCCTGGAAGTCTTTAAAAGACGTTTAGATGTAGAGCTTAGGGATATGGTTTAGTGGGGACTGTTAGGGTTAGGTTAGAGGTTGGACTCGATGATCTTGAGGTCTCTTCCAACCTAGAAATTCTGTGATTATAAATTGGAAATTTCTTATTGCTATAAAATAACAGCATTGGATTGGAAACTTCTTATTGCTATAAAATAACAGCATTGAAATGCCTTTGAAAATGCAAAAAGCATTATGCTAGGACCAAAAAATAAACCATGAGTCTATCCTAGTACTATTGTCCTCATGAAGAGAAGCACAAAATTAAACCAGGCATTTTAGACAGAGAAAAGCATTGGATTGAAACAATTAATGTAGCAATAATATGAAATGACTCTGCACTCACTTCTTTCCAGAGATGTGGAGGTCAAAGTTTCACTGATAATGGTAACAGTCCAAATCCAGATTAGGTAATGGCTAAAAGGGTTTCAGAAAAATCAGAATAGTCTAAAGTCAGTATCATGCAATAGTTATGACATGATATAAAATGTGTAATAAATGTGCTAGTATTTTATATTCTGCTTGGACTCTGGGAAGATGCATTGTTGTTTCTCTTCTAATGGGATAACTGATATAATAGCTAACAGCTATTAATGCATTTTGGCATATGTGATGTGTAGATATATTACTTGTAAAAAGCCTTTTTCTTGAAGTTTCTCTAGGTGTTGACATTACAAAATTCAGCCAAAAGGTAGTGAATTATTAGTCTTTCTAAAATATCAAGACCAATTAACACAGTAAGTAACAAGCAGCAAATAAGTAAGCAGGCAGAAGGTCTGGTGACTATAAATAAATCATTAGAAACATTGCACTTCTCATCCAGAGATAATTTAAATTGTCCCAAGGACATTTTTTATATTTGTTTCTTGTTCTAAGCAAAAATAGGAAATGAATGCATCCCTGATGGAAATATACTTGACCACACAGTCCAGCCCAAATAATGCTTTTCTTATTTCCTTGTCTTTTTAAATAAACACTTCTCAACCAAAAGTTTATCTTTCTCTGCCTGGAATTCTATTGTATTAGTCATTCAGCTGCACACAAAAGCAGTGAACATTCAGTGTGCGTGTTGCACTGCAAGGAGACATACGGCATTTATTATAAATGAATTCCAAATAATTAGTGTAAGAGATCATGAAACATACATAGGAAAAAAGATTGCCTGAGTTGTATTGTAAACAGGAGGGAGTCCAGGACATTAATAGACAATCTGCACTACTGCTGTTCCCTGAGGGGTCTTCTACAGGTGGTTCATATTTCTGAAGTAGAAACGTATGCTATATGAAATGAAAAAACTCTCTTAAAATTTTTCCACTACATCATTTCAGTTTTGATTCTTCTTGCCTCTGTTGTCCTTTAGATGTAGGCAATTAGTTTATTAGTGCTATCATTACTGCATTTTGGAAAACCACTGCCTTTTATATCTGTCACTTCCACCTTAGAGAACCATCATTTCCTAGCTGGCCCACATCTAAACACAGAAGCTGGAAAAAGTAAAGATAATGATAACTGGTGCAAGAGTTAATGGGAGAAGCAAAAGGAAACAAAAGTTGAATGTATTAGGACCTAAGCTTTCTTGATGAGCTGGCATATATCAGAAGATATGGCACTGCAGAGAAAACTTTAGAAAATGATCTTTTCAAGACTTTGTGCATCTTATAACAGAACATTATCAGAGCTTTTTGCATGATAAGAAGTTCTTTTTATATTTATATATAAGTGTGTATATATATATATATGTATATATATATATATTTTTTTTTTTTTCCTAAAGGATTTGTACTATTTATGCTCTATATAAAGTTAGGTTTATCCTGAGCTGTGTTATCAAGTAAAGGCCTCAGGAAAGAACTACTTACAGGACAAATGATAAAGAAACCCAAATATCCTTTGAGATACTCTGATTAAAGAATGGTACATTACAAAAACACTTTTTGCTGGACAGAAAGCTGTTGCAAATTTCTGGCAAAACCCAAGCCTCTCTACTGTTGTAAAGCTAATTCTCTCTGTGAAGAACACCGTTTTCCACATTATTACTGTACAGTTGCGTCACGCTAACATAGTTGTTCATCCCCTGTGGTACTGATAAAGAAAGAAATAAAGGTGAAATGTTTATGAAAGTGTTTTCAAATTGGCCAGAAAATGAATTTAGCACACAAAAGTTGATAAACATATTGGGCCACAAAAAGGCAAAGTAAAGTAATGAAGCATTAATAGACCATCCTTAAAACTTTCCAGATCTCTTAAGATTAGAAACAAACCTACCACAACTAACTGACCAGCAAAATGTGATTAATGAGATAGGTTTAAAAAACAAAACCAAAACCTTTGATGGTGCCATACTCTACATACTCATAGGAAAACACTGGAGAACAGCAACTTGAATCTTAGTGCCTTTTGTTCAAAACTCACTAAAACCCATTTGAAAATGCACGGGTATTTTTCTTCAACAATTCTACATGGTCTTACATGATAAGAAGTAACTTCTTCAAATCTTTAATCAAGAAGGGTCCTAGTTATGTTCATATGCTCATAAACCACTAGGTCAAAGTTTCCCTCTGGACTTTTATCCTGGGCCTGATTCAAAGCCACTGAACTCAATGCAAAACCTCCTGGTGACTTTCATAGACTTTGGATCAAGGTCCAGGCAGCTACTGAGTGGGCTCTATTGACTTTCTATCCTGAAAGAATGATCTCATTTATGAACAAACACTCTTTCTGGGAAATCTCACGTATTTTCAGTGACTGTTAAAAGGCTTTGGTAGGTGACTAATTAGTTCCATGTGTCAAAATTGAGATTTCTCTAGCAAAAAAACTTGTAGATATTTTAATATCTCTATTTAATATCTCCTATTTAGATACTAGACATTCGTCTACCAAAATAACGTTACATAGGTTGTCTCTGTACTGTGCAGGGAGTCTAGGACAACCAGGAAACGTATGTAATGTATACAAATTTATGACAGATTTATGTATGAAGCCCATTATACGAGTTGTCTTTGGAAGACATACCTTACCTGATATGTTGGGGCATAGTTAGTCTTACTCACTGATGCAACAAGTACAATGGATTGAAAACAAAAGCAAGAGTACAGTAAGATAACTCCAAACCACAAACAGAGCAGAAGACACCATTCCAACAGCAATGTGATTTACTGCATGGTGCTGCTTTTGAAAGTCTTGATATTCTTTTTGTCTGGATGCAAAAGAAATAAATCTTGGTTAAAACCTCCTAAAGATGAACACAGTCAAGATGTCATTTTAGATGGCAGTTATGTCAGAATTGGTGTTCTGAAGTTCTGGAGACTCTGAAGTTGTTGTTTTGATATGCTATTTAGTCATATAAAATACATTATGAAGAGCTAAATGAGACAACTTCTGAAGAGAAAGCCTCAAATTTGTGGTGTTGCATGTCTTCCTTCATGCCAGTATTCACAATTCATGAGGGGAATCAGCACTAATATATATATTTTTTCTTTTCATGAGAAAGTAATAAGAAAGTATGAAAAGAGAAGATGCTCTAAAAAAAGGAGAAACATGGCAAGCCAAAGTAAATAAACTTTATCTGAGCATTTTTCCTAAAAGTAGTTACTGCTAGAACTTAAGGTTTGAAAAGTCTATCATTTAGTTTAGACCAATATCCTATATTTCAGGGTCCATTCTATCCCAAAGTCAGACTATGAAGCAAAATACTTTGTATTTGACCATAGTAAAATGTCTTATAAAATCTATCTAAAAGAAAGAGTTGACACTGGCTGTAGGTTATTTATTTCAACGAATTGTTCTTAGCTGACACAAGTAGGTAAAACATATACAGGGACAGAGAGTTTTAAGTTTATTTATCCCTATCTACAATCAAGCTCACAGAGATAACAGCAATGAACTCTACTTACCTACACTGCTGAGATTTGCTTATGTTATAAACACTTAGGAGAAAATAAGACAAAACAACAAACAGGTCCTGAAATACATAAAGGAATTCTGTGTGTCTCTGCTCATGTCTTCCAGAATATTGTATGAGGCATAATCCACAGAAGAGTACAGATGTTGGAGGCCAGTGTGTTGGGAATTTTATCTACTTCAGATTTGTAAAAGCTCAAGATGTTCTACTTAAAAAAAAAAAAAAAAAAAAAAAAAAAAAAAACACCACCAACAAAAAATACTATTCCCAATTAATAGCTAACACAGATGTCAGTGGTTAGATATGTACCACAGTTGCATCTTTTAGAGATGTTTTCTGCTTGGGAGATAACAGTGCACACATTTAGAGGTTCTCTGCTGGAATAAAGCCTTTTCTCAATGGTCTTACTAAAGTCCATTCCTATTTTTAAAGCTTCTGAAACTATGCTCTTATTGTAATTCCAAGACACAGTCATCTAGGTAAGTGATGCTCTGATGATGTGATAAACTCCTCTGATCTGTAGCAGTTCCATTTGATTCACTTTAGCTGAGACAATAAAGAGTTTTAAATTAAATCAATAAAGGTAATTTCATTTAGACAAGGATGATTCTTCACAGAGAGTGTCTCTAGCACAGAAAAATAGAGAATTATTGTTCACAAGGTAATAATTTTTCCCTTTGTTCCAAGTTAAGTGATCAACAAATAGCCTTTCTTCCTCTACCAGACTTAATATTGGTTAACTGAAGGTGAGTTCAAGCACTTAGAGAGGTTTGTTACAAAAGCAATACATTGCTTTTCATCAATTGAGTGGACAAGATGGGTGTTCTGTCATCCTTAAACACAAACAGTTATCACTTGACTGAGCCCTATGGTATACACAGTAAAGGAACCTCTGAGGGGAGACACACATATGCCATAAGCTATTATTAAGATAATAATAATAATAAAAATTTATGGCAGATGTGGCAATATGTTTTGGCTCATTGTTTCAGATTGTTCTTAGAAGTTGACAGTGAGGCACCCTCCAGAGCTGCCTTCATGCTGTGAGAAGGGTGGGAAGAGAAAGAAAGAGAGAAGCAAGCTGTGGGAGTGCAGAGATTTACTTTTGAGTACATGCAGGAGCAGTATTTCTGAATATCAGCACTTACACATCAGGATTACAGTTCCACATTGCATTAATGGGGAGATTTTGGATGGAAGTCCTCATATTGTCATGTGTTCTCCTCAGGGCAATAATCTTTTTGCTCTTGTATTTTGACAGCCAAAACAGATTTGCTGCAAAAGAACAGTCTGTAGACTTTTCCATTTTTAATCGAGCAAGAGCCAAAAATGAAGTCTATATCATTTCCTTGTGTTTTCAGAACTATCATATTTGGCGGATTGGTGTAACCATGGATTCCCATATAAACTTCAAATTCAACATCAGGTTAGCAAGATTTTGCCACTAATATTCCCACAGGTTGGTAGACTTCTTCTTGCAAAAGAACAAGATACAAGAATATAATGAGACAAAACAAGTACACTCAGAACTGCTTACACTGCATGGAGACACTGCTCTTAGTTGGACTTGTCTTTGACTTATGAAGGGCCTGGATATCCACTCTGATAACAGATCCATATGCATTGGTCTTCTAGGTTCATACAACCTCAGTTTTCTTGTTAATTTATAGCTATTGCAATATATTGCATCACGTACTGCATAATTAGGTTTAAATTCTGATCTGTTAATCAACTCCAGGTAACAGAGTGGCAAAAACAGATGGGCAAAAAAAGATTTTTGTGCCTGTGACAGCATGATCAAGATCAAAACCATAAAAAAAGCTCAGAGATCATCTCCTTGTATGAACTGATCTGACTCCATATTAGCTTTTAACATTAATTTTATAATGTCATTTGTCCAGCAAATCTTGCATGATAAGCAGAAATACATGTGTTTTCCCTAGTGTGCTTAACTCAGCTAATTCAGTGAGGAGTCTCCTGGACTGTTCTGTACTTCTTGGATGTATTATAGATCACTAAGATGCATGCTGAAACGTGTATTGGGTATTTAAAATGCAATCTCAATATGTAATTATTTTTTTTTTCTTATGAGAGAACAAGTTTTCAGGAAATATTGTGCATAGGGGAGAGATAAAATGTCAGGCAACAGCTCTGAAAAATGGTTTGATATCAGGTGAAGATTAAATACCCTATTGTATTGTTTCACTCTCCCCGCATATATAATCATAGACACTCTCAAAAATCAATGAGTAAATTGAATGCATAGAAACAAATTTGTTATTTATTTTTAACACAGAAGAGGGAATTGGGACCTGTGCAATTACTTCTTGACTAATGGAAGTAATGGAAGAAACATTTAAAATGTCTAATTATCTTGTAGTCTGGATGGTATTTGTTGGTACATAGATAACTTTTAACAACTGTGTAATAAACTGTGCAAAAATTTTTTTGGCAAGACCAAGGTTGTTCAATTTAAACATCTGTGCAAATTAACAGTCAAGTGTGAGATTCCTAGAAGATGCTTTAACTTATCAAAGTGAGTAGACAAACAATATGCAAAAGAGACTCAAGAAGAAAAGAGACTTGTTTCTATGTGAAGTTAATGGGGAACAGGACAGCTTCTGTGAATGGGCATTTTCATCTCACAGCTGCTCATTAATTAATCTCATCTCTGGTTTAGCTCATAGTACTCATTCCCTTTGTGGACTTATTGCATAAAGGTCTTCTAGTGGCTCTCAACAGCATTAAGGAGAACATCTGAAACCAAATTATTTACTGTACCAAATCAATAAAGTGTAGGTGCTGAGTCATATGGATTATGTGCAATGAGCAAAAGACAAGCTTTAAAGTGCATTTCTACACATAAGCTTTGTTCAAACCAGCCTCAGACCAATAGATACCAGCATGCTTTCTTAGAGACAAGCAGTAAGGTGAAAACATAATGACAGCTCTACTCTTCACCATTAGAATGAACCAACAGGATAAATATACAAATTAGTTGATCTTTCCTGATTAGCCTCCTTAAGAGATGGATACAGGTGCCATTATTCCCCCACCCCAGGCTCTGCATTCAATTCCAAAAATGCTTGAGGAAAATAGGTCTCTGCCTATATAGGAAGTGGACTGAAAAATAAATACCAAGGCAGGGAAAATAGTCCAGATCAACACTTCTGAATAGATTTGGAGAACACACTAGAAGAATATACAGATTTCTGATGAGAAAGACTTGTTGGATCTAATGCTACTGCAAACCTAGAGCAACATGTCACAGAGAATGTAGAAATGATTCTTCTCAGCATTACCAGGCAAAAACTTCAGTTCACAAGTGGGAAAAAAACATTTTGTGAGTATAGAACCTACAACATTTGCTGTTTTCCTAAGAAATACAGCTCTCTAATGATGTCGTATAATGGCTTATTCATGCCTTGTTTTCCTGGCTGTTGTGGTTTAACCCAGCAGGCAGCTAAGCACTCCACAGCCATTTGCTCGTTGCCCCCAGTGGGATGGAGGAGAGAATCAAGAAAGGGAAAAGAAAAAGAACAAACAAACAAGAACAACAACAAAACCAAGAGTTAAAAAAAAAAAAAAAAAAAAAAAAAAAAAGTGATGCACAACTCAATTTATCACCACCAGTCAAGCAATGCTCAGCCAGTCCCCATGCTGCTTTCCCTGGCCAATTCCCCCAAGTTTTATTGTTCAGCATGACACCACATGGTATGGAATACTCCACTGGCCAGTTTAGGTCAGCTGTACTGGCTGGGTACCATCCCAGCTTCTTGTGTACCCCCAGCCTCCTTGCTGGAAGGGCAGCATGAGAAGCCTAAAGTCCTTGGCTTAGTGTAAGCACTGCTCAGTAACTGAAATTTTGGTGTGTTATCAGCTTTATTTTCATTCTAAATCTAAAAATCAGCCCCATACCAGCTACTAGGTATAACTCTATCTCAGCTAAAACCAGGACACTGCTTTATTTCCTCTGGACAAATTCTAATAAAGAGTTCAAAACAACCTCGGTTTATGTGGTGGCATGGGAATGTTTGAAGAGAAAGAAGGCAAGAGAAATCTGCAACATTTGTTTTTATGCACCTGAAAGAAGTCCTAGCTGTGAACATAGATAAGAGCTCTAGTACCCTACAACCAGTAACTAGAAATTGCTTACCTCTTAGAGTTGCCAATGACTTAAATCTATCCACAGCACAGCTGGTACTTATAATACGTGTGTCTATTTCTTGCAGACAAAGTAGTTCAGGAGCTGCATTTGAGCTTTTTTTTTAAGGTAGGAAGGACCATGAACTTGTACCTCAATTATAGAATCATAGAATCATAGAATATCCTGAGTTGGAAGGGACCCTTAAGGATCATCAAGTCCAACTCTTGACACTGCACAGGTCTACCCAAAAGTTCAGACCATGTGACTAAGTGCACAGTCCAATCTCTTCTTAAACTCAGTCAGGCTCGGTGCAGTGACCACTTCCCTGGGGAGCCTGTTCCAGTGTGCAACCACTCTCTCTGTGAAGAACCCCCTCCTGATGTCAAGCCTAAACTTCCCCTGCCTCAGCTTAACCCCGTTCCCACGGGTCCTGTCGCTGGTGTTAATGGAGAAAAGGTCTCCTGCCCCTCGACACCCCCTTACGAGGAAGTTGTAGACTGCGATGAGGTCTCCCCTCAGCCTCCTCTTCTCCAGGCTGAACAGGCCCAGTGCCCTCAGCCGTTCCTCGTACGTCTTCCCCTCCAGGCCTTTCACCATCTTCGTAGCCCTCCTCTGGACACTCTCCAACAGTTTCATGTCCTTTTTATACTGTGGTGCCCAGAACTGCACACAGTACTCGAGGTGAGGTCGCACCAGCGCAGAGTAGAGCGGGACAATCACCTCCCTCGACCTACTAGCGATGCCGTGCTTGATGCACCCCAGGACACGGTTGGCCCTCCTGGCTGCCAGGGCACACTGCTGGCTCATATTCAACTTGCTGTCTACCAGGACCCCCAGATCCCTCTCTTCTAGGCTGCTCTCCAGCGTCTCATCACCCAGTCTGTACGTGCAGCCAGGGTTTCCTCGTCCCAGGTGCAGGACCCAGCACTTGCTCTTATTGAACTTCATGCGGTTGGTGATTGCCCAGCTCTCCAACCTATCCAGATCCCTCTGCAAGGCCTTTCCACCCTCATCCGAGTCCACAACTCCTCCAAGTTTGGTGTCATCAGCAAACTTGCTCAAAATACCTTCTATTCCTACATCCAGATCGTTTATAAAAATATTGAAAAGTACCGGCCCTAAAATGGAGCCTTGAGGGACCCCACTGGTGACCGCCCGCCAGCCTGACGCAGCCCCATTCACCATAACCCTTTGGGTCCTGCCCGTTAGCCAATTGCTCACCCATCGGATGATGTTTTTATTTAGCTGTATGGTGGACATTTTGTCCAGTAGGATCCTATGGGAAACCGTGTCAAATGCCTTGCTGAAGTCCAAAAAAATCACATCAGCTGGTTTCCCTTGGTCCACCATACGGGTGATCTTATCATAAAAGGAAATCAGGTTAGTTAGGCAGGACCTACCCTTCACAAACCCATGCTGGCTGGGACCAATGACTGCTTTGTCCCTCAGGTGCGCCTCAATAAGTTCGAGAACCATCTTCTCCATGATTTTACCAGGCACTGACGTGAGACTGACAGGCCTGTAATTGCTTGGGTCTTCTTTCTGACCCTTCTTGAAAATCGGCACAACATTTGCCAGCTTCCAGTCTACCGGGACCTCTCCAGACTCCCAGGATAGTTGAAAAATAATTGAGAGAGGTTCCGCGATGACGTCCGCCAGCTCTTTCAGCACCCGGGGATGAATCTCATCCGGACCCATGGACTTGTAGGGATCCAGGTGGAGTAGCAAATCCCGCACACGTTCAGGGTCAGTTGGGAGTTTGTCATCCCCACCGTCCCGGTCCTCCAGCTCAGGGCACCCTGGGTCCCGAAGCCCATCATCGGCATTGAAGACAGAGGCAAAGAAGGCGTTAAGCGTCTCTGCTTTGTCTATGTCATTGACAGTGAGGAGACCTTCCCTATCAAGGAGCGGCCCTATGTATTCTTTAGTTCTCCTTTTTCCATTCACATATCTAAAAAAACCCTTTTTATTATCTCTCACAGACACAGCCAGCTTCAAATCTAGGTGTGCTTTAGCCACACAAATTTTCTTCCTACAAACACGAACAGCATCCCTGTATTCTTTCCATGACACCTGGCCCTCCTTCCAGTAGCGAAACACTCTCTATTTCCACCTAATCTCCATTAGAATGTTCCTGGTCAGCCACGCCGGCCTCCTGCCCCGCCTGCCTGACTTGCGATATTTAGGAACTGCCTGTTCTTGTGCTTCTAGGAGGCATCGCTTAAAGAATGACCAGCACTGGTGGACATCGAGGCCTTCAAGAGCAGCTTCCCAGGGGACCTTGCTGACTAGTTCCCTGAGCAGCCTGAAGTCCACCTTCCCCATATCTAGGGATGAGGTTTTGGTGGCACTTTTCCTTCTGTCACTGTAAATTTTGAACTCAACCACTTCATGGTCGCTATGACCGAGGCAGCCACCAATCACCACATCTTCCACCAGGCCCTCTCTGTTTTCTAGCAACAAATGACTGTATGACTGTACATGTGAAGATAACACCACTAGACATACATGCACATCCTGAGGAAGAACAAACGATATATCTTCCCACCCTGCATGGTTGCCTAAAACACCATCAACAGTTCTATGGGGGATGCAATGCCTTCAACACAGGTCTTGGCAAAGAGTTCACCTCTTTGGTTCATCTTTAACTGGACAACTGATGCAAAACACCTCCTATTAAAAATCCAGTTTAGTTTTACTTCACACAACAGAAACAGTTTTTCTGGATGGATGCTCAATTTCTTTCAGACAAAGAGTGCATTGAGAGTAAATTAAGCACATCTAAGTGGAGAAGTGAATCTCTCACAACTTCGGAAGACTTTGGTCACAGTAAATAATCAGCACTTCTTATGTCAGAACTAGGAGTATCACAGCAAATGGCTTTTTATGCTTTACACTAGCAAAATGCCACCACTTTCAGATTGAATCATCTGCTTTTATCTAGAAGAGATGAATACAAACCCTTTATATGAATTCCTTTTCCAGTTCTTGTAGCTGTGGTTGCCACTTATACACTAATTAGTCCTTTAGTAATAATTTCTTTTTATAGTGACATGATTCTTAAAACTTTCTGATGTACAGAATAATTTGCCTTTTATAGTATAAGCAGAAGCAACAGGTGATGTGTTCCACTGGAAAACAACATGTATTTTCTGGACAATTCCTCTTGAAGGCATCATTGGACAGAACAGTCAGGTTCAGACTCACAGAAAAGTGAAAGAGTGATGCCCCCTGCTCAAGTATTTTTGAAGACTCTTTTCTATTATTATTATTATTATTTGTGAATTAGTTGTATTTTGAATTAGTTGCTGTTGGATTATGATGAGGGAGTTTTTCTCTTATCCATGATTGTGCCTTACAAAACAAGTACTGGTTCCTTTAGGCTAATTTAGATAAACCTGTCTTAAACATAAGACAGAAGGATGGTATCTGCCTTACTAAGCTTTATAGTCTCTATACACAACAAAAATAGCTAGTGAGTAAAGATGGGATGGTACAGATGCACAAGGAGATAATGCACATATATTCCTAATGCCAACATATAGTTTAATGACCTAAAAGAACCATGTTTAACAGAAATCTCACTTGTAAGAAAAACAATTGTAATTGAAATTATATTGCTATGTGTGAAGAGGTTGCACAATAACACCAGAGTCACATAAAAGGTCTTGTGGGACTTTATTTGTCATTAAGGCAGATCAATTTACAAACCTCATTAGGCAGACACTTTAAAAATGTGTTTTTAAACTATTGACTTAACACAGTTATTCAATGGCACTCCACTCTTGCATAATTTTGGCAGAGATTTTATTGCTCTTGCTTTGTTTGTTTGTTTACTGATAAAAAAAATAAAGAAGAAAACAATGATCAGATTCCAATTGAAGAGCCAGAGGCAGGAGATAAAGAATTCAAGCTCTGAACGATCTTCTACTATGGTACATCCTTTGAATGAATCATACTCAGTATGACTGAAGATAGGTGTGCCAGAGCAAGTCTAGTCCAATATTTTTCAGAAAACATATAAGCTAGTTTCTTGAAAACATGATAAGAACCCTGCCTTGCTTATTTGTTATATGTCATCTTTTTCAATGAGGCAAAGGATTTGTGACATAAATATTCCATGGTCATGTAATTAAAGCCTTCATTGTAAAATGAAGAAGATGATTTAAGATTGTATGGGCAACCCACACACTGGCATTTCTTAACTTGGTTTTTCTCCCAGTATTGTATAAAATATACTTAATAATTAAAACAACAACCACCAAAGAAATTAAGCCCTGAGGGCAGTGCTGTTACAGTGGGTTTCATTGTAAAGACAGAATTTGCCTAGAGCTGTATTAGTTATGATAGTTATTGTCTTTTCTCAGAAGAGGTAATTCTTGGCTAATGTTGTCTATACAAAGTACATATTGAAGAAAATAATGTTGTGGACTCTATTTAAAAATTGACATGAGATTTTTTATGTCCCCTTCCTTTCACAGAATCCCTGAAATAAAAAGGCAAATATCACTGTTTCAATTCAGTTATTTAAATACGTGTTCTTTGCCTTTTCATATGGCCCAAGATGCACAGCATTCAGATATTAGTCCAGAACTGCACAGGTCTCTAAGGTACCAGACACCTAACTTTGTGGAATTTTACCACAAGCTCTGGGTCTAGACTTACCAAGTGGTTTGCTTACATTTTGGTGAAGCATTCACTGAACCTTCTATAGTAAATCACTATGCTTCCATTTTTGTTTTCCTGCATATTGTTTTATACAATGGCAAAAGTCAACAACCAGTGCCAAGGTTCAGACTGGTGAAGTATGAACCAGTGTTCAGACTGGTGAAGATACGTGTCTCTGAGCACAGGGAGGTGTCCAAAGCAATTCTTTAGTACTTGTTGACTGGGTGACATATTGCAAACAGTTTTTAAATGAGCATGATAAACAGCTCCTTTCTAAAATACTCTGAGCTCAATCTTTTAAGACATATAGAACTTTTTTTTTTTTTTTTTTTTTTTTTTTCTGGTAGAAAATAGTCCATATTCAGGAATATGTGAAAATATTTCAAACCAAAAAGTTAACACATTACTTTTTTACACGTATTGTCAGCTAGCTCTTGCAGATAGCTGTGGTAGATGAAAGGGAAAGGGGGTACATGCATGCTGATGGTTTGCCAAGTTTTACTTTTCTCTTTTTTTGAGGAAAGAAGTGTATTGTATGGAAATGGGAAGAGCAGAAATGTTTGTCAGAAGCCAGTAGTAAATTAAGCTCTGGCTACAGCCATCTGTAAAGATTTTTTTTTTTTTTTTTTTTTTTTTTTTTCCTGGTTTATAAAGCAGTGAATTTGGACTCTGGGCTGCCATTCCAATTGTCCTTGTGAGGATAAACTGAGCCAAAAGTTTCTTGTTTTAAAATATCATTTCCGTAACTAACAAAAAAACTTCATAGTTTCTCTAGAACTGCTGCTGCAGACTGGTATTAGTGGTCTTGCTTTGAAGATGGAAAACATGGAAAAATTCTGTCAGAGCCAGCCTGATTATGTATTTGTGCTTTGTAAAACTGTGGACTGGCCACAACTGGCAGTGCTGCTGAGATTGTGGATTCAGGTCTCCACAGAAGATTGACCTGAAAAGCAGAGTAAATTAGGTCTTTCACAGATGCCTCCTGATAAAACTAGGCTAATTTTGAAACTAGACTAGTCTCCTTACCACTAGCATTCTCTATGCAGTTCTGAAATCTTCCATGAGGACGTATCCAGAAAGTCAGACTTAGGAATACCTCCGACTGATGTGAACAGCAGAGATCAGTAACAGGCAGTAAGACTTAATTTCCATCCTCCTTGTCCAAGAGAAACTGATTTTGAATATTATGTTTCCAGAAATTGATGATGATGGTACAGTAGGAAAAATACAGATGTTAGACCCCAGTAGAGATGCAAGAGAACAGATAATGTAAAATTCATGGGTGGTTAAATTTCTGTATGCCTCTCAATATTGGTTAGATGCTATTTAGTCCACAAGGATGATGAGTTAAACCAGGGCTGCAGTTTCACGAGGCTAGATAAATTGACTCAGCAGCTCATACTTCCCCACCCCTTTCATTCCCTTCCTTGCTTCCTGCTCTAAGGTCTCTGTGTTTATTGTGCACCAGCTGCAACACTGTGACTGGCCAACAAATCCCTGTAGCAGAAGAAGGCGCAGAGAACACAAGTATTCCATGTGTTCCTTCCCAGAGACAGGGATGCTCAGTGTCATGACTGAGCATACAGGGACTGTAAATGGGAATTATGCTTGTACCATGATTTAACTCTGCTCTGATTGCTTTATTGTGTTTCTATTGTGATTTCACTACATTGCTGCATCACCCTACTAAATCAAAGCATCAAGTATCAGAAAATGAGTAAATTCAGAATTAAACATGAAACACTCTTCATGTGGAATATCTAACAGAACTTAGTCAGAGATTACTGGAATCTGACAGGCACCCATAACATTCCACCACAAGCAGTTTTAGCTCACTAGCATTACAAAAGAAATACCCTTATAAAAATAAGTGGATGGTTTTCTGTTAACTCAGTAATGTTGAATTTGCTCAGGGACGTGTCTTATGAGAGGTGTGAAGCAAGAATGCAGGGATGAAAGAAGGTCAAAAGCAGGGAGATTGAGGAAATAGATCAGGAAAGAGTAAGACAAGCCCCTTCAGCTGCAGTGATCAACTAGACTGATTCATTTTCTTGTGAGATCATAGCTTACAGTGTAATTTTTGAGGACACAGGCCGTGCACCCAGGCATTTTGTGTTGATATTTGGTACTTTGTGATAATTGGAGCCCTAAACCTGTAGCGCCAAAAAGCAGGTCTGCATCAAGCAGAATAAAAATATAGCAGAAATACTTGGATGAGGTTTTGTACAGCATCAATCATGGTTCCTTCATGTATAAGCCTTGTGAAAAGGGCATTCTTCAGGGCACTTATTGTCTTATTTGTTCCTCAACAAGCAGATAACATTTACTCCAGAAATTAAAATATGGACCTTCTGAGTATAAGCATGTGAGAAATCACAATGATCCTCCCAGATCTCTCCAGAGTCTATTCATTCTGACAGTCAGGTGCCTTAAGCTCTCATTTGTAAATGTGAGACCATCTATTTCTATTGATGAAGGGGGCACTTACTAGAGCATATTCTACATTCACATGTGTTTCTTAATGTTCACCCAACTTCTTGATTGCATTTTTATTTATATAATTCCCTGCTTAACGCAGTTCAAATATTATTATTATGATGATTGGCTCTGGTCAATTGCAGAAAAATCCCAGCAGTCTTTGTTGTAAAGGTGCAGTTCTTAATAGTACCAAGTGCTCTGGACCCACTGGGGAAAAAAAAAGAAAATAAAAGCATATATTAATTACTGGCAAGTATTACTGTGTTTAACACATGTAAAAAATGCTTCCTAAATAACTGACAGAAAAGCAGATGTGAGTTATACTTAGAAGCAATGTGGTTGTCACCCTTGATGCAAAGTCTTTGTAATTTGTTTTGTTTTTCCTTTCCTGCTCCAGATTTGTGCCGTTGAATGCAGAAGGTTTTCTGTGTGTGTTGTATTTAACATTGAGAAATCCTAAGACACTAACCTCTCTATTACATTGTCACTGCTGTTTTTGTTGCCTTACATTCTTTGTTGTATCATGATTTTTCTTCATCCTTTGCATGCATCTCCCTGGTATCAGTTGATCAACTTGCAGAGCTTTATTCCTTTTTCCTTTACCTTAGAAAATTTACCCAATCTTCATTTTAATTTCAACTGTTAGTTTACATTTAACTCAGACATCTATTGCTAGCTCCAATCAAAAGGAGGGGCTAATTCTTTCTCAGGCCAGAACACATAGACCTACAGGCCCCATGACGTTCCTGGTTTTCAGAGGTCAGGAGAAGCTAAAAAAAATGCTTTAAAAACACATCAAACAATTTCTGGAACTAAAGGTAGCCATATGACAGGATTATCATCATAAACTCACTGAATGTTTCAGTTACAGAGCTAGAAACAGGAGTCTTTATTCTGGGCTGTCTAAGACTTCCTCTTTTCCTTGCATTTTCCTTTAAAAACAAACAAACAAACAAACAAATATGGAATGCATAAAACAAACAAAGAAACAAACCAAAAAACCACAATCCATTTTCTTAAATTGCTATCTCAGTGTGATAATTAATCACCATCTTATGGTGATAATTTCTCACCATCTTATTTAATATTTTTCCCTGAAATGTTCTGTCTAAAAGCTGATTAAAAACAGAAGAGGTTCATCTAGTTAGATACTTCTAAATGAAAGAAAAGAAAATGAAGGTTCTGCTTCACAATTACTCATCTTTACATCTGTGATAGAAAAGACATATTTATTTTCAAAGTTTTCATCACTAATCTAAACTCTATCTGTTCATTTTACTGACAGTAGTTTATTATGCATAAAAGTTATGCATAAAATTTCCATAAACACAGTGGACTTAAATTGTACTAATTGCAGTAATATAAGCTGGGAAAATATTATGTTTCCTTAAATAGACAATGTGTTCCTCCAATAGAGAATCAGAGAAAGGATTCAGTCAAATCCCATCCTTCTTTTGTGAATATGAGGGAAGCTCAAATCAGCCTCCAGATGTAAGGTTTGTAGTTTGTTCCTGTTTCCTTAATAGAACAAATGTGAATCTTGGCTCAAATTAGCCATAACTCCACATTCTGATCCAACAATGTGTGGAAGCATATGCTTAATTTCAAACTTGTGAATAATCCCATAGATCCCATAGTTAGGGGCTGAACGTGAAACACAGCTTTGTGGGTCAGGTGTATTCCCAGGCTGAGTAACCAAAGTTCAAAGTCACTGTCAACTTTTCTTCTTAGATGTACTACATAAAATATATTGTCAGATTCTCACAGAAAAGCTGAAAGTCTGCCCCAAGATACCTCACAAAAATGTATTAACAGATAAAAATATATGTGTGGATGAAATGACTACAGGAGTTCACACAAAATGAAGAATTGTGTAATTTGTCCCATTTATGTGCCTGCTCTCAGAGGACTATACCTATATTTTTGTATTCAGCTTTCCTTAAGTAAGCAAGAAAGTGATCTGGCAAAACATACGTCCAAATAGATTTGTACTGGCAAGTCTAGAGTGAAGTCCTCTGAGAGAACAGACAGTGCAGCCTGAGAATTTTGGTTCCCTTTCTGCTTTGGAGGCCTCCTTTCATTCTTTGTTTCCCACTCAGAACAAATTTTAAAGTTGCTGAGGCAGCTTCTCACAGTCCCTCTGCCTGAGAGGGAGAGAATGTGTGCTTGGTTCCCAGCCCATTGGACTCAGAAGAAAATCACTTGCTGGCTTCAACAGTCCCATCAGATTTGACTTGTCCTCCTAAAATTAATAATTTATCTGCTAACAAATCTGTTGCCTGAAAGTGAGAGAGATCCCTGATATTTAGTTTCATTTAGTTGTGGAAAAACACTGGGTCCAGTTCCCAGTTATTCTGAACTCAGTACAACGGTACTTCCAAAGCAAGCCCATGGTACCTAGGCTGAATTGGTGCATATTTGAGTTTCCTGCTTTCAAGGAAAAATTAATTCCATAAGCTAGGACATTTGAAAACCCAAAATGTATCAATAAAAATAAATAAATTTTTAAAAGAGTTTTTAAAATGTGGCTAATTGAACCCCTCCAATGGTTTATTTTTTGGTGTTCAAAACTCGGCAATTCTGTATTTCATCTGCAACAAGAAATGGAGAGTATTTGAAATAAAACAAGAAGAGGATGTTTTAATGAAATTTCTAGAACAATACTGTGGATCCAGTAGATTACCATCCAAATCTTCAAGTGCACTTCTGAAACAACATATCAGGATATAGGCCTACTAATTTTCAAGTACAAATTTCCCTTTTCCTTCTTTACCTATGTATGAAATGTTGAGAACTGAACACCTGTTTTAAATTAATAACTTGACCATTGTTCCTAAGCCAGAGTATATAATGATTTTTCTTATTGGTTATTTTTTCCTATCTCTGCATTTTGTCTTCCACTTTATAACTACAAGTTGGTCTGTGAACAGCAGAGTTAATGAAGTACAGTTTCCTATGAAATGTGTTTTGTCGAATGGATACTCCTTGGTCAAAAACAGCACATGGAGTTATTCATATGTGGTCTAGTTGCTGGCAAATGTGTACAGTCTCTGGTCATGAAGCTGTGGCCAAATGGAATTAATTCTGCCTACATTTCCTCAGTGGAGACACTAGTTTGGGTCTTTCTCCCTAACCCCGCCTTTAGTTTGTTGGAATTATGAGACTTGCATGCCTTCTTTAAATCAATTGAAATTGGTCAAGAAGTTCCTAATGCATTTGAAAATGGGTTGCAACTACATATCAGTTAATAATACAGTAACGTTTCTGGAAAACAAATCTCTCTTTTCCTGAGAAAGGATGACTAATTTCAGTAGATTCCACAGGTATGAACCTCTCAGATTGGTACTGAGAATGGGCAAAGCAGTTTCAATGACAATCACAAGAAATCTTTTAGTTTCTTTCCAAGAGATAGGAAGGGGGGAGAAATCTTCTGTATCTTTCTTCTTCTTCTTGAAGTTAATTTATTGCAGCCTTACCAAATCTGTTGGTCTGCAAAATCAGCCTAAATTTGGGCTACTGATGTGTTTGCAGTTGAACTGAGCTGCTAGAGTGAGACTGGTGTCAAGATATAGAAAACATGGTAGATCATTCCTTTCAGAATATATGTACTTACTTACCTCAGGTCTGTATTTCACATTGCACTCTACTGAAGATTTTAAGTAAGAATATTTTGGAAGTACACTTCAGTATGCTTCAGTATGTTGTGGCAACTAAAAAGTTTCTCCATCAAGTCCAGTTGTGGTGATTCCATCTCTGGAGTCATATGACAATAAGGGGTTGATGTACATAAGGCTTAGGGCTTCCTGAAGAAAAACAACCTTTTATCTTCCCTTCCCTTCCCTTTTATTCTATTTTATGCTACTATGCATATTTAAGTCCATGAAGAACAACTGCATTTCTTCTTTTCTGATTGAAACCATCTCTGAATAACAGAAGAATTATTATGAATAAAGCCTGAAACTGAATTTAATTATTTAATTTCATATGTATTTCACTTTTAACCTTAATCTTTTTCAGTACCTCTTCTTACTTCACCACAGTGAAGTTCTTCGCTAAGCTTTCTAATTAAACATACTCTAAGCTTATCTGGTCTCACTGCAGCAGAGAGTACAGTGGCAGTATGTGTTGCTGAGCTAGATGAGCAAGGCTGCCACTTCTCAAAAGAGACAGGACAACACTTTGATGGCTCTTTTGCTTTCAGTACCTGAACACTATCTATCTGTTGCACTGCTGACAATGGCTTAAATGTTAATAATATTTTGAAACGATGGGCTCTGGTTCTTCGATTTGTTCTGTTTTGTTTGTTTATTTTTCTTCCCTAATGGACCTAAACCAGAAAAATTATTTGGGTAACTATAAGGAAGAAAATGGCCTTCAGCAACAATGAAGGTATGCATCAGCTGAAAAATTTGGCTTCTGCAAATGAATTATTTTACTGGGTTAAGTCAGAGTTTCCATCAACGCAGCTGTATTTCTGACAGTCAATCACATATTTTCCCATTTATGATAGTCTGCAATTTGTTCAGAATTTGCCAAATAAATAATAGCAAGTCAAAAGAGAATGCCTCAGACTAACTTCATTTTAGTTTGTCCCCATGCCTCTAGTTTCCGATCTGCTTTTGGTTTCAGCTTATTATTTGAGACCTAATTTGAGCATAACTTCTGACAAACAACAGCACGGGGCCATAGGCTTTCTATGCCTCTGCACTAATACCTTTCGTTTTTTACCCATGTTGTAACATCTCTCTGCACAGTGTAAACATACCCTAACTATTAAGTTTCCACTTGTTTATTGTCATTAAGGAGTAATTTTCAAGTGGAAATGAGCAATTCTGCCTGAGAAAGAATGGAACCCAGCTCACATGTCCATACCATTGTCAGCTTTTGTGTCATAACCCACACTGCATCATGTCCTCTTGATCACTTTATGCCCTAATACAGAGGCTGTGAGTCTACTAACATGGTGAGTCTTTTTGTAAATTAAAATAGGTCATATGAATATGACATTGAAGGGTTCTGATTAAAATCTTGTTATAACACTTAACATTTGTGCAAGAGGAATCAATGTTTTTAGAGAAATTGCCATTGCTTATACTACAGGGGTTCACGTGTAAAAACAAGACAGAGAAAAGTCAATCTAAATAATGCAGCAGTTTATAAGATGGAAGCAGTGGGAAAAGAGAAATAAAATGGCAGCTTTTCATGAACCATAACATGAACCATAACTCAGAGGACAAAATAGAATGATTATTGTTTGCAGATGTGATTGTGGCAATAAAAGAAGGACATAATAAACTGAAAAACAAACCAAACACTCTTATTTAAAATTGCTACAGAATTCCTCAATAATCATCCCAAATACTTCAGTGTACAATTGTCGTATTGGTAGAGTAATTACTGTGACTCTTGTAGTAAAACCTTTTTGAGTAGCTATGCTTTGAGAGTATTATGGCAGAAAGATTTAGACTGTTTTAATAGGGAATGAACCAAAGAAAAGTTGAATGGATTGACTGGGAAAGCAAATCAGTATAATAAAAAACAAATGCAAAAAAATGTTGGAAGATAATCATGGATCCTTAAATATGTCCACATTTTCTCTGGAGAAAAATATGAGTGTGTGATAATGAAATAAAATGTGCTACACTAGAGCAAGTTAAACCAATAAAATGGGACAGTTATAAAAATGAAGGTACGGCTGTACTATCTACTAACGTACCTTGGTTAACCTTATTCAGGCTAGCTGGTGTGATAATAACAGTGGTAATGGTAGCTGTTCTGATGCAACAGAGGAAGCTGTAGCACATGCTTGTAACACAGCACATGCTTGTAGCACATGCTGAGTATGAGCTCTCTAGGAGCTCTAGGTCAGTGGAATAGTTATCTTCACACACTCACCTCATGCTGCATCATCTTCCCTGATATCCTTACCGGTGGGACCAAGATTAGGCTAGCTACGGCAGGCGTGTGCTAGAGTCAACCTTCATTTTGCTGCACCGACATTGTTTCAGAGTGTAGTTCTTAACCATGGTTAGTTGTCTGAAAGCTAAACATGTAAACAAGTTGTTTAGGTTCCCTCCTTAGTCAATGGAGAGGATGTGTCTTCCAGAGAGTGATTCATTTCATCCCAGAACAATTGTGCTTCTGGGGAAATGATCCAGTTACCTAAATATAGGAGCTCAGTACCATTTGAGGTGCCCTACAGAGTCCAAAACATAGGGCTGGTAGGAATCACACAGGACTTATGAGAAGCCCTGGGCTTCTGGGCAGTCAGTAGCTAGAGGCCAGGTTCCTATGGTGTCTAAAACAGCACTAGATGCCCATGTTTAGGCAACTAAAGTGGGCCTAGAACATGACTTTTCTTCAGCCAAAGACTAGTTAGCAGGAAATTCTGTGCCAATAATACAGCACAATCTTAGATACAATAGAGCTTTTTGTTTTCTAGGTGATGAAGGAACAGAGGTTTCTCTTTTCCTAGTTTTCTCTTTGTTAGAAAAAGAAAAAGAAAAAAAAAAAGAAAAATAAAAAAGGAAAAAAAAGAAAAAGAAAAAGAGAAAAAGAAAAAGAAAAAGAAAAAGAAAAAGAAAAAGAAAAAGGAAAAAGAAAAAAAAGAAAAAAAAGAAAAAGAAAAAGAAAAAGAAAAAGAAAAAGAGAAAAAGAAAAAGAAAAAGAAAAAGAAAAAGAAAAAGAAAAAGAAAAAGGAAAAAGAAAAAAAAAGAAAAAAAAGAAAAAGAAAAAGAAAAAGAAAAAGAAAAA